>BCNH02000001.1:10948506-11025153 GCA_001662345.2 Metrosideros polymorpha var. glaberrima | reverse complement strand
CCCCCCCCCCCCCCCAAAGTTTTGTTATTCTTACAATAACCTTCCAATGTGTTGTCATGAGAAAATTACCAAAAAAGTTTTAAACTTATTGTAATTGTGTCAATTCAGTCGTAAACTTTTTTTTGCTAGTTCAATTCTCAACCTTTTGCAATTATTCCAGTTTAGTCCATCCAGCGAATTTTAGCCGGCTGGTGCCCACGTCAGTATCGGCCGGCCGGCAACAAAATATTTTTTTTATTATTTTTTCAGTATTTTTCTTTTCATTTTTTCCCTCCCCTCCCATCCGTTTCTTCTTCCAGAGGGGACGGTCGGCTAGGAAGACCTCGTCTATCGTCGAGTGAGGCTTGCCCCTGCCGCCACTGGCGAGGGCAAGGTCGAGCCTCGCCAACAACAATGAGGCTGACCTCGCCCAGCCAAGGAGAGGTCAAGCCTCGCCATGGCTGGGCAAAGCCCGACCTCACTAGATCTGGCAAGGCCAAGCGAGGCTCAATCTCGCCTTGGCTGGGTGAGGCTCTGGAGGAAGAAGAAGGGGAGGGAAAAATAAAATAAAAAATAGAAAATTAATAAAAAAAATTCGAAAAAAATATAAAACATTAAAAAATATATATTAAAATATTCTATTGTCGGCCAACCGGCATCCACATTAGTGCTAGCCGACCAAAATTCGCCAAATGGACTGAACTTGAATAATTGCAAAAGGTTTAAGACTGAATTGAAAAAAGAGAGTTTATGACTGAATTGACATAATTGCAATAAGTTTAGAAATTTTTTGGTAATTATATCCGGTGTTGTCATAGCTCATTCCAACGGTCTTGCATGTCACAATCACAGCAATCGATCCAATTTGCTAAGGTAAAGCATAAATTGAATGGGTAATGGTATCCATAATTTTAGACAATTACAGTATTAGTAAAATGCCTAAAGTTGGCAAGGAGAACGTGTAATAATCAATGGAACTGCTTCTAGGCAGCAATTTGTGTCTGAGCTTCCTGCTTACGGTCTTTCCATGTTATTTGCGACATCCTAAAATTTCTATTTACCCGATTAGCAAGCAAAGGAAGATAAGCTCGATGATGGCGATTGGACTTATTCAAGTGACACTAGTGGTGGGCATTGTTTACTAGATTGTGGAATACGATACTTAATGCAAGCTTTGATCGAATATATTTTCATGGATTCATTAGACCACTTGTAGTCCTAGTCTTTGGTTCTTAGTGTCAATTTGCATGATAATGAGTACAATTAGTCCATTTTCCCTACTTGGCCGAACCACTCTACTATTTTTCCCCTAATCTTCACGCCTAATTGTCATGACCTAAATTTTGAAAAAACCTAGGTTAATGGACTACTAAATTAATTAATTGAATTAACTAACCTAGTTCGAATTCTCCCAAACTCTACCAAATCGCGACTTAGGTTTATGTTCTTAAACATGCAAAAATGTTTAAATTGGAGTCGCTACTAATCAGTTTCTTGATAGGTCGATTAGATACCTAAATAAAATATTAGGGAGATAATGCTTTACTTCTACGAACCAGAGATTTCTAAGTTCGGGGACTTGATTACGCTAGATAATTATCTAACGCCCTTTCTGTACCGATTTCATTTTATGAAAGATGTTTGGCATGCAACTTGGATTAATTTTTGGGCTAAAGTCCTAACATATGAAGATGGCCACATGAGTACACAAGCAATTAAAATAAACACCTAATAAATGAAAACAATAAATGAATTGTAAAGTGAGGAAGAGGACGTACCTAGACACTGCGACCTAATCCTTAATGCTTATCTAAAGCGTAAGACTTGGATTAATGCAATTATTTTTTTTTTTGAGGTTTTCACTTATTTGATGACATGAAATGCAATGCAAATTTACACTAAAATGACATGCATTTAATTAAAATAATCTAATTCTAATGACATGTCAATTAAATGTCACACGTTATGGTCCTAAACTTACCTTGACTAAATGATGGGCAAATAATGTTATGCAACTATACTAAATGGCATGCATTTAATCAAATGTCTTAAATATGTGATTTACGACATGCAATTAACTATTTAATGAATTAATCTACCATGCAAACTATTATGTCATGCAAACATGAGGCTTAACTAAAGTGGCATGCATGTGTAAGCTAGATGACTTCATTTTATGACATGCAAAAATGACATGGGATTAAATAATCCTAAGATGCAAAATTATGTGAAGAATTAATTAAATTAACCTAAGATGATACTATGCACTTAAACATGGTACTAACATAAACCTAGACGGGATTCTAAATGCATGTACCTAGACTAGATGATGTACCAAATACATGGCAAGCATGTACGAATATTTTTTGTATTTTTATAATTTTTGGAATAAAAAATGCATGAAATTTAAACTATCCTAAATGAATATTATCTCTAATATTTAGGAATCAATTGAATTAAATTCCAAAAATATTTTAGAAAAACCTCATTCCTAATTCTAAATGTTTTAAGATGGAATATTATCTAAAATGGAGGCAATATATCCTATATGCAATATTAATTAAAGATGAAACTATCCTATGAGATAACGTTCTAGAAACGTTTTCTTTTTAGATATACATGATATGTGATAAGATGAGATTTCTAAAAAATCACATCTTGCTAAAGATGATTTTAAATATAGATCTTCTAATAAAATCTACCTTTCTAATTATTGCCCATTAAAATTGATTTCGAATTTTCATTAAAATTTGGCAAAATTTATCTGAAAATTAATTAAATTAATTAAAAAAGTGACTTAAAATTGAAAGAACAAATCTATAATATCATAGATAGCCTTTCAATTTCCATGTTTACCAAAGAGTATCTCAATATCAAGATATGTCGTCGATACCACATGTTGTTGGTTTCTTAATTAAGGAAAAAAAAATCCTTAATTATTTTTAAATTAATTTTAAGATTTAATTTTTTGGAAATTTTTTTTTCCCAAAAGATGAGATTTGTAAAATATTCTAGAAACACTCAAAAGAGGTATTAGAGATCACGTAATCTGAATGTTGAGCAACATTATCTCTAGAGATACCAAAAATTTGCAATCTCACCTAATTTGGAAGCCAAATCTCAATCTTTCCTCTCTTGGACACACAAACTGCGAGTTAGGGCTGGCCACCGAGACTTCTCCAACCACCCATGAACCACCAAGGACCATCGAACCACCACAGGACCACCGAAGAACTGCCAGAACAGCGGCAAGTTGTCAGGCCTCTTTTGTTTTGGATCTCTGCAGCTCCTCTTCGATTCAGACCTTCTGGGCTTTACTCGAGGGACTCACCAAGGACTTCTAGGACACCGCTGGATGTCGAAGAGTGGCCACCGTTAATCGGAATAGCAGCGAACAGAGAATCGCGCTCTGTTTTTGGTTCACGGAATAGGGGCTGCCAAGCCTTCTTCTCGCGCCTGGATCTTCACGATGAGAGTTCTCCTTGCAGATTGGCTTGGATTTATTGAAATTAGGTTCCACAATATTTGTTTTGACTACTCGTGGGCCTCAAGAGGTGCTAGAAATTGGTCGAGAGCCTCCTCAAAAGATGGCCTGTCGATCAGGTGTTTTTGCCTAGTTTTCTAGGTTTCTTGGCATGAAAAACAGAGGCGAACTACGACACACGTAGTTCATGTTGATGGGTGGCTGACAACTAGAGGTGCACCAGCGAGGGCTGGGCAACCGCGGCAAGGTGGCTCCGTCGTTGCCCGATCTCCCTTCCCTTCCTCTCTCTCTCTCTCTCTCTCTCTCTCTCTGTTTTTGCTTGAATTCTCTGTGTATTTTGAGAGAATTGCGTCCCTAGATTCAAAGGTATAACGGGGTATATATAGACAAGCTCAAGGGCTTTCTCAATTTTTGGTATTTACGATTTGGTCCCCGAACTTTCTAATATTTGCAAATTGGCCCCAAACGAGCCTTTTTCCTTTTGAATTCCCCCCAGCAAGTTCGGCCAGCCCTTGGTATGGGCTGATCTGAGCTTCTCCTTTTAATGGACTCATTTCCCTTTTTTGAGCTAATTTTGGCCTTTTTCTTAATTAATTATGGACTTTTTAAGATTAAAAAGGATTTAACCCGAATATTAAATTAAGCGGGCTGAATTAAGCTCTAATTTGGCCCTCTAAACCTCTGAACTTCCGCAGCTCACTCTCCTTACCTTGGCCAAATTTTTTCAATTAAATGGCCCGGTTCGCACGTCCAATATTGGTCCGATTTAGTCCTTAGTTCAAATTTTAATGGAAAAATGAATTATTTAATTATGCTGAAAACTAATGGAAAATGCTCCTAAGTCTAAATGCAAACTAAATGTAATTAAATTAAATATTTTTGGTAGGGGCCAGGGTTGGTCCCTATTTTTATGCAGATAACTTACTAAAAATAAATTCTAAATTAATATTAAATGGAGGGCCAAAATTTAGGTGTCAACACTAATGGACACTTGTCCATTTCTTTTAGCCAAGTATGCATGCAAAGATATCAAATAGGATCCATTTTCCT
The DNA here is from genome assembly GCA_001662345.2 of Metrosideros polymorpha var. glaberrima. Lineage (NCBI taxonomy): Eukaryota > Viridiplantae > Streptophyta > Magnoliopsida > Myrtales > Myrtaceae > Metrosideros > Metrosideros polymorpha. The sequence continues at coordinate 11,020,640 of BCNH02000001.1, read as the reverse complement.
TCCCCTCTTCCTCATTCCTTCAGCTGACTCTCTCTCTCTCTCCACTTTGGCATGCAAAATTTTGCTCTCATACTCACTTGAAGAGCCGAAGACTAAAGAGGCGACTCGACGATCTGACCTCGCATTTGCGCAAATCCGAACACGAGGCAAGTGGATTCTCTAACTCCTAGTCTAGATGATCCCCTTGTTAGCTCGTTTCGGTGCGGTTGGTGTTGTGGGTCTCAACGAGCCGCGAGCCGCGAGTTAGGAGAGATTCGAAATGCATGGCTACATTTCTTTGTTTAGTTGCTCAATCTGCTCTTAGATTGTTGTCCATTGGTGTCGATATGGAAACATATAGCCTCGAATGATCTCGTATGTTGGATATTACACTGAATTTGGCTGGTTGTTGAAGTAGAGGGTCTGGTTTCCCAAGGTTCTGGCAAAATCGTGAGTTGCAATGGTCCAGTTTCGAAATTCTTCTGACCCCTACTGTTTCCTATTTTTGTGTGGCTTTCAACATGTTGAATCTCACAAAACTTCCTCATAATAATTATTCGTGACATATGAAACTATAACATGATTTAAATTCAGAATTTTTTGGATTCGGATGAGGTGTTTAATGACTTTGAACAGTCACGATATCTACAAGGATTTTGTGAACTTGACTGTATCCTTTTCATGCTTCCGATTCTATACGAATTTTTCCCAAATGAATATGAGAAAACTTCCTTCATAATAGCTTTAAAGGACATCGATGGTTGTAACAAATAAAAATATCTATATATTTTCGGTACTTTGGACCCGTCAAACAAATTTTTTTCCTAACTGTCTTACCCAAACTACTAGACGCTGTTTTTTACCTTGTTTTGCATGAATTACTGCACTTTATACAAGCTGAATTACACTTTCCACTCTATTATCAAAATTGTTGAGAATGATCTTATTTATAACATACTAAAGTTTCGTGAATTTACAAGTTGATTTACCTAGGCAATTACCATGATTTCAATCCGAGCCCAAAACTATTTCTGCACAAGCAAGTTCTCAAGTCTGAGGAAAACTCTCCTTTATGATTACTATTTAAAAATGTTTCCTTTACAAGAGTTGTTCAATACATTATAAACTATAGACCTGAGTTTTTTTTTACGATTTTACAAGTTCATTTAATAATTTTAGTTTACATTTCATGTAGAGGGTTCTAATTGTTCTAGTTTTATTAACATTCTGAATTGTGATTTCGTATGGTACTAAATTGAGTTAATTGTGTGCTAGTTAGACTCGACGTTTGAGAGACATGTTAAATGAGTTGTGTGGCATAAAGTGGTCATGACATTGCAATGGTTATATAAATGTCTGAACGTGTGTGTGAATGAAAGAGATAATATGAGAATGCCATCGGACGGCGAACCGATGATGCCCCGTGGAGCTAGTTGGGAATTCGGGATGCCTGAGGACGGCAAACCTCAGAAGCCTGAGGACAACAAACCTCGGAAGTCCCGAAGAGGGATGAGAATGCCATTGGACTGCGAACCAATGATGCCCCGGGGAGGGATGCCTGCGGATGGAGAACCACGGAAGTCCAAGGATGGCGAACCTTGTAAGTGACCCACACGAGCCGGACGAAGTACCGGTTGAACCGTGAGATGGGGGTGGACCCAATGTCATGACAAATAAAGAAACAAAACGTGTATGATATGGAGTGCTTGCCTGGATTATGTGTTACATCTTGTAATGCTGCATTTGACTCATGCTTTTACTCATCTTTGTACCTTTACCATGATCTTTTGTGTTAGACACATGCCAGGATCGAGTAATAGGCAGTTCGTGTAGTCTATGAGTTAGATTTCTCACTTGTTGAGGTTAACGCATTCCTGTTGATTTAAATGTTTTCAGATCATTAGAACAATGATTTAAATGTTCTACCCGCTACCCTATTAGCTCGGTATGGAGTACCCAAGGACTTCGATGTGGCCCTGTATGATTTTACTAACCCAACCTTCTCAGGTGTTTAGTTCGTGCGAGTTAGGTCAACCCTCCGGGTCAATGTAGGGCTGATGTCGAGATGGATCTCGTATCACTTCGTGGCTGTTTATGTGCTCTATAATGGAGCCTAATAGGTTTAATCCCATTCCCAGATGACGATGGTAGTGATGGTGACAAAGGCAGCGAGTTGAGGGTGATGATGTTGGGGTTCATTTTTGGATGACAGGTATAAATAACCCGTTGTGGGATGTAAGGCCGCTTTTGATGAGCTCAATGGATGCATGGGATGGGAGTAGTGATCCTTTTGTTGAACCTCCTAGTATGATATTACCTTTTGATGCATATGGTCCACCCTTGTGAATATTTGATAACTATATATATATATGAATGAATAAAATGACAGGCCTTACACTTTTAGTAGCACGTGCATGTATTGTGGATATAGTGATTGTGTTTTATTTGTTTAGTCTTCCGCATGTGTTATATTATAAAAGCTATAGAATAGCGTTAGTAAGTGACGGCTTGGGACGTCACAGGCTCCGAAATTTTGGTATCAAAGCCTAGGTTTACCTGGAGTGATAAGGTGCACTAGAGGCTAAAGTGATTGGTAGAACACGCGTGATCTAAAACACAAATGCATTTGAATGTGCTTGTTAGGCCGTGAAAGGCAAGTTACTTCTATTACTTATTGAGGTTCAAGTAACTTATGTTACTTATTATTTAGCAAATCTTGGTCACATCTAATGATGAGTGATTGATGTGTAAAAGCACTTAAAGGCAAGATGAGGAGGTCGAGTGGATCAACTTCAGGAAATGATCATCGAGTGGATGGAATCTTAGAGGCGCTGGCAAATGTGGGAGCTTTGTTTGAAAGACTAGCTCAGCAGCAAGTAGCAACAGCAGGCGGTAAGCACCATATGCAAGGACTGATCAAGCAATTCCTAAAGTTGAAACCATCTCAGTTCATAGGAATGGGTAAATCGAAGGAGGCTGAACAATGGATTGATGGGATGGAAAATATTTTCAACCTTTTGAACTATAACAATGTGGATAAGATTGCCCTGGTAGAGTATCAGCTTGAAGGAAATGTGAAGCACTGGTGGAGAGCATCGAAGGCAATGGTATTTCCTACTGATACGAAGGTAACATGGAATGGCTTTGTTAGGACATTCTATGGAAAGCATTTCTCAGATTGTGCTAGAGATAAGAAGATAGCAGAGTTCATGCAGCTGACTCTGAATAACTTGACAGTTGATGAGTATGAGGTGAAGTTCTCTGAATTGTCAAGGTTTGCACCTAGGTTGATTGAAAACCAAGAGGACAAGGCGAAGAGGTTCCTCAATGGGCTAAGAGATTATATTAGAAGATAGTTGGTGCCTTTTAATATAAGAGACTATAATGAACTCTATGAGCGACTCAACTCGTGGAACGGGATTTGGTAAAAGAAAAGGCAAAGGCAGTGAATTAGTCCTGGTCAAGTCACCAAGTTGGAAATGTTAGGCATGACAAAAGGCCAATGCAGTTTGGTAAACCGCAGTTTACTACCAACAAGAGACGTAATTTTGGAAACTATGTAAGGATAAGAAATAATCAGAGAGAGCAAATGCCTCATTCAAAGGATGCTTGTCGTCGATGTGGTAAGGTTCATGGGAATGCACCTTGTTAGGAGCTGAGGGAATGTTATGGCTGTGGACAACGTAGACATATACATAGGGATTACCCTTGGGAAAGACAACAGCCACAATGATCAATTTTAGGTGGAGCACTACGGTAGGGAAATCCGTAAAGGTCACCAGTGCAAGGAAAATTTTATGCGATTACTTAGGAGGAAGCTAAGGCTTATAAGACCGTCATATCAGGTATGCTTTCCTTGTGCGATCAAAAGGCTTATATGCTTTGTTTGATACGGGTGCTACCCATTCCTTTGTATCTGCAAGATTTGTACAGTTGTATGGATTGAAATCTAGTTTGCTTGAAGTGCTGCTTAATGTCTTGACACCGTTAAAGGATGTAGTTTTGTCTACACTGACATGTTTGGATTGTAAGATTTCCATAGGAGAACGAAGTCAATTGATAGACTTGATAGTATTGGTGATGCATGACTTTGATGTCTTCATAGGAATGGATTGGCTTTGTAAGCTACGAGCCAATGTGGATTGTTATAGGAAGATAATCCGGTTTAATTTGTTAGATCAACCTAGTTTTGAATTCTTTGGAAATGGGACGAACCCCTTTGTACCACTGATTTTGGCGCTTGAGGCACATCGACTGCTTGATGATGGATGTTAAGGATTCTTAGCAGTGGTAAACAATTGAACTAAAGGATAAGTAAAGCTTGAGGACATTTTAGTAGTTCAAGAATTTCCTAATGTATTTCCTGAGGAATTATCAGAGTTACCACCAGAGCGAGAAATAGAGTTTGTAATTGAGTTAGCTTCTAGAATGGAACTGATATCAAAGGCTCCCTATCGAATGGTGTTAGCGGAGTTAAAGGAACTAAAAGTGCAACTACAAGAGTTGCTTGATAGAAGATTTATTCGACCAAGTGCATCACCATGGGGTGCATCAGTTTTGTTTATAAAGAAAAAGGATGGATCTTTGCATCTTCGGATTGATTATGGGCAATTGAATCAAGTGACGATGAAGAATAAGTATCTGTTGCCTAGAATTGAGGATCTATTTGATCAATTGCAAGGAGCATCTATATTTTTGAAGATTGACATAAGGTTAGGGTATCATCAAGTAGGGATTAAGAAGGAAAATATTCCTAAAATGACTTTTATGGACATTATGAGTTCTTGGTTATGCCATTTAGATTGACCAATGCACCCACAACATTTATGGATTTGATAAATAGGATGTTTAAGCTGTTCTTAGATCAATTTGTGATAGTTTTCATTGATGATATCCTAATATATTCGAAAAGACCGGAAGAACATGAACAGCACTTGAGAACTATGCTTCAAACACTTAGAGAACATAAGCTCTATGCTAAGTTTAGTAAGTGAGAATTTTGGTTGAATCAAGTGATATTCTTGGGTCATGTGGTAATTGGAGAAGGGATATTGGTAGACCCAGCTAAAGTCGAAGCTGTGATCAATTGGCCCAGACTAACAACGATAACAGAAGTTCGGAGTTTCTTAGGAGTTGCGAGGTACTACTAGAGATTCATGGAGGGATTTTCCCGCCTTGCTGGCCCATTGACGCAATTGACGAGGAAGAATATGAAGTTTGAATGGACTGAGGAGTGTGAATATAGTTTCCAAGGGTTAAAAAGAAAGTTGACTACAACACCAATCTTAACAATACCGTCAAGATCCGAAGGATTTGTAATGTACAGTGATGCGTCTCATAAAAGATTTGGATGTGTTTTGATACAACATGGGAAGGTCATTGCTTATGCCTCAAGACAATTAAAGACGTATGAGTTGAACTATCCGACGCATGATTTGAAGCTTGCAGCAATTGTCTTTGCATTAAAGATATGGAGACAGTATCTGTACGGAGAAAAGTTTGAGATTTATACTAATCATAAGAGTCTAAAGTATCTGTTTTCTCAAAAAGAGTAAAACATGAGGCAAAGATGGTAGATGGAATTGTTAAAGGATTACAACTGTGAGATTTTGTATCATCCCGGAAAGGCAAATAAGACGGTGGATACTCTTTAGTCAGAAATCTACAATGGTAGTGAGCATGCTGGTTAAAGAATGGAGTTTATTGGAAAAGGCTTCATGCTCTGAGTTTAAATTTGAGGTGGATAATCTCACGAGTGTCCTAGCTACCCTTAGGATTGAACTTGAGATCATACAAAGGATTAAGATGTTGCAGCAGTCAGATTCTAAGATTTTGAAAATCCATGAAGAGGCATTAGATGGGAAAAGACCAGATTTTCAAGTGCCAGATGACGGGATAATAAAGTTTCGTGGTCGACTGTGCATACCTAAAGGTGAAGGGTTGAGAACGGAAATTTTAACGAAAGTGCATCGAAGTAGCAATAGTAACCATCCAGGAAATATGAAGATGTATCGAAACCTGCGTCAACATTATTGGTGGAACGGGATTAAGGTCAATATAGCCAAACATGTCATTAAATGTCTGACGTGTCAACAAGTAAAAGCAAAGCATCGCAAGTCGGCAGGAATGTTAAGACCTTTAGAGATTCTTGAGTGGAAGTGGGAGCACATAACGATGGATTTTATGTAAGGATTACCAAGGACGTTAAGAGGTCACAATTCTATCTGGGTGATAGTTGATCGTTTGACTAAGTCTGCCCATTTCCTAGCTGTGCGAATGGATTACTCCCTGGATAGATATGCAGATTTGTATGTTAAGGAGATAGTGCGACTACATGGAGTTCCAGTAACTATAACATCAGATCGAGATTCGAGATTCACGGCAAACTTTTGGAAAAGTCTTCAGTTTGCCTTAGGAACTAAGCTGCAGTATAGCACTGCTTTTCACCTGTAGATGGATAGACAATTAGAAAGAGTTATTCAAGTGTTGGAAGATATGTTGTGGGCATATATCATTGATTTTAAAGGTAGTTAGGATGAAAAACTACATTTGGTAGAGTTCACATATAACAATAGTTACCAATAGAGCATCAGTAAAGCTCAATTTGAAGCATTATATGGACGAGCTTGCAGAACTCTTGTATGTTGAGATGAAGTTGGAGAACAAAGTTTGACAGGACCAGAATTGGTACAAGTTACCACCGATGCGGTAAAGGTAATACGAGATAGATTAAGGACTGCCTAAAGTCGACAGAAAAGTTATGCTGATAAACATCGACGACCTTTGGAGTTTAAGGTGGGCGAGCATGTATTCCTAAAAGTGTCGCCAATAAAAGGAGTATCGAGGTTTGGAAAGAAAGGGAAATTAAGTTCAAGATTTGTGGGACCGTTTGAAATCCTTGAAAGGATAGGAGAATTGGCGTACCAATTAGCTTTACCGCTAAAGCTCTCTAACATACATGATGTTTTTCATGTGTCGATGCTGAGGAAATATCACCCTGATCCAACCCATATTTTGGACTTTGAGATGGTAGATGTGGATGAAAGGGTTAAGTATGTAGAGGAACTGGTCAGGATATTAGATTGAAGGGAACAAGTTCTCAGGAGCAAAACCATTCCTTTAAGCGACATGGGACAGTAAGGAGGTCATGAGGCGCCAGTACCCACATTTGTTCAATTGATCGGGTAGGACCTTAAATTTCGAGGATGAAATTTCTTAAGGAAAGGAGAGTTGTGACGTCCTAAAATTTCTATTTACCCGATTACCAAGCAAAGGAAGATAAGCTTGACGATGGCGATTGGACTTATTCAAGTGACACTAGTGGCAGGCGTTATTTACTAGATTGTGGAATACGGTACTTAATGCAAGCATTGATCGAATATATTTTCATGGATTCATTAGACCACTTGTAGTCCTAGTCTTTGGTTCTTAGTGTCAATTTACATGATAATGAGTACAATTAGTCCATTTTCCCCACTTGGCCAAACCACTATACTATTTGCCCCCTAATCTTCACGCCTAATGGACACTTGTCCATTTCTTTCAATCGAGTATGCATGCAAAGATATCAAATAGGACCCATTTTCCTTCCCCTCTTCCTCATTCCTTCAGCCGACTGTCTCTCTCCACTTGGGCATGCAAAATTGTGCTCTCATTCTCACTTGAAGAGCCGAAGACCGAAGAGTCCACTTGACGATCCGACCTCGCATTTGTGCAAATTCAAACACGAGGCAAGTGGATTCTCTAACTCCTAGTCTAGATGATCCCCTTGTTAGCTTGTTTCGGTGTGGTCGGTGTGATATCCCAAATTTCAATCAATGTACTAAGATCAAATTCGATGGATTATAACCACGAATTCTAGTTCAATGAAGAGTATTTGATGTTTCGTTATCGATATATTAAAATTTATCGGTAAACCCTAAATTTTCGGATAAGTGACGGTAAATCGAAAATTAAGAACCAAAGAGACGTTACAGACTTGGCATGAACTGATGGACCTGTTTTCTATTAAATTCGGCCACCAAGAGGCCCTATAATAGGAAATGACCGTTTTGCCCCCGAAAGCATATTTTTTGCCCAAATAAAGAACCCATTGGATATCAAGCATATTAGGTCCATTAAAATTCAGTGCCAAGCCCATGTGAATAGTGCAAGCCTGTATGAATAGTGCAGAGGGTGGAAATTACCATTTTGCTCCTTCTAGAAAATTGGACTTTAAGAGGCAATTTATGGACAAGGGACAAGATGAATCAATGTTGGTATTCAAAATCTTCTTTTTCTTTTCCCCCATTTAGCCGCCCACCCCCTTGTCCCTCTCACTCTCTCTTTCTTTCTTCCTTCCTTGCATTATTGTCTTGGTTTTATGAGCCAAAGTTGATAAAATTATGGGTTGCATTAATGAGGGACAATAATACAACTTGGTGAAGAAGATAAACCAAGCAAGACAACTCTCACTCTCTCTTGTTCTTCTCATTTTCCTCTCTTTCTTTCACTCACCGCCGCCCACTTTGCCGCCGCCGTTCGTCGCCATGCCAAGCTTAACCACGTCCTTGCCGCCGTGGAACCATGCCGTCCACCGCCGTGTAGCTGTGCCCTCATCGACCAAGCCAAACTGCCGTCCATACCCATTTTCCATCCACATACAGTCACCGAGCCACCACACCACCACCACCTTCGCGCCATCGCCATCGTAGTTGCCACCGCCGTTAAACGGTGAGTTAATTCCCTAATCCTTGATTAGGTTATTAATTGCACTTAGGGTTAGAATAGTTAACTATGGTTAGATTAGTTAACTAGGGTTGGTTTAGTCAACTATGGTTTCTTTAGTTAATTATGGTTGAGTTAGTTAACTATAGTTGAGTTAGTTAACTATGGTTAAGTTAGTTAACTATGGTGTTGTTAGTTATTAATTTATATGCTTTTATGTGATTTGAGGTAAGAATTACCTTAGAAGAGTAATCGTTTCATGAACTCTGGTTTTCTAGTGGAAAATAATGTATTTTTGGCATTTAAATGGTGATTGGTGTAGTGTCGTGCTTAGATACTGAGTTTTATGTATTGGAATAATCTCGTAAGTTTGAGAAATGAAGCACGTGAAGTTTGACATGAAAAGCATATTTGTGTGATCACGTGTGGTTTATTTATTGCATTTTTATGTGTTAAAATGGCAATAAGTTTGATGTATGAGCACGATCATGGCATGAGCACGAATTATGGTGGCATTGGTTAGAAAAATATGAAGAATTGAATTGGCATGCATAATTGAGATGCTCGTGTGATCACAAAAGTATACGGACCCTCAATAGTGATTGGGGACGATGCCCAATTTAATCAAGGATTTTATCGAATGCCCGGCGGGAGTTTGGATGACGGATCACGGTAGAGGCCAGATCGATTCTCCTTTATGGAATGCCATCTACCTGTGGGGGAGGTCGCGGTGTGGTCGCGCCTCGATCTTCTAGGAGGAGACGTTGCTGTGCTTGATGCTTTTGGGATGATGTCCGATCATGCTAGATGACTGCTAACCTTTGAGAGGTGCAGTAGCCCAGAGAGGTCGAGACCGCCACCCTTCAAGTCGTGTAGCGGCCAAAGGCGGTTGTAATCACTAGGCATAAAATTGGAACACACTTGGATGCATTGCGCATGAGAATCGGTTATATGTGTTCTAATTACATGCCTTGGCTGATACATTGTTTATAAAATGCTATAACTAACAATATGCAGGGCGTGTGCATGTGCCAAGGCAAGGTAAAGATGCCTGTGATTTATTGGTTGAGTGGTATTGAGTTGAGTTACTCAAATCTATGGTAGTTAAAGCAAAGCGAGAGTTGCTCACTATTGCTCTGCCATCGATGTTAAGCCATACGTTTAGAGTATGCTCTAGGTGAATTAGCACCCTACACGAGGTTTAGGTTGTTAACTTGCTGAGATTCTATCTCATTTGTTATTGTTAACTGCTTTTCAAGACCTTAGAATGGAAGGTCGACTTGTGCGGTTCGAGGCAGATCAAGGTGCCATCACGTAAAAGAGATAGGTTAACCTGACCCTGGTATCGTTTTGATGGTCTCGATAGGAAGTGCCCTAAAGTGAGGGCTTGTACATATAACTTTATAGGGTTAACATGTATGTAAATAAAGTATGTTTGGTATTGATGTTTGTTCTGCTGTTTTTCCTACTATCCCTGTTGTGATGTTTGTTTAGGTGAATATATATCGTTTCCGCTTGCGTTAATTGAAAAATAAAATGAACAGGTCAACGACGCATCTTAGGACGTCGCATTTTTAATGACCCAAGAGAAGAGATGTATCGGGATGGTCGCGCGCTCGAGGGCTGGGGCATGACAGTCGGCGTCGTGGGTCTCGGCGAGCTGCAAGTTAGGAGAGATCCGAGTTGCTTGGCTGCGTTTCTTTGTTTAGTTGCTCAATCTACTCTTAGATTGTTGTCCATTGGTGTCGCTATGGAAAAATATAGCCTTGGATGATCTCGTATGTTGGATATTGCATGGAATTTGGCTGATTGTTAAATTAGAGGGTTTGGTTTCTCAAGGTTCTGGCAAAATCGTGAGTTGAGATGGTGGGTTCCAGTTTCAAAATTCTTCTAACCCCTACTGTTTTCTATTTTTGTGTGGCTTTCTGCGTGTTAAATCTCACAAAACTTCCTCATAATAATTGTCCATGCCATCTGAAACTATAACATGATTTAAATTCAGAATTTTTTGGATTCGGATGAGGTGCTTAATGACTTTGAATAGTCACAATTTCTGCAGGGATTTTGTGAATTCGACTGTAACCTTTTCATGCTTCCGATTTTTTACGAATTTTTCCCAATCAAATATGAGCAAACTTCCTTTTAATAGTTTTAAAGGACATCCATGGCTATAACATATAAAAATATCACAATATTTTGGGTACTTTGGACCCATGAAACAAATTTTTTTCCTAACTGTCTTACCCTAACTACTGGACTTGATTTTTTGCCCTGTTTTACACAAATTACTGCTCTTAATGCAAGCTGAATTAAACTTTCCACCCTTCATCAACATTGTTGATAATGATCTTGTTTATAACATACTAAAGTTTCGCGAATTCACAAGTTGATTTACTTGGCAATGACCATGATTTCAATTGGTGCCCAAAATTGTTTCTACACGAGCAAGTTCTAAAGTCTGAGGAAAACTCTCCTTTAGGATTATTATTTTAAAATGTTTCCTTTACAAGAGTTGTTCAATACATTATAAACTATAGACCTGAGTTTTTTTTTTATGATTTTACAAGTTTGTTTAATAATTTTAGTTTATGTTTCATGTAGAGGGCTCTAATTGTCCTGGTTTTATTAACATTCTAAATTGTGATTTCGTATGGTACCGAATTGAGTTAATTGAGTGCTGGTTAGACTCGACGTTTGAGAGACATGTGAAATGAGTTGTGTGGCATAAAGTGGTTATGACATTGCATTGGTTATACAAATGTCTGAACGTGTGTGTGAATGAAAGAGATTATATGAGTATGCCATCAGACGGCGAACCGATGATGCCCCGTGGAGCTAGTTGGAAATTCGGGATGCCTAAGGACAGCAAAACTCAAAAGCCTGAGGACGGCAAACCTCAGAAGTCTCGGAGAGGTATGAGAATGCCATCGGACTGTGAACTGATGATGCCTCGAGGAGGGATGCCTGTGGACGGAGAACCATGGAAGTTTGAGGATGGCGAACCTCATAAGTGACCACACCGGCCGGATGAAGTGCTGGTTGAACCGTGAGATGGGAGTGGACCCAATGTCATGACAAATAAAGATAACAAAACGTGTATTATATGGAGTGCTTGCCTGCATTGTGTGTTTCATCTTTTAATGTTGCATTTGACTCATGCTTTTACTCATCTTTGTACCTTTACCATGATCTTTTATGTTAGACACATACCAAGATCAAGTAATAGGCGGTTCGTGTAGTCTATGAGTTAGATTTCTCACTTGTTGAGCTTAACTCATTCATGTTGATTTAAATATTTTCAGATCATTAGAACGATGATTTAAATGTTCTACCCGCTACCTCGTTAGCTTGGTATGGAGTACCCAAGGACTTCGAGGCGGCCTTGTTTGATTTTACTGACCCAGCCTTCTCAGGTGTTCAGTTCAAGCGAGTAAGGTCGACCCTCTAGGTCGATGTAGGGCTGATGTCAGGATGGATCCTGTATCACTTTGTGGCTGTTTATGTGCACTATGATTGTCACGCCCCGGCTTTTGAGTGCGTGACGATCCCGATACTTCTCTTCGGTCATTTGAATGTGACATCCCGGGATGTATCATCGATCCGTTCTTTTTATCTTTTGATTAATGCAAGCGGAAATGATTACAAACACCTGAACAATCACAAAGACAGGGATAGCAAGAAAAACAACCAAATTACACTCATTACCAAAACACGTTTTATTTACATATACGTTAACCCTAGGAAATTTATATTTACAGGCCCTCGCTACAGCACTTTCTATCGAGACCATAAAAAAGATACCATGGTCAGATTAACCTATCTCCTCTATGTGAGGGCACCTTAATCTGTCCAAAATCGCACATGGCGACCTTCCATTTTATGGTCCTGAAAAGCTGTTAACAACAACGAGTGAAATAAAATCTCAGTAAATTAACAACATAAGCCTCGTGTAGGGTGTTGATTCACCCAGAGCATATCCTAAACATGCAGCTTATTATCGATGACAGATCAATAGCGAGCAATTCTCGCTCTACTTCATCTATAATAGGTTCAAGCGACTCAACTCACTTAACAAACAAACCATAGGCATTCTTACCTTGCCTCGGCACATACCCTGCATATTGTCAGTTATAGCATTTTATAAATAATGCATCAACCAAGGCACGTAATCAGAACACATGTCACCATTTCTCATGCGCAATGCATCCAAGTGTATTTCAATTTTATGCCTAGTGATTACACCCACTCTCGAGCACGGTACAACCTGAAGGTTGGTGATTCTCAACCTCTCTAGGCCACGGTACGACCCCCGATTGACGTCTTCCGGCATGACCGAGCATCGTCCCATCCCATTGGGCACGGTAACATCAAAACCTCCCCCGGAGATAGACGACATTCTATAAAGGAAAATTGGTTCAGCCTCTACCGCGATCCATCATCCGATCCCGTCGGGCATCTGATTAATCATCATCCCGACTCTGTCGAGAATCCGATAAATTGGGCATCATCCCCAAGCCTCTTAGGGGTCCGTATTCTTTCTGTGATTACATGAGCACACCAATCGTGCATGCCATTCTAATTTCTTATTTCTTTTAGCCAATGCAACCATGATATGTGTTCATGCCATAATTCGTGCTCATACATCAAACTTATTGCCATTTTCACTGGTAAAAATGCAATAAAATAATCACACATGATCACACAGACATGCTTTTCTCGTCAAACTTCACATGCTTCATTTTTCAAGCCTACTAGATTATTCCATCACCTAAAACTTGGTATTCAAGCACGACACCTCATGAATTATAATTTATATGCAAAAATTCATTTCTTTTAACTAGGAAACACTAGTTCAAGAAGCAATCATCTTTTCAGCGCAATCTATACTTCAAATGACACAAAAGCATGCATAGAACTATTGCATATCACAAGCATAAGACACATTAATTAACAACTTATCACTCAACTTTGATAACTTATCAACTAATCAGGATAGCTTATCACCCCTTTGGTGGTAGCTTATCACTCAAAAGCCGATAGCTTATCGCCCCTTTGGTAATAGCTTATCACTTACTTACCGATAGCTTATCATCCCTTTGATGATAGCTTATTACTTTTCCTTGATAACCTATCACTTCCACTTATCATTTCATGATAACTTATCACCTAATCCAACCATAGTTAACTAATTCAACCCTAGTTAACTCTAAACTTCACTTAATCTAACCCTAAGCGCAATGAATAACCTAACTAAGGATTAGGGAGTTAACTCACTAGTTTAACGGCGGCGACGAACGGCAAGGGTGTGGCTTGGCTTGGCACGGCAACGGCATAGGCGAATGGCATGACGATGGACTCGGCGGCGGTGAAGATGGCCGAACAAGAGGGAAAGAGAGGGAAGGAATGAAAGTGAGAAAGAGAGAAAGAGTGAAAGAGAGAGTGAGAATGAGAAAGAGATAGGGTAATGGCCTAAGTCTTCCAATGTTATCTTTTCTACCAAGATTGCATTATTGCCCTCATTAATGCAATCCCAAAATTTGTCAACTTTGGCTCTTGAAAATTAATACAACCTTAGGCCAAATAATGGAAGAGAAAGAAAGAAGAAAGAGAGAGAGAGAGAGAGAGAGAGAGAGAGAGGGAAAACTTCTTCACCAAGTTTGGCAAAAAAAAAATAACTCTAATCCTATTTTGTCTTCTTCCTTACAAATATCTATCTTAAGATATGGTTTCTAAAATGGGTATTTTGGTAATTTCTCCTCTTGGTACTATTCACATGGGCTTGGTACTATTCATGAGGGCTAGGGTTTGAATTTAATGGGCTTAGTGAGCTTGATATCCAAAGGGCTCCTTATTTAGGCCAAAAATGGGCTTTCGGGGACAAAATTGTAATTTCCTCTTATAGGACCTCTTGGTGGCCGAATTTCATAAGAAATAGGCCCTTTGGTTCATACCAAGTCTGTAAGTTCTCTTTGGTTCTCAATTTTTGGCTTATCGTCACTTATCCGAAAATTTAGGATTTACCGATAAACTTTGAGATTCTATGAAGTAATGTCTAATGGTTGTCTCTTAATCCTTTAAAGTCCAATACTGTTAGTCGGATTAGAATTTGTGATTCAAATCCATCGAATTTGATTTTAGTACCTTGGTCGAAAATTAGGGATATCACAATGATGGACGCTTGATAGGTCTGATCCCATTCCCAGATAATGAAGGCAGCGAGTAAAGGGTGATGATGTTGGGGTTCATTTTTGGATGATGGGTATAGGTAACCAGTAGTGGGATGTAAAGCTGCTTTTGACGAGTTCGGTGGATGCATAGGACGGGAGTAGTGATCCTTTTGTTAAACCTCCTAGTATGATATTACCTTTTGATGCATATGGTCCTCCCTTGTAAATATTTGATAACTATATATATATGAATAAAATGACAGGCCTTACACTTTTAGTAGCGCGTCCATGTATTGTTGATATAATGATTGTGTTTTATCTGTTTAGTCTTTCGCATGTGCTATATTATAAAAACTATAGAACAGCGTTAGTAAGTGATAGCCTAGGATGTCACATTATTTGCTTGTATTTGGATCGAACTAACATAATTACTATCAAATCGATTATTTACTTATTATTTACTATTTTCTTAATCAATCATATAATGTGTAATTAAAACACACACACACATATATATATATAACTCGTTATTGGAATCAAGATAAATATCATTGATTTCATCATTACGTGGATACCATAGATAAATTTATTTATAATGAATGTGTATAACTTATAATTAATAACTTAACATTGATTGAGCGAGTGAGGAAAAACCAAAAGAACGGGTGTTGTGGAAATAGATATTACGACTTGTCGGAAGGAGAGTCTGTGTCGAGGACAGTGTCATTTCCTCACTTATTTTTGAGTTCAGCTTCAACATATTTTCACTTATGCCCAAATGATTTTCAAGAATTTGATCCATTAAATTGTTTTTTTTTTTCACCCATTGCAATTTTTACATGGGATATGTTTACTAGAAGTCCTAAAACTTATCATGAAAATGTAATTGAGTTCTAAAACTTGCAAAAAGTGCAATCAAGTCTTAAAACTTGTCAAATTATTTCAATCGAGTCATTCTGGTAACTCCATCCAACTTGGCTAACGAAAAATGCTGACGTGGCATTTTTTAATATTTTCTCTCTTCTATGTGGTGATGACGTGGCTAAAACAACGTCCGAATCTAAATCTAATTTATTTAATATAAATTTTATTTAAATTAAATTAAAAATAAGCTACAATTTTATAAAAAAAAAAAGATGAAAAGTGCAAAACCAGGCGGCAAGGGTTGCCGGGCCCTAGCCAAGGGCCGACAACCCTCGCCGACCGCCAACCCTCCCCCAGATCGGGTGAGCGTCGGTAGCCCATGTTTGGTTGAGGGCCGGCGGCGGCTAGGGTTGGCCGCCAGTGGCGGCCTTTGGCTAGACATGGGCGAGGGCCGGCAACCCTCACCGCCTAATTTCGTACTTTTCCTTTTCTTAAAATTTTAGCTTATTTGTAATTTAATTTAAATAAAATTTATATTAAAAATTAGATTCAAATCAAAATGACATCGTTTTAGCCATGTAAGAGAGAAAATATTTAAAAATGCCACGTAAGCATTTTTCATTAGCCAAATTTGACGAAGTTAACGGAAGGACTCGATTGAACTAATTTGATAAGTTTTAGAATTTGATTGTACTTTTTGTAAATTTTAGAATTTAATTGTACTTTTGTGAAAAGTTTTAGAACTTATAGTGGACATATTCCTTTTTACCTAACAACTTTGACCCTAATAAATCTTACCTAGCCAAGCCATGACACATAAGTTATTTAAACTTATGAATCTAATGAATAGAATTTGTAGATGGTGTAAAGTAACTTTACATAGCATCAGCCAGTACATAACCTCTTTTGCCTGGTCAAAAGTAATGTGGATTAGGTAGGTAATTGGCAGGTGTCCCTAAATAAAGCTTCCAGACCAGTGAGAGCAGGGCACGCAGACAATGCCCATATATGCCTTAGGATTTGGTTTTTATCCCGACAGCTTGTTTCCAACCATTCTTGTCTCCACCTAATCGAATTTGGGCAAATCGGAAAAGCTCACTTCAGATTTTGTTTATGTCATACGGCACTTGTTCAGAGCACTTGCCCAATAAGATTTGTGATTGGATCGATTCCAACCATCTAAAATCATTTGTTTATTACCTGTATTTCTAATGTTTTGACTGTACTATCTAGCAGACGGCACCTGTACGTGCAGACGAAGTTCTTTTGCCGTATAATGTGTCGAGGTGGGTTAGGATCGTGTTTGATTGTGAGGATTTGCCAATATCTATCGACGCAATCATGGACCTTCTTAGACAGCAAGCCATTATTTATGTAGATATGATAGTGAACGACCTGACTAGTAAAGGTGTCTTAGTGCCATGAAGTCCCCAAGGTTGGATTGGGTCAAAGAACTAAAGCTTTTGTGAAAGGTTAATTTCACGAAAATTTTTAAATTATTGTTTATATGACACGAATATCTTAAATCTTTTAATAAGGTCACTAAAATCCTTCAACTTTTAACATTATGTCGACTGTTCCCCTCCATTAGATTTCATCTAAAGACTAATTTTTTCTAACATCTTTTGTCATTCATTGACTTAAATACTTATAGAACTGCCATCAAGTCTATATTTTCAGATTAAGGACTAGTTTCTATTTTTTTTTTTCCTTTGCCCTCCATTCCATATTTTTTAGGAAATATTATTTTGCAAGGATTAAATATAGCAACCATAAACAAACAAAAATTGTTATTAGTCTTGTTGCAGTTGATTATCATCCAAGTCCGTAACCTGCGCCAACTCCCTGTGAACTTAAAAGTTGTGTTAGGGCGGCAAAAAAAGTGTAAATCATTATAGATAACTAGTAATACGCTACAGGACTAATATTAATTAGAAATTGGTTTAATGGCGGCAAATATTTATTTCATGGATGGATTCTAGTTCTAAGAAAGATATAATGGAAAGGCAAAATAATTACAAGAATTTTGAGGAAATAAAAATACAAGATGTTGAGAAAAGTTTATAAAAATGAAATATACCACATATAGATGTGCACCATGTATACAAGAAAAGAGAAACTTTTCAACCTAGGATAGATTAAGCAATTAAAAATGTTAGAAAAAATCTAAATAATGGAAAAGTATAAAAAAAAAATTCGATTGCTTTCAAAAGGGACGTTGAATGATCATAATAAGAGAAGATTCAATTATTAACATACAGGATTAGTCCAAGTTACTTTAAAACCCCTAACAATGAATGGATTAAACACTTCTTATTATATATTTAAGAGAGATTGTAGGCATATCAAGTTAATCGGCCTATATTAATTGCTATCCAAATTTTACTATTTCATTAATTGACCCAAATGTCATGAGAATACTAACGGTGATTTTAAAAGCCAGGATTTGATATAATAGAAGGATCTCAAGATCCAGCACTCCTATATGGAATCTAATACAAGGTCATGATAATAACAATAGACCGAAGAACGCATAACTTGGATTCAGATAGAGGAGAAACAATTTTGCTATGTGCAAATGCGAAAAGGGGTAATTACATTGCAATTACTCAAACTTTTGCCTGTTTTACAATAGAATACCTAGACTTTTTTTTTTATCAAGTGTCTCACCATTTCAGATGAGGGCCAATGTGAGACCTCCATTTCAATCGCAAACGCAAAATGCAAAATTGGACACTAACGCTTGTAAATAACCCATAATTATTTCCATTTGCATCTGATGTCTCCAAATGATGTCATGTCAAACGAGTCATACTGGACTACGAAGATCATACAAGTCAACGTTCTCTGTCTTTATCTCCCTTATCACTTACCTAAGTGGAGATGGCATAATTTTTGTTTAGTAAGTGAGCCATGTCACCAATTAGGATTAACTTTTGTTAAGTAAGCCACTTCTGTAAAATCACATGACGTGGCAATTTCTTTAAGACAAGTCTCACATTGACCCGCATTTCAAAATTTGAGTTATTTGATTGAACAAAAAATAGAGATTGAGGTATATGATCGTAGAACGAACAAAAATTCAGGTACTAGCAGTGTCATTACCCCGTGCTAACAAGCAAACGGAGTAGAGTACCAAAGCGGGAAAGTACAAAAAAAGTTTAAAACCTATTGCATTGGTACCAATTCAGCCATAAAACTTTCAATTGGACCAATTTACTCCTAAACCTTTTGTATTTGTGTCAATTGAGTCCATTTAGCCAATTTTGGCTAGAAATAGTTGACATAGACATCGATCGTCCTACGTGGCGTGGTTAGTACTGACGTGGACATTTTTAAATAATCGATTTAAAATTTTGAAACTTTAATTATTTTTCTTTCATTTTTTTCTTTCATTTTGGTTGGCGAGGCTACAATGCTTGGGCAAGGGCCGTGACCCTCCCCAGAGCTAATATGAAGGGAAAAAAATAAAAATAATAACGAAAAGAACAAAAAAATTGTGAAAACTTCAAAATATTATTTAAAAAATGTCCATGTCAATGTCGGCCGCGCCAACTAGGACGGTGGGCATCAACATCATCGATTTTCAGCTAAAATTGGCCGAGTGGACTCAATTGGCACAAATGCAAAAGATTTAAGACTAAACTTGTCTAATTGAAAGGTTTATGACTGAATTAGTATTAACGCAACAGGTATAAGACTTTTTTTGTACTTTCCCAAGTTGCATAGACAATTGGATAGAATGAAATCCAACTTACAGAAAAATGGATTTTCCAATCGGAAAATCCTACGAATAGTCAGAAATAGAGAACCTACGAATATTCATCATACCAGGATACCCCCAAGGCCAAGCTCGCTTACATTTTCAAATTTCCAAATAAGCATATTAACACTTCATTTTTAGATAAAATACAAAAGCTTAAAAGAAGATTTCTTTCATCGAAGAATGAGGGAAAAAGAAAATGGTTTGCCGAAATAAAGAAAATTATTATAAATCTGAATTTCTTTGATTGGTTTCTATCTAAAGTAAAACAAGGGGATTGGGACACAAAAAATGCCGTAACTTTTTTACGACGGACACTTAAGTGTCATAACTTTTTTTTGGTTCACTTGAGTGTCATATCGGAGTAAAAAGGATCATCTGAGTGCCAATTCTTGCAAATCATCATACATGAATTTTTTTATTATTTTTTTAATTTTTACCCTTTTTCTATTTGTAGTTTTTTTGTTTTGGTCAGGTTCACCGGTGGCCCTCGCCGACTTCGCTTGCCTACAGCTGCTGGTGAAGGCCCTCGCTAAATCTAGGCGAGGGTGTCTTGCCCGCGGTCGGTGAGGCCTTGATAGCCTTGCCCAAGGCCTTTATGGCCCTGCCAGTCGTAGGCAAGGGCATGCAAGGCCACTACAGCCTTCGCCAGATCTGGGCAAGGGCTGCCTTACTCGCGGACAGTGAGGCCGCAAAAGCCTCGCCCAAGGCCTTTGTGGCCTTGTCGGCTGCGAGCAAGGCGGCCCTCACCAAGTCTGGGCAAGGCCTTTGAGTCCGGCGAGGGTTGCTAGTGACCCTCGCCAAATCTAGGCGAGGGTGTCTTGCCCGCGGTCGGTGAGGCCTTGATAGCCTTGCCCAGGGCCTTTATGGCCCTGCCAGTCGTAGGCAAGGGCATGCAAGGCCACTACAGCCTTCGCCAGATCTGGGCAAGGGCTGCCTTACTCGCGGACAGCGAGGCCGCAAAAGCCTCGCCCAAGGCCTTCGTGGCCTTGTCGGCTGCGAGCAAGGCGGCCCTCACCAAGTCTGGGCAAGGCCTTTGAGTCCGGCGAGGGTTGCTAGTGACCCTCGCCAACATCGAAAAAGAAAAAAAAACCTAAAAGATTCAAAAATAATATTTAAAAAAATAATAAAATTGTACTTTCCGGCGTCCACGTATACTTTCCGGTGAGCCAAATCACCAATGACACTTAAGTGATCTTTTTTCAAATTTGTGACACTCAAGTGAGCAAAAAAAAATTATAGTACTCAAGTGTCCGCCATACAAAAGTTGTGGTACTCCTGATGTCCTAATCCCTAAAACAAGGAAGCACAAATAACATAGAAGATCATTATACAGCTAATACAATGGTAGATGGGAAGCCCCAAAGATCAATTATCTATTCTCCTGTGGCTGGACTAAAGTTAGGAGAGAACACTTAAAGCACCAACATATAAGGTCAGTGGCAAGAAAGAAAATGGAGTAGACCTAGTACGTTAGAAGGAGTGAATGCAATAGTAGAACATAATAATTATAGTAAGTTATTCTTCCAATCATTGGATATCAACTTAATAAAATGAAAATAAAACTAGGGAAGACACTAGAAAAAAAAAAAAGGAGCTAAAACAACTATTATTAAGGTACATGCAAGGGAAATAAGTGATTGAACAATATGATAGATAGAACAAGAAAATAAATCGAACACCAAATTTACGTGGTTCGATCGGTGTGACCTACGTCTATGGGGAGAGTAGTAAAGAATTTCATTATAGATCAAGCGATACAATAGAGATTACAATAACACTCGAGCCATTCAAACATTCTCAGTGATTATCAAGCCTCAATTACATCCAATAACTCACATGGCATTTAGCCTCACAATTTCTCACAAAATAACCTTTCAATCTCACAAAGAATATAACAAATCTTACCACAAGATTTAATCAGCTTCAATACTAAAAGCTCTCGAGGTGTAATTCATGAAGAAGCCTCTTTAATACTCTTCATAAAACATCCACTTCTTATATAAGCGTAAGAATTAGATCCAAAATATGAAACCTATTCATACTTGGAAAACAACTCCAAATAGGAAATTTATTCAAATTAGAAAACTTTTCTTTCAAGCTAAAACTCGAGGCATATTTTCAACAATTGCTACCTTGACTCGACATTTGAGCCAAGTCACAATAGCTTCACGCTTCACTAGAACTTGAGCATTGTTACTCTACCACAACCCCTCATGGGCTCAACCGCCATAGAGATCTTTTGGGTCCAAGCTTTGCTTGAACTTCACCATAACCGTGGACCCCATCAGAACTCTAATTCCACTTGCACCTTTAACTATTCTACAATGATTTTCTGACAAAACCTCCTCAACCACAAATAAAGCAAAACCGTCATTACATATCTATTAAGAAATTGAACACTCACCTTGTTAAACTCAATAGTTACAGCAACTGTTGGCTTCATAGGCTCCACCTTGCTACAAGCACCATTTGTGTCAATTACTACGCTAGTACCCAGTGCCTTAGGAGTTTCTACTTACAACCTACACTTCGCGCTGAACATCATCCATAGCTGTATAAACACTGTCATAATTATTCCTAGCCAGAAATATTTTGGACTCATCAAACGTAACTTCTCTACTAACAATAGATGAATTTTATTCTAGGCGCCACAACCAATAGTCCCGCTCACCTGTGCATAGCCTAGAAACATACACTTTGTTTCCCTCCCATTGAGCTTACCATCAACCACTCGAACATAATATGAGCAACCAAATTTTCTAAGAACAAAATAATCAACAATGTTACTTGACCACACTTCTTTGGGAGTTCGACATCCAATCGCAGTCAATGGAGATCTATTCACCATTAGCTTGTCATACTAAACACATCCGTTAAGAGTCTCCTAGCCACACTAGCACTAGAGAGCATTTTATGTGCCAACTCTAGTAACGTTATAATCATCAACTCTGCAGCATTTTGTGGTTCACTGGCACTACTATGGTGTCTCACTATGCCTTCCTTCATGCAAAATTTATTTAACAACTCTGAGCAAACCTCCATGCTATTGTTAATCCACATGTGCTTGATCGATTTACCAGTCTCCTTTTCGATCAAAACTCTTAACTATCTAATCTTAACAACAACATTAAACTTGTGCCTCACACAAACACCCAGATTCTCCTCGAGTAGTCATCCACAATTGTTAGCGTAAATCTAGTATTCCTCCTCAAAAGAAATCGTGACAGCCTACAAACATTCAAGTGAATTAACTCTGCAATCTCCGTGGTTTCTCTAAGAACTGCACTTTCCGCCGTTTGTCTAAATCACAGCACCATCATACATTCAGTACGTTTGCCACATATCCACATAGCAGATTTCTTTCACTTAGAACTTTGAGGATACTCCAGCCAATGTGCCCCCAAACACATATGCCACGATTCAGACTTTTGAATAAATGCATCTAACAACTCCGCAACGAAATTGTCATCGTCTCACCTTGAAGCTATACAATCCACTGCGCTTGATTCCTATCATTATTATCAAGGCACCTCGAAAGACCTTTTGAGGTATACCAACACCCAACTAAATCTAGAGTACTCAACGAAATCATATTCTTCTTCAACTCTGGAACATGCCTCCCTTCAGTCAATGTCCTCATAATACCATTATGCATTCTAATTTAACATCACCAACACCCCAACATCGCACTCAGTGTTGTTCCCCAACTACACTTAACTACTATCCATATATTGATAAGTAGAAAACAAGTTACTATTTGGGGTAGCGTAAAACAAATAACCATAATCCATAATTGATCCATCAAACGATGAATCATTAATGACAGACAAGACATAATCAGTATTATCTGAATTATTGTCAACTGCATCTGCAACATCATCAGCAAACTGAACTCAAATTCCCTTACCCTTCTTGTTTTTTAGCTTAAGGCAATCCCTTCTAAGATGGGTCTCTTGCCACAATTCCAACATATAGCACTACCAGTCCTAGACTGACTACGTTTATTCAGGTTTATACTACTTCTGCTAACATGAGTACTAATTCTTCTTCTACTTTAACCTACTAAAGTAGCAGACATGGGTTCACTAGATTCTCTTCTACGGATGTCCTCAATCGAAATTAAATTGCAAACCCCATTAAATGTCAATCTTGTTGACCTAAAGGATTACTAACAACTATATTAGTAATATTCCAACTATCAAGTAATGAGGATAATAGAAATAAAGCACGTACCTTATCATCAAAGTTAATCTCAACTGAACTCAATTGACTAACAACCACATTGAATCCTTTGATATGATTAGCAACTAACAAACATTCGTTCATCTTCAAGTTAAATAGACATTGCATCAAATATGCCTTGTTGATCACAGAGGCCTTCTCGTACATATGCGACAGGGTCTTCATCGGTCTCACAGTGGTCTTCTCTTTCATGATATTAAACGCGACGTTACGAGCCAACCTCAATTGAATAACAACCAACCCTTATCTATCCAACAATTCACATTCAGCTTGTTTCATCGACTCTGGTTTCTTCTTAAATAGGGGTAAGTGCTGATACTTATGGTATATATAATTTTCAATCATGTTTTCCAGAAACCAAAATCCTTCCCATGAAATTTGTCTTTTTAATTTTCTCTCTTACGTCGTCATCGATTCACTTCAACTTGGCCAAGCCTGGCTCTGATACCAATTGTTGTAGAAAAAAGCAATCGAACAATAAAATAGACAAAACAAGAAAATAAATCAAACACTAGATTTACGGGGTTCAGTTGGTGTGACTTACATCCACGAGGAAAGCAACAATCTCACAAAAGAATTAACAATTCTTACCACAAGATTTAATCGACTTCAACACTAAAAGCTTTTAGGGTGTAATTCACGAAGAAACGTCAAAGAACATCCACTATTTATATATAGAGAAGAATTGGATCCATAACAAGAAACCTATTCATACTAGGAAACCAACTCCAACTAAGAAATTTATTCAAATTAAGAAAAATTTCCTTTTCCGGCTCAAACTTGGGACAAAATTTCAATAGTACTAATAAGCTTTAAAAAAAATGTATCATTAAGAAAACCAGGCTTCAAGTTAAAAACCAATTTATATGATAGTATGCATGAATTCAATCAACGTATTTTAAAATCTCACTATAAATAAAGGTACAAAAGACAAATCAATGTATTCACAATAGATGAGGAATCAGAAAGTGAAATAAGATAGAGAAATTGGACAAATTGTTTTCTCTAAATAGGATTGTAGATTATGATAGTTGAAGGTCTCCATACTAAAAAGAAATCCCAAAATACCTAAGAACCTTGAATAGTTAATATTGGTAGTGAAGAATTTGATGGGATTATGCTCAGAGACGGGGATATTGAAGGAGTGTTTGAAAGCATGATAGTAGATTTATCAAATAGAATGGTAATCAAACATCTTTAGCAATAACAACAGGATTCAATGGATAGCTAAAATGATGATGTGAGAATTATAGACATGCACATTTAGAAGAAATCCAATGCACTCTCATTATATAAAGCTAGGAGCAATTTTTGAGAGAAGGAGGTAGTATTTTTTTTTTGTCAAAATTAAATATTTTATTCATATCCCAAAATGATATATGAGAGGTTTAAAGTAAAGCAAATCTCAAACTGTAAAGTAGAACAACAAAGCTCAAACTGCTGTAATAAGCACACTCTTATCCCATAATAATGGATTGTACTCAGCATCAATATAGACCAAGCAGTGGCCTATCACCGAATCTCGCATCGTCATTAGTTATGAGCACACATCGTGGAGTTCTCCAATATTTACTGTTTGTCTAGTGGACAGTGCGCACCTAAGTTTAGCATCCTTAACACCGTCATTGTACAGAGACACCAAAAACAGGTTGAACAAGCTCTCGGATCTAAATCTAGATTAAGGAGATTGGGCGAGCACAAAAACACCTATAAGGAACTCCCAAATCTAGTAGATCGGGAGAGAAGAGCTCCCATATCAATATTTAGATCGGGAGGTGAGAGCTTCCAAAACTTGGACAACCGCTTCCAAGACAATGGGAACTCACCGTATTCCTCCTCGATTCTGTCGAACTTCTTGGTCTAGAGGATCTGAAGTAGCGGGTTGATTCCTAACGATGAAAGTGGAAAATATGCCCAATGAGCGAAGATGAGCATTAACAGCGAGCAAAGAAAGAAAGAAAAAAAGATGAATCAATAAATATTCCCAGATCAAATCAGAAGAGATAGTCTCAACTCAAGTGGAGAAGATGGAGCCACCCTCGATTGAGAGTTATTTCTCAGTCGAGGGAGCTTGGAGTGGAAGAAAAGAAGCGGAACCACAAAGAGAATGGCAAAGAGAAGGGTAGTCTATAATCCTCTGAAATTCATTATTATCAAAGACCTTGCATAAGCTTTATCTCTTAGAAGAATCCTTCCACTCTATTTCCAAAAATCTTTTGT
Source organism: Metrosideros polymorpha var. glaberrima (assembly GCA_001662345.2). NCBI lineage: Eukaryota > Viridiplantae > Streptophyta > Magnoliopsida > Myrtales > Myrtaceae > Metrosideros > Metrosideros polymorpha. The sequence goes on along the minus strand of BCNH02000001.1, from coordinate 10,994,696 downwards.
AATAGTAATCAAACATGTTTGTGAGCTTTTTCTTCCCAATAATCCTGTGATCCATGTAACTTACCAACGGTTATTTCGTGAGTGTATATTAATTATGCTTCTAGTGAACTTGTAATGACATCCAATATGTTTTGGATAAAGTTTCTAGATGTGATCATATTAGTATGCTTTTAAATAAAGACCATGTTGATTTTGGTATCAGAGCCATGTTAGATTGTTCTCATAATGGATAAAGCTTATAATAATTTTAGTGAATGAATGTTATTTGTTTATGAAGATTGGGAAATCACTAGAATGAACTATGATGAATCGAATGTAACAACCTTTAAATATCATGAATATATTCAATGGGTAGTTTTATCACTTACAGTACTACATAAGATCAACGTACTTCTTCTTTCACGATATTTAGATTGGTATCCTCCATTAGAATCAGCTCTAATGGAATCAATAGAAAGAGTGCTCCTTAGGGACAAGATTGAAAAGATTGGAGAGTTGGGGACATTGAAGAAATTTGGCTTTTGTAAAGAACAAACTGATAAAAAGGGTCTTAAAGGGTCAAACTAGAAATTTTGAGGGAATATTCCATTTTTTTAATGGAGTTATTCGCCGTAGATACATCCATTATAAGTGGACAAGTTCAGAAATTTTGGTGATTTAAATAAATGTTCAGAATAAATTTATCTCAAAAGGAAAAGTTTGAGAGTTTTTATGGGACAAACCCTTCTATAGAAATAAGTGATAATCTTCTTTTATGACAAGTCCGTGTAAGCACATAAATCGAAGTTTGGGGAAAAGTTGTTGAGCCAAAAAATGAAAAGGTAGATTTCATGGCTATATTTTTTTTGTTGATGCTACGTTTAATAACTGCATGAAATAATGCTATATAGTGTTTCATATATAGATGATGAATTTGGCATAAGTGATTCGAGATCACCCGGCTCTTGTTGGTTTTTCTTTTTTTACTAGGAACTCTTGTTTGCAGGTAAAATAGGTGTAATCGAATCGGAAAATTCATGTGCAACTTTCAAATTCAATCTGGCTTGTACTTTTGTATTCCTGATTGGATGGAGGAAACTACTCTGACCAAATTTTTAATTTTTAGATTACATATATGAATATAATTTACTTTTGGTTTTGGTTAAATTAGCACGTGCTTCATGTGCATACCTGTTTTCCGGAGGGCAGATTTTCATTCAATTATGGTTAAAGGAAAACACAGCTCTTGTGAAAAACTCTTTTGTGGATATGAGAGCATTTGATCATGATGTATTTCCATCTATCTGATTAGTGGGCTCTAAACATGGACATTATTCACTACTAAAATTAAAAGCTAAAGATATCCATTAAGCTTTATAAACATGGAGGAAAATATGGTCTTTTCAGTAATATTGCATCCACAAAGGGCCTGTTTGGTAAAACTCATGTTTCTCTAGTTCCTATTTTTCGTTTCTGGGAACATAAAAAGAAAACAAATCTATTTGGTAACATCAGTTAATTTTTCTGTTCCCAAAAACAGATTTGAAACAGATTTGGAACATAAATAAGAAGAAAAAAAAAACTACTTCTTTGTTCTTGGGAACATAATTCGAAAAAATCATTTATGCTCAAAAATTGTTCTCGAGAACAGAATTGTTACCAAATAGGCCCTAAATTGACAAGACAATAAATCTTGACCACATATGAATTAAAGCTAATTTTGGTTAATTTGTTCCAACAAATAAAGCTCAATCTTCGACAAACCCACGAAGATGAACATGAAAAGTAGAAATTCGCAAATAGAGAGGCAGCTCGACAATACTGGCCACGAGCAACCCCATATTTAGGCTCTGATACCTATGTTGTGGTGGTTTTGGGCTTCTCTCACCTCAAAAGCTACATTAAATAGTGAGGCTTTTCTTCACACTGATAAACTGACTACCAACCCTTTCCACAATCGATATGGAACATCATTAACACCCTTGAGGCTAGTATGTCACTCAAGCTGGTCGTTAGGGCACAATCATTGCAAGTGCCTTTGTCTTCGTGGATAGAGGGCACGACAATGGGGCCTCGACATTGACCCTAATGGTCGATGGCTAACGGTGGACAGGCAAGACTATAGACAATAGAGGCGAAGGGGACAATGGCTTAGGTGGAAAGGTGGTGGGGAGAGAAAGGGGTTTTAGGTTGGGCTTTGGATGTGGGCAGTTCTGAATAAAATTTCACAAGAAATTGTTGACAATTTGGGAGTAACTTCACCATGTAAAATTATCCGTAAAAAATACTCAAAAAGTATTAAACCTATAACCTCTGTACCAATTTAGTCTTAAAACTTTCAATTGGACCAATTCAGTCCTAAACCTTTTCACATTGATACCAGTTCAGTTCATCCCACCAATTTAGGCTAGATAGCGCTGACATGAACACTGGCCTTCCTACGTGGCACGATCAGCATTGACATGGGCAATTCTTTATATTTTTTTTTTATTTTTTAAAAAAATTCCCTTTTTCTCTTCTTTTTTTTTTCCCTTTTTTTCCTTCTCTTTCCTTTGGCCTGTGGTCGGCACTCAGCCATGGCCAATGATCGGCCATAGGCGAGGCCAACGATGGTCTCCCTTGCCTAGGCAATGAGGGTCCAGCCCTCACTCAAGCTGTGAGGGTCCAGCCCTCACCTAGGCCATGAGGGCGACCCTCGCCTATGGCCATTCGTCGGCCATGGCCAAGTACTGACTACAAGCCACAAGGAAAAAAAAAAAAGAAAAAGGGAAAAATTAAAAAAATTATTAAAATTGTCCATGCCAGCACTGGACGTGCCACATAGGACAGTTGGCATATGTGTCAGCAATTTCCGGCTTAAATTGACTAGATATACTAAATTGGTACCAATATGAAAAGATTTAGGACTAAATTGGTCCAATTGAAAAGTTTATGACAGAATTGGTATTAATGCAATAGGTTTAGAACTTTTTTAGTAGTTTTCCCAAAATTATTCCATTACATTAGAGAATCCCAATTCTAAGTGATATCATTAAGACCTGATCCTAGCACATTGTAGAGTTCTAACAAGAATTCTGAAGGAACTTTGTTCAAATGACCTTATTTTGAAAGTATAGAGTAGTTATTAAGTGTAACAAAGGTGACAACATTAATATTATGTCGTCATTGTTTGTGTTATATCCACCAACTTTGTGACTCGAGACTTATTGTTAGCCATAAATTTGAACGTTATGACTAGTTTTTTTGTCAAGAATAAACAACTTAATTGGTTCTTCTTCTTCTTTTTTAATTTGGTTTTGGAGGTTGAACATATCTTGCATCACTTTAAAACAATGGGTTAAGTTTAATTAACTTAGATAAATATTGATTTCACTCCATCATCCAATATTATATGTTCTTATCTTAAACCCTCCTTCAAAACAACTGTTTTAGCCTTCATATGAAAATTCCACGTCTTACTATCAAAGCCACGTCAACGACGCAAAGTCTACAGATTCTGCATGAACAATATTGTTAAGAAGATAATGTCAAAGTTTAAGTATTAGAGGTGTACCACTACCACCACCGTCCGAACTAAACTATATTCCCATTTATAGTAACCGACATTAATTTATTTTATGAATAATAATAGTTTATAACGAGTATGAAGTGGGAAGTCACCTAATTTCGGGGAGAAAATCTGTCGGTGCTCAGCAATTTCCTTGCCTCCCGGGAGGTATCACCCATAGTTTTTTTCTTTTCTTTTTTTCTTTTGTGAAAGACAAAAATGACAATTTTGTGCTTTTTTTAAGACGTTTCTCGGCCAACCGGGAAGCTCTTTTTTTTTTCAAAGTGCATTTTTTGATATCATTGAAAAGGCTTGATTGTATTTTATTGTTTATAGCCCATGTTCAACAATTCTTGAAGGTCTAACATATCGAAAGATTTGTCAAAAGGGGGGAAACACAAAGCAAAGTTCTACATGAGTCCGCGGCACATCCATCAATCTAATTTCATTTAAAAGAAAAGAAAAGCACAGCAGTTTTGTTTGTTCAATCCATAAACCATAAAACTGCCATTGGAAGAAAATAAAAATTGATGGGAAAATTTCTCCCTTGGGCTCTATATTTTCACGTTTTTCTAAACAAGTTTTTATACTTTTAAATTTACTGAGCAAGCCCTTCTGCTTGTATCCAGTGGACGCGACATTCGGACTACACCAGAGTGTGATGCCGTTGACATTTTGCCGACGTAGATACCACCATAAAAAAATATTATAAAAAAATAATAAAAAGTTACCTTTTCCTTTTCTTTTTTTCTATTTTCCGTGATAATATTCATGTAGGCATCAACATTGGCAAAATTTTGTTCACTTCAAGGTCTGACGTCATTCGACGGCCATATCAATTGAACTGACCGAATCTGGTGCTGGATGGAATTGATAAACAATTTGCGCAAGTGGAAGGACTTCATTAAAAACATTTAATGGTACATAGACTTAATTAAAAATAACGTGAACTTATAAAGAGAAAAGGTAAAAAAATTTCAAAAGTCAATATGCTTATGAGCAAATTCTTACATAGACCTCATCATGATGGATCGAATAATTTCTGTGGCATCTGAATCCTATTCACCTGTAAATAAGCGCAGAGAATCACTTTTGATATTGTTAGTCAGTTTTAATTCATTCATGTTGGTCTTTGGCGCTTAATTCTTGACCCTACCGATTTGTGGAAATTCATTGGATTAGTGTTGGTTGTTAATTATAGCCTATAAATACTGAATTTTATTTGGTGGTGGCGCAAAAAATTTAATGGAAAAAAAATAGTGGCACCTAGCGTGGTGGTGACCAATTGAGGTAAGTTATTTGGGCTTATAGTAATTCAACATTTCGGTTCATTGCGCCAAGGGAGTAGACCGAAGGGTCATTATAGGGGGTAATTAGTGATAAGTTAGTCCACTTAACTGGTCAATCATTGATAAGTCAGCTTACCTATCTTATTAAGCTAGTCTACCTATCCTCCTAATTATCGATAAGTGAATTCACTTATCTCGCCAATCATGGCTTATGGTGCATGAGTGCCATATTGCAGGCCTTTTCTTCCCTCTACCAATTTTCCATGAGCTAATGATTATAAGATCTTCTACTTGTCCCTTCTTCTTGGTTGCCACACGCCACCAACTTCCTTTTTCCCCTTCATCCGTGCAACTCTTTCTTTTCTTCTTCTTCATCATTGCGCACAACTTGCATGGAGACCATCATTGCATGCCGCCCACCTAAACCAATGATATTGCATGCAAGTTACTCTCTCTCTCTCTCTCTCTCTTTTATATCTTGTTCGGCCGAGACAACCATTAGCACATCTCTCTCATTTTTCCTCCTCCTCAATCGCTCTCTCCCTTCCTCTCTGTTTTCACTCTCTCGCCCTTGCCATTCGTTCTCTTCCTTTTCCGCTGAAGCTCGCCATCGCCGAGGGTGGAAACAAGCTCATTGTTGCAAGGTTAAGCTAGAGGCGAGTGAAATCTTCAGTCTCTACTCTTCTTGATCTATTAGAGTCATGGTTTCTAGGTTAGAATTCAGAGAAGGCTTCTCGGTTGGATATTTTGGAAAAATTGCAACTTAGTTTAAAGTTTTGGAACTTGATTTGTGGAGAACTAATTTGGAATGAGACATGCATGGTTGCATTTGGGTTCCACGTATGTTGGGTGTGGTACGTGTGATTAGTATTGTCAAAGTAGGTGGAATCGTGAGGCAATGTAGTAGGTTGGATTAGAAATGCATGCTTGCGCTGGAGGTCTTTGCAAACTTCCTTGCTGTGAAACTCCGTCCAAAGATACTTGCTGTGACTGGCATGTTATGTGATATCCCTAATTTTCGACCACCATACTAAAATTGAATTCAATAGACTTTAACCATGAATTCTAATTCGACTAAGAGTATTGGACTTTAGAGGATTGAGAGACAACCATCGGACATTACTTCATTAAATCCCAAAGTTTATCAGTAAAGCCTAAATTTTCGGATAAGTGACAGTAAGCCAGAAATTGAGAGCAGAAGAAAGCTCACGGGTTTGGTAAGGCCGAATGAGCCTCACTCTCCTTCAAATTCAGCCACAATGGCCCAAATAGGAGGAAATTATATTTTTGCCCTCAAATGCCCAACTTAAGCTCATTTTCATAATCAAGCCCGAGCTCGAGCCCATATGAATAGTGTCAATGATGAAATTACTAAATTGCCCCTTCTAGAAACTCTATCCTAATAGAGATATTTGTGGAGTAGAACACAAAATTGGATTAGAAGATTTTTGTTGCCATTACCGCCGCCGTTAAGCTGGTGAGTTAACTTCCTAATCTTTGATTAGATTGTCAATTACGTTTAAGGTTAGATTAAATTAAGATTTATCATGATTAAAGCTAATTAATGGTAGATTAGTGAATAAGCTATCGTGATAAGTTGAAGTAAAAATGATAGGCTATCGTAAGAAGTGATAAGTGGAGGTGATAACCTATCAATGAAAGAATGATAAGTTATCACAAAAGGGGTGATAAGCTATCGGTAATTGAGTGATAAGCTATCACCAAAGGGGTGATAAGTTATCGATAATTGGGTGATAAGTTATCGGAAAATGGATGATAAGATATCGCCAAATAGGCGATAAGCTATCAATGAGTTGTCGATAAGTTATCATTGGTAGGGTGAAAAGTTATCGTAGGGAAGGTGAGAAGTTGTGATTTAGTGTGATTTGTGCTTAAGATATGTGACAATTTTATACATGTTTGTGTTGCTTGAAGCATGTATTGCCATGGAAAAATGATTGCCCTATTTGAACTATTGGTTTCTATTTTAAAGGAAGGCCTTTATTGACATATAATTGGTAATTCATGATGTGTCGTGTTTGGGTGCCATATTTTATATGTTGAAATAAGAAAAGATGCTTGAAAAACGAAGTACGCAAAGTTTGATTGGACAAGCATGTCTGAGTGATCACGTGTGATTATTTTATTGCATTATTACGTGTGAAAGTTGCTATAAGTTTGATGTATGAAGACGAATCATGTCTACATTGGCTAAATAAGAAGAAATGAAATTGACATGCATGATTGGTGTACTCGTATGATCACAAAAAGGGAACAGACCCCAAAAGGTTTTGGGAATGATGCCTAATTTTATCGGATGCTCGGCGGGGGTTCGGATGACAAGTCGCGATAAAGGCCGGACCGATTCTCCTTATGGAATGTCATCTAGGCGGGGGTTCTAGATGTTGCTATGCCCAATGGGGCGAGACGATGCCCAGTCATGTCGGAAGACCACTAACCTTCGGCATTGTGCCATGGCCAAGAGAGGTCGTAATAATTAGAACACGATTAGATCCATTGCGCATGAGAAATTATGTTATGTGTTCTAATTATTTACCATGCCTGATACATGTGATAATTGATGTTATGCAAGGCATGTGCCAAGGCAAGGTAAGGATGTCTATGGTTTATGCTATAGTTTGTTGATCGATGATGAGTCGAGTTGCCTGATTACGTTATAGTTAAAGCAAAGTGAGAGTTGCTTGCTATTGATTTGCCATCAATAATAAACTGCATGTTTAGGTCACACTCGAGGCGAATCGACATCCTAAACAAGGCTTAGGCTATTAACTTACTGAGATTTATCTCACTCATTGTTGTTAATTGCTTTGAAGACCATAGAATGGAAAGTAGACATGTGCGGTTTGAGGTCCTAATGGAGCAAACCCTCGAGATAACATCATACCCGAATCCTGGTTCAGATCATGTGTTCGAGCGTCATGTGACTACGGTTTGGATAAATAATGGGTTAGCGTATCTGATGCCCCATCGTTTTAAGGCATGGTTTGTCCAGCATAGAGATGCCCTTTTTGGTCTTCTAAGGGGTTTTGATGGGCCACCTGGCGGAGATCCGGGCGAAGAGGTTTGGGACCTGATGGATCTCGACACCCCACAGTTAAGAATCTGGAGACAAATCCAAATGGCGAGACCAACCTTGAGACTCCTCCGAGTTACTACCTTTATTAGGGACATAAAGCGCAGATCTTTTTCGATAGCCCTCGTGTAGAGAAGTTAAGTCAACCCCCACCCCGGTATCTTTTTGTTGGTCTTGATAAGAAGCAGCCCGTTGTAAAAGGGCATGTACATGTAAACTTCCTATGGTTGACTAGTAAATAAATAAAGTAGCGCTTTTGATATTGATTGTCCTTCTGTTTTCTTACTATCCATATCATTGTGTTTGAATGGGTGGTTATGATTTGCTTCCGTTTTCGTTTAATCAACAGATAAAAAGAATGGGTCGATGACGCGTCCTAAGATGTCGCATTAAAATGACTCAAGTGATGTTTGGGTTGTCACGTGCCCAAGGGCCAAGGCGTGATAGCCTAGAAGTTTTGGTATCATAGCTTGATCATAACCTGGAGTGATAAGGTGCATTGGGTTTTGGGATAGTTAGTTAGGACAAACCCCGGTATTTGTGATTGCTGATTGATTTTCAGGAACATTGTTCTTTAATTTTAATTTTATGTCAAAATTAGACACGTAGGATTTCATAGATTCCTACAATATGATTAACCCAGACCCAAGGATTCCTAGAAGAAGGGTGGCCCAATGCCAAGTAGGTGCACAAGGAAGGACACAAGAGGATTCCCGAATGGACAAAATTCTGCAAGCTCTAGAAGCCATGGGAAATCTGATGGGACAGCAGGCTCATAATCAGGATGCTGCTGCTGCCACTGTCGCTCCTAATGATATTCTGTTAGTTGGAAATGGGAATGGTGAACAGCAGGTGCACAAACTAGTTCAACATTTTTTTGAAACTTAAGCTGCCAAAGTTCATTGGAGCGGGGCCCTCACCTTGCGGAATTAATGGCCAATGAGGATGGGTTTTACTTTTTCCACATTCCGGACAATGAGATGAGGCGCAATATTTTGGATAATGGCCCTATCACCTTTGCTAGGGTTCCACTTATTCTTCAGCAGTGGCATCCCTTGTTGGACCTCAAAAGAGGCCAACACCATTCACTCCTTGTGTGGATTAAACTAAGGAACGTCCTGTTCTCCCTATGGTCTGCCCCAGGCATAGGAGTTATAGCGAGTGCAATAGGGAGGCCCCTTTATGTTGATCGTCAAACAGAAAACATGAGGATGATCTCTTATATTCGTGTGTGCGTGGAACTTGACGCTAGGCAACCAAGAAGGGATTCAGTGGAGGTAATCCTGGGAGGTACCGCCCGTACCATTGCTGTCGAGTACGAATGGAAGCCACTATCTTGCATTCAATGTGGCACCTTTAGGCATAAATGCCCTACTGTGAGCCCCCTGCTGCCCTCCCGGCCTCCCCCGCTGCCTTGCCAGCCTCCCCTCCCGTTGTGGCCTCAAACGATGCCTGGACACAGGTGAAAAGGAAGCATAACCGATCACCCTCCAAAGAACTGGTGCTGCCGGATTCTGGGATGTCTCATGAGTCCCCTCAGGTTGCTCAAGTAACAGGGGTCCCTCTGGCCCCACCGACTGCTATAGCCCTGGCCTCGCCGGAATCCTCTCCGGATCAATCTTCTGGGGATGAGGAGCCAGCAGCAGGGGGCGGAAACCCTGCTAGTAGCGAAGGAGAGAAGGAGAGTGCCCCGGCCCCCCCCAACTACACGAAAGAAGCTCGCCGAGGCGCAAGTCTCCAAAGCTGAATCGAGCAAGCAAACAATGTTTCAAGCGCCGGTTCTCAACCCGCATGTCCCTCCGGATGCCAGCACTGCTATCCGAAGAACTAGACCTACCGTCCGGATTAAGAAGCCTCCCGGCTCTCGAAAATGGTAACCTTTCTTCCTTCCTTAATGTACATAGGTATTTGGAACATTAGGGGTCTTGTTAATCCCATAAGGCAAGCGGAAATTAGAAATTTTGTCTGAGTAAACAAGCTTTTTTGCGTTGGGATCATCGAGACTAAGGTGCCCCAAAACCGGTTTCATAGTATTTCTACCGGTCTTCTTCCTGGGTGGCTGTGGTAAGCTAATTATGACCTATCTCCAAGGGGCAAAATTTGGGTTGGCTGGAACCCAACGCTTGTCAGTTTTGCCAGTGTGGATGCCTCAGACCAAGCCATCCATGGTCGCCTCACCCTTTTAGAAAATAACAAAGAGTGCTTCCTATCGGTTATTTATGCTGAGCACACTTTTGTTGCCCGAAGATCATTATGGGATGACCTCATCCAGGTCAGTGCCGGCTTGGAAGAGTCGCCATGGATTCTAGCTGGGGATTTTAACGCCATAAAAGATCCGTCCGACAGGATTGGTGATTCTAGTGTTTGGCCTCCCTCCTTCAATGAGTTTGGAGAATGTCTAACCCATGCCGGCCTTGAGGACTTGAGGTACACTGGGTTCCGTTTTACTTGGTCCGCCTCCTCAGGCGCGAGACGCAAACAACGTAAGATTGATCGGGTTCTTGTCAATGCACCATGGAGGAATGTGTTCTCGTACTCCGAAGCATCCTTCTTGGCCCCCGGTATCTCCGACCATACGCCGATGGTGATAAAAATCTTAGACCCGCCCGTCATAAAGCGACCGTTCAAAATTTTCAATTTCTGGACCAACCACCCCTCCTTCCTGACGGTGGTTGAACAAGTTTGGGAAGCCCCCATTCAAGGAACTCCTATGTTCTCGCTTTGTTGTAAGCTGAAGATCCTCAAGAGCAGGTTGAAGTCTCTTAATCAAAATGCCTTCTCGGATATCCCTGCTAGGACGGCCCGCGCCCGCGTGGACCTTTCCCTCATCCAAGAAGCCCTTGCCGGCGATCCATATAATCATACCATAGCGGACCAAGAGCACGCCTGCCTTAGATCTTTTGCTGAGTTGCGTACCCAGGAGGAGGCCTTCTTCAAACAGAAATCCAGAGTCCGTTGGCTCAAGGAAGGAGACCGGAACACGAAATACTTCCATCATTTCGTGAACAAAAGGAACAGCGACAACCGTATTCTCACTATAATCGGCTCCGATGGTCTTCCTATCACTGAACCGACCCTTGTTTAATGGCACATTGTGTCTCATTTTGAGGACTTACTTGCCCAGCACCCGGCACCGGTTTGCCCCTCCGAGAGTAAACTTCAGGCGGCTGTCCATAACCGATTAAATGACCAACAGGTACTCTCCTTAACCATACCCATTTCGGATATTGAAATCAGGGATACTATGTTCTCCTTGCCATCCGGAAAAGCTCCGGGGCCGGACGGGTTTAATGCGGAATTTTTCAAGTTCTCATGGGAATTAATAGGGGCCTCAGTTGTTGCTGCTATTAAGGAATTTTTCCAGTCCGGATCAATGCTCAAGCAAATTAACACAACAATTCTCTGCCTCATTCCAAAAGGGCCAAGTGCATCTTCTATAAATGACTTCAGACCCATCTCGTGCTGTAACACCATTTACAAGTGCATCACGAAGATCTTGACGAATAGGATGGCGTGCGTCATGCCTTCCCTTATTTGTCCATCCCAGAATGCTTTTGTCAAGGGGCGCCGCATTAGCGATAATATCCTCTTGGCCCAAGAACTTTTCTGTGGTTTTCATCTCGAGCCGTACCTTCCAAAGTGCGTGATTAAGGTTGATTTTCAGAAAGCATACGATACAGTCGATTGGGCATTTCTGCATTCGGTGCTGGTGGCATTCGGGTTCCCTCAGGTGTTCTCGAACTGGATCATGACATGCGTTAAGACGGCAAGATTCTCAATCTCGATCAATGGAGAACTCCATGGGTTCTTTCCTAGTGGGCAAGGCATCCGACAAGGTGACCCTATATCCCCCTTCCTGTTTAATCTCGTAATGGAAATTTTTTCGGGGATCATTCGTAACAATACCCGGGAGTCGAGCTTTAAATACTATTGGAGATGCAAGAGTTCAGGCTTGTCACACCTTTTCTTTGCCGACGATGTATTGCTGTTCTTTGAGGCAAGTGCAAGCTCTACCAACTCGCTAAAGTCGGCCCTTGATCAGTTCTCTAGTTGGTCCGGCCTTTCCCCCAATCGGAATAAGAGCGAAATCTTCTTATCAGGCGGGCACCAACAACTACAAAACCATATCACCAACACCTTCGGATTCCGGTTAGGGTCCTTGCCGTTTCGGTATCTAGGGGTCCCTATCATCTCATCCAGACTGGGAAAGTTGGACTGTCAAGCCTTGATTAACTCAATCACGGCACGGGTGCAATCTTGGGCTCACCGTTTTCTTTCCTTTGCGGGGCGGCTACAACTTATCAAGTCCGTTCTCCAGGCTATTCAAGCCTTCTGGGAAAACGTCTTCATGCTACCCAGGTATGTCCTATCTCGAATAGAATAGATTTTATGCCAATTCCTGTGGAAAGGCCCTAATCTTGGCGTTGGTGGTGCCAAAGTCGCCTGGGAGGATGCTTGTACACCAAAGGAGGAAGGGGGGTTAGGCCTTCGACGACTATTTGATTGTAACAAAGCTTCCATGCTTAAACACATCTGGATTTTGTTCATAGATAAGCAATCCCTTTGGTGTAAATGGATTCACTCGATTTTCCTTAAACATAGAAACTTTTGGTGTGTTTCCACACCGACGTTTTGCTCTTGGGCTTGGAAAAAGATCCTCCAGCTCCGATCGGATTTTCAACACCTTTTCCAATGGCGTATTGGGAATGGACTATCTACATCCTTCTGGTTCCACTCTTGGGCACCTAGAGGACCGTTGTACAAGATCCTATCTAACCGACAAATATACGATTCAGGGATCCCTCGACAAGCAACAGTTTTTGACGTTCTAGCTGGGCGGAACTCCGAAGCTCTACAGTCGGAAGGTATTGTTGAGCTCATCCATCCCATTCCGTCTCTTTGTCTATCGCAAGAGGACAGCTTCCGGTGGTCAGAAACCACCCTGGGCATATTCACCGCTGGCTCAGCTTGGGAGTGGATCCGAGCAAAGAAACTGCCTGTGCCATGGCATAGCTTTATATGGGACACTGCCATCGTCCCAAGGCACTCTTTTCACATGTGGATCACCACCATTGGTAGGCTTCCAACTCAGATATACCTTATGAACTATCGTAGGATCCTTGAAGGCTCCTATCCCTTCTGCAGGACAAGGCCAGACTCCATTGATCACCTATTTTTCAGCTGTATCAGTACCGCCTCCTTGGCTCTATTCTGGGCCTCGAAATGTAATTTGGCTTGGAGTAATGGGAGTTGGATTGACAATCTATGATCGGCCTCTAAGATGCTTCGGGGCAATCAGTTCCATAAGTTGATCGGTAGGTTTGCTTTTGCGGCCCTTTGCCACTCTATTTGGACCGAGCGGAACCATATGCTCTTCCGCAACAAGACTTTATCCGTTCTAGCCCTCAAGAACCACCTTCTGAAGGTCGTTCGGGACAAAGCTTCAACTATAAACAATGTACCGGACAACCCGCGGAATAGAAGATTCCAGCGTAGCTGGGGCATCTCTCCCGCAATTTTTGTTAGCTGCTGATTGGGTTCGCCCTTCTTTTGCTTCCTAGCCGAATGTTTGGCCCTGCCTTTTGTAGCCTCTTGGTTTCTGTTATCCTTCGCCGTAGAGACTCCTACATACCCGCATTGACACCTAGGCCAGTCCGGGTATGAGGGTTGTCTTTCTCGGTTCTCATATGTAATTGGCTTCATGGTTGGATATAATACTTACTTACTTTACCAAAAAAAAAAAAGTTCATTGGAGCGGGTGATCTTGAGGCTACAACCCTCTGGATCAAGGAATTGGAAAAAGCATTCGCACCTGTTGAGGTGTTTTGAGAAAGATAAAGTGATACTGGCCGTTTACCAACTTCAAGGTAACGCTAGCACTTGGTGGGAAGCTACCAAAGGAATAATTTTTCCTGAAGGTATGATCCCGAAGTGGGATGCCTTCGTTGGAGCTTTTAACGGGAAATATTTCTCGAACTGTGTGCGGGAATAGAAGATGGCTGAATTTCAGCAACTTTGACAGAACCACTTGTCGATATATTAGTACGAGGCGAAGTTTGTCGAGTTGTCTAAGTACGCACCAAGGTTAATTGAGGACCTGGTAGATAGAGTGAGGAGATTCCAAGACCATCGGAAATCGGAAATCAAGGACTAACTGGTGCCCCTGAATCTCAAGGACTATGATGAACTATACGAAAGGGCCCAATGATTGAAAGGAATATGGCAGAATGGGCAGCCGCATTTGGGTCGCGATTTGCACCTAATAAGGACAACCATTAGTTTAGAAAGATGCCAATGTAACGATACCTTCACGACCCGTGACATCCTAGGACATCACATAACTAACTGCTTAATTATCAGATTTATTTAAAACGCAAGCGAAAGACAATATATAAACATCGATGTTAAATAAATATAACGGCAACTTTTTATTTATTTCCTACTTTAGGCATTTCACAGATTTACATTAAAAAAAAAAAAAAGCAAGGAAATGACATTAGAGATGGCAAGGGTCTAGCCTACTTCCACCATCATCTACACAAAAGCGTCATATCCACGCCCACTACCAAATTGCCGCACTACGACCTCGAGGGCCATCCGTCATACTAACGATCTGAAAATATGGAATTCAACAATAGTGAGATAAACTCAGCAAGTCAAACAAGCCATGACATTTCTATTCAAATAATTATATCATAGAAAATGACCTACCAACTATTGCTATCACAAGCAAGATACAAATAAAGATATCATATATGTACAACTATAATATAAAAGAAATAATCGTTAGCCCATACTAACGATATATAGAATGATGATCATCAACCCACACTAACAATATGTATGTCGCAATACTGAGTAACCCTTTTCATTAATATCGCTATCGATTTCTTTATAAATTAATCATCTGCAGACCACTAAGCAACAGGCATCTGTAGACCACACAGCAGCAAGCATCTTGTCTCCTACTCCACGAGGTTATATCCTGCATACCACTAAACAACAGGCATTTGCTAACCACTAAGCAGCAGGCATCCCGATTTCCCTTGCTAGCTCCCACAAAGCATAGTCGATACAATTACAGTTCGACCGTCCTCACCATTACCACGCTCAATGAATGCACACGTGAATGCAAATGTAGAAATATGCCATACTAAATTCCACAATCAGCCATCATGATGTGATAAAAGTACGACACTAATCACGAGCACTATTCACCTGCACTATTCATGTGCACTATTCATCGACACTATTAATTTTTCTTTCCACATGCCACAATTCATTCCACGACTTCATCGCCATCGTGCCGAAACAACGTAATTCAATATTTTTACATCTCAAAGCTAATACGACCCGAACTTTACCCTGTTCGGTCTTAAACCACAATACCACCTCAATATAACAATACAATTCCTCCGACATATAACCGACGAACGATCCCATCGTCACAACTACTCCATTTCCAAACAATTATCATCAATCTCATACAAAATATAACTACTATCCATTTTCAAGCTCAACGCGCATATTCAAACTACGCCTTTAACCATAACATAATCGATTGAAAAGAATTGAAATTGCGAGATAACTCGCCTTCGATTCGGGCAAGACGCTTGAATCCTTTACTTCCTCGAGTCACGTTGGGGATCCACGCTTCAAGGAATAAAAGATGGGTGAGATTCATGAAGGCAAAAGATGAGAATAGAGAGGAAAATGAGAGTGTACGGTGGAGAGAGAGGGGGGTTCAGCCAAGGTGAGGGAAATGAGTGGAAGAAGGAGAAGAAGTGAGAGGTTAGACAAGGGAGGTTTACCCCAAGGTCAATTTTCATCATCACTTTTAATTAATGCAACTCCAAAACTTATTCAATTAAGCCTATGGACTCCAAATCTTATCCAATTCCTCATATGGACTTCAAATCTTATCTTCAAATCTTATTAATTGAAGTACGACAAAAATAAAGAAGGAAAAGAAGGAGAGAGAGAGAGAGAGTGAAAGACTTCTAATCCTATATTGATTTCTACCTTACAAAAGTCCAAGCTTGCAACTTCTTCTCCAAGATTGCATTAATGGCACAAAATATCTATCTAGCTTTGTCTTCTAAACATTAATGCAACTTCAAATATTGTCCAATTCAACATATGGACTTCAAAGCTCCTTAAATAAAGCAAGACAAAAATCAAATAAGAAAGAGAGAAAGGGGGGAACTTCTTCATCAAGTTTGCTTCTTAGCATTAATGGCTAATAGAACAAATTTGGGGAAGCAAAAGTCAAGACTAGAGAGAGAGAGGGTTCCTTTTTCCTTAAAGAAAATATTTTCCAAAAATGCCCTTACATACTTGAAAATTACAAAAATGCCCCTGTGGAGAATGTTTCTGAAAATTCTCATCGAAAGCCAGAACGCTAGGCATTGCTTCCTCTATCCACTTTAAAAATATCTCACCAAAACCAGAGATAAAACTAGGCTCACACAATTCGATATTACGATTATTGCAAAAATCGATAATTTAAAACACAGTATTGTTAATTAATCGTACAAAGACTATTTTGTGATAGTCTAACAAAAATAATGTTTCCAAACATTATTCTCTACGCATACAAATAGGTAAGCCAAAATTCGGGATGTCACAAATCTCCCCACCTTAGAAAATTTCATCCCCGAAATCAAAATCTTTGCGTGATCTCGAACAGTCGAGGATACCGTTGCCTCATATCTTCTTCATTTTCCCAAGTGACTTCTTCGGCGTCATGATTCCGCCACAATATTTTCACCAAGAGGATAACTTTATTCCGAAGCACGTGTTCTTTTCGATCCAAAATTCTTAACGGTTTTTCCACGTATTTAACTCGTTCATCCAAATCAATCATCTCATAGTCCAAAATATGACTAGGATCAGGATGATACTTTCGTAACATTGATACGTGGAAAACGTTATGCACACTAGCTAACCTCGGCGGTAAAGCTAATCGATATGCCAGACTCCAACTCTTTCCAATATCTCAAATGGTCCGACAAATCTCGGACTTAATTTTCCTTTCTTGCCAAACCTTGATACACCTTTCATAGGCGATACCTTAAGAAATACGTGATCTCCCACTTGGAAATCCAAGGGTCTTCGACGTTTATCTGCATAACTTTTCTGTCGGCTTTATGCATCTTAAGTCTATCCCTGATAATCTTTGCCGTTTCAGTTGTAATCTGCACCAATTCTGGTCCCATTAAACTCCGTTCTCCAATTTCATCCCAACAAATCGGAGTTCTGCAAGTCTTCCTTATAGAGCTTCAAATGGGGTCATACCAATACTTTGTTGGTAGCTGTTGTTGTATGTAAATTCTACCAAAGGTAACTTTTCGTCCCAATTACCTTTAAAATCAATCACGCAAGCCCGCAACATATCTTCTAATATCTTATCCGTCCGTTTGAGAATGAAATGTTGTGCTATACTGAAGCTTTGTTCCCAACGTCATTTGTAAACTTTTCCAAAACCTTGATGTGAACCGTGAATATCGATCAGAAGTGATGGTCACTGGAATCCCATGTAGGCGCTCCACTTCTTTAACATAAAAATTTGCATACTGGTCTAATGTATAGTCCACCCGTACTGCTAGAAAATGAGCTGATTTAGTTAGGCGATCCACTATCACCCAAACTAAATCGTGATTTCTGAACGTCCTTGGTAAACATTGCACGAAGTCCATCGTGATATGTTCCCACTTTCACTTGAGAATTTCCAACGGCTTCAACATTCCTGCCGGTTTTCGATGTTCTGCCTTAACTTGCTGGCATGTCATGCAACTTGTGACATACTTAGCTATGTTAAGCTTTAACCCGTTCCACCAATAGTATTGACGAAGATTCTGATATATCTTCGTGTTTCTCGGATGGATGCCATAACTACTTCAATGGGCTTCTGTCAAAATCTCCCTTCTTAAGTCCACATTGTCAGGCACGCACAGTAGTCCACGAAATCTAATGATGCCATCATCAGATATTTGAAAATCCGATTTCTTGCCTTTTAAAGTTGCTTCACAAATTTTAGTGAGCTCAGGGTCATCCTTCTAAAGTTCCTTAATATGTTGTACGAGATCAGGTTTGACTCTGAGAGTTGCCAGAAGCCTCTTCAAATTATCGACTTCGAATTTAAATTCCAAGTTTGACCCTTCTGTTAGTAGTTTCCACTCCTTAATCCGCATGCTTACAACCATAGTAGACTTTCTACTTAGGGTGTCTGCAACCTTATTTGCTTTTCCTGGATGATACAAAATTTCACAATCATAATCCTTTAATAACTCCATCCACCTCGTCTGTCTCATGTTCAATTCCTTTTGCGAGAACAGGTACTTATGACTTTTATGGTCCGTAAAAATCTCAAATTTCTCCCCATATAAATAATGCCTCCAAATTTTCAATGCAAAGACAATCACTGCCAATTCTAAATCGTGCGTCGGGTAATTCTTCTCATATGGCTTCAATTGTCTTGATGCATAGGCAACAACTTTTCCATGTTGCATAAAGACACACCCAAGTCCTTTGTGAGAAGCATCACTATAAATTACAAATCTCCCACTACCCGACGGTATTGTCAAAATCGGAGCAGTTGTCAACTTCCGCCTAAGTTCTTGGAAACTGAACTCACATTCTTCATTCCACTCAAATTTCGCATTCTTCCTTGTCAGTTGGGTCAGAGGTCCAGCTAAATGAGAAAATCTCCCCACAAACCTTCGATAATACCATGCCAGTCCTAGGAAACTTCGAATTTCAGTCGCCAACTTTGGCCTTGGCCAGTTAATTACAGCTTCAACTTTAGCTGAATCTATGCGATTCCATCACTTGTTACTACATGTCCAAAAATACCACTCGATCCAACTAGAATTCGTACTTATTGAACTTCGCATACAGTGCATGTTCACGGAGTGTTTGAAGAACAATTCTTAAATGTCTCTCATGTTCTTCCGATCCTTTCGAATAAACTAGTATATCATCAATGAAGACTATGACGAATTGGTCCAAGAATAGTTTAAACACTCTGTTCATTAAATCCATGAATCCTGCAGGTGCATTCGTCAATCCAAATGGCATAACCAGAAACTCGTAATGTCCATATCGAGTCCGGAAAGTTGTCTTGGGAGCGTCTTCTTTCTTAATCTTTAGTTGATGATAACCTGACCTTAGGTCAATCTTTGAAAACACCATTGCCCTTTGCAATTGACCGAATAGGTCATCTATTCTAAGCAATGGATACTTGTTCTTAATCGTAACCTGGTTTAATTGCCTATAATCAATGCATAGGTGCATAGATCCATTCTTTTTTTTTACAAACAGTATTGGTGCTCCCTATGGCGATGCATTTGGTCGAATGAATCCTTTATCAAGCAATTCTTGCAATTGCACCTTCAATTCCTTTAATTCTGTTGGGGCCATCTTGTAAGGAGTCTTTGAGTTAGGCTCTATTCTAGGCGCAAGTTCAATTACAAACTCAATCTCTCGTTCTTGTGGTAATCCTAGTAGTTCTTCAAGAAAAACATCAGGAAAATCTCAAACTACAGAAATTGCCTCAAGCTCTGCTTCTACTTTAGATAGATCCTTTACTACTGCCAGGAATCCTTGACATCCCTTACTAAGAAGTCGACATATTTCGATGGCAGATATAACAACTGCAGGAAGCTTAGCTCCATTCCCACAGAATTCAAAACTAGATTGTCCAAGAGGATTAAATTGGATTACCTTTTCATGGCAGTCCATACTAGCCCGTTTCTTACCCAACCAATCCATTCCTACGATGACATCAAAGTCATGCATAGGTAGCACTATTAAGTCAATCTCTTGACTTAATCCCCCTACATCCATCTTACAGTTCCGACGCACCAAAGTGGCTAAAATTTCATCCTTAAGAAGTGTAGTCATACTAAGAGGTATTTCAAGCAATTCATACCTTAACCCATATAATTGCACAAAACTAGTAGATACAAAAGAATGGGACACCTCGGTATCAAACAATACTTGAGCCTTATGATCACATATAGGAAGTGTACCTGCTATCACAGTCTTGGAAGCCTCAACTCCCTCTCGAGTCACCGTATGTACTCTTCCTCGCATCGAGGGTCTCTAAAAATTTCTCTGTTGCAACATAGAGCCTGAAAGAGTTGGTTGGAATTGGTGCGTCATCCCCGCACGTGATTGTTGTGTCTCATGAGGACAGTCCCTAAGCATATGGCTGGGTTGCCCACAATCGAAACATGCCCTCGGTCCAAAGCATGGCGTGTTTCCATGTGCCCTACCACAACGTCGACACCTCTTGCCAAAATTCTATCTTTGGCTCATCATGCGATTTTTACCAAAATTTCCATAACTTGAAAATCCACCTCTCTTATTGGATATCGTCGATGTCCTGCCAAAATGCATAGGCTTTTTGTCACGCCTGAAATTCCCGACTAGAGGCCCTGACCTCACTTGTGATACCACCTCAGCTTTTTCCTGTGCCAACTCTCGTTCAACCAGTTGAGCCCGTTGATACAGTTGGCCATAATCTCTTATTTCCATGGGTGCCAACTGTTTCCTAATATCAGTCTTTAGGCCCTTTAGAAATTTCTTTGCCTTATCCTCTAGGTTCTCAATCAGTCGAGGAGCATACCTAGATAATTCAGCGAATCTTGCCTCATATTGATCCATCGACAAATTCTTCTATGTTAACAACATAAACTCCTCTATCTTTTTGTCCTTAACGCAATTAGAGAAATACTTCTCATTGAAAACGTTCTTAAAATCTTTCCAAGTGACATCTGTACCTTCAGGGAATATCACTTCTTGTGTTGCCTCCCACCAATGCAAAGTATTGCCGTCAAATTGTTACTCAGCTAAGGCTATCTTATCGGCCTTATTACAATTCAGGAGTCTGAAAATCCTTTCCATCCCTTTGGTTTACTGTTCAGCCTCTTCGAGGTCTTAGCCCAGGGAATCGAGATGGTTTCAATTTCAGAAACTTCTCGACTAACTCCTGCATATGGTGACCATTATCTTCCGCCACAACTAGTAATGGAGCTCGCTACCCTATAAGCTCACCTAATGCTTCCAAAATTCCATCAACTCTTAGGTCTCCTCCCACCAATGGAACTATCCTTGTCTATCCCACCGGTGGAACTGCCCTTGCCGGTCTACCTCTTCTCCTCATCTTGTCTTAATAGAAATTCTTTTGCAAAACGGCCCTATCTATTAGCAACCATGAAACCTAATACTATAAGTAACATAATGTCACTTAGTCAATAAACATTGACAAACAAAAGGATCGAATAAATAACCGAGGTTACTATCACAAATAGCAATCACGAACAAACAAAAGAAACGAATAAGTAACTGAGGTTACTATCACGAACAGCAATCACAAGCACATACACAAACACTCAATTTAAACCCATAATATGCTTACCAAAGTCTCGAGTCCTTAGCGCACCTTTTCACTCCAAGTTAACCTAAGGCTCTGATACCATAAAATGTGACGATACCTTCATGAGTCCTGACGTCCCAAGGCATCACATAACTAACGGCTTAATTATCAAATTTATTTAAAACGCAAGCAGAAGACAATATATAAACATCGATGTCAGAGAAATATAACGACAACTTTTTCCTACTTCGGGCGTTTCATAAATTTACATAAATAAATAAAAAAGCAAGGAAATCGCATCAGGGACGGCAAGGGTCTAGCCTACTTCCACCATTATCTACACAAAAGCATCATATCCATGCCCACCACCAAGCCACTGCACTACGACCTCAAGGGCCATCCGTCATACTAACGGTCTGAAAATATGGAATTCAACAACAGTGAGATAAACTCAGTAAATCAAACAAGCCATGACTTTTCTATTCAAATAATCATATCATAGAAAAAGATCTACCAACTATTGCTATCATAAGCAAGATACAAATAAAGATATCATATATTTATAACTAAAATTTAAAAGAAATTATCGTCAGTCCATACTAACGATATGCAAAATGATGATCGTCAGCCCATACTAACAATATGCATGTCGCAATACTAAGTAACCCTTTTCATTAATATCGCTATCAATTTCTTTATGAATTGATCATCTGCAGAACACTAAGCAACAGGCATCTGCATACCACACAGCAGCAGGCATCTCGTCTCCTACTCCATGAGGTTATATCCTGTAGACCACTAAGCAACAGGTATCTGCAGACCACTAAGCAATAAGTATATGCAGTCCACTAAGCAGCAGGCATCCCGATTTCCCTCGCTAGCTCCCACTAGGCATAGTCGATATAATCACAGTTCGACCGTCCTCACCATTACCATGCTCAATGAAAGCACATGAATGCAAATGTAAATATGCCATACTAAATTCCACAATCAGTCATCACGACGTGATAAAAGTACAGCACTAATCATGAGCACTATTCACTCGCACTATTCATTTTTCTTCCTACATGCCACAATTCATTCCACGACTTCATCGCCATCGTGCCGGAACAACGTAATTCGGTATTTTTACATCTCAAAGCTAATACGACCCGAACTTTACCCCATTCGGTCTCTGACCACAATACCACCTCCATATAACAATACAATTCCTCTAACATATAACCGATGAACGATCCCATCGTCACAACTACTCCATTTCCGAACAATTATCATCAATCTCAGACAAAATATAACTACTATCCATTTTCGAGCTCAACGTGCATATTCAAACTACGCCTTTAACCATAACATAATCAATTGAAAAGAATTGAAATGGCGAGATAACTCGCCTTCGATTTAGGCAAGATGCTTGAATCCTTTACTTCCTCGAGTCGTGCCGGGGATCCATGCTTCAAGGAATAAAAGACGGGCGAGATTTGTGAAGGCAAAAGATGAGAATATAGAGGAAAATGAGAGTGTGCGGTGGAGAGAGGGGTGTTCGGCCAAGGTGAGGGGAAGAAGGAGAAGAAGTGAGAGGTTGGACAAGAGAGGTTTACCCCAAGGTCAATCTTCATCATCACTTTTAATTAATGCAACTCCAAAACTTATTCAATTAAGCCTATGAACTCCAAATCTTATCCAATTCCTCATATGGACTTCAAATCTTATCTTCAAATCTTATTAATTGAAGTAAGACAAAAATAAAGAAGGAAGAGAAGGAGAGAGAAAGAGAGTGGAAGACTTCTAATCCTATATTGGCTTCTTCTTTACAAAAGTCCAAGCTTGCAATTTCTTCTCCAAGATTGCATTAATAGCACAAAATATCTATCTAGCTTTGTCTTCTAAACATTAATGCAACTTCAAATATTGTCCAATTCAACATATGGACTTCAAAGCTTCTTGAATAAAGCAAGACAAAAATCAAAGAAGAAAGAGAGAGAGGGGGGAACTTCTTCACCAAGTTTGCTTCTTAGCATTAATGGCTAATAGAACAAATTTGGGGAAGCAAAAGTCAAGACTAGAGAGAAAGGGTTCCTTTTTCCTTAAAAAAAAAACATTTTCCAAAAATGCCCTTACATACCTGAAAATTACGAAAATGCCCCTATGGAGAATGTTTCCGAAAATTCTCATCAAAAGCTAGAATGCTAGGCATTGCTTCCTCTATACACTTTAAAAACATCTCACCAAAATCGGAGATAAAACTAGGCTCACACAATTCGATATTGCGATTACTGCAAAAATTGATAATTTAAAACACAGTATTGTTAATTAATTGTACAAAGACTTTTTTATGATAGTCTAACAAAATAACGTTTCCAAACGTTATTCTCTATGCATATAAATAGGTAAGCCAAAATTCGGGATGTCATAGCCAATGACAGGAAGAAAGTATTCTATCCCTTCCAACCGAAAGGATGGCATAAGAAAGTCGGCTTACAACTCAATTGGTGTGTGTCGATTCTGTAATAGGAGACATTGTTGACACCTAAATTTTGACATTCATTTAGTTTTTATTTAGAATTTGTTAAAGTACACAAAAAAAGGGACCGACCCTGGCCCCTACAAAAATATTTAATTCGATTACATTTAGTTTGCATTTAGACTTAGGAGCATTTTTCTTTAATTTTCAGCATAATTAAATCATGCATTTTGCATTTAAATCGGACCGGCGACGGAATTGGAGCTAATTTGATGCGATTTGACCCCTAGGGATCCAATTGAGAAAACAATTAAATTTGGGGTCGAATTTGCAAATAATAGAAAGTTGAGGCCCCTGACTTGACCTAATATCATCTATATAAACACCGTTATACCTCAAGGTTTAGAGGTCGACAATTTCATTCAAAAAATTCAGAGAGACACGAGTGAGAGAGAATCCACGACCGCCGCTCCTCACAACTTTGCTTTTTCCACCGGCCGCCTCTTGCATCGTGTTGTTGCTGCCCCTGCCGCTGTTGCCCTCCTGCTTTCACCGAAGGCCTGCTGCTCCCCCTGCTGACCGAAGACCTGCTGTTGCGGAGACTTCCCTGCTATTGCTGACCGAAGACCCTACTGAAGACGCTCCTGCTGCTGCAATTGCAGCACGCCTGCCGCTGCTGCTACACTTCCCCTGACGCTCCTGCTGCTGCTGCTGCAAGTCAACCCCAGCGAACCCCTCATTCCAGCATCATCAACTCCGGCGAACCTAGCTGCCGCAAGTCCCGCCAGCCGCCGTTCGAGCCACCATCGATCCCGATCCCGTCGCGTTTGAATTTGTAAACGTTATCCACGAAATAGGTAACTTCCTTATTCGATTTGATTTCGATATTTATCATTTCCTAATTTAAATCATTGTTATCTAATGTGCATATCTCCTAGATTCTATTAGGATTAAATTAGGAAATTTCCTAATTCAACAACGTGCATAATAGGCAATCTAATATCTAATCCTTGATATTCGATTCCCGCGCACGGAAGATTGACCAAACTTATTTGCAATCCGTCGGATACGATTTGCCAAATCTTAACATGTCGGCCAAACCTATCCGCAATCCGTCGGATATGATCCGCCGATAAAATCTTGCCATTTGGATGTAATGGATATTCGGTGTATATTTTTTTAGATATTCTAAATATTTTCAAAATTCGAAATTCTTTTTAAATCAAAATAAGTAAGAAGGTGGAATTTACTAGAGATTCCATCTTTAAAATCATCTTTATAAAGATATGATTTTTTAGAAATCGTATCTCATAGGTTGCATGCCATTTTAGAAAGATAACGTTTCCTAAAAACGATATCTCACAGGATTTAGTTTCATTTAAATAATCTTGCATATAGATTAGCATTGCATCATTTGAGTAACAATTCATCTTAAAATCTTCTAGAACTAGGATAAGATTTTCTAAAATATTGTTGGGATTTAATTTCAATTAATTCCTAAATATTAAAGATAATCTTCATTTAGGATAGTTTGAATTTCATGCATTTTTTATTCCGAAAATCATAAAATTCCAAAAATAAACATTCATATGCGTGTCATGTATTTGGTACGTCATTTAGTTTAGGTTCATCTTAGTACCATGTCTAGGATCATTTTAGTTTCATGACTAGGTGCATTCATGTAGTATCATGTCTAGGTTCATTAATTTAATTTGATAGCTTAAATTAAATGCGTGCCATTTAGTATAGTTGCATACATTTTACCCGTCATTTAGTGAAGGTGAGTTTAGGACCATAACGTGTGACATTTATTTCATAAGTCATTAGATTCATGTCATTTAATTTAGTGCCTTTCATATGGTATAGTTGCATTGCATTTTAGTATAAAGTTGCATTTATTGCATTTCATTAAATAAGTGAAAATTCTAAATTAATTGCATTAGTCTAAGTCTTACGCTTTGGAAATAAGCGTTAAGGATTAGGCTGCAGCGTCCAGGTACGTCATCTTTCCCTCTTTGCAATTTATTTAACGCTTCGATTATTCGGTGTTAAATAATGTTTGTGCACTCGCATGAATACCTCACATGTTAAAGCTTTTGTTTAAAATTAACCCAAAGCTGCTTGCTCAAATGTTTTATTAAATAAAAGAACGGTACCGAAAGGGCGTTAGAGTAATCTAGCATAACCAAGTCCCCGGACTCATAATCTCTAGTTCGAAGGAATAGAGTATTTCTCCCAATACTTTATTTAGGTGTCTAATCGACCTACCGTAAACTGATTAGTGGTGACTCCAAAGTTAAATCATTTGCATGTTAATTATTTGAACTTAAGTCACGATTTGGTAGAGCTTGGGAGAGCTCGAGCTAGGTTAGTTAATTTATTAATTGACTTAGTAATCCATTAGCCTAGATTTGGTGAAATTTAGGTCGCGACAGACATGGAACAACCACATGTCCTGTTAAGACAGGAGCCCATTATGGATGTGGTCAGCACGGCCACCAAGTGCGAAACTATTTGTGTAAACCTTTTTTAGCACAAGCACCACTCGCGTAGGGAGGACAACTATTAGGAAACACTTCGCAAAACAATTTGAACCGACTCCCGATGCAAGGAAGGTTTATGCTGTTACCAGGGAAGAGGCGAAGGATTCGCCTACTGTGGTTACAGGTACGGTCTCCCCTCATGATCATATTGCTTATGCCTTATTTGATCTAGGAGCCACATATTCGTTTATTGCTAAACAGTTTGTAAAGTTAGTGGAGTTAAGTTCGAAACCGTTGGAAGCGATTTTTCATCTTTCCACCCCGCTAAAGGATAATATATTGTCTGCGGTAGGATGTTCAGATTATAAGTTAATCATTGATGGTCAAGAGGAAAAGTATAGACTTAATTGTTTTGACAATGTATGATTATGATGCTATCATTAGCATGGATTGGCTCATCAAGCAACGAGCTATGATGGACTGTTGTCGTAAAATGATTCAGTTTAACCCGTTAGGGGTGTCAGTTTCAAATTCGTTGGGAACTGAGGAGGACCCTCAATCCCTTTAATTTCATCACTTGAGGCAACTCACTTGCTGGATAAGGGTTGCCAAGGTTATTTGGCAACCGTGGTTAATACATTGGTAGAGGAACCAAGGATGGAGGACATCACCATAGTACGAGATTTCTCCGATGTCTTTCCAAAAGAATTACCTGGATTACCCCTAGAAAGGAAAATAGAATTTGTGATTGAGTTGGCCCTTGGAACGGAGCCAATTTTCAAAGCACCATACCGCATAGCATTGTTAAAACTAAAGGAATTGAAGGTGCCGATGTAAGGATTGCTGGATAAATGATTCATCCGTCCTAGTGCATCACCATAAGGAGCGCCAGTTTTGTTTGTAAGAAAGAAGGATGGATCGTTACATCTTTACATCAACTATCAGTAACTCAATCAAGTGACGATCATAAACAAGTATCCGTTGCCAAGGATAGACGATTTATTTAACCAACTTCAACGAGTTTTGGTATTTTTCAAGATAAACCTAAGGACGGGTTATCATCAGTTAAGGATCAAGAAAGAGGACATACTGAAGACAGCATTTCGCATGCGTTATGGTCACTATGAGTTTACCGTGATGCTATTCGGTTTAACAAATGCCCATACTGCTTTTATGGATCTAATGAACCATGTGTTCAAGGAGTATTTGAATCGGTTCGTGATTGTGTTCATTGATGACATTCTGGTGTATTCAAGAAATCCAAAAGAGCATGAACAACACTAGAGGACGATAATGCAGACTTTCAAGAGTATGAATTGTATACTAAGTTCAGTAAGTGTGAGTTTTGGTTAACTCGAGTTAGCTTTTCTTGGTCATGTGATTTCTGACGAAGGGATTTCCGTAGATCCGGTTAAGATTAAAGCGGTTATGGATTGACCAAGGCCAACGACAGTAAAGTTTCTTGGGATTGGCATTCTATTATAGACGATTTGTAAAAAAAATTCCTGCGGTAGCTATGCCTCTGACGTGATTGCTAAAGAAGGATGAGAAGTTTGAATGGACGGATAAGTGCGACCATAGTTTTTAAGAGCTTAAGCACAAGCTAACTACAGCGCCAGTTTTGACGAAATCATTTGGTTTCAGAGGTTACAAGATTTACAGTGATGCATCATACAAAGGATTAGGTTGCGTTCTAATGCAACATGGAAGAGTAGTTGCTTACGCGTCCTGACAATTGAGACCTCATGAGTTGAACTGTCCGACACATGATTTGGATCTAGTAGCAATTATATTTGCCTTAAAGATTTGGAGACATTATCTGTGCGGAGAAAGATTTCAGATCTATATCGACCATCAGAGTCTCAAATACATGTTCTCTCAGAAGGAATTGAACATGAGACAAAGATGCTGGATGGAACTCCTCAAGGACTACGATTGTAACATTCTATAGCATCTTGGTAAAGCCAATAGGGTAGCAGATGCACTTGGTCGAAAGTCAACAATTACGCAAATAATGGTCTAGGAATGGATTCTTCTCAAAGAAGTATAAGATTCAAACTTTAAGTTTGAGGAAAGTCACATGTTAAGTCTCATGGCGACCCTAAAAATAGAATCGAAAATGCAAGCAAGGATTAAGGCACTGCAACTGATAGATCCTACAATTCAAAAGATTCTACAAGAAGATGCAGTAAAGAGGAAAGCTGACTTTTAAGTAGCTAAGGACGGGATAATAAGATTCTGTGAGCAATTATACATGCCCAATGATACAGAACTTAAGGAGGAAATCTTGTTAGAAGCTCATCATAGTAGTTATAGTATTCATTCGGACAACACAAAGATGTATTAGAATTTGAGGCGGTATTATTGGTGGAGCGATATGAAGGCCGATATCGCTAAGCACGTGGCTAAGTGCTTAACGTGCCAACAAGTGAAAGCGTAGCATTGCAAGCTTGGTGGACTCCTATAACCTCTCGAGATTCCAGAGTGGAAGTGGGAACATATCACGATGGATTTTGCGATGGGATTACCAAGGAATCAACTAGATAACGATTCCATTCGGGTCGTGGTTGATAGACTAATGAAGTCCGCTCATTTTATCGCCATACGAAAGGATTTCGCATTGGACAGATATACTGACTTGTACATGCGACAAATAGTTCATCTTCATGGAGTGCCAGTGACGATTACATCAGATTGAGATCCCAAGTTCACTGCCACGTTTTGGAAAAGCTTGCAGACTGCCTTAGGAACGAAGCTATAATATAGCATAGCCTATCATCGGCATATGGATGGCCAATCAGAGAGAACAATTCAAACGCTCAAGGATATGTTGAGAGCATGTGTTTTGGATTTTAAAGGAAGTTGGGAGGAACAACTTCATCTTGTTGAGTTTGCCTATAATAACAACTACCAACAAAGCATCAAAATGGCACCATTTGATGCATTGTATGGTAGGGCCTACAGAACTCCAGTTTGTTAAGACAAGGTTGGTGAACGAAAGATCACGAGTCTTGAAGTGGTGCAACAGTCATTGGACGTTGTCAAGGTTATAAGAGAAAGACTTAAGATAGCCCAAAACCGCTAGAAAAGTTATACAGATAAGCAGCGTAGACCATTAGAATTCCAAGTAGGTGATCATGTATTCCTCAAAGTGTCACCTATGCGAGGTACTTCACAATTCGACAAGAATAGAAAGCTAAGTCCGAGGTATGTTGAACCTTTTGAGATTCTGGAACGAATTGGGATTTGGGCCTATCATCTCACATTGCCACCGAGACTTACTCAAGTACATGACATCTTTCACGTGTCTATGCTGAGGAAGTATGAACCTGATCCAACTCACATGCTAAATTTTGAGAAAATAGAAGTGGACGATCAAGTGTCATACGTGGAACAACCAATACGGATAGAGGACAGAAAAGGGCAAATGCTAAGGAACAAGACAATTCCCTTGGTCAAAGTGGTTTGGCAACATCACAAAACGGAGAGAGCAACATGGGAAAGTGAAGAAATAATAAGGCATCAATAGCCCTTTAGGAGTAAAGTAATGATTCAAATTTTGAGGGTGAAATTCTATAAGGAGGGAAAAGTTGTGATATCCCTAATTTTCGACCAATGTACTAAAATCGAATTCGATGGATTTTAACCATGAATTTTAATCCAACTAAGAATATTGGACTTTAGAGAATTTAGAGACAACCATTGGATATTATTTCATCAAATCCCAAAGTTCAAGGTAAATCATAAATTTTCGGATAAGTAACGATAAGCCAGAAATTGAGAGAGAGCTCACGGGTTTGGTAAGACCTAATGGGCCTCACTCTCCTTCAAATTTGGCCACAAGGGCCCAAATAGGAGGAAATTACGTTTTTTCCCTCAAAGGCCCATCTTAAGCCCATTTTCATAATCAAGCCCAAACCCGAGCTCATATGAATAGTGTCAAGGGTGAAATTACCAAATTGCCATTTCTAGAAACCCTATCCTAAAAGAGATATTTGTGGAGTAAAAGACAAAATTGGACTAGAAATTTTTTGTTGCCATTAATGCTAAGTCAAACTTGGTGAAGAAGTAAGAGGACAACTTGAACAAGAAGTATTCCACTCTCTCTCTCTCTCTTTCCCCCTCAATTTTGGCCTCCTCCTCCCTCATCGCCACACCAAGCCGTCCGCTCGTCGTCGCCAAGCTGCACCATTGCTACCCTCGCCACCATACCACCACGCCCTTGCCGCCAAGCCAAGCCACGCCCGTGCCGTCGCCGCCATGTCCTTGCCACCATGCCGTCGCCGCTGCGTTCTTGCCACCGTTATCGCCAAACCACATTGCTCTCGCCATTCGTTGCCCTTGCCGCTGTTAAGCCAGTGAGTTAACTTCCTAAGCCTTAATTAGGTTGTCAATTGCGTTTAGGGTTAAATTAAATTAAGATTTGTTATGATTATGGCTAATTAATGGTAGATTAATGGATAAGCTATCGTGATAAGTGAAAGTAGAAATAATAGGCTATCGTAAGAAGTGATAAGTGATGGTAATAGGTTATCAAAGAAAGTGATAAGTGGAAGTGATAACCTATCAAGAAAAGAATGATAAGCTATCACCAAATGGGTGATAGGCTATCGGTAATTCGGTGATAAATTATCGAAAAAATGGATTATAAGCTATCGCCAAATAGGCGATAAGCTACCAAGAAATTGTCAATAAGCTATCATTGGTAGGGTGATAAGTTATCATAGCGAATGTGAGAAGTTGTGATTTAGCGTGATTTGTGTTTGAGATATGTGACAATTCTATACATGTTTATGTTTCTTGAAGCATGTATTGCCATGAAAAAATGATTGCCTTATTTGAACTATGGATTTCAATTTTAAAGAAATGCCTTTATTGACATATAATTGGTAATTCATGAGGTGTCGTGTTTGGGTGTCATATTTTATATGTTGAAATAAGTAAGGATGCTTCAAAAATGGAGTACACAAAGTTTGACTGAATAAGCATGTCCGAGTGATCACATGTGATTATTTTATTGCATTATTACATGTGAAAGTTGCAATAAGTTTGACGTATAAGCACAAATCATGTTTACATTGGCTAAATGAGAAGCAATGAAATTGGCATGCATGATTGGTGTACTCATGTGATCACAAAAAGGGAACGGACCCCAAAAGGTTTTGGGGACAGTGCTCGATTTTATTGGATGTCTGGCGAGGGCTTGGATGACGAGTTACAATAGAGGCCGGACCGATTCTCCTTATGGAATGTCGTCTGGGCGGGGGTTCTAGACGTTACCATGCCCGATGGGGCGGGACGATGCCCGGTCATGCCAGAAGACTGCCAACCTTCGGGGTTGTGCCGTGGCTGAGAGAGGTCACAATAATTGAAATGCGATGGGATGCTTGCGCATAAGAAATTATGTTATGTATTCTAATTATTTACCATGTCAGATGCATGCGATAATTGATGTTATGCAGGGCATGTGCCAATGCGAGGTAAGGATATTTATGGTTTATGCTATAGTTTATTAATCGATGATGAGTCGAATTACCTGATCATGTTATAGTTAAAGCAAAGCAAGAGTTGCTCGCTATTGATTTGCCATCGATAATAAATTGCATGTTTAGGTCGCACACGAGGCGAATCGGCATCCTAAACAAAGCTTAGGCTGTTAACTTATTAAGATTTATCTCACTCATTATTGTTAACCGCTTTTTAGGATCATAAAATGAAAAGTAGACATGTGCGGTTTGGGGTCCCAATGGAGCAAATCCTCAAGATAACACTGTATCCGAATCCTAGTTCATATCATGTGTTCTAGCGTCACGTGACTACGGTTTGGGTAGATGAGGGGTTAGCGTATCTGGTACCCCATCGCTTTAAGGCATGGTTTGTCCGGCATAGAGATGCCCTTTTTGATCCACTGAGGGGTTTTGATGGCCGCCTGGCAAAGTTTCAGGTGAAGAGATTTAGGACCTGATGGATCTCGACACCCCTAACGGTGCAATTGAGAATTTGGAGACAGATCCAGATGGCAAGACCAATCCTGAAACTCTTCCCGGTTACTACCTATGTTAAGGGCATAGAGCACAGATCTTTTTTGGTAGCCCTCGTGTAGAGAAGTTAAGTCAACCTCGACCCTGGTATTTTTTTGTTGGTTTTGATAAGAAGCGGCCCATTGTAAAAAGGCATGTATATGTAAACTTTCTAGGGTTGATTAGTAAATAAATAAAGTAGCACTTTTGATATTGATTGTCCTTCTATTTTCTTACTATCCCTATTGTTATGTTTGAATGGGTGGTTATGATTTGCTTCCGTTTGCGTTTAATCAAGGATTAAAAAAAATGGGTCGACGATACGTCTTGAGACGTCGCATTAAAATGACCCAAGTGAAGTTTGGGTTGTCGCGTGCCCATTGGACAGGGCGTGACATGTTTTACCAACACGTGATTGCTGCCCTTCTCGAGGACAATTTTTGCGTATGTGTCCTTGTTGCCCACAACCAAAACATATCCTTGACTCCCTACACGGCATATTTCCATGTGACCTGCCACATCGTCGACACATTTCACTCAAATTCTGCCTTTGGTTCACAGTTTGGCTATTCTTATACCTCCGTAGTTCATGAAATCATGCCTCTTATTGGATGCCAACAACGATCCTCCAAATTGCATTGGCCTCTTGTCGCACTTAATATTCATGGCTTGATGGCCCGACCTTGCTTGTTGCACCATTTTCGCCTTTTCCTTTACCAACTCTTGCTCCACCAATTAAGCTTGCTTGTAGAGTTGATTATAATCTCTCGTCTCAAAAGGCATTAGTTGTTTCTAAATATCAGTTCTTAAGCCATTCAAGAACCTATTTTCAGGGTTCTCTATCAATGGAGGAGCATACCTTGATAATTCGGCAAACTTAGCTTCATATTGATCCACCGTTAACTCCCTTTGGGCCAGCTGCATGAACTCTGATATCTTCTTGTCTTTAGCGCAATCAGAGACATACTTTTCATTGAAGGCGTCAGTAAAACTCTTCCATGTAATCATTGCACCAGTATGGAACACTGTTCCCCTCGACGCATCCCACTAGTATTAGGCATTACCATCTAGTTGATATTTAGCCAAGGCAGCCTTATTAGTGTCGTTGCAATCCACTAACTTAAAAATCTTCTCCATTCCAATTATCCATCGTTCCGCTTCATCCGGATCTCTTACTCCTTCGAACTTAGACGGTTTCAGGTTCAGAAATTGCTCAACCAATCCTTACATATGGCGGTCACCACCTCCAGCCGTCGCTCATTGTTGAGCTCGTTGCCCTACCAACTCTCCCAACGCTTCTAGGATCACTACTATTCGAGGATCCGCTCTTACTTGGGGAGCCGCTCTTGAAGATGAAGCTCTACCTGCCCTACTTATCTTATGTCAACAGAACTTCTACACATCGATCACTCAACATTAGATGTGACTGAGATCTTACCTAATAACACAAGTTACTTGAATTATTTAAGTAACATAAGTTACTGGCACATCACAACATAACAATCACATACATTAGTGTGTTAAACACACTCGTCCTACCAATTACTTCAAACTCTATCGTACCTTATCACTCTAGGGTAAATGTGCGCGTCCTACAAAATCAGTTTCAGTTTTCCTCTCATAGTTTCATAGCACCTCCTATTACAAATCGTTAAGCTATTACTTACTCCTGTTGTTTTCCCTCTTTTTCAAATAATTAGAAAGGTCTGCTATTCCTGCTCTTCTGATTGCCACTATGATATCCCTAATTTTCTATCAATGTATTAAAATCGAATTCGATGGATTTGAACCATGAATTCTAGTCCAAATAAGAGTATTGGACTTTAAAGGTGTAATATCCCGAAATTTCAACTGTATGGATTAATCGACGAACGATTATCGATTCAAATTGGAAAAAGTGTACAATCGGATTTTCTGACGTTTCACACTATCAAGGCAATAAATTGGAATTCGATAGGTTTTAAATCATGAATTCAAATCCAATGAAAGTTTTGGACGTTCCGTTTCCGATAATTCAAAGTTTATCGGTAAACCCTAAATTTTCACAGAAGAGTCGGTAAGCCGAAAATTAAGGAACGAAGAGACGTTTCGGGCTTAGCTTGAACCAACGGGCCTACTTTTTACTATTTTTGGATTTCAAGAAAGCCTATAAGGGGAAATGACCATTTTGCCCCCCGAAAGCCCATTTTAGGCCCAATTAAAGAGCCCATTGGATTTTTGACCTATTAGGCCCATCAAATTCAAGACCAAGCCACGTGAATAGTGTCAAGCCACATGAATAGTGCAGCTCATGAATAGTGCCAATTTGGGAAATGACCATTTTACCTTTCTTGAAAGTGGGATATTTTGAAGATTGCATTAATGGATGCAAGACAAGCTTAATCAAAGCTTTTGTCTTGCTTTTTCTTAACCTTCCCCCGTTGCCCTTTCCTTTTCTTTTCTTTCCTTATCTCATTTATTGGCCTTGAAGTTGTCTTGAAAGTCAAGAAGACAAAGGAGATATTTTGAAGACTTGCATTGATTGTGAGAGGCAATAATGCACTCTTGGATAAGATGAAGCAAGACCAATCTCACTCTCTCTTTCTCTCTTTCACTCTCTCTCTTTCCTCTCAAAATTCGTAGCTCCCTCCTCTCTCTCCCATTTTCACCCTTTTTCCATCTTGTTTCACACCCCTCACCTTGCCGTCGTGCTACCCAAGACGTGCCTTGAAGCCGTGCCCTTGCTGCCGACGTTTAGGCCGTCGTCGCCAAGCCGTGCTGCCGCACCGAGCCTGTACCAAACCGCCATCCACACGCTGCGCCGCACCGAGTCGAGCGGCCATTAATACCCATTTTCCGCCTATGTGCCATCACTGAGCCACCACCACCATCGTCTTTGCGTCGTCGCCGCCGCCAATGCCGTAGTCGCCGCCACCGTTAAACGGTAAGTTAACTCTCTAACCCTTGATTAGGTTGTTAATTGCACTTAGGGTTAGTTTAAGGTACAAATTAGACTTTTAACTATGGTTAAATGAGTAACTATGGTTAGTTAGTTAAACCATGGTTGGGTTAAGTTAACCTTGGTTAGGTTAGTTGACCTTGGTTAGGTTAGTTAACCATAGTTTGGTTAATTAATCATAGTTGGGTTAGTTAACCATGATTAGGTTAATTAACCATGGTTGGATTAAATTTTCTATATATGATTGGTAAGTTTTTAAGATGAAAATTGCCTTGGAAAAATAAGAGCAATATGCTTTGTGAGTTTATAGTAGAAAAGAATGTATTTTACCATGAAAATGAGAATTGTTGTGGTGCCGTGTTGAAATGCTAAGTGTTATGCTTTGGAACTAAGTATTTGATTTGAAAAGTGAGGCATATGAATTTTGGCATGAAAAGCACGTCTGTGTGATCACGTGTGATTTTTATTATGAAAATGGCAATATATTTTATGTGTGAGCACGATCATAGCATGAGCACGGAATATGTGGCATTGACTAGCAAAATGAAAAGAATTAGATTGGCATGCATGATTGGGGTGCTCGTGTGATCACAAAAGTGTACGGACCCCCAATGGTGATTGGGGATGATGCACGTGTGATCGAAGTCCTAGCAGGGCGGGATCGGGTTCCAGCAGGGCTAGGACGGTGAAGATCTATCGGATGCTTGACAGGGTCGGATGACGGATTGCGGTAGAGGCCGAACCGATTCTCCTTCGGGAATGTCGTCTGCCTATGGGGAGGGGACGTTGCCGCGCCTGATGATTTTGAGGCAATGCCCGATCATGCCGAAAGTACCTTGCGTGGAGAAATCCATAGGTCTTGGTAGTGCCTTGCTCAGACTGATCCATGTGTCTTGGCAAGGGCCTTCCGCGGTCTGATCTGTGGGTCTTGGCGGGAGTCTTGCGCGGACTAATCCGTAGGTCTTGACATAAAATTGGATTACACCTGGATGCATTGTGCTTGAGAGATAGTGTTGCGTGTTCTGACTGACTTGGCTGATGCATTATTTTTAGAGTGCTGCTATAACTAATAACATGCAGGGCGTGTGCATGTGCCAAGGCAAGGTAAGAATGCCTGTAAATTATCTATTGATTGGTGAAAGTCACCGAACCTGATATAGATTGTTTAGAGCGAGAGTCGCTCGCTATTGATCTGTCGTCGACATTGAGTTGCATGTTTAGGGTATGCTCTGAGTGAATCAGCACCCTACGCGAGGCTTAGGCGGTTAACTTGCTGAGATTTTTATCTCACTCGTTGTTGTTAACCGTTTTTTCAGGACCATAGATCGGATGGTTGGCAGGTGCGGTTCGAGGTGCTCTTGCGTAGAGAAGTTTAAGTTAACCCAACCCCTAGTATCTTTTGTTGGTCGTGAAGGAAGTAGCCCGAGAGTAAGGGCTTGTAAATATAGACTTCCTAGGGTTAACATGTTTATAAATAAAAAGGCATGTTTTTGTAATGCTGTTTGTTGTACTGTTTTTCCTTCTATCCCTGCTGTTAGGTGTTGTTATTCGTTTCCGCATGCGCAATTCAAAAGATAAAATGAATGGGTCGCCGATGCGTCCTGGGACATCGCATTTATTATTGATCCAAAGGATAAGTGTATCCGGATGGTCGCGTGCCTGAGAGTCCGGGGCGTGACAAAAGGATTAAGAGACAATCATTGGATATTACTTTGTCAAATCCCAAAGTTTATCGATAAACTCTATATCTTCGGATAAGTGAAGGTAAGCTAGGAATTGAGAGCCAAAAAGAGCTCACGGGTTTGGCAAGGCCTAATGGGCCTCGTTTTCCTTAAAATTTAGTCACAATGGCCCAATAGGAGGAAATTACGTTTTTGCCCTCAAAATGCCCGTCTTAGGCCCATTTTCATAATCAAGCCCGAGCCTATATGAATAATGTCAAGGGTAAAATTACCAAAATACCCCTTCTAGAAACCCTATCCAAGAGAGATATTTATGGGATAGAAGACAAAATTGGATTAAACTATATTTGTTGTCTTTAATGCTAAGAAGCCAAACTTTGTGAAGAAATTTACAAGCTTTGGACAAGAAGTCTCTCTCTCTCTCTCTCTCTCTCTCACACACACATGTGGCCACCACCTCCATCGCCCCCTCTCTCTCCCTTTTTCCTCTCTTCCTCTCCCTTATCGCCATTGTCAAGCCGTAAACTCGCCGTGTTCGTATCGTCACGCCCTTATCATCATGCTGTCGCCAAGCCGCGCCTTTGCCGTGCAGCCATGTTCTTACTGCCATGCCAAGCTAAGCCACCCATCACTGCTATCCACACCACCATTCGCCCGTGCCGTCGCCGCCGTATCCTTGCCATCGTGGTCATCGCGCCACACCGCTTTCGCCATTCATCGTTGTTCACCACCGTCATCGTAACTGCCATTAAATTAGTGAGTTAATCTCCCAACCCTTAATTAGGTTGTCAGTTGAGTTTAGGGTTACATTAAATTAATGATGATTAGGATTAGAGCTAATTAATGGTAGTTTAGTGGATAAGTTATCATGATAAGTGGAAGTAGAAATGATAGGCTATCGTAAGAAGTGATAGTGATGGTGATAGGTTATCAAAGAAGTGATAAGTGGAAGTGATAAGCTATCAAGGAAAGAATTATAAGTTATCAATAAAAGGGTGATAAGTTATCGGTAATAGAATGATAAGATATCATTAAAGGGGCAATAAGTTATCGGTAATTGAGTGATAAGTTATCACCAAATTGGTGATAAGCTATCGGTAATTTAGTGATAAGCTATTTGAAAATGGATGATAAGCTATCGTCAAATATGTGATAAACTATCGAGGAATGATCGATAAGCTATCAAAGTTTGGTTGACAAGTTATCATTGTTAGGGTGATAAGTTATTAATTAGTATGTTTTGTGCTTGAAATAAGTGGTATTACTATACATGTTTTTGTGTTGTTTGAAGTATGGATTGCCTTGGAAAGATGATTGCCTTTTGAAAACTATCATTTCCTAGTTGAAAGGAATGTATTTATTAGCATATAAATGGTAATTCATGAGGTGTCGTACTTGGATGCCAAGTTTTACATGTTGGAATAATCAAGGATGCTTGAAAAATGAAGTACGTAAAATTTGATGGGATAAGCGTGTCTGTGTGATCATGTATGGTTATTTTATTGCATTATTACGTGTGAAAATTGCAATAAGTTTGACGTATGAGCACAAATCATGGCATGAGCACGAATTATGGCTGCATTGACTAAATGAGAAGAAATGAAATTGGCATGCATGATTGATGTGCTCATGTGATCACAAAAGGGAATGGACCCCCAAAGGTTTTGGGGACGATACCTAATTTTATCGGATGCCCGGCGGAGGTTCAAATGTCGGATCACGGTAGAGGTTGGACTGATACTCTTTATGGAATGCCGTCTGTCTCCGAGGAAGGTCGAGACGTTGCCGTGCCCGATAAGGTGGGACAATGCCCGATCATGCCAAAAGATCGCCAACCTTCAGGTTGTGCCTATCCCAGAGTGGTCGAGACTGTCAACCTTCAGGTTGTGTTGTGGCCAAGAGCGGTCATAATAATTGAAACACATTTGGATGCATTGTGCATGAGAAATGATGTTATGTGTTCTAATTATGTGCCTTACCTGATGCATTATTTATAGAATGCTATAACTGATATTATGCAGGGTATATGCCAAAGAGAGGTAAGAATGCATGCGGTTTGTTTGTTGATCTATAATGAGTTGAGTCGCTCGAACCTGTTATAGTTGAAGTAGAGTGAGAATTACTCGCTATTAATCTACCATTGACAATAAGCAGTATGTTTAGGCTGTGCTCTAGGCAAATCAACATCCTATATGAGGTTTAAATTGTTAACTTACTGAGATTTATCTCGCTCGTTATTGTTAACTGCTTTTCGAACCCGTAGTATGGATATGCGACCCGTGCAGTTCGGGGTTCCAACGGACCAGAGCCTCATTATAAAACCGCACTCGGTCCCCGGTTCGGACCACAGTTTTGAACTCCATGTTACGACTATTTGGGTAGATGAAGGGTTGACGTATCTAGTACCCCACCGATTCAAGGTGTGGTTTGTCCGCCATGGAGATACCCTTTTTGGTCATTTAAGGGGTTTCGATGGGCCTGGTGGAAGTGGAGCTCTAGATGAGGAAGTATGGGATCCGATGGACATAGAAGCTCCCAACGGTGCTATGGAAGATTCGGAATCTAACCTGGATGAGGAAAGCAATCTTTAGCCTCCTCCCAACTACTACATCATCTAAATCGGGCTTGGAGTACAAACTTTTTTAGTAACCCCGACTTAGAGAAGATGGGTTAACCCCGACCCCTGATATATCTTTTTGTGGTCCGATAGGAAGTAGCACGTAGTGAGAGCTTGCATATATAAGCTTCCTAAGGTTAACAAGTATATAAATAAAGTGTGCTTTGTTAACGATTGTAATTCTATTTTTCCTGCTATCTCTGTT
This sequence comes from Metrosideros polymorpha var. glaberrima, assembly GCA_001662345.2. NCBI lineage: Eukaryota > Viridiplantae > Streptophyta > Magnoliopsida > Myrtales > Myrtaceae > Metrosideros > Metrosideros polymorpha. The sequence goes on along the minus strand of BCNH02000001.1, from coordinate 10,955,000 downwards.
GTTGTGATTGTTCAGGTGATTATTAATTATTTCTGCTTGCGTTAATCAAAAGATAAAATGAATGGATCGACGACGCATCCTGAGACGTTACATCCAAAATGACCCGAGAGAAGTATCAGGATTGTTGTGCGCTCGAGAGTCGGGGCGTGATAGCTACCTATGGTGTTCCCATGAAATTTGAGATGTCTTGGTCTGAACATACCGAACCAAAAATTCCTGATTTTACGTTTGTTAAGTTGGAGTCTACCTTGTGGGTCAATTGTTGTTTGGAGACTGGACTAGTTCTATTTCGTTTTGTTGTTGTTTATGCTAAGGTCAATGGACGTCTCTAAGGTTTGATTCCCTTTCCTTTTGGTGCTGACAGTGGTACTGTTGGTGGTAACACGGATGGTGGGAATGGCGAGTGATCAACGATAGTTGTGATCAAGTGGTACCATTTTTTATGGTCATGGGCGTGTGACCATGTTTTGTGGGCGACTCTTCTATGGACAGTGCGGTTGTCTCATTTTTTGTTGAACCGCACATATGTATGGAGATGGTGATAGCTAGAGGTGCAAGTGAGATTGTAGCATGGGAGGAGGAGTACCCCCTTTTGGCCTCCTAGTTTGTTATCGCCTTACCATGTATGAATAGTTGTCTATGATGCCGTCCTCCTTGTATATGAACTTCTAAATATATGTAAATAAAATGAAAGTTGTCTTTATGTGTCAATCTAATTTGTCATTATTGTTTGAACTACTTCATCTTATGCATGTGCATTCAAACATAAAAGGCTTAAGAAGCCGACTTAGCAAGTGACGGCCTGAAACATCATGGCTCGAGATGTTACAATTTCATTTATTTATCTTGTGGATCTCACATTATGTCTATAGTGTGATTCACTAGGTCTATATGGATCTAGATTATGCTAAGTACTTGCCTTATTTTGTGGGTCTTGAAACCCAACTGCACAATTTATTGATTTCTGTATTTGAGAGGCTTTTCCTCCTTTTGTGTGCCAATAGGCCTGGCAGACAAGAGCACGGACCCCATAATCCGCCCTCAAAAATAGGGTATTAGTGGATTTGTTTTTCCAACCTCCCAAGAAAGTCAACCTACTCCTGACCCTTAAATTTTCGGGTTGGATCGGGTCAGGTCGGTTTGACCCGTCACGAGAATAAGCTTCTTTGTCCCCTTTTTAATTTTTTTTCCTTGAATTGTACTTGCAAATTTTGAAGTAGTCAAAGTTACACAACATCCAGTGTTGTTAATCGTAATATGAGTAATGTTCTAAAGAAGTATATAATTTTTATCAATTAATTTTAAATAGGTGAATCAAAATAAGTTAAACATCGTAAACATATTAAGATTCATATCATAAATTTGTTTAAGCTTAAATTTTGATGGAGCTTAAAATTCTGTCACGCCTCGACCCTTGAGCACGCGATGATCCCTGTTACTTTTCTTGGGTCATTAAAAATGCGACATCCTAAGACGCGTCCTCAACCCATTCTTTTATCTTTTGATTAACGCAAGCAGAAGTAATTAATAAACACCCGAATAATCATGACAACAAGGATAGTAGGAAAAACAACAGAACTAACATCATTAGCAAAACTCACACTTTATATATATACTTGTTAACCCTGGAAAGTTATATGTACAAGCCATCGCTTCCGAGACACTTCCTATGAGACCAATAAAAAGATACCGAAGTCGGGGTTAACTTATCTCCGCTACTACGGGGTTACACAAAAAAGTTAGTCCTCCAAGCCTGACCTAGAGGTGGTACTCGAGAGGAGGTTCGAGATCACTAGCTGTATCCGAGTCGAACTCCGGATTTCAACAGCGCCATCAGAAATCTCTAGGTTCATAAGATCCCAAACTCCTTCACCCGGAGCTTCACCTCCACCTGGTCCATCAAAACCACTCAAAGGACCAAAGAGGGCATTACTGTGACGAACAAACCACGCCTTAAAAAGGTGAGGTATTAGATGCCTCAACCCTTTGTCAACTCAAACCATCGTAACGTGAAGCTCATAACGGTAGTCTGCACCAGGGACCAGGTACAGCATTATCTCGAGGCTCTAGTCCGTAGGAACCCCGAATCGCACAATTCTCGTATTCATACTACATGTCTGAAAAGCGGTTAACAACTACGAATGAGATAAAATCTCAGTAAGTCAACAACCTAAGCCTCGTGTAAGGTGCTGATTCGCCTAGAGCATACCCTAAACATGCAACTTATTATCGATGACAGATCAATAGCGAGCAATTCTCACTTTACTTTATCTATAACAGCTTTGAGTGACTCAACTCAATCAATAGACAAATTACAGGCATTCTTACCTCGCCTTAGCACATACCCTACATGATATCAGTTATAGCATTCTATGAACAATGCAATCATACAAGGCACACAATCAAAACATATATCACTATTTCTCATACGCAATACATCCAAGCATGTTTCAATTTTATGCCTTGTGATTACACTTGCTCTAGGGCACGGCACAACCCCCAGTTGGCGGTCTTCCGACATGACCGAGCATCGTCTCGCTCCATCGGGCACAATAACGTCACAACCTCCCCTGAAGATGGACGGCATTCCATAAAGGAGAATCAGTCTGACCTCTACCGCGATCTATCATCCGACCCCACCGGGCATCCAATAAAATCATTATCACCCCGATTCCATCGGGAATCCGATAAATCGGGCATCATCCTTAAGCCTTTTGGGGATCCATACTCTTTCCGTGATCACACGAACACACCAATCATGCATGTCATTCTTGTTTCTTCTTTCTTTTTGCCAATACAACCATGATACGTGCTCATACATCAAACTTATTGCCATTTTCACTAGTAAAAATGCAATAAATAAATCACACATGATCACACAGACATGCTTGTCTCGTCAAACTTCACTTGCTGCATTTTTCAAGCCTCCTAGATTATTCCAACACATAAAACTTGGTATCTAAGCACGACACCACACAAATCACCATTTATATGTCAAAAATTACATTATTTTCAACTAAGAAATGATAGTTCATATAACAATTACCTTTCTAAGGCAATCCTCCCCTTAAATCATACCAAAACATATATAAAAATATCACATATCACAAGCACAAAGCATACTAATTAATAACTTATCAATTGAACCTCGATAGCTTATCGCCTATTTAATGATAGCTTATCGTCCATTTTTCGATAGCTTATCACCCCTTTTGTGATAGCTTATCACTCAAAAGCCGATAGCTTATCACCCTTTGGTGATAGCTTATCACTTACTTACTGATAACTTATCACTTTTCCTTGATAACCTATCACTTCTACTTATCATTTCATGATAACTTATCACCTAATCCAACTATAGTTAACTCTAAACTTCACTTGATCTAACCCTAAGCGCAATTAACAACCTAACCAAGGATTAGGGAGTTAACTCATAAGTTTAACGACGACGGCGACGAACGGCAACATAACACGGCAAATGGCTTGAGCAGCGACAATGGCACGGCTTGGGCGGCTTGGTTTGGTTTAGCACAGGCGCGGCTACACGGCGATGGACAGTGGCAACAGCGATCCAAACGGCGGCAAGGGCACGGCTTGAGCTCAGCATGACGAACAAGAGACGATGGGTGAAAGAAAGAGAGGAAAAAGAGAGGGAATGGAGGAGAGGGGAGGATGGCCGAAACTTGAAGAAAAGAGAGGGAGAGAGTGCAAGTAAGAAAGAGAGAGTGGTCTTGCTTTGTCTTTCTTCTTCACCAAGTTGCATTATTGTCCCTCATTAATGCAACCCTAAAAATTTATCAAATTTAGCTTATAACCCAAGAGCAATAATGCAAGGAAAGAAGAAAGAAAGAGAGAGAGAAGAGAGACAAGGAGTGGGCGGCCAAATAAGGGAGAGAGAGGGAGAGATGACAACTTGCCAAAGCCTTAATGAATTTTGTCTTAAGTTCATTAAATGTGTCCCCCAAAGTCCAAGTTTCTAGAATTGGTGAAATGGTAATTTCCACCCTTCACACTATTCATACGGGCTTGCACTATTAACGTGAGCTTGGCACTACTCACAGGGGCTTAGGCTTGGGCTTGAATTTAAATGGCTTAATGGGCTAGATATCCAATGGACTTTTTATTTGGACCAAAAAATAGGCTTTCGGGGGCAAAACGGTAATTTCCTCTAATAGGGTCTCTTGTGACCGAATTTCATAGATAGTAAGCCCATTGGTTCATGCCAAGTCTGTAACGTCTCTTTGGTTCTCAATTTTTGGCTTACTGTCACTTATCCGAAAATTTAAGGTTTAGCAATAAACTTTGAGATTTCGATTTCGTAACGTCCAATATTCTTCATCGGATTAGAATTCGTTGTTAAAATCCATCGAATTCAATCTTAGTACATTGGTCGAAATTTAAGGATATCACAAATTCCTCTAACTAAAATAACCATTAGAGCGTCATAAAACTAATTTAGTGGATGAATATTAATATCTCTGACATTACTCAAATAATTTACGAGATGGGTCCATTCAACCAGGTATTACCCGAATTGTCCCAACATATGAAGAAATTATTTTCTCTTTTTTGCTTGAACAATTATAACTACAGTTGAAAATTGGGAAAAATGCAAATTATAGGATATTCCTTTTTATTAGCTAGGATTTGTGTAATATCCTGAAAATTTAAGATTTATATAACCCCAAAGGAGTGTCACTTGTTTGGTCGGAAACTGAAATCGGATTTCATCATGCTAAAAGTAGGAGCTTTTAATTCATAAATGCCTTTTTTCGTTTTTCTTTATTATAAATGTTTTCTTTTCTAAGATACTCTTTGTGTGATTAGCTTTATAATGATTTTTTACTTTCTTTTATTTGATTTGAGAATTTATTTAGTCATAACACTTCTGAGAGTTTTTAAATTTCTATTTATTTGTTATTATGATGTGCAGAGCTATTGGAGTAATTAACTATTAAATCATATCTTCATCTAATAGCTTTAACTTTAGAACAGTCGACAGTGGTCTTACAAAAATCTCACTTGATATTAGAGCTATCGATCTTGAGGCAACCCTAGTGCACCGGGTGCACTACAGACCTGGTGCATCCTGAGCATCACAATGCACCCGTATAAAAATAAATTCATCTCACCTGCTCGACAGTGTCTCATTCTCGTTTAAGACAATGCCACGGTGATTGTGTTACAATGCCGGCGACGCGTCGCCAAGTCTAGCTTTTCTTTTTCACGAAGATATTTTTCGACACCGTTTTTGCATAGTAACCTTCATTCAACAATGCTTAGCTTAATCCGCTTGCTGAAGCTACGCTAGCCATATCGGCCGCGTCTGTTCAATTACTGTCCCAATAGCAAAGACAACCGCAAAGAAAGCATGATGTTAGGCTCCAATGCCTCCGATTCTCGACTTTTCACTTTTCGTTTCAAGAAGCTGACACCACCACCAAACTTGCCACTGTCAGGCGATCAACATATTGAAATCTCGTTGTCAATGGAAGCGCAAAGCCAACACAAGCACCCAATCCGTAGCTACGCCACGGCCCACCATGTCCAACGTTGTGCAGTGCTGGTTTCGACCATTTTCACTGTTTGATTTCATGGCAATCAAAGATTTTGCGACACTATTCAGAATATTTTCAAACTAAAGTGATTTGATTCATATACCTTGTGTTTGACGGGGATGTTAGAGATAATTAGGGATTTGATTTGATAATTCTTTTGATTTTATGTATCTCTCAATATTGCATGTCTCCCTTTGATTGTGCATATAGATTAGAATATATTGAAATTCCCTAATTTTGTTTTTCACTTTATTCTGAACATGGTATAAGAATATGAGGTCCTGAGTTCAAATCTTTCCAGGCCCCTATTTGCCTCCCCAATTAAATATGTTCACACCTTGGTAGTAGGTAAGAAGATCAGACTAAGCGTAAGTGGGAGTGTTAGAGTAATTAAATATTAAATCACACCTTCATGTAATAGCTTAAGCTTTTATAATAGTCGGCAATGGTCCCACAAAAATCTCACAAGAGCAAACTAGTTCTATGATTACTTAAACTTATCATAAGTTTGCGGCCCATACACATATTTTCTATTTATCCATTTGCCGAAGATTTTTTTAGAAATATTTGCACATGAAAAATAGGAAGAAAAAGAATAGGGTAAAAAAGGGTTAATCCAATTAGAACAAGATTGTGGTACGGGTTGATTAAATCTCATCCCATCTAAAGCGATTCGCCCTTTTGACTCTGATCCTTATTGACCTGAAGCCAAAGGGCTCGGGCAAATCCGCCCAATTGCCAGGTCTATACACCAATCATGCAGAATAATCAACAAAAAAAGTCCTAAAACTATTATAATTATGTCAATTCAGTCTTAAATTTTTTATTTTGTCAGTTGAATCCTAAATTTTTTGCAATTGTACCAAGTCAGCCCAATTGACCGGCCAAGACTGACGTGGCGCGGCCGGCACTAACATGGACAATTTTAATATGTTT
>BCNH02000001.1:10890852-10945886 GCA_001662345.2 Metrosideros polymorpha var. glaberrima | reverse complement strand
CCCCAAAAATCAAGTCATGTCAAATTAAGACTCAGTCCCAACACAACTAATAATGTCACAACGTTAAAATTAAAAAATAACACATTAATTAATTGGATTATACACAACACACAAAAAACGATATGGATTGTCGTATGCGAAAATGCTTACTTGTGCTAACATGTTATAGGTATTTCTCAATGTTTCTAATCGTATCGCGTCAACACAAGAATTTTATTGTTTGACTAAACAAGTCCAAGCACTTTAAAAAGATAAAAGGATTAATTCACACATGATATGTTTAGGGCGCATTTGGTGACATTTCTATTCATAAATAGTTTTTTTCTAATTCTATTTCCTAGACGAATTTCTAAGCAGAAAAAGATGTTCAGTAACTACACAAAATTTCTATTCCGAGAATATAAAATGAACATAAATGCACTTGGTATGACCTTAAAAATTTCTACCGGAGGCCGCAGCGACTAGCAACAACGGAAACCGACGACGCATATGGGTCATTAGCGGGTCATGAACTCGTGGTTGTAAAGACAAGTATTAGGTTACACTAGGTTTGTTTCTCTAAAATGACCTTGTTTCTCTTTTTGTTCCTAAGAACAAAAAAGTAGATTTTTTTTTACTTCTTATTTATGTTCTAAATTTATTACTTGGCCACTGATCTATTCCGAGAATAGAAAAATTAATTGACGTACACAAACAGATTTCTGTTCTTTTTCAGTCTAGGGAACAAAAGAAAAAAAACATAGAAACAGAAATGTTACCAAACCTGCCCTTATTATTCATCATAATTAAGCTTATACAAACAGATTAACACATGTAGTGTGATGTCTTGTCAAGGGGTAATGTCAAAAATTACTAGTTCTAGATAAGGGTCACCTGGATTAAGGGCCCTTACCATGCTCAGGCAAAAGCTTTTGAGTGAGAGAACAAAATTATAATAGCTTAAGGACGAAATTAAATAAGCAAATAAAGTTCAACGATGAAATTGAACAACAAAATGAGATGTTAGTGACTTTTAATGGCCACATCAACATATTACATTAAATCTTTAATGGAAGGATCAAATTGAACAAATAATTAAAAAGTTCAGAGACAGCATTGAGAAAAAAAAAATTCGAGAATGACATTTGAACAACTGCTATATTTTGTATTCCAACAAGTATGTCAAAATAAGATTAGATGTGCTATTCAATTTGAGCTGACGCAGTGGAAATGATCAACACGAGTCACAACAAGCCAACACGCATGAAGCGCACCAAGTGAAACACTCAATTTTTGGAATTTTAGAAAAGAGGCAACCGAGTGTTCCGATAGAACATAACAAATTAGTATATCAATCGAAAATTAGATAACATTAGAACAGCAGAACAAGATAATAGGTTAGGATACATGATATTGTTCAAGTGCTTATCATTCTCCGCAAACCTGTATGGAGAATCATTAGATGTTTAGAGCTATCGTGTTATTCCTTGAAGATTTACACGTAAGTAAACTTCGAGCTTTGATTCTTCACTCCACGAAACTGGCCTGATTGTATAAATCGATTTCTTAGTGTGATTTAAGCACGCGAAACAAATTTGGATTTTCCGCACCATTAATTACCAAGGTAACAGCTTCATATTTGAGTCACCGACCTGATTTTAGCTCGTATATTAACTAATGAAAAAGTCTGGTACGATATCAAGTTTACTGACCTATAATGGTCTTTCTTTGCAAATAATTAGTCTTCAGTTGTCATCCAGATAACTCGTATACGGAATGTAATAACTTCTAAACCTTTGGTTCAAATAAGTTTCTAAATACTTTTCAAAAGATGCAATTAAGTCTTTTTGCTAAACAGTACTTAAAGTTGTCTATTTCTGCCTTAAAAATTGTCTCTGTGACATCCTTAAATTGTACTTTTTAACATAAGTTTTAGGACCTAGTTGCATTTTTTCAGTAAAAGTTTAAGATTTAATTGAATCAATTAAAAGATTTAGGACTTGATTGCACTTTTCATTAAAAATCTAAAAGGTAATTGAACTAATTGAAAGGTTTAGTATACAATTGCAATTTATAATCCGTAAATAAGATTTAGGGCTTGAGATACAATATTCCCTGGATAATTATGTATGTGGAGTTAGACGCACGACTCTATTAATTTCTCAATCCCTTTAAGTGGATACGAGTTTGATCCCTTTCTCTCTTTTTGTTGTTGTCGTTGATGGACGCGAGTTCGATTCCATATATTATTAAGTGCAGACGATCTTACGCGAGGTCTATTCCCCTACGATTTACCCGCATTTTATTTAGTTCATGAGATTAGTGGGGGTTTTCTATGGGTAAGGACTCTTAAGGTGGATTTTCTAGTCCTAACAAAATATGAGGAAACAGAAGAAAACAGAATAAGCAACCCGAACGGTTGGTTGAGTATATAGTGCACCACTTTCATATAATAACTAATATAAAAGCAACTAACCTACATGGCACCCCTTGAGTATTATATTTAAGAGAGACATATAAAAAAAACATGGATTAATACCACGAAAAACTCCAAACTAGTATATTTATTATAAATTTGGCCCAAACTAATTTTTGGGCCACCAAAAACTTCAAACAGATATACTTGTGACAAATTTATCTAAAATTAATTTTTTGGTCACCAAAAACACCAAACTAATACACTTGTGACATATTTACCCTTCATTAACTTTCCTCAAAATTTTCTGTGAAATTGCTAAGCTAGATGGAGAAGTCCCCGTGGAAATCCATATCTATTTAAGGTAAATTTGTCACAAGTTTACCAGTTTGCAATTTTTGATGACCTAAAAATTAGTTTGTGATAAATTTGTCACAAGTGTACCAGATTGCGATTTTTCGTGGTATTAGTCCAAAAACATAAAAATGAATGTACCAAAATTTTGAGTTTTTTTTTTTCAATTGAGTTTAAACAAAAGAAAAAAGTACTTTTTTCTCTCCCACCAAAATAGTAAATAAATTTTGGAAAAAAAATTACATGTAAATTTACATATCAATGTCATGAACCGGTGTTCTCGTGTACTCATGTACCCTTGTGAGTGGAGCTTTATGGTGTCGGGGTGAAGGGTGAGTGATGCAGAGGGAAAGATACAACTAGATCATGGGAGTGGCGTCATGGTGGTTTATGTTGGGAGTTCTAGGTTAGAAAGAATATACCATTGGGAGCTCCAAAGGCGGGGTTAGTCTCTCATGTACAAACTGGTCATGAGCTAATGCCGCTCTCCTAATGAGGTCATGGCAGGTTGAAACCAGTTGTTATGCCTTAAGTGTTCTACGTGTCTCGCTCAAGGGACTAGATACCCGAGCTAAGCTGGACGTGGTAGGATCTAATACGAGGAAGGTATTCGCCATACTATTTTTAGGAACAACTATAGAAAGAAGGCTGGCCTGGTGTGTTCTTGACTCGCTAGGCATCACACGGGCTATTCCGTAGCCAAGAATTGTTGGCCCGTGACAAATGGTACATTTACATTTTACAAAAGTTTCAAGTGTTCCGATATTTTAAAGGTCAAAGTGCATAGACCGCACTATTTTAATTTAATAAAAAGTAAAAAAGTAAAAGTCAATCTAAACAAACGTATATATGTCCATTGAAATATTTTAGATAAAGTTTATCAGAAAAAGTCTCTTAAATTTTACACTTTTTCCGAGTGCCAAAATTGCAGGGGAAAGGTGTTAGATGTATGCCCTAAAGTAATCATGTAATAGTTACATCTTAGGGATTTCAATTGTATTTTCTTATTATTTAATTAATGGCAAAGACGTATTAATTCATTTGTCCAATTATTTTATATATATGAATGATTCCATAAGATCAGTTGTGACTGGATCTATTCTTGAGACGTTAAAAATATGTCTGACGAGTTCACAATTAGACTATATCTATAAATTGTTCCCGATCGATAGATCATTAAGTGGATATCAATGATCCTATTGAGATCGGTGCGTTCGTAACTTCATAATTAAGTATTGAATACTTAAGGGAATGACAAGTCACGAGTCATTAGGTATTGTGATACCCGAGTTAGAACACAAGTACTTATACTGGACAAGTTCACTGAACGTGACACGTATAGAATGATTAACAACATGGAAGCTTTTAGCATGGCCAATGTCTAATCATTTTTTGCTCTAGTCTTGTGTAAATAATCCTTAGACTTGAGGCACAATGTTGACTTATGCATTGGATAGCTATGGTTCATAGCTACGCATATTGACGGTTCGTTGATCTGTCTCTACACTTGATGGTCATAGTTTGTTCACATACAAAGTTACACGTGTGTGCAAAATGGAATATGTCTCCTTGTTACATGCAAGGTACAATAATGATGTCCTATGCGATCTAATCGTAACATTACATTAAAATCCTCGGCCGAGATTGTAACCGAGAATAAATTGTTTATGTCTCGTATAAAGTGCATGTCGATTAGGTTTGTGCATATGATCGAATTGGTGACTTAACAAAAAATCTATGGTCTTTGTTTGATCGGGACATAGTAAGACAGAAGGATTGAATTACATTGTAACCAAAGCTAACGGGTTCATTATGTTCTTAAAGCATTCACACTGTTTGGATAATCATGACATATTGCTAGATGTCAATCATGACTTGTAGGACCTAGAGATTGATCGAGACAATCAATTCATTTGGAAGTACTAATGTGTTAGTACAAATTTTACTACTGGCTCAGTGATGAACCTAAGGATGTCGCACACCTTAACCAATTCAAGATGACGTTGAATGGAAAAGGCGATATTATAAATATGGTTGTAATTACGGCAATCAAATTGAGTCGAACTGAAATTAAATTAAACAAGATTTAATTTAATTTTTTAGTCATGGACGCACATGCATACAATGCATAGGCACGCCCAATGTGGACGCACCACGGTCAGCAACTGCTGACCATGGAGCACACGCACGATCAGATCGTGCATGTGCACAACATGCACGAGATCAATGCACAACTGATCGTGCGCACTTTGGGCCACATCCACCAGCAGTTGCTGATCTTCAATCAGTATATCAAATATACGTCAAAGTGTGGGTAGTAAGCGTGTGTTTTTTTTGTTCGACGAAAGAGAGAAGCCGCAAGTGAAAAAAATAGTTGTCTCTTTAGTTTTGATTGCCGTAAACGAAGTACGAGAGTGCGGAGTCCACGCGATTGCTAGCACAATTGAAGTGGTAATCATCCGCGATTTCTTCATTCCATTCGACGTTCAATTGGTAGTGTATCTAAACTAGAGGTCCGACGTTTGTAGGGCTCAAACTGAAGAACATCTGAACCAAGTCGTTTCGGGCACGCTATGAGAGGTAATCCGAAAATCCCCTTTCGTAAATACGATTTTTGATTGAAACGCACAAACGACGCCTCTAGAGATACGTGTATAGATTTTTATTCCCACTGCGTTTATATTAATTTGGCCTATGCACGTTATGTGAAAAGCCAACAAAAGGTACATAATTGCTAAGTCGTTTACTAATAATATTGATGTGCCTTTCATGTGCAAGGTTCCCCACTTATGTTGATGTGCCTTTCCATGTGCAAAGACCGACCAGAACTCTTCAACCTTTTTAATATTCAGGGGACCATATAAAAGACCCACTAAACTTTGGCACTTAGTAACTCAATAAATCCACTCACAACAAAGCTCTCATGTTCTAATTCCAAATGCCATTCCTCTTAATCACTAGTTTTGTAAGTTCCCCACTAATAAAAGAAGTCTGTTGACCAATAATCATCTTAATTTAATCAATAGTCAAGCACAAAATGATTGTCAAATTAAGAAGTTCCTCGGCCAAAACAAGCTGGCTAGAATTGACTCGTGGCTTCACTTCTTTTATCAAGGCAACAGACAATCAGTTGATCCACTCAAGAGGAATAAACATATCTACAATCATTGTTTTGTGAAGTTCTCCTTCAGAAAGTTCCAAAACCTTTCTCCAATGGCTCGAGCACTTTTCCAAGATTCCACTGTTGCCATCTCCTTAACTCATTTGACTGTGATGTTGACGTTAATTGAGAACTGATTCTTTTGAGCATTGCTCTTCATGCGTTGTTATTTTATGTGGTTAAACGATTCATGTTTCCAATTATATAGGGATGGAATGAAGGTTGAGACGTCAAGGCCTTCGTCAAGGAAGAAAACATTTTTCTGGTCGCGTTTGTGCAAGGTGGCAAGAGGAAAATGCAAGTCCAGCTACCCCCAGCAACGTCTCCCCAGCATTGGTCTCGTGCATTATACTATATTGAAGTTCATGAGCCGCGTGGAGGATTAGTTTTTTCCTAGACTTTGGGCGTGGTAGTAGTAATAGAAAGTTGAGCGTGTCGACTATTTATTTTCAAAGTTTAAGTTGTTACATATAGAACACAATGTGTTTCATATTTCATCCATTGACAATCTCCAAGGTGAAGTGAGAAAATGAAGGCTTGAAGCATACAGATCCGATGACACCATATGAAAGTTGAATGTACTATCTGTTCTAAAAGTTTTAGTTGTTAAAAATAGGTATAATGACATTAAGACTCATTGAACTTTTACATATTGCTCAATGTCATTCCTAGAACTTTTTTTTTGTCAATGTTGTTTCCGAACTTCTAAAAAGTGATTCGATGTGGATATACCTTCAAAAGCAATGACGGAATCTGCTGATGTAGACCGAATATTCCATTTAGTTTATGACTAACCATCATTCTTGTTCATTTTCACCCCTACACTGTGTTTATTTATTCAGCTTAGTCCTTGAAGTACATATGCTCATCTCTCTCTCTCTCTCAACACAACTAATTATGCTACAACATTAAAAATCAAACATAACACATTAATTAAATGGATTATGCACAACACATAACATTTAACATATGGATTGTTTGTATGTGAAAATGCTTACTTATGTTTACGTGTCATAAGTATTTCTAAATGTATCTAAACATATCAGGCAGAAGAACACCGCAAGTGTCAAAACTCGGCATGAGAGGACACTTTAATGCCAAAAATTTTTTAAAAATACCCAATTAAGTGCCACTTTTTTTAAAAAAAAATAGGACACTTAATTGTCAAGTCCAGTGAACCTAATCAGAAATCCGACATAGCTTTATTTTATTGACATTTTAAGTTGACATGACTCGTTGATGCTGACGTGGCAATTTTTTTAATATTTTAATATTTTCTAATAATATTTTTTGCCAGAAAAAAGCAACATAAACAACTTGGCCAGAATTTCTCGCCATTAGCACTTAAGTGTTCATTTTTTTCTCCGATTTTTGCACTTAAGTGTATCTTTTGAAACTTTTGGCACTAAAGTGTCGCCTAGTACCCAATTTTGGCACTTGTGGTGTTCTTCTCCCAAACATATCGTATCAACACAAGAATATTATTGTTTAACTAAATGAGACCAAGCACGTTATAAAATGGTGAAAGGTTTAACTCACACCTGACATGTTTGTTATTCATCAAGGTTAAGCTTACACAAACATATTAACAAGTGTAGTGTGATGTTTTGTAAATGGATTGTTTCGAAAATTACTAGTCCTTAACAATAGTCGTCAACATTTATCTTGAAGGATATTTGATGCCTTTACCATGCTCAGGCAAAGGCTTTAGAGACTGAGAACCAAAAATAATAGTTTAAGGACGAAAATTAAAGAAAAAAATTCAAGGACGAAATTGAACAAAAAAATGACAAGTTAGTAACTTTTAATGGCCACATCAACATATTCTATTAAATCTTTAATGGAAGGACCAAATTGAACAAAAATTAAAAAGTTCAGGTACGAAATTGAGCCAAAAAAAAAATCAAGGATGACATTTGAACAATGAGCGGAAATTTTAGGACTACTAGTGTCATTACCCCCAAAGAATAATGCTATATTTTGTATTTCAACAATTATGCCAAAGTAAGATTGATTGTTGTTACGAAAAACGCGATGAACAAAAGACAGAACACAGAGTTTTACGTGGTTCGATCAAGGTGATCTACATCCACGGGCGAGGCAAACGAAATTCCACTATGATCAAAGAGAGTACGGATTACAGAAGTCTCACTGTTCTCTCACAAAACAACTGTCTAAAAAAAAACCTAGCCACAGCAGTTTATATATATATCAGGCCCAAAAAATTTTCTTCGGGGGCGTTGCCCCCGAACCCTCCCGCGAGATATATCGTACCACCGCAAAGATTTGTTTGCTTGCTCCGTGTTGGGCCTATCGGCCCAACTCTCTGCGTCACAAACCAAATCTCCACTTTTCGGGTCGCACAAAAAATATGTCGGGTCGAGTCATAAACCCAACCGGGTACATAAATTTCAAGACATATTTAACAATTGTGCTATTAAATTGGGCTAATTCAGTGGAAATGATAGACAGGAGTAGAAACTTGGCAACACGCATGAAGCGCACAGAATGAAACGCTCAATTTTTGGTCTTCCAAAAGAGAGGCAACCGAGTGTTCTGATAGAACATAACAGATAAGTACGGTCGCCACCCTAATTTGAGGAGTTACTAAATCATTAGAAAATTAGATAAAATTAGAACAGCAGAACAAGATAATAGGATGGGATGGGATATATGATATTGTTCAAGTCCGTAGCATTCTCTGCGAACCTTTACAGAAAATTACTAGACGTATAATACCGTGTTAATCCTTGAGGATTTACACGTAAATAAACTTTAAGTTTTGTTCTTCAATTCAGGAGACTGGGTTGGTTAGAGAAATAGATTTCTAAGTGTGCTTTAAACACGCGAAACAAATTTGGATTTCCACACCACTAAGTATCAAGGTCACAACTTCATATTTGAGCCACCCACCCTGATTTTAGCTCGTATAATAACTAATGAAATACACTGGTACGATATCAAGTTAACTCACCTATAATGGTCTTTCTTTGCAAATAAAAAGTCTTCGAATTTCACTTGGATAAATGCACTTCTCCATATAACTTATGTATCTAATATGATATATTATGCATTACCGGTCCAAATTGAGATATTTGCACCATAAAACATATGTCCATACTTATTTTAACATAAGATCGCTTCATCAAAGGAGTGACCGATTTTTGTGGAGTCATGTTTGTCTAAATAACCCATCAATCATTAGGATACTATTTCTTCCTTCTTCAGTATTGAAATTAAAGGCAAATAAGCCCAAGTTAAGCCCAATTTGAGAAACATATAGATTCTGGACTTTCCATGCTTTCTGCATAGTACTGATAAGCGCCTGAATGTTAACATTAGGATTTGAGAAAGGATTTCCAAATGCAGTGAGGCGGCCTTCATTATATTGATCAGAGGAAATGGTGCCTTCCAGATCAGAAGCTTTTGTTTCTGACCAACAATCGCCCAATCTACTACGTAATAGGGCAAGGCGCAGAAGAGAAACCAGCGATTCACACAGGCAAGAGCTCAGATTCAGATAGACTTAGCCAGACAACTTCCGCAGGAAATTGAGTGAAGACATTCAGGAAGAAGTCGAAAGCTACCTGGACACATCCCCAATCGAATCTGTGGACCAACTTAACTGACACACAGCCAGTTGAGACCTCCCTTAAAAGAGACGCCCAAAAGAAGACAACCCCGAAAAGAGGGATATCAAGAGAACACCTGGTCAGCCGACAATCCCATGGATGGGTGATTGAGAGGAGGAAAAGGTTGAAGAAGAGGCTGGATTTTAAAAGGAAGGGACGGAACAGTGACTTACGGTTTAGGGTTTTTGGAGGTTAGCAACCAAAAGAGGTAGAGAGGAGCTCTCCATACGAGAGAGAATATGTCATAACTACTCAAATTTCAATTAGAAGATTGGTCGGTTGAATTTCCTACGGTCGGGGATGGCAAAAATAAAAATGTTTATTGTGTCATCTCAACAATATTAGCATTACATGTGTTCCCCTACCACTAGTCGTCCACTAATTAGCATGACATCACTCCATGCAATGAATCTCTCTTTATCCCATAATGCAGCATAACTTTTCATGTCCATGCTATGATAACAAATGAACTTATAAACGAACATCAAGTTCTTTAAAAGATAGTTTCCACGATGTGAGCCTTTGTTTGGACAAAGAAATCGATTACAATAAAGTATGCCTATCATTGCTTACAGGTTTTAATGATGGTCTTCATCATATTCTACACTGCAAAAGCATCTAGATGCGCAAAAAGAACTTCGACATAATGGTTTGATTAGACTCAATAAAGCAGATCTCATTCGATGCTAATTCACATGCTCGGAGGTGATCTTAATTTGAGCATTCGTGGATTGTGACCCCATCATGGGCATTAAAATATTTGATCTTTCATTTATAAGATTAATCAAATGCCAAAAGACCATAACCTAAAATATAGAAAAACGATTGATCTGGTTACACATGTTGTGGAGCCAAGGACTCTCATTACTTAAGGAATTCATAGGACCCCCTAGACCATGAGATTAAAGCTGTAAATGATTGCAACCTATAGAGTTGCGATTAGAAGACTACAAAACCTAACGTATTTTAAGTACATATGGAGCTAATAATGGCATCGTTAAGGCTGATCATACATGTATGAATTGATAAATAAATGGATATAGTTCCTTTTAGGGTCTTAAGAAAAGTACATAACGGCCCAAAAGTTCTTTCTCCATCAATATGTAGTTTTAGAATCTTGTACTCATGGTTGAATAATGTAACTCAAAATTTCTTTGTCCAAATTTGGCGAGAGCGTATCGGGACTCACTAGATCGGTCGAAGACCGGTGAGCCCTCGTTGTGGCCAGTGAGGGTCGGCGATGGGCATCCTAACCCTCGCCTTTGGCTGGTAACCTCCACTAGCCATTACCGAGTCCCCGAGATGGCAAAGAGAAATAGAAAAAAAAAAGTTGGAAAAAAAAAAACAAGAAAAAAAATTAAAAGAATTGGCAAAATCGTCCATGTCAATGCTATCTATCTATGCCTTGTCGGGCGATCAGCTTTGGTCGGTGATTTTCAACCAGAATTGATCGGAATGACTATATTGGCATATTGTCAATAGGTATATGACTAAATTGGTCAAATTAAAAAGTTTAGGACTGAATTGGCTATTGTACAATAGTTTTAGGACTTTTTGAACAATTATCCCCAAAGAAATATCATGAGCAAATCGGTCTTGATGGCAACCTTTATCGTTTGGATTGGCAAAAGAAAACAAGGATAAAGGTGGGCATAGTTGTTGTTGTTGTCCTCACACGCAACAAAGTGGAGACTCAAGTTGAGATACCTTAATGCAAAAGGATATTTGAGAGGAATAGACCTCATACTTAACTCACACGTAAGAGGAGATTATTGAGATGCACGAGTAAGTATTATTAGAAAAGTCTCACATCGAAAAATCGGTATGTTGTAGAAGAGTTAATAATCCTACTTGACACATAACTCATTAGTTTAAGCTTTTGAAGGAAAGTTGGTCCAACTGGATATCTTGACAAGCTCGGACTTAGGCTCACCCTTGGCAATCTTCAAAGGAAGTATCAGCCTCCTACTGCGTGTCGAGAAAAACCTCCTAATATATTTTGAAGTTGACAAAACTATTCATGATTTATATCGATCTCGATACATGCAAGAAATGTTTATGTTTCAGGTAATATTCATGAAGAAATGATTATGCATGACTAAGAAACCTACATGATCAAATCTGAAAGAATGGGAAGTTCATATTGACTTGGAAGCATCAAGGTCTCATGTTTACAATATCCACATACTTATCGTTGTTATAATATATTGGCAAGATTAGTTGATCATATCCAAGAAGAAAGAAACAACGAACTCGTTGAATATCAGCAAGGCTACTCGGTGAATATCAACGAAGCTACTGCATGGATATTAGCAAGGTAAAGGCTAGATATCAATAAGGCAAACACTGGATTTTAGCAAGGTTTACTCTTGAATATTGGCAAAGCACTAGATATCATCAGAGTATGCAATGGCTAAATATTAGCAGAACACTTGTTCTACCTGCGACGCCTATCTTGTCACGTATTTCAAGACTATTATGTTGAAATATTTTATCTCATAGCTTTACATCTTGTAATCTGGTATGGATTCCTACTTTAGAAGATATTGATTGACCTTCTATCTTACGATTATCTTTGCGACATATTCAATCACGCTAGATTTTTTTTCTATAGTTGAAGAACTCCACTTTTGGAAACCAAGATTTAAAATGTATAGGCAATTAAATCAACGGGATCTTTGATTGTTCTACCTCAACGACTACCCTAATATTCTCATCAATTGTCCAACGACTAGCATGGAGGTTGATCCTCATAGAGATTGTCCCAAGGGAAGTTTTAAATGCTGATGAGTATAAAAGAAGACCAAGGCGCCAAAGAGAGAGATAGATCAAGAGTACAAAATTCTAAAGATCGAGAGAGCTTCACATATTGTCTTTTGTAAGCATTCAAGTTGTAATCTCTTGAGAGGTGTTGGCAGTGTTTAGTTTGTGCTTAGGTGTGAGATAGCTTGAGTTTTAGTAGCACCTATTTTGTGGAGAAGTGCTTAAATATAAGCAATACATTCTACTTTAATCTCTCGTTAATTATTTAGTGGAATCCAGCCAATAGGTTGTCACTGTGAGAGAGTGGACGAAGGCTTACATCAAGCGGAACCACTATAAAGCTCTGTGCAAAGTCATGTAACTCTTGGCTTTTTTTACTTGTTAAAGTCTTTGCACTGTTGGATATAATCAAGAATCTGATCACACTCACACTCTGTATTACTTGTTCCTAATCATATTCATCTTGACTTTTAAATTCTGCATTATTTTGTCAAGATCTTTTGAAACCACCTATTCACCCCCTCTAGATGATATTGTTAGCCAATCTCATTGTGCACTCCCAATAGTTCATTGGTCACGTTTCTCAGTCTATGACTATTTATTCGAAAACAAACCATGTTCATTCGTATTCTCTTCTTCAAAATAACTATACATTTACTATAAGTGGTTGTTTGAATATAATTTTCTATTCGTTTTTACCGTTAGTTCTTCTCTTTGTGACACTTTCTAATGAAAAACCATCACAAGAAATTTCAGAATTTACTGTCCAAAATTAAAACTTCTTGTGATTTATAAATTCCTAAAGTGTATTCCTCAAAACACTATAGCAATCATAGTAGAGGACTTAAAACACTTTAATGACAGTATTTCTTTGCAAACAAAATCATAATTTTCATTTCGTGTGTCTCTTCATCCCAAATTCTCTATTAGCATTTGCACAATCACGTCATGACATGTGTTATCACCAAAAATATACAAATTTGTCATTATTATCGGCAAGTGATGGACTTAGTCGATGAAAATAGAATTTGGTGAACAACAGAAGTTATCGATGAAAAAAACAGTCCACAACTTGATGAGACGATATTTTGGTATATTTAAGCTCTTTTAGATAAATGTCAACAACTTGGAGAGCATCGACAACTAAGGAAGTTATTGAAGCAAACGTCAGTTATCTGGGATGAAGTCATCAACATTGACATACAACTACCAGATAGCGATATTTTTTAATATATGAGCTTCTTGTTGGATAAGTTTTGTTGTAACTTTTTGTAGCTGTAACCATAGGGAGAAGGACACTAAAAGTGCCATAATTTTTGTACGGAGATAACTTAAGTGCCATAACCTTTTTTTGACTCACTTGAGTGCCATAACTTTTAAAAAACGCTTACTTGAATGTCATATTGCCGGAAATCCAACGTGGACGTCAGAAAAGCACACATGGACGCTGGAAAATCCGATGTGGACGCTAGAAAAGCACATGTGGATGCCAGACACGTGTGTTTTTCCGACGCCCATGCCGGATTTCTGGCGATGTAGCACTTAAGTGAGCGTTTTTAAAAAGTTATGACACTCAAGTGAGCCAAAAAAAAAAAGTTATAGCACTCAAGTAATCTCCGTACAAAATTTATGGCATTTCTGGTGTCCCAATCCCCGTAACCATAAATAGGATAAGTAATTTAGTAATCACCTAGAGATGAAAAGTTGTGACGACATGAAGATATAGAACCGAAAGCTCCGGAGATGTGAAGACATGGCTAAAACTGCTAAAGAACTGCTTATTAGGCAGTTATGTTGTGAACACTATAAATACTAGTGTTTGTGTGTTGTGTACTATAGAAAATCCCCCACACAACATACAAACAACTTGTTATCTTTCAATTTCTACACGGTAGTTATGGCTGTAATTTTTAGATACTTCGTTGGTGATTAAATTCCAGCATGTATCTTAGTTGTAGTTTTCATATCTTTGCCATTGAATAAACTCTTGCATCTTTATATCTTTAGGGTTTGTCGTCGATTAAATTCTGGTAATGCCGAGAACAAGGAATCATCCAAAGCCTACAATGCCGAGAACAAGGAATCATCCAAAGCCTGATCATTCTACGAGTAACAACCTTAGTGATACGGCTACCTAATCTAAGACCTTAACCGCTCCAGTAGCAGATCCAAGCCAAGGGGGCAATGTCGAAATCCCATAATACTATATGGAGGAGTAGGCGAGGGAGTTAGCACTAAACCCCACTTTAATGGATACTATGAAGAGACTAAGATGGCGAATCACATAGTGAGACACATCTTTCATATGATCAGGCCGATGGTCATCAATGAGATTAACAATGTCATCTCTAGGCCCACGACAATCAATCAATCCATACCTATCCAACCAAATATAACCACTTCCAGGTATATTACTCCAATTCTTAGTTAATTGAATTGCGAAAATAACTTAGGCCAAGAGATCCCACCACCAGTGAAGTTTTTACAAAAGCCTAAAAATTCTATCTACCCTGAACCTAGGGGCAGGAAGGTCAAGTCTATTGACCTATCTTCCCTAAATCTTGGACACAGGAAGGGCAAGTTTATCAACTTGCGAATCCTGATCAAGTGGCTAACGTCATAGTACAACAATTAGGTATAGACAAACGAATGGTCAGGATATAGGAAGCCACAACCTAATTGGGTTGACTCTATACCTTACCCAAGATAATTCAAAAATCCCGACTTCACCGTTTTCAATGGTGAAGATGATCAATCAGCTGTCGAACACATTGGTTGATTTATTGCCCAATGTGGAGAGGTGAGAACAAATGAATTTCTGAGACTTGGGTTGTTTCCATTGTCTTTATCAAACACTGCATCTACTTGGCATATGAATTTATTTCCTAATTCAATCCATACTTGAGCTGAGATGGAAAGACAATTCCATTCTTAATTTTATAGAACGATACCTAAGGTTTCAATTGCTGATTTAGCCAGAATCTATCAATACAATAATGAGTCAGTCAATTAGTTTCTTGCTTGATTCAAAAGGGTTAGGAATATATGCCTTACTTGACTCTCAAAGAAAGAATTCACAAATTTAGCTATTAGTGGATTGAAATTCAATCTTCCACAAAAATTCAAAGGCCGAATTTTTGCCGATTTATTCCAATTGGCAACAAGAGTGTCTAAGTGTGAGCAACTACTTAAAGACAAAGATAGAGGGCTACATGGAGACTTTACACAAAACATGCATTTCGTGAAAAATTATGAGACATATAATGAATCTCACCAAGATAAAATTTGGTAAGGGAAAATCAACTTTGTCAATGATAAGGGGGCACATGATGACTCTTGATTATTTAATTTTTTTTTAAAAATGATTGATGAATTGTTCAATTCTTTTAAAATTGGGTATTTGTTTACACCAAAAAATGACCAACTTTTGGTTATTATCGACAAATAATAGACTTAGTTGATGATAATAGAGTCTAGTGAACATTGGAAGTCATCAATGAAAAGAACAGCCAACAACTTGATGAGTACCAATATTTTCGAATATTTAAGTTCATTTAGATAAATGTCAACAACTTGAAGAGTATTGACAACCAAAGAAGCTGTTGACAGCAAACGTTAATTATCTAGGATGATGTTATCGACATCTATATTGATGTGTAACTGCCTAGTAGTGATATTTTTGGATATTTGAGCTTCTAATGGATAAGTGTTGTTGTAACTTTTTGTAACCCCAAATAGGATAATGAAGTTATTCATCTTAATGTAGTAAACACCTAGAAATGAGAAGTCGTGGCGACATGAAGATATGGAACCGAAAACTTCAAACATGGGAAGGCTTGGCTAAAATTGCTTATATGCAGTTATGTTGTGAACACTTTAACTACTAGTGTTTGTGTATTGTAGAAAACCCCCCGCACATGTGACATCCCGAATTTGGCTTACCTATTTGTATGCGTAGAGAATAACGTTTGGAAACGTTATTTTGTTAGACTATTCAAAAATAGTCTCTATACGATTAATTAACAATACTGTGTTTTAAATTATCGATTTTTGCAATAATCGCAATATCGAATTGTATGAGCCTAGTTTTATCTCCTATTTTGGTGAGATGTTTTTAAAGTGGATAGAGGAAGCAATAGCTAGCATTCTAACTTTCGGTAAGAATTTTCGGAAACATTTTCCGTAGGGGCATTTTCGTAATTTTTAGGTATTGTAAGGGCATTTTTGGAAAATGCATTCTTTTTTTTTTAGGAAAAAGAAACCCTCTCTCTCTAGTCTTGACTTTTGCTTCCCCAAATTTGTTTTATTAGCCATTAACGCAACTTTGAAAATAGACCAAGTCCTTCGGTTTACATGCATTATTGTCTTCCTTTCCTCTTTCTCTTTTCTTGTCTCTCTCTCTCTTTCCCTTTCTCTATCTTGATCGAACATCCCCTCTTTCCCCTCCATTATTTGGCTTCCTCATCAAGTTTTGATTATAAGTTGATTTGGATTAGATTTTAGGGTTGCATTTATGGGAAAACATGATGAGTTTGACTTTAGAAGCTTTAATCCTTGTCTTTCTTCTCTCTCTCTCTCTCTCTCTCTCTCTCTCTCTCTCTCTCTCTCTCTCTCTCTCTCTCATTTTGGCCGAGACCTCCCCCACAGAAAACTCCCCCAAAATTTTCTTCCCCCAAGTTCATTTTCCTCAAGCTTAGCTCACCTCGAAGTCTTCATTGAAGTTTGGTTCGTCGGCGGATTGCAGAGACGTATGCTCGTGGCTTTGGTTGTTCGATTAAGGTAAGTTATCTCGCCATTTCAATTCTTTTCAACCAATTATGTTATGGTTAGAGGCGTAGCTTGAATGTGCACATTGAGCTCGAAAATATATAGCAGTTATATTTTGTCTGAGATTGATAATATTTGTTTGGAAATGGAGTAGTTGCGACGATGGGATCGTTCGTCAGTTATAAGTTGGAGGAATTGTATTGTTATATCGATGTGATATTGTGGTCGGAGACGGAACGGGATAAAGTTCAGGCCATGTTGGCTTTGAGATGTAAAAATATTGAATTTCATTGTTCCAGCGCAATGGTGATGAAGTTGTGGAATGAATTGTGGCATGTGGAAAGAAAATTGAATTTTTATACGTGAATAGTGTCAATGAATAGTGCATGTGAATAGTAAAGTGATGAATAGTAATAGGGTGAATAGTAAAATGACTTTGGCACGTGAATAGCCAAATTGCGTGATTTTTCGAAATGGACTATAAATGGCTGCATATATTGATTTGTATCATGTGATATTGTTGAGAGCCGAATGTGTTGTGAATTAACCGAACCGATATGATGATTGGTGGTTCAATCGTGTTTGGCCGGATTAGTACCGTACTTTTATCACATCGTGATGGTTGATTGTGGAATTTAGTATGGCACATCACTACATTTGCATTCACGTGCATTCACTAAGTGTGGTAACGGTGAGGACGGTCGAACTGTGATTATATCGACTATGCCATGTGGGAGCCAGTATGGGAAATCAAGAAGCAAGGGAGGTATGTGCCATTCGGCCGTTAGCTGTGATTGCACAGTGGCAGATGCCCAAGTAAGTCGCATAACCTCGAAGTAGGAGCGAGATGTCCGATGTGATTTCGGATGCCTGTTGTGATTGCAGAAGATTAGTTCTTAGAAACTGATAGTTACAATTGAGAGTGGTACACGTGGGGGAATTCACTATATGCATATCGTTAGTATGGGCTGATGATCATCATTCTGCATATTGTTAGTATGGGCTGACAATCATCATTTTTATATTACAGTTGTACATATATTATATCTTTATTTGTATCTTGTTTGTCATAGCAATAGGTGGTAGGTCTTTTTCTATGATATGATTATTTGAATAGAAAGATCATGGCTTGTTTAACTTGCTAAGTTTATATCACTGTTGTTGAATTCCATGTTTTTCATACCATTAACTAACAGCTTGTATGCGGGCTTAGGAGACAGTATTTTGGGGTTAACTAGCGAGTAGAGTTGATGTTATCCTTACTTCCCATTTTTCATTTCCTCTCATGTAAATGTAATGAATGCCTTAATAATATATAAATAAGAGTTGCAGGTTGTAATTTCAATGTTGTAGTTGTTTAAAATTTGTATGGCCTTCCGCTTGCGCTTCATAACGAAATAAATAAATTAAGCCGTTTAGTTTTGAAAAGCCCTAGGACGTTACGGCTCATGTTGAGATCGTCACAGCACAACACCCAAATAACTTGCAAACAAATAACTTGTTATCTTTCCATTTTTGCACTGTATTAATGGTTGTAGTTTCCAAATACTTCCTCATCGATTAAATTCCGAAGTGTATCCTAGTTGTAGTTTTCAAATCTTCGCTATTGATTAAATGCCAACGTTGCATCTTTATGTCGTCAGGCTTTGTCATCGATTAAATTCCAGCAAAGTTTGTATACTTTCAGTTTTGTTTGAAGTGAAATTATCGATTTCTTTATGTATCTATAATATATCATGTCTGGAGTCACCACAAAACATGTCTCCTCTTATAAAAAATTGATGAACAACTTTCGATGAATGGTATGTAAGAGTTTTTCTAATTATGGGTTATATTAATTAATATTGTAATTTAATTGGTCTAATAAAATTATATATAAATATTCTTAATTAGTCTAATATGGGACTGGCTAGTGTGGGCCGAGTTGAGCCCGGCCCGTAATGAGAGGGTTTGACTCTAAAACTCTATAAAAGTGTTTAAGTCTCTCCTCTAACCCTAACGCGCACATAATTCCTCACGTCAAGAAAACCGAGAGACAAGCAGTCTCATTGAGCCAGTGATCAAGGGGGCAATAGAGGAGAAGGACTTGGGTGGGATCATCGACATTCTGCATCAAGAACGATAAATTCCAAATCATGTGTGTAAATCATTTTTCTCATAACGTATGTATTCTAGATTCTTGATATGGAGATCTTGGATGTCGTTTTTTCGACTATTAACATGGTATTCCGTCGCAGGCAAAATTTTTGACGAAACAACATGATATGCCGTGATCTCCTCACCCCCATTTAAATATACACATCGAGAAGTTGGTGACGAAAGTTTTGCCCCCCTCGAGGAGGCATTTCTGACGTACATCAAGATTCAAGATAAGATATTCTCTCTCTTTTTAATTTTTACCTGGTCAAATACCTTTACATACACACCCACACATACCCATATACATAATTGTATATTATATAAGCATGGAGTTAGGTTATTGGCATGATTTGGTTCAATCTCGTGTACCAGTGAGAGAAGGTCATGCATGCTAGCTCTTACCGCACTATATTGTGCCACCTGCTATCCAAGCAGTTGTTCAGTGTCTCTCTAAGCTTCAAATTTCAACGTTAGAAAGAGATAATGATGGAATAATGAAGCTACAAATTGGGAAGCTTATCTTTCTTTTTGTTTAATTGATGGGGCACATGTCGAGGCCACTTTTGGTTAATCATCTCACTAATACGATTCTAATAATGGAGATTACCGGATTGATACGGATCTGGCGTACATAATCAAGTCAACCGCTCTCTAGCTATTTTTTGACCGTACACCAAGATGCTTGCCCATGGATAGGCACGTATTGAAGCCATCAATGCTGGATTAGCAAAAAAATCATTTCAAAATTGTTCGTTTTTTTGTGGAATAAGTGACCACTAGTCTTGTCGATCGTGGTGTATACAATGTATTGATCTAGTCAACAACAATGTCGTTCAGCTATAAAAATATATTTACGTCGAATTGATAAATAAAAATATATATTGTCCTAATGTTCTTGCTTGTTGAACTTGACAACGAGGAGGAAGAATTTTCTTAATAAACAATAATGCACGTTATTAGATATCCGACAAGGATTTTAGTTGGGTAAAATGAATTACTAGAAATGCAATTATGTAACAACAACAAAAACATGTTCTGAATACCCGAGCATCAGCAAAGAGACTTTTTTATGCCCGTGAAAAGGGAAAATTAAACATTCAATATACATTTTGGTTATTCTCATGAAAAGGGAAAATTAGTCTTTTAGCGACTAGAAAAATGGTACACCGTAGAGAAATAAACTTCTTTGTCTCCTTTCTTTCCGGCTCGTACGTCCCCCTTTTTTCGGCATAACTGCATAGCAATATTGGATCCGAGAAATGAGATGTGACAATTTTAAATGGATTAATTATGGTCCTTTTTGGGGTTACATTAAGTAAATTAAAAGCAAAACAAAACAAAAAATCAACTAACATGACGAAAGAGAAAAGTTGAGTGAGAATATATGTCACAATTACATGCGTTAATACAGCAAGAACGATATAATGGAAGATAACTTTACTGAGTCATATTATTTCTAAAATCTCATAAGTGAAATTACAACCAACAAAATTAGGAAAACAAAACAAAAAGGTAAAAGTAGGTGATAAGCATCGAGTCCGATTCAACTAGAGAACCGGATCAAACCGGCCTAGATAGATCGGTTCAAGTACGAATTTAGGAAAAACCGGTTTGGTCCCCAATTGTTCCCCTTTCCATGAACCAATGACCCCGGACCGGTTCGGTTCCAGGTTCCAAAGCCAAGGCCACTGCTTCAACCAGTCTAGTTCCCAAATTGAACACATTCCAAATCAGTTTTGAAATCTGTTTTAGAAAAATAAAAATCTTTTGCACCATCAAGAATGAAATCATAGTTTTCAACATAATGAACAAACAACAAATGGTACCAAATAGTTTCATGATAAAATGTTGCAACTTTTCTACTTATTATAAGAATATCATTTTTTGTTAAATACATAAAATGGGTCGATTCCTAATCCAACCAGTTTGATTCACGATTCCAATTTTTTGAAACCATGGATCATAAGACCGGTCTGCAAATTAGGCCGGGAACCAACTCACCACAAAACCGTTTACTCGCACGATCCAAGCATGTACCTAACGAGTAATCATGAATTGTAGCGGTTGGTCAAACAATTTACAAGCATCATTTTTTATAGAAACATATATTGGGGGAAAAAAAAAGTGGAAGTGAAGCACTTGGCAAAATAAGAACCGTGCCAAATGTGCGGCCACAAATTACATCGGACAATTTAATCCCATCTTTGGTACATCGATCAGACAAAATTTTATTGGAGAATGATCGGCCAACAACTTCTCGTGTCTCGTCTCTTTTAACTTAAATTCTGATTGATTCTCTTCATACAAAGCAAACAAAAAAGCACAAAATTAAATTCTGATTGATACCCATTCTCTGCATGCACGTTCTCTCGTTGGTCTGAACACATTTAAAATTTGTAGCCATCCGGTGGCCCTGTAAAAGCGTGACGATGTCGTATTTGGCTTCATTAGGCCACTCTTATTGCAGCGTATTAGGGAAAGACATGTAATTATCTCAGACGACTGTCTAGCTTCTGCTGGCCTGCTTTGGTTTCTTTGGGCGGTAACACTTATTTTCTGGTGCTTTGATTGCTTTATGTATTGGTTTTGTTGAGTTTATCAACCGCCCCAAAACTAGCTCAAGATTGTCTTTAGCTCCCCTGGTCTTGATCCGCGTGTGAGGAATTTGAATTAGTATGATGGGATAATAACACAAGTAGTCTCTGAATTTTAGTTTAATGTATAGTATAATCCATGAATTTGTACTTTGTACAAGATGGTCCATGAACTTTGGCCAATGTGTAATGTCTTCTCTGAGCTTTTAATTAGTTCAATGTAGTCCCTAAATTATTAGTAAATGTTAGATGTAGTCCCTCCGTTTGTGTTATTTTTATATAGTCTGGGGACTAAATGGAATATTTACCAATTGTTCAAAGACTACATTGAATAAATTAAAAGTTTAGGAACTATAATGCATATTGGGCCAAAGTTCAGAGACTACATTTAACAAATTAAAAGTTCAAAGATAATATTACACATTGAATCAAAATTTAGAGATTATTTGTGTCATTTTCCCTAGTATGATCAACTATATGTTTCGATAACATATGTATTCTCCTCTTTTAAAATTTTTAAGAGGTTTATGCGGAATAAAAGCATTTCCTCCATCTTTATCCTTTCTCAACCTCAATTGCCCAAAAATTATGAGATTGCAATGGTAAAATTGCGAACTACACCTCACCGTTAGCTCTCAACTATTTTGGTAATTAGTTAGACTTAATTTTAGATGTGAGGGTGTGATGGTAATTTAGAGGTGGTAGGTGTTATGATATTACCTTACGAGGAAAATCGAAACAAATTTTATATCGTGAGGAGATTTAGTGGAAAAAATTCCCTCAGATATTTAAAGCTTATGAAAAAAAAAAAAAAAAAAAAAAAAAAGCTCCTATTCTTGGTATTGAGCATATATGGAAAAAAGTTGTGTTGGTGAAATGAAGATTATTTCCTTTCAACAGACCATGACAAGGTTGATTATTACTCAATCAAAAGAAAGTCGGGTCGGTGAATTTTGAGCAAAGATTGAGTAGACAAAATTACCTAGATCTATATATCAAGAGTTGAGGTACATCTTGTCGATTTACTCATCTATGCAAATTATGAGAAATAAGCATTGTTTGTTTCGCAGAAATAAATTATTTCAAAAAATATCTTCCTAAAATGATCACTTTAACCGCTTCTAAAAATAAATGAATGGAAAAAAAATCCATCATCCATGAAAATGTTTAGATATAAATTATTATCACTAATAATAATAAAAAATTTAATTAATTATTTCAAGCATAACAATTGATCACTTTTAAGAAAATATTTTTCAAATTACTCATTTTTCACAAAACAAACGAAGCCAAACTCACAAGATGAAAATATAACATATTCAAGGATGGAAAAATAAAGTAGGCCAATTTCAGGGTTTGCGCAGTTAGTTTTTTTTTTGTGTCAAAAACATACTAGTGGCATTCTCATTTAAGTGAAAGCCTGAGTAAAAGAAATACAGGCTTCAGAATAAAGCAATTCCAAAAGGCTAGTAGGGGGATAAGCGACCCAATTGGCCGGTAAGCATTTGTTACGATGGGCCTTGACTACCCAATCAGCCACTTGATTATTCTCTCTGCGCAATTAGTTGTGGTATTAGGAGATTTGCAGTTTAAAAACTAGAGCTCACTCGCTCAAAACTAGGGGTGTGCAAAAGAACCGAAAACCACCCGCCCACCCAAGAACCGAATTGGGGTTCTTAAGGGAAGCGGTTTGGTTCCCGATTCCAATTTCTTGGAACTATTGGGTACCGGTCCGATTTCTTATTTCAAATGTGTAACCGCCCACCCGGACTAGACCACTATATAATATATAATATATAATACTAATAATAGTATTTTTTTTTTTGTATAAAAGTAAAACCATCCATCTTCACTCTTCATATTTGATAAAAACATTCTCTATCGTCTCGTCTACCTCTCTTGACTCTCACTCTCGTCTCAAATTTCGCTCGCCTACCTCTCTCACTCTCGCTCTTGGTCCCCTCTCGCTTGCTGCTTGCCGCTTGTTGCTCACTGAGACAAGGCTCGGTCAAAGGGAGAGAGGACTTTCGGCTCGTCGCGCAAATGTTAAGGTTTTCGTTTTCCCTTTCCTTTGTCTCTTCTCCATTGGTTAGGGCTTTTGGCTCGCTCTAGCTTTGCATTCGTCGTTTGTTTCTAGTGCCATGGAACTAAAATTGCACTGATTTTCTTCGCAGGGACGACCTTCTCTGGCTTAATTCATCAAACGGTGGGTCGATTCGTCACCTCGATCCAGTCCCGTCTAGCTCTCCTCCTTCAAGCTCGAAATCTTCTGGTCTGAGCTTCTTTACTTCGTCTTCATTTGCTCTACTATCTATTTTGTTGCGGCAAAATGGTTTTATTTATTACTTTTTACAGGGTCACATTTTGGATTCTTATGTTGGGAAGTTTAGCACTTTCAAGTGTACTATTCCGCAAGTAGTTTTTTTTTTTTATCATGGTTGCACTTATCGACAAAAATGTGATGTACAAGGGACTGATTCCATGGATCCACCCGAAAACCAGACCGGCCGGCGGTCTGGTTCTTAAGTGATTCATGGAATCAACAAGCTATTTTCGGTTTCAATTTTTTGGAATCGGTCCTTAGTGGGCGATTCCTAATTCTAGGGTGGGAATTGTCCACTCAGATCATAAACACCCCTACTTAAAAACAGATCAACCGCGTGCCAAAAACTCTAGATCAGAACCTTCTACATAAGTCAAATGTCTTAATAAATTGATTTATGAGACTTATAAACTGTTTTATGGGCATCCAAATAGTCATTTTCACGCCAATACGATCATGCCCTCAAATTATTTAAAAATATATATATTAGAGTAAGCATTTTGTTTTACCCTCTTCATCGGAGTAAAAATTCTTGTAGATTTTTTTTTTTTTGGTCGAATAAATTCTTGTAGATGTTGCTAAATGGAAGACTTGATATAGACTTCCTAGGACGCTACACCCGAACTCTAACCCTAAAAACTGCCAATTACACTTTGAACATTTGAAGTTTGACATGACAGACGCACATCTCAGATCACATCGCTTGTCCTATTGTTTGGCACGAGAATTATTACCATTAGACAGCTACTAAAAGCTCAATCCATGATTGGTGCACATGTAAGCGGTAGAGACACCGAGGCCACGCAGATCTCTACTTAATTACAACAAGTTGATTGCCTTATTATTTAGGATTAATATCACATAAAACTCTTAATTGATGCACTTATGATAAAATTATTTTAAATTAATTTTTTAACAATAAAAAATTTCAAATTAGTACAGCTGCGATAAATTTACATTGATCTAATTTTTTTACCATAAAAAATCCACAAACTGATACATTTATAATAAATTTACCACAAACTTAATTTTTTTTAAAAGAATAATAATAACTTAGTTGTTATTTAATTAGCTCATTTCTAGCAATAGGACTCAGTTCATCTTCTCTGACAAACTCTATAATTTGAAGTAAATTTGTCATAAGTATACCAATTTAGAATTTTTCGTGGTAATAACCCTATCATTTATAACACGTTATTATGTCATAATTTCCTAAATTGCACAAATTAATTATGTGATTTTATTTCCAAATATATCCTTCTAAAATGTGATTCTCAAAATAAGTATTTTCCAAAATTAATTTTCAAATTATATTACTCATTGTTAAATCATCTCCAAGATTATATGCTCGTCATCATTCTCATCGTAGTCACTCCAATATCTCTCCTAATGTTATCACAATAATTGCAAACAATTAAAATATTTTAACTAATTAAATGATTATTATTAGGTTCATTGCCAGTGAAAAGCTTTTCAACACACTCATCCTTAAATAGATGAGAAGTGTACTTAAAATTAATTATATAATCAAATTCATCCTAGTATCATCCATGGACGGGTGAATGTATTAAAAAAGTTTTACACTACCGGTTCGCCTAATAAAAATACATAATTAAACTTGAAAAATAAATTGCATGTGATCAACCTTATTTAATTTGTCGATTTGTTACTCCACAAATTTAATCTCTTATTGAGTTAAAATTAAAAAGACTTTGGTCCGGAGTTCCCTACGGCACTTCTTAAGTAGTTTTTTTTATTTTGGTGGAAACTTCTTCAGTAGTCAAAATAAAGGAAACTGTATTGTTTTTAGTGCAGTAGCTTTCTTGTATTATACACAATCAATGCAATAAAAATGAACAATTTTTATATTAAATATTATTAACGTCCTAGATGCACTCATTAGTGAGACCTGAATTAAAAATTAGATAAAAGATATTTTCAAATACATTGAATAGCCTATGCTGAATTACTCATGTATGCAAGTCCATAGGTACGTTATTCGCAAAATACGTAATTGAGGATATTAGGTGAAGAAAAAGAGATTGAGATTACTTGAAGGAAGAAGATTCCCTTGGGCCTTTGCTTTATATAATACTAGCAAATGTGTACACGCACGCATCGCTCGTGTACAATAAATTGATATTTGAAAGATTAAACAAATTCATTTTGTTATGAAATATTTAAATCATTAATAATGGAAAGAAATTATTGATAAAAGTAGACATTATAAAGAAGTTGTGTGAATAATTATAGAAAGAGAAATATTTCAAGATTTGAAATCCTTCTAAGAAGGTTGTCGTAGGACAGAAATATTAGAGTTTTCTATAATAAAAAAATGTGAGAGACAGAGTAAAATTATAAACTTTCAAAGGAAATATTATAAGTAATTAAGGACATTAGGGAAATAAAAGAATGATTGAGATCCCTCGAAAGTAGGAGCCTTCCTTTGCTTTATCTAATAATGTAAATAGTACAGATTGTGAGTATCTGTATTTTCTTCCTAAAGGGATAGAAATTCTAAAGAACTATCAGTAACCTAATATTACACCATATATTTATGCCAAAGCATTGCTATCTGACTGTGACTGTGACGTTTAAATGATACAGTGAATTTAAATTAAATGAATTCAAATTAATTATAAGAAAGTTTGACTTATAAATTTGAGAAGTAAAATTAAGTCTAAGAAAATGAAATTTGACAAACGAGGGGTGCGAGAGAGCACTAAGAATACATGTCAGCATACACCATGTGCTGATCTAATTACCTATATTATATGATTAACATTTAAGTATACACGAGCTTTCGAAAACTGGGGAGAAACAAAGAAGATCGTGTCAAGAGCTCATAAGCATATAATATTAGAGAGTGGTATGCTCTCTATGTACCTTCAAATTTAACCATGCCACCGATTTTACCAAAAACACATTTCGTATGAAAAATCATATGCTCAACTCTACATTTTCAAATTACCAAATCCTAATTCTCATCGGCCACAACAACACACCAAGCCCCTCCCCCGATTCTATCCATCCCTATGACTCTGAGAAACAATAAGCATGTGAAACCGTAAGAGTAAGAAATTAACTATTCGCTTCCGCTACGAAACTGCACTCCATGAAATTCCCTCACTAGCATCATAGTGCAACGAGTTTCATCCTTACATTATGTGAGGAAATTTCGAATTTTCCTCTCATTCTCTTTTAATTTCTAGTAAACATTTTTAAGTTATTGAAAGAATAGAAAAATGTTCATCTAGTATTTGCTTTCTGGAAAGAAAGATTTCTACAAAAATAAAAAAATAAACAATGTGAAGAAATTTTGTTCTTTAGCCAATCAAAGTTATGAATTTATTATTAATTCATTTTGTTGAAGCAATCGCGCTCATGCTCATGCGTAGTGTGTACACGAACTCTAGTTACATTTGCTCCATATCCTTTGAATATTGATTTAAATCACCTGGTTAGGATAAATAAATTGATCATCCTTAAAAGGATGTATTAAATGAAATGCCCCTACATTTTCTTAGCCCACTTGATAATTGGCAAAGTAATCGATTGATTTACAACTTAAGAATTTGTATACTTCGAATTTCTCTTTTTTTGAAAAGGAAGTCCACCTGAATAGTTTCAAATTCAAGTTCATCAAATACAGTGGTCACTTTCATCAAATGAATTTACAAAAGGTCAGTGGATAATCGAAATTCAACTATGTAAGTAACACAATCACTTAAAATGTTAGAAGTAATCGTCATTGCATCGTCCTTTTCACTTTATTTAAGGGTTCCATTGTATAGGCCCATTTTATGTCTCAATTATAATTATTGTGAACTAATGAGACGATTTGTGGTAATAAACAAGCAATTAAAGTCGCACATTTTTTCTTCGAAATAATTAATAATGAATGTTAACATGTCCCAACATGTTGCTTTTTTATCTGTTATCTCTAGTCTCCAATTTGTGGTCTCTAGCATAATGACCACAAACTTGCTTTGTGTCCGTCACTTTTAATGCTTTTTATTATTACTCAAGCAAATGAATATGGTTCCAAAAATAATCGTAATCACTTTCATAACCATCCATTTTATGATTATCGCTCGCTTTTCCTGTGACCCAATACTTTTTTGATACATAATCATTCATTCATGCACGTAACATCTATATAAATAGCGATCATATGCAAGTGCATCGACAACAATAATTCTCTCGCTCTCTCCTTCTCAATTTCTAATGTCCCTTCCACGTCCACTAACTCTCCTCCAATTATGATGCAATCGATTTGGAAATCGACAGAGGTTTACCCTGGAAAAGGTAAAACGGGCTCACAAAAGAGCCACTAGATCCTCCCGCACAGAAGCATGTCCCCCCACGCCACTGCTCCTCCTTCCCAGTCCTTCGCTCTCACGCACGCAGTCTAACTCGGACTCAGAGATGCGACGACGCTTATAAATTTGAGAACCGACCCTCTCTTTTGAGTTTTCTGAGGAACAGAAGTATCGCCACTTCTTCTCTTCTTCTCTTCTTCTTCTTCTTCTTCTTCTTCTTCCCAGCCGCTCCCACCAACCAACGCACAGCAAACCAAGCAATCATTTCTCTCTCTCTCTCTCTGTCTCGGAGAAACAGAGATGAAAGAGCAAAGCTTTTTGGACTTGTCATAACAGATCCTCTCGCTCTCGCGCCTGACTGTTCATTCACTTCTCCCCGTGGAAAATCTCAGGCCTCTCTGGTTCAGGGCATGTGAGTGACCTCTCTCTCTC
The DNA here is from genome assembly GCA_001662345.2 of Metrosideros polymorpha var. glaberrima. NCBI lineage: Eukaryota > Viridiplantae > Streptophyta > Magnoliopsida > Myrtales > Myrtaceae > Metrosideros > Metrosideros polymorpha. Next base: position 10,917,005 of record BCNH02000001.1, on the reverse strand, counting down.
ACTCTCTTCTCTCTCTCTCTCTCTAGATTTCAATCTTTCCTTTTTGTTTGGTTGATTGATTCTCCTACACGCATTGGTTGGTTGTTTCCTTTTAATTCTAAACATATTGGAATGTCGTCGACACCTCTCCTCTTTTAACTTCCCGGTTCCCCTGTTTCGCTGCGAATCACGAAAGTCTTCATCTTTTTCTTTTTCTTTTTGTGTAATTACGCTCGGGTAGCTTCGAATCCACCAAATCCGGGCAATCTCTCTCAAGATGATCGAACAGGGAAATCATCCGCGCGGGGACATTGATCTGATCAAGAATTGAAGTTTCAGATGTGCTCCTCTTCCCTTTTCAGAACTCTTTTGATTTTCGTTTTGGAGATGCCTGATCGAGAGAGAGAGAGAGAGAAGGCTTCGATGTAATATAATTTAATTAAAAGAAAAGCTCAAGACTTTTTCTTTCGTTGTCTTGACGATTCGATTTTGGATCCCCTCCCACTCTGTTTCTCTCCTCCCTGTAAAGGGTTTTATACAATTGCTTGCACAGAGAAAAGGTTGAACGTGGCCTATTCTCCGTCTCTCCCTCTCTCTCTCTCTCGATTATTCATTTAAATTAAAAAGGGTCATGTGGGTATGCATTTTTCCTTGCTTACAGGCTACGGTCTACGCTCAGAAGCTGTCTCCATTTCCCCTGCAAGTTGCTCTTTTGTTAACTCCCCGTTGAACTCTGCGTTCAACACTTCTATATTCTCACTCCATGTCTATACACATATTTTCTGTTCACACCAGAAGTTAAAAATTAGGAGAAATCAAGACAGAAGCAGACCGAATTCACCACTCTTCGATCAGCCCCTACTTTGTTTTCACTCGACGGTTCCTGCATTAATTTTATAAAACGCTGTAGAAAATGGAAGATCTTTTCATTCTTTTATATACAGATATCCACGATGGCAATCGTTACGTATACCTTTGGACAAGTTGAGCAGGAACTGATGTTCCTCGATTCCCACTGTTTTCTTCTTAAATCTAATTCCCCCGTCGGATCCTTATCTATGTAAATTCTCAGTTGTCGTGGCACAGAGCCGAACAGAGACGGTGAAGAGCAATGAGAGAAGGGGCTCGCAAGATCTCCAAGGTCAGCGAATAATCTTCGTTTTCCTCCTCCTACGACGTGTCGGATTTGCTGAACTTTGGGAATTCAATCTTGCCTTCGATTTTCTCTTCCTTTTGGGCAGAACTCGTGGCCGAAAGCGGTGGTCAGAAAATGGCTGAACATCAGAAGCGGAGCTTATGAATTTCACTCCGATTACGCCGTAAGAGGTAGCAATCGGAGTTGATTATCCTACTTTTTATTTATTTATTTATTAATATTTGGTATTATATATGTTAATAGCCATTTGTGGAATTCAGAGAAAAGAGCAGAGAGAAGGAAGAGCTGCTCAGACCAAGGCTGTTATGTGGTCGTACCGCAAGGATTTTCAGGTAAAATGGCAGCGTCCATTTCTTTCGCTTGCTTGTACCTTTCTTGGAACTTTTCAAGCTTCTTTAATGGGGGCCTGTTCCTCTGAGCCGTCAGATTTGCAAGCTTTGATTCATATGATTGGACATCGGAGAAACCAAAAGGACTATAATAATGGTGCAGAGGTTGATTTGATTGTCTGCTTTCCTTTTTCTTGAATTGTTTCCTTTTTTTGTCAGATTTAATTTTGCGGGTGATTGTTGCTTGAATTATTTTGTCAGATCTTTTTTTTTTTGCATGTATAATTAATAGACTTTTTTTCATGATTATTTAAAATTAGCTGAGATATACCGCGATCTTCGAATGCTATATCTAAACGTTGAGATATTTGATCTTGAATTGGATTGGATCAAATTGGGGTGATAATCTTGTTGTTACACAAGGGAACATGGTGAATTGGCACGTGTGGACAATTAAATTATGATTTCTTTCGTGATTATATGTTTGTTGACCGAACTCTAATTAGTAAAAAATAGTTTAATTACTTTGTTGCCCTTTGATTTGATGGGTTGTTCATGCGGGACCAAGTCTATAAACTTTGTAATTGCGACAGAAGGGTGGCTAGTGGAAGCAAGCGAGGGCCTTAAAGACAACTTCGGTTGCAAAGCACCCCCCGTCCCCGATACTATCAACCTAAGGCAAGTCTCTACATAAATTGTACTCATTGATCTTTATATCTATATATATTTACCTATTAATCTTTTTAGGAGTGGCCTATGACAGCTAATCTATGCGAAGGTCTTGCATATTTAAGAAGATTTGTTAGATTTTCAAAACTAAAAAAAAAACGAATAGATAGTACTTAGGCACCAAAATCATTGGGTTTATTTTTTATGTAATGATTGGGTTTTCGTTGGACATATGGATAGGATGTTTGTGGGGACATGGAATGTTGGGGGGAAATCGCCGCATGAGGGCTTGAACTTGAGAGATTGGCTCAAGTCACCTGCTCCTGCTGACATCTATGTACTTGGGTATGCTCCTTCTCTCCTCTTCATTTTTTTTATTTTTTTTTTGAAAATTGCATATCGTTTTTATAAAATTTTGGGAAATTTCAAATGTTTCTGAGGATTTAATCAATTCAATTAGATAATTTGCATAATTGACTTCTGCTTAGGGAGTCGTTCAAATGTCACTGAACCAGACATCTCTTGCTAGTTCTGTTTGCTTTGCCTCCAAAAGCTGCAGCTTTTCATCTGTGTGTAAATATAAAAGCTGCATTTGGGTTCTTGCTTTTCAACTACTTTTTACATTACCATTCTTTTAATCATTGTACTTGGTAGGTGTACTCAGTCCCTCCAATTTGGTACAAACCCTAACCCATCCTTTTTCTCTACTGTTTTTTTTTTTTGAATATATCGCCCGTCACCATCTCCCATCAGCAAATAAAAGAATTTTATTAACCATTTTTTTTAATTCGGATTAAAAAATTTTAAATGAAAATATGTTTTTGATGACAGTTTCTACCACAATCCTTTTTTCATCACGCTTAAATTGAATAAAGTGTAGTAAGTTTAGAAATACCGGTAATCGAATTCTTAATTTTTCGAAAGGCAGTTTCTTTCTTCTTCCTTTTTTTAAACTTAGTCCACGAGAATTATTATCAATACAAGATGTATCCATAAAATTAAATTAAATTTAAGTTAACTTTACTCAATGATTTTAATTTTTTTAAAAGGAGCTTTAAACACATTTATCATGTCTAATGAGGTCACCGATTACATATTCTTCTTGGGTATTACTTGTTTTAAACTAAGGATGCGATTGTTTAATTGAAAACTTCATGACAAAGGAAGATATATATTTTTAAAATTATTTTTAAAAAAAATAGTTAGTTTTCATTTGATTGCTAGTTTAGCGAAAGCGATTTCTTCCTTACCAAAAAGGAAGATGTTCCTTTACAATTCATAGAAAACCCTTTTATAAACAAGTTAGTTTTTCATCATCAAAACATTAAAAAATCGAAAAACAATTTCACGATTTTTTTTCGTTTTTCTCAAACAAGCAAATCCTAAAATTCAATCATCACACGCAGCCGCATTGATGGCCAGGCGCGTGAGAATGAGTTGCCGCCCACTAGTGGGTTGGGCTGGACAGGCCACTTTCGAGGCGGCTTTAACATGTTTTACCAGCTCATCATCAACGTGCTCAAACTTAAGTTATTTACCATTTTGCCCACCTGATCGGATGACATGAGATAGTGTTGGAATTGAATTGAGCTTAAGACCATGATTTTTTTTTGGTCCGCAAACGTACTTCTCATATCATATAAGTAAAGACAAAGAACAATCCAAAAGGGCTTTAGAACAAAGAACATCCAAAAGGATTGGGGGATTGAAAACCCAATTCAGAGGGAGAGACTCGTGGACTTAGGCTTTGACTACCTAATTCGCAGAGCATTATTTGACTAGATTGGTTTTATTGTCAGCAACATGATATAGACGGACTAACCTACTGTTAATTGCAGAAAACATGCTGGGTTTCCAGCCTTATCTTTTTCTTAATCATCAAGTTATGTCTTCACCGCATAATATAGCTGAAGTTGCACATGAGAGACTGTAGAAAACGACGATGATTAACTTGAGTGAGATCGAGATAATGGTGATCCTTCCAATTCTTATTGACTTGGGTGCTTAATGTGTTCATTGGATCAGGTTCCAGGAAATCGTGCCGCTAAACGCGGGGAATGTGCTCGGAGCGGAGGACAACGGGCCGGCCACCAAGTGGCTGTCCCTGATTCGCCAGGCATTGAACAGCGACAGGTCATCCCAAACGGAGTTTTCGGATTCTTCAGCGAGTGAGCTCCAGCAGAGTCTCAAACCGAGGCTTAGCTTCTCGGACTTGCTGTCTCTGGAAGATGAGCTTGACCAAGAGGCCTTCGAGAGGCTCCTGAGCCTCCAGCCGAGCAGCAGTGAAGAAGGCTCACCTAGCCCGCCGTGCACGTCCAGGAGGCACACCAGCCCAGTTCGTCCGCGTTATTGCCTCGCCGCGAGCAAGCAGATGGTGGGGATATTTTTGTGCGTGTGGGTTAGGGAAGATCTCAGGAGGCACGTCAGTAATTTGAAGGTGTCCTGCGTGGGGCGAGGAATCATGGGCTATCTTGGAAATAAGGTCAGCATCATCAGCTAATAGTTAATTAATGCCATCTGCTAAACCCTTTTATTTTGGACATTTGAATTGAATTTTACATGATTGTAACATGGAGAACTTGAAGATGTTGGTGAATCTCTTAGTGGGTTTTACTATTGCTGAATTTGCATAAGTCTAAACTGTTTAGATGTTGCCCTAATTAGTCATAATTTAATTGGTTCCTTGCTTATCAGACCGGTTTTATGTGTTTAAGTAATTGTCATATGTCTTCCACACCAGAAAAACTTATTCATCTTGTGAAATCTGAGCTAATAGCTTGAAATAGGTGCATGATCTTTAGAATATCACGTTTAAGAAGAATTATTTCTTAGATGGGGACTTAATTTACTAGATGCGATTTTGGGGACGAAATTAGCGATTTTATTTGATTATTGGGAGCCTCGAGTTAATGATCTATAGATTTCGGTAATTAACTAGATTTTCTTGCCCCTTCCTTGTTTCATTGATCTAGGGTTCAATCTCCATAAGTATGACCTTGCACCAAACCACCTTCTGCTTTGTGTGTACACACTTGACCTCTGGGGAGAAAGAAGGCGACGAAGTGAAGAGGAACTCGGACGTGATGGGAATACTGAGGAAGACGAAGTTCTCTAATTCCTCTCGACTACGAGGGCCATCTCTTTCACCCGATAGCATTCTTGATCACGAGTAAGTTCTGAACTTGTCTTTGCGCCTCTCTCGGAACATATTTAGGATGTAGCCAATGGTATTTAATAGAAATTATTGTCATTTCATGTAGCAAAATCATTTGGCTAGGCGATTTGAACTATCGACTAGCTTCGAGCTGCAGCGACATGCACGAACTTCTCCGGAGGAATGATTGGCAAGCACTTTTGGAGAAAGACCAGGTACTACACGAAGCTCAACATAATCGAAATCGAAATCGAAATCGAAATTGATTTTCTTGTTCATTTCTTTATTGTGAAAAATGCTCTCGACTCAATGGCTGCTTCGTGTTTAATGTGTTTTGGCAGCTAAAAATAGAGCAAAGGGCCGGTAGAGTATTCAAAGGGTGGGAAGAAGGGAATATTTGTTTCGCTCCGACGTACAAGTACCTCGTTAACTCCGACCATTACGCCGTTCAAAACTCCAAATCTAAAGAAAAGCGTCGCACACCGGCCTGGTAATTAAATTTTTTCTTCTAATCACGTCTTATCTTGTAGGGTATATTAAGGTCTCTCTCGCTGTCTTCGAGCGGCTTGACGTTATGTACAGTCTCTCTTCTTTCCTGATAATTATAGAACGCAGTGATATAATTCCGTTTTACATGAGGAGCTAGTCGAATACTTAATGGCATATTCCTTTTTTATTATTATTATTTTCATTTTAAGCGTGTTAAACAGATTTGTGACTTCTATTGTCCACATTTCGTCGCTGAAAGAGAGTTTTTTACGAGTTTCTTCGACCACTGCAAGAATTGGTCAACCATGAATATTTCATAGCAAACAACTTGTAGAGAGAGAGAGAGAGAGATTCTTAATATAATTTGACACGGCATCAACGTGGATTACAAGGGAAACCTGTGCGCAGGTTTTGTAGCTGACGGAGAAAACACACATGATTGCTATCATTACAGCAAGCCGATTATTCTAGGTTTAATTTAGTTCTTTTCTAATTAATGGGTCTTACTTCAGCTGCAATTGTGCTAGATTTATTCAAAAGGGTCGGCACGTAACAGTCATATCTGCACTTTAGATTAAGCAAAATATTCATTGAGGATAAAATATCTTCCTGCCGACCATCTGTTATTTTATTCTTACTACATGGTCGGCTACTAGGGTTCCTTATCTGATATTTCTTTTATTGCAACACTTGCTTTAGTTTTTCGTAAAGCAGTAAAGACAAAATGATTCTGTATATCTTCGAGGAAGTTGTTTACATGCCTTGATACAGATGTGGAAGCACTGGTGGTTCATTAATTCGCGTGTGATTCTTTCTTCTTGATTGAAGATTCACCGTCTCTGTGGACCTTGTTCGATTGAAAAATGGCAGGTGTGACAGAATATTGTGGAGAGGCGACGGGCTGAAACAGATATGGTATGTGAGAGGAGAGTCCAGATTCTCGGACCACAGGCCTGTCTACTCGCTCTTCTCGGTCCGAGTGGACGTCCCGAACCGGCCCACTATTGCCCCCACGGCCGGCTCACTTCGGCACCTGCCTGCTTCGTGCGTGGCCAAAGTACAAGCAGAAGAGATGCTCCTCATCACCAGAGCTCAGAGCTGCATCTCTGCTTCTCTCAGATTTTGAAACCCCTCCTTCTAAAACTCCCTTTGAAATTTCTGGGAGATCGAAGGTTTCGAGTCCATTCGAACCGTATCAACAGGCTCTTGAATGAATTGTAGTCCGATACCTGGGAATCAGATTTACTTGTTTATTTTCACAGCCTTCAGATCGGGTGAGACTCACTATATATTCAAGGCTGGGATTAGTACAGGTCAGGGGCCTAAATCAAGTAATTTTCATTGTGCAAGTTGGAGCGACGGAACACTATCGGAATACCATGTGGCAGGTTGTATCATCGGCAGATTGGAAGTGTCCTAACACCCTAGCAGACTTGCTTGATGAGGAATCACAAAAATGTTCATGCGTTTCCATCTTTTTCAATTGGTGATGGAAGCAGGAAGCACATTTTTGAGTGAAGTGGTTATTGAAGACTTCAATTCGAGAGGAATATTTTGGACGCAGACTGTATTATACAAGTGTGCAAGATGATGATTCCCTTGTTTCTTCTGAAGAACACCAGATTGTGAAAGCAAGGAAGGAACATCTTTTCCTTGACGCTAAGACAAGGAGTTCAATTTTGAAAACAAGTCTTCTCAATTTTAGGAAGCAGTGAAGGCTAGTTTTTTGCGTTTTTCTTATCCCCTTTTCTCGTATAAATCTCAATGTAAAGGATTACGGGCAGCTTTGTTTTCATAGTTTTTTTTAGAGTTTGTGTATAGGAAGAGAAGTTCATACAGCTGCCTGCATGATTAATGCAGCAAGACCTTGTGCCAGATCTGGTGAATTTTATAATGATAATGATAATCTTTAGCATTTCTCCGATATGGTAAATATGTGTTTATATCCATGTATTTGTTTCCTCCATCGAAAGCACTAGAATCATAAAGGTTGTCCACATAGTACCGACGAGAAAAATTAATGCATTGAAAAAATTGTCCGTTAAAATTAAAAGCGTTCTTGGTTTTTGTGTGATGTGTTTCTTGCGGTGCTGTTTAGGACATGCATGATAACTATTTTATTTCTCTATTTTAATTCCAGAAATAAATTTGGAACTGATTTGGAACAGAAATCCGTTTGATAACGCAATTTCATTTTTCTATTTATGGAACAAATTTTTAATCCAGAAAGTGGTTTGGAACAAAAATGAGAAGTAAAAATTTTCTACCTTTTTATTTCTAGAACATAAATAAAAACAAAAACTCTCTCATCACTCTCTTCACAATTCACTCTCCGCTCTCTCTCGGCTCCTCCCTCCTCTCTGTCGGCCGCCGTCTGCCAATGTCTCCACCACCACCATAAGGGAAATAGATAGTTTATACTGTTATCAAATGAATTTTTGTTTCGGGAACAGAAATTTTGTATTGTTATCAAACGCGTTTATCTGCTCGACAACTCATTTAGGAAATAGAAATAGAAAATTCTATTTTTGGCCAGAAATCGATTTCAAAAACAAAATTGTTATCATTCATGCTCAATGTATATATAAAACCCTGTTGTTTTACGAAAAATGTGACGTTTCTGAAAAACATTTTCTAGAATGTCATTTTTCGGAAAGATAATAATATTTTCCAGAGTTTCACTAAAGTTTGGAAATTATTTTCTGTTGTTTGGTAACGAAAACTTGCTTTTATTTTCTTCTAGAGAATGGATACACATCCTAACATCAAATTATTTTTCGAGTGTCGAAGATCCCAGCTCGAGTGTCGGGGACTGGGCCTTGGCCTCGGGGACTTGGGCTTGACCGCTGGGTTTTCCAAGCCCAAGCGCCTGGGTCATGGCTATAGGAGCCAGCATTGATCGGACCCAGCCACTAGGAACCTAAGCACAGGTGCTGCGTACAATGACTGAAACAATAATGTCTAATAACCGTATTAACATATACAATCTAAAGTCAAAATTGTACCTTTCTCATCCAATAACAATTTAAATTTAACTATTAACTTGGATCACAATTTTTCTTCCTTCCTTAATCTTTTAATCTATTTTCTTATAAATGCATGTGTGCATTTTGTTTATTAGTGTGCTTAAATTAAAGTATGCGATTTTAAATGTACGAGTATTATACTATTTTTTGGGGGGCTTTTTTTTTTTTCCAAACTTGTATGTTTTTAAGAATTCCCTTTTGGTTCATATATTCTAGAGTTCTACACCTCGAACGATCTTCCAACAGTTTAAAAAGATATTCGATGATTGCTATCGTCCATGGCCTGCACTATCGAGTTGGTGACTCCAGGCATTAGGGGTGAGCATGAGTTTAGGGTAGAACCGAGAACTGGACCAAACCGGCCATAGGAACCAGATCGAGTCCAGGTTCCCACAGTTACCGGTCCGGTTGTTGATGCCAAAAAATGTAGAACCAGTACTGTGCGGTTTTGTTTGTGATTCCTTAGGAAGAACCGAATCGGGAACCGGGAAGCTTTTTATGTTACGTGTTTTGAATTTTTTATTGTTTATTTTATTTAACCCGTTAAATTAAAATTAAAATAGGCGAGATACATAATAAAATGTTTTAAAAAAATATTTTTATATAAAACATATATGAAATATACTTTTAATAAACATTTATTGGTGGAGCGGATCGTTGGGGCGGGCCAAGGTCAAAACCATCCCCGCCCCGTCTCCCCGATTTGCTCCCTTCCCTTCTTTTTTTTTTTGGGGAAAATTTGCCCCGGATCGGGGTACCGTCCCTTGTCCATCACTACAGTTACTGTGACTAAAACAAGGAAGTTTGTTCCCCTGTATTGCAGTTTAGATGCATTCAATGGACACTTCTACTAGATAGCACTTTGAGTCTGAGAGACTTCCCCTGCATACAAAGCTAATGACAGGGACTCGAGTTGACGATGTAAATACATCAATAAACCAACACCAACGCCGGACCCTTATGCCGTGTGGTAGTGAAGGAAAGTTTGATGAAGCTGAGAGCTCTTCCTAATCAGAAGTGATGGCAAAGAAACCCCCCAAAAGTCACATATAATGAAACAAAATGGGAGCTGGGTTCTCCTTAATCTTTGCACTAGACAGTAGGTAAGTTCGAAAGTCAGACGACAAATTGCGATCGTACAAGTTCGAGATTCAAATCAAAGAAAGGAATATGTCATACATTTCAGAGTCAATATCAACTCCGCCGACTAAGATAAGCTCATAGACAAAAATCTGAGCATTTCATTTTTTGTTGATCTAACATCTTCACCTGACACACAGGAGAAAGCACAAGTGATGACCAACAGAAAACTCGAAACCGTTCACCCCGCGTAAGGCACTAGCTAAAGAGCTCAAGTGCACGATTGGAACTGCTGTGAAGAGTTCCATCTGCATCAAACCGAAACTGAATGGAAGTGCTTTTCCAACTTTCGCAGTAAAGAGCTGCTTGATATCTAGGACTGTCAAGGAAGAAATGGAATTGCAATCCGATCATACCAAATACAACAACCCACACCAACCACATGTACAGTAATCCATAGAATCCTAACACTCTTTACCAAGTAGAATGGAGCTACCACTCTTTTCTTTTCACCATATACATCACATCTAACTTTTAGTCAGTGGCACACTTCTCAATAATCAGTAAATGATGTTTAAGAAAAAAAAACAAGGATAGCACCTCAAAAGGAATTTCAGCATCTTTTAAGAGCCGCACTTTGAAGGGCAAATGAGACTAATTTATCGCTTCAAGAATTACCAGAATATCATAGCAACCTCTTCCAGGAAAAAATACAGTAGAGTTGATAATGTGATGTCAAATTCTGAGATAAAATCTCAGCAGGAATCTGCACATAATTAGTCCTCCTATTACATTTGCCCAAGAATTCATTCTTCTATTGGATGTCGACAGATCTACCATCCACACAAAAAGTAGCATAGTGAGGTAGTATGGTGATAACAATGGGAGCAACTGGATGTATAACAAAATAAATTTTCCCCACCACTGCAGTGACTTGACCAAAACTTGCTTAAGAACCGCAGCAAGCAGATCTCTGCGGTGCTTGAGAGGCCCCTGCTGCCTGATCCGGTTGATTGATCCTAATTGCTGCTTGAGGCTGCAATAGTTCGACCAAACAGCAAAGAGGTCAAGAATCAGGAACCAATAATTGATATCTACAGAAAGAAATTAGATTCTTTTTCCTCCTTTTCTGGTACTCTCGAAACAGAATTTCCAAGAAACTTCAAGTGCTAACCTAAAATACCCCTCCAGCCCAACAAAGAACACATGAACACAGAATATCCAATAAAAAAATTTAAAAAGTATTTGAGCCTTTCTTGTTGACAAAATGGAGTTTGTTAACACATGTATAGGCATTGAAAAACCTACTTGAAGAGGACAGTTCTGTATGGTACACAGGCTGTGTCATCTTTTTTAAGACAAGCCCACTTTCTCACCGTTAATTTGGATGGTTAGTTAATTGTTAAAAATTTAACTAGCTATATCAATGGCGATGGAGGTGGCTTATTTTAAAAAAAGTTATAGAGACTGTGTACCAGAGATTAATACTTAAATCTTTTCACAAAGCAAGAGACATCTGTAGAAAGCTGTGGTAATACTTGTCGTTATAGGTCGTCAGACTTATTTCCACACTGCACAAAGATTGAGGTGTTCCTAAGACAAGCTATGACTATGGTCCCTGGCACAGGCACAATCTATTTTAATGAGAAAAATAACTTAATAAGCACTGAAAAACACAAGATTTAATCTCGATATAGAAAACGTGTACCTCAGATCTTGTGTCGTTTTCTGCAAGCCTTTGCTTGATATCTCTCGCTATTGAAAAGAAAACCTCCTCTACATTCAAGTTTGTCTTGGCACTCTGAAATAGAAGACATACTCAGCACAGGCGGGAAGTTACAAAAATTCAGTAAGAAATTAGCAAGAGAAAGCCAACTGCACTTACAGTCTCAAAGAACTTGATACCATATTCATCGGCCAGCGCTTGGCCCTTTGAGGTAGGAACAGCCTAAAATAGGAGAAGGACCCATCAAGTAAATAACAAATAACAACAAGAATGACCAGCAGGTGAATGTATAACAACATGGATGCATACATGATGTAGGGATATGACATACCCTTTTGCTCTCATCCATATCAGCCTTGTTACCCACAAGTATCTTGTTCACATTATCAGAAGCATGCTGTTCGATGTTACGGATCCAATTTCTGATATCTGAAGTAAGTAACAAACTAAATCAACCAAACGGAATAGGGTGTGCAAAAGACAAATAAATGCTGGATCAGAACAGGACTGTACTCGAAATTGAAACAATTATGTTAACCTAATTTTTAAACATGAAAGAGGAAGAAGCAACTATGCAAGAGATAACTGATTAGGGAGAAACAATTACTGTTGAAAGATGATTCGTCAGTCACATCATACACAAGGAGTATACCCATGGCCCCACGGTAGTAAGCTGCAACACAAAGATAATCCAGTGAGCCAACTAATTCGATCACTCAGGTTGGCAGAAATGGACATTAAAGAGAGAATTGGTAACACAAAATTTTTCTGATCAAAGCACGATCAGGAAGGATGTAATTACATTAACAAGGCATAAGCTAGACTGCTGCATATAAATTTCTCTAGTAGAAGCTAAGATTTTATGAACTCATTCTTCAGTATTCAGAAGGTGACACTTGAAAGTAGTTCAAAAGATACCCAACTATTATGTTGTCACATGAAGAGAAATGCCAAGGAGAAAGCACCATGTATGTACTCTCAAAAAAAAAAAAACCCTCATGTTATTACTTTAGAACTTTCACAAAGTGCACTTGGGAAACAAATTGATGAAGGAACTATTCCACGTCCATATTATTAAGTTTTCCTTTTACTGGCCAATGTTTACTTTATTAGGTAAATAAACATTGATCCAACTTATGAGTTAAACATTCGCCACCCCACAGCCCAACTGTATTTGAAGCCAGACACTGACCAGTTGTAATTGTTCGGAACCTCTCTTGTCCAGCAGTATCCCAAATTTGCAATTTAATTCGTTTTCCATCTAGCTCTATAGTCCTGATCTTGAAGTCGATCCTGCGAATTAAAAAGACAAGCTACTACGATTAGTTGAGCTTGTCAAATTCAGAACTGAAACAAGATTTGTTTCAGATAGACCCACCCAATAGTTGTTATAAAGCTGGTAGTAAAGGAACCATCTGAAAAGCGCAAGAGGAGGCAACTCTTACCGACACCTGCCATAAATAATGCCAGAAGAGAAGGACATATGAGATGATCACTGCTAGTCCATTTCAGAATTATTTGACTAGTAATTGAAGTGTAACTCATAAACCACAATATTTCAAGAAAACAGCTTGAACATGTATAAAGGTGATAACATACCACATGCATAATCAACCAAATGTTTGTACTTATATATAGTTCTTTTTTACATGGGACGATAAAAAATGTTGTTTTGTTATAAAGGACAGCATCATATCACTTTGCTAGTTGGTGATGTCACGCCCGCATACAACGTCGAATGAGTATTACATAAATACTTTTTCCCACATTCAACTCCTTAAAAACTTTCTTTCCACCTTGAAAATATGTATGAATATGATAACATTAACAAGTGCCTATCAGCACCGGTTAACACTATTAAGAAAGGAAAGAATGAATCTTCAAAGCAATGACGAAGAAAGACAGTATATTAGATATTGTTATTATTCCTTATTTGGTTGCTTAACATGTATTTCTAAGAACAGTCATCAACAAATATAATATCGACACTGCTAATGAGAACTTTTCACTCAACGTACTAGCAAAACAAGCAGCACAGATAACCAAAGTAGTCTCAAAACAACAACCCAATGGTCTCCACTCCACCAAGAGAATGTACAACAATCTACAAAGCCTCCCTATTAGTCTAAGGTACCGAGCCACTTAAAAATCGCTAAAGTAGATGACAGTGCAGTCTTTATGCCATCAAAAATTAAGTTGAGCTCTCACTACCACTAAATTCCTCAGCATTTCAGTCAAATCCCCAAACTTTGGCAGGGGTTTGGCTCGGCATCCCAAACGAAATGAAGAAAGATCGTAAAAAACAATGATATGAGATTACCATCGACTCTTTTTCCTAACTTCAAATTCGATGGCACCAGCTAACCGATCAAACGTTGTCCAACCCCTAGTTCCAACCACGAGATCGGGTTCCGCTCACGGGAAACTATCAATCCATTTCACGAGCAAACGAAAAAGCCCCAAAACAGAGAGGAAAAAAAATTGAAGGGCGTACCGCTATCGCCGATCAGGAGGAGCTTTATGAGGTAGTCGTAATCGGCTCGAGCCCGCGCCGGCGCGACAGCCATTCCTCGTTCTCACAACACGCTCGACACGCTCGATCTCAGGAAGACTAAAAAAAAACCCTAGAAAGACGACCAAATGCTGTTTTGAGCGAACCAGCCGATGGAATAGACACACATAAAGCCGATCCCAAATCGGGAACGGAAGCGAGAACGAGAGAAGATCTCATCGGCGCGTTGCCGGAATTCGAAGAGTACCAGATCGAAAGCCGAGGGAACGAGGAGGGATCTGGCCGACGGAGGATCGCGCGCTGCGGCTCCGATACGTCGGCACCGGACAGCCGTTGAAAAAGAAGGAAGTTGCAGAGAGAGAGAGAGAGAGAGAGAGGAGGGAATATAGAAGTGGTGGTTGAGGGCAGTGATTAATTAAACAAATGGGTGTCGAAGGGTTTCGAGCCGTTGGATTTGACATCGAGCTTCGAATCAGACGTGTTCTCCGCTGTCATCGTCGCCGTTCAAGTTGTGCTCGAGAAGACCATCCAGGAGGGCGGGCCCGAAGGCCCCAAATGATATTTTCTCAATGGTTGACCATATCAAGATAAACTTTTCATTCTTATTTTTTTTTAGATTTAAATCTCATGGAGGACACATTTCATATTGAGTTCGAAATACCCAAAACTTTCACCGTGCATATTATTAGAGTAATTAAATATTAATTTACACATTCATCTAACAGCTTAAGCTTTTAGAACGGTTGACAGTGATCTCACAAAATCTCACATAATATCAAAACAGGAAGTCCTGAAATAAAAACTTTCCAGACCCCTATTTGTCTCCTCAATTGAATATTTTTACACTTAGTATTAGGCAAAAAGACTAGACTAAGCGTGAGGAGGAGTATTAGAATAATTAAATATTAACACACACATTCATCTAACAACTTAAACTTTTAGAGAAGTTAGCAGTGGTCTCACAAAATCTCATAATGACATAAAATTTCACTTGTAAGTTTCTCATAATTTATTGAAAACAAATAGCATTCAAATGTCGGCGAGATATAGATGAAATGATCACCAAGGAGGCTTTTTTTTTTTTTGGTCAATGATCATCAAGGAGGTTCACTTAGAGATAAATAGGTCACATAATCTATAAATGGCTTGTGCTGTGTGGCTTAACCGCGACATATTTCATGTGGAGAGACTTTCTAATTGCTCGCATTTTCATTGGAAACCTCGAACCTTCAAGCTTCGCTTGCTATGGATAGACCTAGATATATCATAATAGGTGCCGGACCTTTGTAGTAACATTCATAAAGGGTCATTAGTGCTAGTCGCCTATCCCTACCTTTTTTAACAATAAAAAAAATATGTTTATAGATGAAATGAGTCAATGGCCTTGCTAAATATATACATTTATTAGGGATAAAAACAGTATGACTGAAATACTTTCACGAGACGCTCACTTGAGTATCATAATTTTTTTTTGCTCGCTTAAGTGTTACAAATTTGAAAAATGATCACTTAAGTCTCATCGGTGATTTGTCTCGCTAGAAATTTGACGCAGACGTCAGAAAATCTGATGTGGATAATTTTTATGATTTTATTTATTTTTCATTATTTTTATTAATTTGAAATTTATATTTTTTAGTTTTTTTCTTTTTCTCTATGCCGGCGAGGGTCACCGGCATCCCTTGTCGGCTACAAAGGCCTCACCTACAGTTGGAGGGGTCGCGAAAGCCTTGGGCAAAGCCATTGTGGCCTCACCAGTCAAGGGCAAGGTGACCTCACCCAGATCTGGCGAGGGCCTTTACGCCCTCACCCACAGCCGACGAGGCTGCATGTGAAGGCCTTTGGTAGATCTGGGCGAGGTCCGTGGCGGCCTCCTCAACCAAAGGCGAGGTCGACCTCACCCACAGCTAGTGGGGCCACGAAGGCCCTCACTCGCGGCCAATAATGATCTCGCCCAGGGCCTTCGCGACACCGTTAGCCAAGGGTGAGGTGGCCCTCGCCTAGTCTAAGCAAGGGTTGTCGATGACCCTCACTGGCACAGAATAAAGGAAAGGAACAAATAAAAGAAAAACAAAAAATCCACATTGGAACGGAAAATTAAGTAAAAAAATCCATGCAGGACGATTTATCGAAAATGACACTCAAATGATCATTTTTACTCTAATGTGGCACTTAAGTGAGTGAAAAAAAAAGTTATGACGCTCAAATGAGCACTATATGAAAGTTAAGACACTCTTGCTGTTGTTATCCTCATTTATTATGTGACATGAAGGGGGTTCTTCTTTTTTAGATATATTTTCTCTTTTCTCTTTCCATAATACTCTCGTTAGAGTTCACTAAATTGTATTATTTACCTGAATACTCTTTAAAAGACTATATACGCATAATCAGAATTGAAATAACTTATTTGTAAAAGTTGGTCACACACAATTATGTCATGGAAAGTTTCTAGTGTATAATATATTCGATAAGACATGCCTAATGTGCAAAGCTTTTAGTGTATAACATAGTAGCATGTGAGGCAAACTAATATCGATGTGCAAAGTGGACAAAACGAGAAGGAAATAGTGGATTACCGAAATGACATTCGAAGAAAATTTTATATCACTTGAATGCCTCCTCCATTTAATAAATACTCAAAAGAAAGAAGAAATTTGAATAGCATTGTAACCTCTTAAGAATTATACGTTTTCGACTAATTAATCAGGCAGCATAACGACACATTCTAAGACTAAAGATTTCATCTTGGCACTATCGCAGCCTTAGAACATGCATTTTTGTTACTATTAAACAGGGCAGCATAATGACATTTTTAAGACTAAGGCTCTATTCGTTTCGCAAAAAATGTGATATTTCTGAAAATATTTTCGAGGAATTAATCAAGCAGCATAACGACACATTCTAAGACTAAAGATTTCATCTTGGCACTATCGCAGCCTTAGAACATGCATTTTTGTTACCATTAAACAGGGCAGCATAATGACATTTTTAAGACTAAGGCTCTATTCGTTTCGCAAAAAATGTGATGTTTATGAAAATATTTGCGAGGAAGTCATTATCCAGGAAAATGACAATAGTTTCCACTATTTGGCTGAAACTTGAAAATGAACTGGAAAATATTTTTCATCATTTGGTATGGAAAATCGGATTTGATTTTCCTCTTTGCACTCCTTTTAATAAATTTTATTATTTTTATTCTTTCTTTTCTTTTTTCTTAATTTAAAAAAAATACTAATTTTTAATTTTTTTTCTTTTTTTTCTTCAAGCTCGAGCCTTGCTAGATCGGTGAGTTCGTCCGATGCTTGGGGCCAATTGTCATGGCCGGTGACTGGCAAAAGGAGAAGGAAAAAAAGAAAAAGAAAAATAATTAAGATTCAATTTTTGTTTTTACAAAGAAAAGAAAAAAGAAAACGAAAAAATAAATTAAAAATATTTAAAAGGAGTGCACGGAAGAGAACGTGCTTGGTCTAGGTGAAAGAAAGAGGAGGGAAAATGATTTCTTCCTAAAAAAAAGAAGAGGAAATCATTTTCTCCACTTTTGAAGGTGTTTCTTCCATTGACGAAAAATGTTTTCCTTAAGCCATTAATTTTTTCGTGAATTGAATGCCGAAAAATTCAGAAAACATTTTTTTGAAAGTTATTTTTCGCGAAACGAATGAAGGCCAAAATTCTAAACAAGTATTACGCTGTCCTAGCAATAGGATGCATCTCCATTCAGAATTGAAAGAGGGAAGTGGGGAAGTTAGCTTGAGAGAGCGAGTAGCTCGGAAACGTTGGAACCATGACCAAACCTAGGGAGTAAGACGGGAGGGGACTCCAAATATGCTGAAAAAGAGCAACATGGGGGGAAGGAGAGGGACGTGGGCGCCTCGACTCGAAGAGTGCACCTTTCCAATCCCGTCCGTTTCTTCATCCTATGTCCAATTTGCATGATATTTGCGGCATTGAAACTCTTTTATAGAGGGCTTTTCAACGAGCTTGATATTGTTACCGCGAATTGCAAAATCACGTGACTTGAGGTTTTGGCCCATTTCGAGGTCTAAGGCTCCGATCTATGAACCGCACATCACTTGAGCAACTTGACACTTTTAATATTCATCAATAACTATAACTTAGGCTCTATTCGTTTCGCGAAAAACAACTTCCTAGAAAATATTTTTCGGATTTTCCGGTGTTCGGGGGGCGGAAAATCAATAACTCAAGAAAAACATTTTCCACCCATGAAAAAAACACATGCAAAAATGGAGAAAATGATTTTCTCTTTTGAGAAGAGAAAAACATTTTCTCTCCTCTTTCCTCCCTATACTTCTTCACTTTCCTTTCCTTTTTAATTATTTTGGTTTTTTTTTCCTTTTTCTTTTTTCTTCTTCACAACCGGTCGCCGGCCAATAGTAAAAGGAAAAGAAAAAAGAAAAGAAAAGAAAAAAAGAAAAAGAAATTAAAAATATATAGTTTTAATTACTAAATAGAGAGAATTTTATTTTCCATACCGAACGACGGAAAATATTTTCCAATTCATTTTCAAGTTTTAGCTGAACATTGGAAATTTAGTCATTTTCTTGGAAAATGACTTTTCGGAAAACATTTTTCAAATACATCACGTTTTCCACGAAACGAACGGAGCCTTGGTGTCTTAGAAAGTTTGGTTCAAGTTCGAGACCTATAGGTATGATTTTGGGCTCTAGGATCAAAAGGTTTGACTAAAGTTTGACCGGCAATTACTTCTTCATCTGAAATATGATCGGTCCGATTTTTGTTTGGTTAGGATACTAGTGATCCCTAGTTTCATGAAGTGCCATGGAAAGCCTGAAATTATAAACTCCTCAACACGGTGGATAACATGCGATCGGTCCATAAGGTCAAAAATTGATTATTGAAGTCGGACGACGATATGGGTGTCCAATGACTCATTTTGATTATCAGAACAATTTTTGAGATTTACAATGTGTTTCCTATCTTGTGTCATATCGGTCAAACCATGGTCAAATGTCGGTCAATCCTAGGTCAAACTTATTGATTCTTTGAATATGGGGGCAAAATTTAATGTGTCAACAGTTATTTCTCTTTGAAGTGCTATTTGATTTTGAGATCGTGGCTACAAAGGAAAAATTGAACTTCGAATTTTGTCCACAAATCGAAGTTCCGCCCTTCACCCATGTATTCATATTTGTTGTGGAAAGGAAATAGAGAACTTACTTGTTTCTGCAAAACATACAACGTCATATTAGTTTTGCTCTCTCTCCTTCTCCCTCTTTTAGTACCATAGATGTGAATGAATATGTTTTAAAATTATATTTTTTAGTGATGCTTTTCATGCAATTTTAGGCAATTTTAGCACAACCAGCATTCTAACAACCTAATTTAGACCTAAGATTTAAACTAGACATTACAATGGCCTAGAAATACGCATAATCTCTAAAAGTTCTTCGGCAGCATAACGACATATTTTGAGATTGGAGAATTCATTTCTGCATTGTGACGGCCTAAGAACATATGGATCACGACTACTTAAATAAGTAGCATAAAAATGTACTTTCGATTTACGATGCTAAACGAATATTACAATATCCTAGCATGTTTTCCTAAGAACATATGGACCATGAATTTCCCTCCTCTCATCAACAAAAACAAATGGCATTTTTTTAGGGGTGTGCATGGTCCGGGTTGGTCCGGTCCCCGCATGAAACTGAGGATCGGACCAATGACCCCGGTCCCCATATTTTCGGGACCAAGGATCGGATTGGTGAAAACCGAGCAACTCCTATCCAAACTGAAGGTCCAGAGGTATTGAGTGAATCTTGAATTAATAGGTCCACAGATGCTGCCAGAGAGACAAATGAAACAACATAGGCAAAGAAAAGCCAAAGCTTCAACCTGTTACATTGAGGAGAGAATTATATATCATTGCCCAAGAGGATTAGCAAGGAACCCTCTCATCTATTTCAAGTTGAAGGAGAACATGCAAATACTACAACTACTTAAAGCATCAAACGCGTGCATTCCCAAAAAAAACACAAGCAAGTGCAGGCTGGTGAAGTTCCATAGTCATTATCACGATAGATGCAGAAAGGTCAATTTTTGCCCCCATCATTCGGTTTTAATCATCTTTGGAAGCAGTAGAATATGGTATAGAAACAATAAAATAATTTAGAGCATAAGATCATCAGTATCACCTCAGGATAAGGATTATGCAACAATAATGCCTACACAGCACAATGCACCCAATATCCTTTATCCACTATTATCATTAAGAAAAGTAGTCAAAGGACCAAGAACCAAAAGCAAGACAACTTCTAGTAGATTAGCAGCAACTTCGTTTGTATTTGCAGGCCATGTTAACTAAATCTGAGAGAATAGAAAGAGAACAAGAGTCAGATAACTATCATCCACATGGTAACTGGGGACAATCCAAAGGAAATCTCTAAAGTATCAAACATCCAACAATCAGAAAAATAATTCCATAAAATGGGATTTCAAGGCTTCAAGTCCTTTCTTGATGGTTGATGGATGAAGCAAAAGAGCGGCCACATTGCAATATTAGTACAAGAATGATCACCGAACATTAGTTTTAAATTAGAATTACTTGAAATCGAACTAAAATAATTAATGAAAAATCTCACCATATATATTCCTTTCACTTTAGCTTGTAGACGATTTCTTGATAAACTTCAACTGAGCATCATCCATATCTAATAAAAACAAGATATTAAATAAAGCATTCGCTCATTAGATATACAAAAGAATAACAAGATAAAAAGATATACACGTGACTTACCGCACTCAAACTTTTTCGCATTCTCGATGCACTCTTCAACATTAATTGGTTTGTTAACCACTCGTAACCAGTCTTGAGTGCAAATCAAAGCTTCCGCCACTCTAAGAGTCAAAGAACTTCGAAAGATATCAAGTACACAACCAGATGTGCTGAAAGTCGACTCCGAAGCAACAGTTGTTATAGGAATAGCCAAAATATCCTGAGCCATCAAAGAAAGGATTTTGAACTTTTGGCCAATAGTATTCCACCACATCAAAAGGTTAAGATCACAAGCTTATTCACGTTCGGCTTTAAGATACTTATCGAGCTCAAATTTGTTGCTCTCGGACAAATTTTGGTCCTCATCATTATCATCACGATACTCATACTCCAACTCCTTGGACCAATCGTCTAAACCCTCATCGCAATCAAGCTTGTTTTGGTTATCCTCCTCATGGCTATGAGCATCCTTACTATTACTACTACTACCAGCATGAGTTGAAAGTTGACCACCACAAGAACCAAGATAAGATTTCTCATAAAAATGAAACAAGCGGTCCAAGACAATCCTCACATTATCGCAACTCTCAACAACTTTCGCACTATCATCATAGATTAGCATATAAGAACCCCGCACATAATGCATCTTTTTTCTTGGATCCAATATTACCGCAACCAACACCATCATATTTACTTTTTCGAAACTCCCATAATATTTGTCAAATTTTGCCTTCATCTCACAGCTATAGCTTTTACCCTAGGAACCACACCTGTCTCCGCTTGTTTAAGAGATTTATATAAAAAATTTATATCATGAAAATATTCATTTAAAGTGATATACAAAGTCTCGAACATCTTCTTGGTGGCATCATAAAACTTATTTAAAAAGATGGAAAGAACTTTGGCCTTTTCCCAATTTTCATTTGTAGGATGTTCATAGTCAAGCTCAATTACGTAAAAAGGATTATCTTCTTCCATCCTTTCAAAAGTTTTTCTTAGCTTTAAGGCAATGTCCAGCATGAGGTAAGTAGAGTTCCACCTAGTGGTGACATCAAGATAAACTGAACCCTTATAAGTGATTCTTGCACTATTAATATAGCCTTCGAATGTTTTAGCTCTCGTGGGAAAACTCCTCACATACCTAATTGCGTTTTAAATACGTGTAATAGAATCACGTACCTCCATCAAGCCATCCCTTAGAATCAAGTTTAAAATATGAGCCGTGCAACTCATGTGTAAAACATCACCATCTAAGATCAACGAACTCTCTCTTGATAATTTATCTTTCAAAAAAGCAATGGTTACATCATTCGAGCTAGCATTATACATAATAATTATGGACACCTTTTTCTTTATTCCCAAATCGTAGATGCATTTCTCAATCATTTTTCCAATCTCCTTGCCCTTGTGACTAGGGGTGTGCAAAAGAACTGGGAACCGCCCGCCCACCCAAGAATCAGACCGAACCACCCAAGAACCGGCGGTTCCTAAGGGGACTGGTCCGGTTCTCGGTTCCAATTTCTTGGAACCGTTGGGTACCGATCCGATTCCCGGTTCTAGGTGTGGAACCGCCAACCGCCCATTCGGACCGATATATATGTATATATATTTAGTTTTTTTAAAATAAAACCCTAAGGCTAAAAATAAGAATCGTGTATTCTCCCACTCAGAATTGCTCATAAATCTCTCTAGTCTCAACATCATGGCCTTGTCGTCGTCGCTCTCTCACTCTCGCTCTCGGTCCCCTCCAGTCTCATTAGTCGTCGCTCGCTGAGACAATGCCTCATACTATCTCTGTCTCTGCCCTAAGTTGTGAATAATATGTGGATCTGATGCATGACATTTTTAGGTTTTGCTCTGTTAAACTTAAGTTTTTCCTTTTAATCCATGAAAGCAACTTTGCATAACAGTCTTTATCAACTAAGCAAATGCTACTATAAGTTCGGAATCATAGTCTCACTCAACAGCAATAGGAGTTACCCTATTTTCACTTGCTTTTTTGAAGTTCTATAATTATAACAAAGTATTATACCATGGTTTAAAGAATAAATGACAGAAATATTAAACATATAACAGCATGAACTTAGCTCGTGACCAAGATGTGATATACAAGGGACCGGTCCATGGAATCAACGGGAATAAAGAATAAATGACAGAAATATTAAACATATAACAGCATAAACTTGGCTCGCGACCAAGATGTGATATACAAGGGACCGGTCCAATGGACCCACCCGGGAACCGGACCGCATCGGCGGTCCGGTTCCCAGGTGGGTCCATGGAATCAACGGGTAGTTTCCGGTCCAATTTTTTAGAACCGATTCTTAGTGGGCGGTTCCCGGTTCTAGAGTGGGAACCGCCCACCCGGACCATGCTCACCCCTACTTGTGACCAGTCAGCACCACAAAATTGATTATCCTTTTGTGCAATTTCCAGTCATCATTAATAAAATGTGCCGTGAGACATAAAAAGTTCAAGTTCTAATTGAAAATCCAATTATCGGTTGTGAGTGCGACCCTAGATTTAAGCTTGCAAAAGTAAGTCTTCAAACTTGTTTTTTTCACTAAGATATAACTTTATGCAATCTTTAGACACCGTAAATCGTGAGATGTGATTGAAGAGGGATTTTAACTCATTGATAAAATCATAGAATCCAACACGCTCAACGATCAAAAAAGGTAGTTCATCCATTATAATCATCAAGACAAGCATTTGCCTACAACGATCTTGATCAAATTTTCATGTCGATAAGACATTAGTACTACCACTACCAGTACTGGTAGTACCCATTGTCATTTGAGTCCCACTCCCATCTACTCTACAAGGGGCAAACAATTTTTGCCTCTTAGCTACAATTTCAGGATTCTTCGAGCACTTTTTCGCGTGCTTCAACAAAGTAGAAGTACCGTTATTAACAATATACATATATGTGATCCCACAATATTTGCAAAACACTTCAGTTCCCCCAGTTTCAAGTTTTCTCCTTTACAAAAATGAATCCATGCTAGTGATACTCGTTTACCAGGATTAGGACAACCATGAGATACCTTGTCTATGTCGATTGCCTCCGTAAGGTCGTCTTCTTCACCTTCATGTTCTAGTGAGTCCATAACTAGTATACTCAACGTCTCATTGGATTGTTCCACTTCCATTGACATGCAAATAAATCACTTGAATCAATCAAAACATAGATTATATAACTCTAATACTCATATGAAAAGCATCAAAGAGCCGACTCTCCTCTATTGGTAGCCAACAACAAACAAAATGGTCTGCACAGCTCTTGCTATGCAGAAAGATTGATAGCCAAACACACAGTAACGGTTCCTACATGGGAAGTCTTTCCAAGTTTAAGATGACAATTTCTATCACGCCCCAGCCCTCAGGCACCCGACCATCCTTATCACTTATCCTTTGGGTCAGTAAAAATACGACGTCCCAGGACGCGTCGACGACCCATTCATTTTATCTTTCAATTAATGCATGTAGAAACGAACTACGACCTTCGACAAACACAACAACAGGGATAGCAGGAAAAACACCATAGCAAACATCGATACCAAAACACACTTTCTTTTTATTTATAAACATGTTAACCTTAGGAAGCATATTTTTACAAGCCCTCACTTTCGGGCCACTTCCGTCACGACCTATAAAAAGATATAGGGGGTCGGGTTAACCTCTCTCCGTTACACTACGGGGTTACTTCCAAAAAGGTGTCAGCTTTCTAAGCCTGAACTAAGGGTATTTCTCTTCCTCCGGATCCTCATCCAGATCAGACTCCGGATCTTCCATGGCGCCATTTGGAACCGCCAGGTCTACGGGATCCCATGATGCTCCTCCAGGTCCTCCTCCATTAGGTCCGTCAAAGCCCCTCAGCGGGCCAAAAAGAACATCGCCATGACGCATGAACCACGCCTTGAACCGATGGGAGATTAAATGCATCAATCCCTCATCAACCCAGATGGTCGTAATGTGCAACTCAAAGAAGTAATCTTTGTCGGGGATCAGATACGGTTTAACTTCGAGGCTTTGATCCATCGGGACCCCGAACCGTACTATCCTTGTATTCATACTATGGGTCTGAAAAACGGTTAACGACAACTAGTGAGATAAGAATCTCAATAAGTTAACAACCTAAGCCTCGCGTAGGGTGCTAATCCACCTAGAGCATACCCTAAACATGCAACCTAACGATGATGGCAAATCAATAGCGAGTAACTCTCGCTCTATACAACCTATAACAGGTTCGGGTGACTTTCGCCAATCAATATACAAATCACAGACATTCTTACCTTGGCACATGCATACTCTATGTATGTTATCAGCTATAACATTCTATAAGCCACACAATCACCCAAAACACATAACCAGAACACATATCACTAATTTTCATGCGCAATACATCCAAGCATGCTCAATTTTTATGCCAAGATACACGGATTACGCCGGTTATTCACCAGTCCGTGCAAGGTACTTCCAGCATGACCGAGCATCGCCCCAAAACCATCAGGCGCGGCAACATCACATCCTCCCCTGGAGATGGACGGCATTCCATAAAGGAGAATCGGTCCGACCTCTACCGCAATTCGTCATCCGACCCCGCCGAGCATCCGATAAATCATCATCATCCCGACTCGATTCGAGACTATGATAAATCAAGCATCATCCCCAATCACCATCAAGGGTCCGTACACTTTGTGATCACACGAGCACACAGGCATACAAATCTCTTTTCTTCTATCTGTTTAACCAACGCACTCATGATACGTGCTTATGCCATGATTTGTGCTCACACGTCGATTTATTGCTGTCTTCACAAGTATAAATGCAATAACAAATCACACATGATTACTCCATTATACTTTTCATGCCAAATTTCACGTGTTTCATTTTTAAAGCCTCACATATTATTCCAACGCATAAAGTTATATATCTAATCATGAAATCACACCAACCAGCATTTATAGGTCAAGATACATTATTTTTTTTATAGAAAACTATAATTACTAACCCAACCATGGTTAACTAACCAAACCATGATTAACTAACCTAATCATGGTTAAGTATCCACCCTTAGTCAATCCAACCAACCATAGTTAATCCAATCAGCCTTAATTAACTCCCATTTGCACTTAAACTAATCCCTAAGTATAATCAACAACCTAATCAAGAATTAGGCACTTAAACTAATCCCTAGAATGGTAACCATTCTACTCCAGAAATCAACTTTTGGCTAGAAGTTAATTTTTCTACTTCTACTCCAGAAGTTGATTTCTGGA
>BCNH02000001.1:10857431-10875668 GCA_001662345.2 Metrosideros polymorpha var. glaberrima | reverse complement strand
TAGGGGATGTTTCATAGAGCCGTGGTTTACCCCACCTCGAAGGCGGACTTTCTCGTGGCAAAAAGCAGTGCGAGAACGCGAGGAGGATAAAAAAATGGGGGTAAATTGCTCATCCTCCATAGGATCACGCACTTGGTACCCCCTAGAGAAATGGATGTGCACGTCTCACGCTCTCTCCTTCTTTTCTTCTTTTGTCCGTTTGGTGGACAGTCACCTTTTTTGATTCGGCTGCTTGATGGGTTGGAGACTCGTTCACGATTGTCATTTTAGTATATTCTCTCGTCCCCAAAAGAGGCATCCGTAACCGAGGCTCCTCACCGTCCCCCGTTATGCCCCGCGATCGCGATAACGTTCCAACGCACTCACACCGCACGACAGTTAGGAGGTCGGTGCCTATCCCTAGTAGGCCCCACTTTCCCATTCCATAAAAATGAAGAAAAACTTCATTAGGCAGCAAGTCTTATCAATACTATATTGTTTTGCGTGCGAAATTAGTACCTCTTTTTCGAATCATTAAATTGGAATTTCTCGAGAAGAAAGTCGCACACAACGCAATACCCAGTCCACTCGGGAGCCCTTCCAAACAAAGAGAGGTCTAATTAGGTGAGAATGGAGAAACGGAAAAGACAAAAAAGTGTTCGAGATATTTAGCGCATTTTCTAGAGATATTTAAGATGTTTCTCATGTCTCTCGCAATTGTGCTTGTATGTGGGAGATTCTCCATAGCCTTGATTGTGCATACGTTGATTAGTCATACTTGATTTGATTAATTTATATAGTCATCTAATGAAGCCTATAAATAGGCTTACGTGCTTTTCATTAGATACATCTATCCAATACACATGAATTCCAAAGTTTATTATTCAGCATATCTCTTATCTAAAAGAAAGGTACCCACATGCTGAAAATGTGGAAACAGAAAATAATTTTTCTAGTGATATGTTCAATGGTAATGATAAATCAATATTATAGTTTTGTATAAACTCATTCTACAAATATAAGATACAAAACAAATTGCGGTTCAAGTGCCCAACATGTTATGGTTGGTAAATAATCTACGCTCATTCAAATTGACTTCAACTAAATACTGATCGACTTATCGAAGTTGCATAGACTAAAATTAGATTTAGATAAGTGAAGACAAGATGTTCATGTCGTAAAAAAACAAGTATTTTGTTGTGAGATGAAGAGATTGTAATGGAAGATTGGTCATATGTTGATAGAGAACAAGATAGTTGCTCAAGTTTCACATGGTAGAACACATTAGTTTTTGTGAAAAGAGTGATTTGTTCTATATTCTCGGTGAATGTTTGAGTTTTTCTCTTTAAGTATCATTTTACCTTAGCGAGTTGAGATAAAAAAAGTTCGCTTATGTTTTCACAAATCAACCTATAACGACCTATTTCGACAAGGGCAGGAGAGTGTTCATTAGGGCCAGGAGGCCCAAATAAGGGACAGCTCATGATAGGCTTTTTCAATGGTGAAAGGGCCAAGAATGAAACGAATTGTGCATCAAACATAGAGAGAGCGTGCCTGGGAAATATATGCGAAACCTTAATTAAGCCTCCCAAAAGAATCAAGGTTTCTTGTGATCAAATGATTATATATGGGATTCGAACTTGTGACCGGATCACTTCCTAACCATCTTGATGTAAAGTTGTAACCAACTCGGTCAATCACCCCGGTGGTGTTGTGCATTTGACTTTTTGTTTGCTGAACAAAAAAGACAGAAAGGGATCAATAACGTGTCAATTTTTTTTTTTCAGGCATTACCATAAGATTTCAATACCCCCAATCAAGCATTCAAAATTTAGGCTCTAGAGAGGTCGTCACTCAGTATCGCTCACGATCTATTGATTTCAAAGTAAGATCCATTATCATTCCATTGAGAATTTAAAAGTACAAAACGCATTTATAAAATATATGCACTTCCTCACTAAGCAAGTTAGAGCTTGCGATGTTGGATTTGAAAGTACCGGCTCCTACTGTCGCCTAACATTATCGACAGTCGATGTATAATTGACCCGATCGAGTAGAATCGAGACGTGTCCAAATAGAAAGGAGTCGCAAACACTCTTCCCAACCACATAACGGAAGTCCAACGCGGACCGCTTTCTTTGCTCAGCTGGAGCCCCCATTTCAATATTCGCATCACAGAATATACGCATTCTCCTCTTTTTCTTTTTTCTTTTTCCTTTTCCTCTCCTTTTTATTTCTTGAACGCCAGAATTTTCTCTTCTTTTTTTTTCTCCTTTTTTTTTTTGTCTCGTCTTTTTCTTTTTTCGTTTTCCATTCCTTCAACTCTTTAAAATGGCCGAGAGAGAGGAGAGAGAGAGCGGGAACACCACGCAGAGTCTCTCGTCTCGCTTTTGCTCTGCAACCAGGTCCAAGCTTCTAGGGTTGTGCTGGTTCGCCTTCTCCCTCGCGCTCGACTCTCTTCCCTCCTTTTCGCCCGAGATCTGCGCGCTTCGCTCTTCGGAAGGAGGTTGCTTTGATGAGTTTGACTGATACAGGTGCGTTTCGGCTTCACTCCCGTCGGTTTCAGATCGCCATCTTTCTTAGCATCTCGCTTTTTTGTGGGTATGGTTTGCCTGCTCTAGCTGGGTTCGGTCTCGTTGAAGTTGCTTGATGTCTAGAAATGTCTCCTGATGGATCCTACGGAGCTCAAAGTGCAGGCGATTGCGTCGAACGCGTCTGTTTGTTTTTGCGTTGGATCGTGCTGACTTGCGTATTTGTGTTGGAGATCTGGGTCATCGAGCTTGTGCTTAGCTTTTTACGCAGTGGGAGTCGGCTCCCAAGGATTCTGTCGCAGGAATTTGTTTGTTCTGTCTCCTTTGCATGAGCACAAATGGGTAGATCTATGTTTGTTTGACCTGAAGCTTTAGTCGATGGATGCACAAGATTTTTGAATATATACAGAAGGAGGTGGTCGTTTAGTGTGTGTACGTTTGAAACTCTGATTTTTCTACAACAGAGACTTTTCGATAGAGTTCCTTGCCGTCCGTTTCCTTCGGAGGCTGAGTGCAAACTACAAAAAACAGTTTGAAACATGATGAGGATGATATGCTTCAATTGAGCTATTTTGAATTAGTGATAACGCACTTCTTTGCATTTGATGCCTGGGAAGGTTACTTGTCCTTCCACTTTTTGATGTTTGTGGATACTGTCATACGTTTCTCCTTGGAGAACTGTTCTGGGTTTGGTATCTCACGTTCCTTTAGATTGGTCTGCTATAATCGTGCCCTTTCCAAAATTTGCGAGGTGGTGATCGCTATCACTGAAATATAAGCAAAGTCGAGAATTTGGCCGATCAAGGGACTAGTCATTTCTGTGGCTGTCTTTGTCGGATGGGGATTTCTTGTTCTCTGTTACGTGCTCCCTTCTGTTCTTGCATAGATACTTAGTTAATGTTGATGGCACTGCCACAATGCAACATATCCCTTGTTGGTAATTGACTTAGCGCTTTTTTTGCTCGGAACTGAAAATTACTTTGTGATTTTTTAAACAACTTCAATATTCACCTTTTAAGTGAATATCCCTTTCTTTTTCTCATGTGCAAGTGTGTTAACTGTTATCCTGCATGTTAATTTGTTGGTGACAATATGGCTAAATGAATGTCCTGAGAAACCTGTATGTTATATCTGTAGACTGAATGACTTAGTATGAACTTGAATATGGCGCTAAACTGTGTCCATGTGCTGATGTGCTTGTGTGCTCATCGTCTTCTTCTCCCTTTTGCAATCAAGTTCCATTCAAAAAGCCATTAATATACTTTTTTTAGCCAATGTTGCAGAAATGGCTCCTCCTATTGAGACCCCACAGAAAGTTTATGAAAACCATCATCCGTCCCAACCACCTCTTAATGAAAGGATTCTCTCATCTATGACTAGGAGGTCTGTTGCTGCGCACCCTTGGCATGACCTTGAGATAGGTATGCTATATCACTAATTTTCTTCTAATGTTATATTGGTCAGGTGTTTTGCCTCTCATATATACAATGTCATGGTCTTTGATGTGTGAGTTCCTTTCGTTACAGGACCTGGAGCTCCAACGGTCTTCAACTGTGTAAGTACATGATATCGCTTTTCCTGAGGCCCTGAGTACTGATTGAATTTGTAGGTGTAGGTGTACCATGGTTGCATTCTTTAGACATTAAAATAATAGCACTATTGGAATTTGAATTAGCTGAGTTGACCGTTCTTTCTATCAAATATGTTCTTCGAGTATTTCCTTGTGTTTGTTTTTCCATCCATTTATTTCCAAATGTGCTCTTTCAAGATCTTTTATTTGTTTTGACGATTAACTTAGGATCATTTTCCGATTTTTGTTTTTGGCCTGACAATTTTCCAAGTGTTTTACTTGCTGACTTGGCCAGGTTCAAACTTGTTTGCTTCTAGAATAGCATGGAGTGCAATCTACTTTCTATTGATATTCTTTGAGTACCTTTTCTTTATCAACAAGATTGTAGACTTCTGGTGTCCCCCTTTTACCAAGTTCCTAGTCATTGAATGCTGACAGCATTTAAAGACATAAATTTATATCGTGTTTTTCTTTTCACCCTGTTTCATACTGGAAAATGACTTGTACAGGTGGTTGAAATTAGTAAAGGGAGCAAGGTCAAGTATGAACTTGACAAGAAAACTGGACTGATCAAGGTAATTGATCATGGCAAGTGAAACTTTTAGCTAAGCCATAGAGTTCATGATGGTTGCTTATTGGTGTAAATCATGCAGGTCGACCGTGTACTGTATTCTTCAGTTGTGTACCCCCACAACTATGGTTTCATCCCTCGAACTCTCTGTGAGGATAATGACCCTTTGGATGTCTTGATCATCATGCAGGTAAAATTTTGATGCAGAGTTCACCACAAATTTCATCATCATAGGATTTTGAGTCAAATGCCATGCATGATTGGAAGGACAAACAATATTCTACAATTAATGTTATCGATAGCATCTGATAATGTTAAATACAGATAGGAAATGGAGAGTCCATCCATATATGTTCGGTATATAAATTAGGCTACGAGAGCTTGTAAGTAACGAAGCCGAATTTACCCTAATATTGACTGTAATAATCAACTCAAGATGTTTTCAAACCTGAGTAGTAGATTTTATATATGCATATATCTATATTATGTACATGTAAATGTATTTGTGCCTTAATTTTTATGTATATATAACGTAAGTTCAAGTCCAGTTTGAGCCTAAAGTGAGGTTTCACCTTTTTATTTTAATTCTTGAATTTCAGGCTGAGGTATGCTCGAGCATATTTGGTACTTTTTGTTGTATTGAGTACTTAAATGAGACAAGTTTTAACTCCACAACCCAAGTTTAGTTGAGTTCAAGTTCACAGTTGACGCTTTGTGATTGGGTCAAATTTAAAAAGTAAACTCTGTTGATTTACTTGGCTTGATTTTAATCCTTCTGCACTTTTGCGACTGTATATCTTGCCCTTAAACTTTGATAAAATATTAGCATCTTGGACTATCTTGTACAAGGATATGTATATGTACTAATATAACTTGGCTTTATCCTACAGGAACCTGTTCTTCCTGGATGCTTTCTTAGGGCTAAAGCTATTGGGCTCATGCCCATGATTGATCAGGTAAATATCTCTAGGCTGGGGTGTTTTTGTTTCTGATCCAGCAAAAGAGTTATTAATAACCTGATAATTCTTGGAATGCAGGGCGAGAAAGATGACAAGATAATTGCTGTTTGCGCTGATGATCCTGAATACCGACATTACAATGATATTAAGGACCTCCCACCCCATCGTTTGGCTGAAATTCGTCGTTTCTTTGAAGACTGTATCCTTTTGCAACATTTTAACCAGTTTACAATGCAGTTAGCAATTTCCAGACAGTATTTTAGGTATCTTTCTTATTAGTTGTGTAGTGAAAGTTATTGCTTAACACTAATTAGACAAGAAAAATGAGAACAAGGAAGTTGCAGTTAATGATTTCCTGCCTGCCTCTGCTGCCTTTGAAGCAATTCAGCATTCCATGTAAGTAAATCTTCTTTCTCAGACATATTTTAAAGGAGTCACCTGCCATGTGCAGTGTAAAGTGTATCGTGGTCTCTCTCTTGTTTTGAAAGGGGCATATGAGGTCAACAGATTGAATTGAAAAAGAAACTGATGTCTTCTTTTAGAGTCAATAACTAAAAGTAGATTCATTTTACAGAATCTAGTATGGTCTTTTGAGTTTAGATTACATGAAGTAAGTATCCATGTTAAGATGTTGATGATATATGTGGATAGTTTGTGGAAATTCTACTAATTCATGTACAAAAGCTTAAGTAGATACTTCCTTTATCTGGATAACCAATTCTCTGGAGGGGTTGCTTTTCCAAGTTTTGTAGGTTGTCACACGTCATGTTGCGTAAATCGTGTATGCTAATGCTTCTTATGATGTATTTTATGCAACTTCTAATGCATATCCACCCTAAAATCTTAATCTTATAATTATCTCTGATTCTTCTTCCTTGAAGGAACCTGTATGCAGACTACATTGTGGAGAGTTTGAGGAGATAGATAGCCCATTCCAGCACTGGTGATTCTGAGCTCCCGAAGCAACTCGAATACAAAGATAATGACGATAGTAGTATACATCTATATTTTACTATAGGAAACTGGGTATTTTGCTGTATTTACAAGCATTGTTTCATGATTTTGTTTATATTATGATGGTGGATTGGCTTCTATATCCTTTTCCTTCTTAAAAGGAAAGCAAACGGCTTCGCTTCTATATTCCTTTTATGGATCTAGTATTACCAATTGCGTGAGTTGGTCCAATTTGTCCTCTGATGTTTTCCTTGATGCAATGGACTTAAAAAAGAAGCAATTCCTTGAGGAACATATGTTGGATGCTGGCCTTATGGTTGAATATCTTCTAGTGCATTAATACAGGATATCAAGAGAGAAACTCATGAACGAGCTGCCCCCATAGAATGTCTAGTGTCAATCGTCGATTGGCTGTGCATCCCCACTGACTCGTGACTTTTTATATTTAGAATAATGTTTCATTTGTTTAATGTAAAATGAATAATTTGAAAAATATTTTATTAAAAACGATCGCTTGTATCGTTTGAAATAATTAGTTAATGAGAATTATTTTCAATATCGACAATAAATTACATTTAAATATTTTTGTGGATGATGAAAATATTTTTCATTAATTCAATTTTATAAATAATATAAGTTATTAATTTTAGAAAAATATATTTTAAATCATCACTTTTTCACGAAACAAACCAAGTTTGATATAGTTTTTATTCTTCTTTCCCATTTGTCATTTTTTTTTTCCAAAAATGTTTGCTTTCCTATAATATATAGCTTAGCTCTTCCTTTTTATTTTTATTTTTTTTAAACTCCTTTCGTTATTTTGAAATTTAAATGAAAAAAGTATATTCATTTCAGCATAGAAGTGTACTTTAATTTCTTTAATATTTTGTATCACTATAAAATTGTATCATTCACGAGTGTATTTAATTTTTTCCTTTTATTTTGTTTGTCGATAGTCCTTCAAGAATATTTTGCAAAGAAATCCAAGTTCCAACAATTCACTTCGTTCTTTAAAATCTACGTATTATATAAAGATAAAAGGGATATGTTCACGATAAGTCCTAAAATTTATAAGAAAAGTGCGTTTGAGTCCTAAAATTTGCAAAAAATTCAAACAAGTCCCAAAACTTGTAAGGAAAGTGTGTTTGAGTCCTAAAACTTGTAAAAAGTTCAAACAAGTCTTAAAACTTGTCACAAAAGTGTAAATGAGTCCTAAAACTTTCAAAAAATGCAACTTAAAAAAAGGACTTGATTGGACTAATATGACAAGTTTTAGGGCTTGATTGCACTTTTTGAAAGTTTTAGGATTCGAATGCACTTTCGTGACAAATTTTAGGACTTGTTTGAATTTTTTTGCAAATTTTAGGACTCAAACGCACTTTCCTTATAAGTTTTAGGACTTATCGTGAACATATCCTAAGATAAAATCTAGGACGAGAAATTGAAATGTATTGTTACATGATACGATTAATCCTTTCTTTGATAGTATACAAATTGAATTCCAACCAAAACATTATTTTTTAAGAAATAGAATGATGTGTAAATAACCCTTTACTTAAGAAATATGTTACATATTAGATTTAGCTTCTTTTCGGGACACCATGGGGCCGTTCCAGCTAATAAGATCAATTGCCACTGTTCTTTTCATTAAGTTTATGACCCCAATATTGCTGTAGAAACTGTACTTTCATGTTGCCGATAAACACGGAATATATCGATCATTCTTTTTCTTAAACTAGAATTCATCAGCATGTTTACTCTCACGAGGTCAGAGTTCTTGTCATTTTATTGCTTGGACGCTGTAAAGAGAAAAAAGAGAGAGGAGAGAATGTTCTCCTAAACAACTCAGACCACAAAGTACTATACCTACTAAATATTGAAATGAATTATGCTGATACTTTATGATTGGTGAATCAAAGGGATAACGACACTCGTAATTCCGGAACTTCCGCTCAATGCATGATGTTCTCGTGTTCCTTAAGTCGGACTATGTTCAAGTGAAAGATGAAAAGGATGGAACGGCCATTGGAATGCTACGCGACTACATACGAGAAAGATGGACTCTGATTGAAAGTCAAACAAATGGTCCCCGAATTTTGGCATAATATATCATATGGTACCTAAATTTTTAATTTGTACAATGTCATCCCTAGACTTGTAATTTGTTCAATGTGGTCCATAAACTATTGGTAACCGTTTAACATAGTCTTTAAACTATATGAAAATGTTTAAAAGTTCATAGATCACATTATACATTTGGACCAAAGTTCAAGGATTACATTGAACACATCAAGTGTTTAGGGACGACATTTCATATTAAACCAAAGTTCATGGACCATAATGAAAAAATTATAAGTTCATGGATGACATTGGACCAAAGTTTTGGGTGTTATCTATAATGTGATCCCACATTTTAGGGATTTGGTTTTAAAATAACCCACATTTGATCTCTTAAGAGACGGTTATTTCACTAGGAGGTTTTCCACATTCGTACCCTTTCATCGACAACTGCCCATTGGAAATCGCCTTGATGGAAGACAGTTTATAAACGATCGTTCATTCAGTTTTGGGCATTACAAGGTCTAAACCAAACCCTCTCTTTTGGAAATATGCCATCAGTACGCGAGGGGATTAGGTTAGTAGAGTGCGCCCATAATTGCTGTCGAATCTCCACGGAAGTCGTCACACGTAAACTTGAACAATGGCTGGAGGTCAGATTTATTTTACGTCTTGTTTTTCTGCATATGATTCTGATTGATGCGTGGATTCTGTTCTTCAATGCATGATTAGAATTGCTGGTTTTTGTCTTACATTTGGCATCATAGCATGTTTATACTTCTGCCTTGTTGAATTTTTGTGGGATTTTTTTGACTGAATTGTAAATCGAGGCTTTTTCTGGAGTTAATTGAAATCGGGGGTTTTCTGGAAATTGCCATTTCTAGCCAAATTCTATCGATCCACCACCCGTCTTCGGACCAGTATGGTTGCATCGCCATGGGTAAGAATAGCCATAAGTTAATTCGGCATTTGGGTGATCGCCAAAGGCTAATTGCGTAGTGGAAGTTGCCGTGTTTAAGGTTTGCGTTCGTCGGGTTTTTTGCTTAATTTCGGGCATTTTCTTGCCCGTTTTCGTTGATTCTTCGACCTGTGTCGTCACGCCGAAGTGGTCTTCAAAATCCACCATTTATTTTGGTTGGAGGTGGACTTTCGAAAGAGTCACACGCCTACATTTCAATTGTAGGCGCGCAGTTACGAGCGCATGCTTGACACGCACGCAAGTGGCAATTATTGGCGCATGCACCTCATGCGCCCGTGCATAGGATTGGGCGCGTGCTCCTTTCCGTTGATTTTACATTTCTTCCCTTGACCTTTTACGGATTTTACTGTTCTTCCCCATTCAGTTGAATTTATAGTTCTGCCCTTGGTGCGGTAATTTACACTTTTGCCCTTGCCGCATGAATTTAATGTTTTACCCTTGCATGCAATTAAATTTCTAGTGATCCATATATTTTAATTAATTAGAGAGTAGTCACAACATCTTTAATTAATTAAATTATATATTAAGAGCCTCCAGATCACATCTAGAAATGGACATTGATTGTAAGTAATCACATTAATATGATGAATTTTATCCCAAATGAATTTTCATTAGGATGAAATAGCATATTCTTTTTCTTAATTTATCCACATGGATTAAGAAAATGGTATATAATGTGATAGTTTCATCATAAAGCGATTATGAATCTATTTAAATTGGAAACTTAGCCCACAGGCAGTTTTTATGTTTTAAGATTCATATTTTACGACATATTTTACATTGGTAAAGTATGATGTATGTTTGATTTGCCTCAAATTTTGTGACATAAGTGTGTATCTTTGATATGCAATTTTATAACCTGTGAATTTCTTTGAATTTAAGAATGATGTTCCTGTGCTGAATGGTGAAAACTATAAAGTATGGAAGGAGTTAATCCTTCTTCAATTGGGGTGCATGGAGATTGACTATGCTATAAGGAAAACGAACCACTTGCTCCTACTAATACGAGCACTACAGTTGAGATTGTCATTTATGAACAATGGGAGCGGTCCAACCACCTTAGTATGATGTTCATAATGACTAAAATATCTCCTAGTATCCGTAATTCGGTCACTTAGCATAGCAATGCTAAGACTTTGTTGGAGGCCATTGATGCGCAGTTTGAGACTTCAAAAAAGGCGCACGCCATGACCTTGATTATGAAGTTTTCATCGTTGAAGCTCACTAGTGTTAGAGGTGTGCGTGAGCATATCATGAAGATGATGGACATTGTGGCTCAATTGAAGACCCTTGAGGTTGAGATATCTTAATCCTTTCTTGTATACTACATCTTGAACACTCTCCCACAATAGTATGCACCTTTCAACATCTCTTATAACATAGATAAGGATAAATTGTCAATTAATGAACTTATGACTATGTGTATTCAAGAGAAAGAAAGGTTGCTTATGGAATCTGGAGAGAGTGCTCATTTGACAACACAAAGAAAGTATAAGGGGCAAGGCAAACAGAAGGGAAATGGTAAAATACCTCCCCAAGCTGACATTAAGAAGGAATTCAAATGTTTCTTCTGTAAAAAGAATGAGTATATAAAGAAGGATTGTGTTAGATATATGGCCGGGCTCGAGAAGAAAGGTAATCCAACCATCTATGTCTGTTATGAATCTAATATGGTTGATGTGAGTCACAACACTTGGTGGATTGATTTTGGATCTATACAATCCATATTTTGAATTCCTTGCAAGGTTTGCAAAACCATCGGAAACCAATGGGAAGTGAGCAATGCATCTATTTTGGAAACAAGATGTGTTCGCATGTGGAAGCTATTGGGACATGTAGATTAGTTCTCGATAGTGGTTTTGTTTTGTATTTAGATATGACCTTTTATGTTCCAAGTTTTTCAAGAAATTTGATTTTTGTTTTCAGACTTGTACCATTTTCAGATTCAAGATTTAGTTTGTTGTTTAAATCTGAAATTGTTGGGGTATTTTGTCTGATGGTCATTTTCGAATTAATTTGCAAGACAATATCTTTCATAATACGACGCATGTTCATGATAACGCTGGTATAAAATGATGTGTTGTGAATGACGATTCCTTTATGTTGTGGTATCGGAGATTAGGACATATCTCTATAGATAGAATTAAGTGATTAGTAAATGATAGAGTACTCAGTTCTTTAGATTTTACTGATTATGACACTTATGTGGACTGAATAAAGGAAAAGTAGACCAACAAGTCAAAGAAAGGTGACAAGAGGAGTACGGACTTATTAGAAATCATACATACAAACATTTGTAGTCCTGATATGGACTCATATGGTCAGAAGTACTTCATCTATTTCATAGATGATTACTCATGATACATGTATCTCTACTTGCTTCGTAATAAGCATGAAGCATTAGATGCCTTTGAAGTATTTAAGGCTGAAGTGGAGAAACAATGCGGTAAGCAAATTAAGATCATGAGATTAGATAGAGGTGGAGAATACTATGGTAGATACACTGAAGATGGACAAGCACCTGGTCCATTTGCGAAGTTTCTTCAAGAGCATGAGATAGTTGCCCAATACAACATGCCTAGTTCTCCAGACCAGAACAGTGTAGCAGAAAGAAGAAACCAAACTTTATTGGATATGGTGCAAAGTATGCTTAGCAGCTCAAAACTTCTTAAGTTCTTGTGGACTAAAGCTCTTAAGATGACAGTGTACATATTGAACCGAGTTTCGACCAAGGCTGTCTCAAAGATGCCTTTTGAGTTATTCAAAGGTTGGAAACCAAGTTTGCGACATATACGCGTTTGGGGATGCTCGTCTGAAGTGAGAGTTTACAATCCATTAGAAAAGAAGTTGGACTCAAGGATTATAAGTGGGTATTTCATCGGATATGCTGAAAAGTCCAAGGGTATAGGTTTTATTATCCATCTCACGCTACTAGGATTGTGGAATTGAGAAATGCTAAGTTTTTTGAAAATGACATGATTAGTGGGAGTGATCAATTTCGGGACCTTGTTCCTAAGAAAAATTATACAGGTTCTCAACCTTTCACTTCAAGTGTTGGATTAGTTGTTGTTCATAACACCTCTGCAATTCAATCGGCTATTGAATAACCAATCATTGTAGCTGCACAACCTGCTGATATTGATCCGGTAGATACAATTGTTCAGCAATTACCAGAAGTTATTGAACAACCAGTTGAACAAGGAGAATGGTAATTCAACATTAAGAAGATATACTAGAATAAATAAATTAGCAATTCCTAGTGATTACATAGTGTATATGCAAGAATCTGACTATAATGTTGGAGCTGAGAATGATCCTAAAACGTTTTCACAAGCCATAAGTTGTGATAAATTCGATTTGTGGTACAATGTCATAAATGAAGAGTTAAGTTCTATGGCATCTAACGAAGTTTGGGATTTAGTTGAGTTGCCCAATGGTATAAGGGCCATTGGTTGCAAATGGGTCTTTAAAACCAAAAAGGACTCATTGGAAAACATTGAGAGATATAAAGCCAGACTCGTCGACAAAGAATTCACTCAAAAGGATCAATGTATATACTAGAAGGTCAGTAAATTTGTTTCCTCGTGTTATATGTAGATGATATTTTACTTGTAACTAATGATAAGGGATTCCTACATGAGGTGAAACAATTCCTTTCTAAGAGTTTTGATATGAAGGATATGTGTGAGGCGTCTTATGTCATTGGCATTAAGATCTATAGGGATAGGCCTTGAGGCATTTTAGGATTGTCTCAAGAAACCTATATCAATAAAGTCTTAGAGAGATTTTAGATGAAATATTGTTCACCAAGTATAGCACCTATTGTGAAGAGTGATAGGTTCAATTTGAACCAATGCCCGAACAATGATCATGAGAGGGAACAAATGAACAACATCCCATATGCTTCAGCTGTCGAAAGCTTAATGTATGCTCAGGTTTACACTCGACCTGACATTGCTTTTGCTATGGAAATGTTGGGGAGATATCAGATTACTACAAGTATGGACCACTGGAGAGCTGTAAAGAAAGTGTTGAGGTACCTTTAAGGTACCAAAGGTTATACGCTTATGTGTAGACGGATTGACAACTTGGAGGTATTTGGTTATTCGGATGCGGGCTTTGCTAGTTGTGTTGATTCTCGAAAATCAACATTTGGATACATTTTTCTGTTAGCTGGTGGAGCTATGTCATGGAGGAGTGCGAAGCAGACTTTGACTGCTAGTTCAACTATAGAGGCTGAGTTCGTCTCTTGTTTGGAGGCTACCTCGCACGATTTATGGTTGAAGAGTTTCATTTCTCGGCTTAGAGTTGTTGATTTTTATTTCTAGGCCATTAATAATATATTGTGACAATTCAGCTGTGATTTTTCTGGCTAAAAATGCCAAAATTGGTAGCCGAAGTAAACACATCGATATTAAGTATTTAGCCATAAAGGAACGTGTTAAGGAGAATAAAGTGGTCATAGAACACGTTAGCACTGCATTGATGATAGCTGATCCTTTAACTGAAGGCATACCACCAATAAGTTATAAGGATCATATAGCTAGGATGGGAATTGGTCCCATCATGTGATTTGTCGTCGTACGGATGATTTTTGTTGGATGAAACTTTTATTCAGTTGTAATGTTGTTCTCAATTTTTGGTGTACACATTAAGTTATTTTTGAGAATAACAATTATCTTCGGACTTAGAATAAACATAAGGTTTATTCAATTAAGATGTGTTGTTACATATAGGCTTACATTAAGGATATAGGAAGCATTGTTATACATGGAAGATATTACTCATTCTTAGAGGACATGTTGCCATGATTCATGTGTTTTGTTTCTTTTCTTTAAGCATTAAGTTTTTATGGATTTGGTTGGATAATTCGTCTGATGAAAATGTTGAGATCTAGTGGGAGAATCTTATCTATAATGTGATCCCACATTTTACGGATGTGGTTTTAAAATAAAAACCCACCATTTGGCATTGACCCACATTTTATCTCTTAAGCGATGGTTATTTCACCAGGAGGTTCTCCACATTCGTACCTTTTCGTTGACAGCCCGCCCATTGGAAACTGCCTTGATGGAAGGCAGTTTATAAACAATCGTTTATTCAGTTTTGGGCATCACAAGGTTTAAACCAAACCATCTCTTTCGGAAATACGCCATCCATGCGCGAGGGGATTGGGTTAGTAGAGTGCGCTCATAATTGCCGTCGAATCTCCCCGGAAGTCGTTGCACGTAAACTCAAACAATGGCTGGAGGTCAGATTTATTTTACGTCATGTTTTTCCGCATACGATTCTAATTGATGCGTGAATTCTGTTCTTCAATGCATGATTAGAATCGCTAGTTTTTGTCTTAAATAGGACCATTGATGTCATTTTTCCAAAGTAAAATAGATAAAAATAAGATTGAAATTTAAGGAAAATTTAAAAAAAATAAAAGAAAAAGCAATGAAAGAGAACCACCCAACCTTCGGCCTAGATCCCATGGGACCACGTCAGTGGTGGTCGATGTGCTAACCCTGCTTGAGAGTAGCGTCCATCGCAGAGGAGTGGTCAGCTGAGAGCAATGATCTATGCAATTTGCCTGCAAATGAGAGGCTCCCCCTCTCAATCAATCTCTACCAATTCCGCGGATGCAGAGGCAAACGACCAGTGCGAGGTGGTTGTCTGAGTCACAGGAGGTGGTTGTTACTAACTACGATCATGCAACCGCCACCGTGGTCACCTACCACAATGATGGTGGTTAGTTGTGCGATTTCCATTTGGAAAAATAATACAAATAGTCTATGCACTTTGACTTAATGTGCAATGCCGTTCTTAAACTTTTAATTTGTTTAATATGATATTTGATCTTTTAGTGCATATTCAACTTTGTCTATGGATTATGTAAAAATGTTTAATATTGTCTTAAATCAATACGGCAGTGGGCCACGTAGGATGATGGGAGATGATTGGACCACCACACGTTAGCGATTCTCGGCAAAAATCGGTTAGAAAGACTACAGTCAAATTTCATCCAAAATTTTAGGTAATAAATGGGCAAAATTATAGACAAAAAAAAAAAAGAGAGGCAAAATTGGAATGCTTAGGACTGAATTGGCACTCATACAATAGGATTGATTGAGTAATTTTCCATGATATGCTTCAAGATTAGCCAGATTGACTCCAAAGATTCACTGGTAACACGCCGTGGTAGTGGAAGACTTTTAAGCCCAAAAAGAAGTCTTCCACAAATCCACTTATCAGCAACGTGATCAGCGATGTTTTCTTACGTTTTTCTTCTTGAGGTGCGACACTGGGACGAGAATACTTTATCCCACAGGAACGCCCTGTTGACATCCCTGTCTATACTAATATACTAGTAAGAGTGTACATGCATTGCGTGCTTAAAAAAATATGACATTTAAACGATTTTAAGAAATTTTCTATTAAGAAATATTCAATTATTAATCAATGAAAAGAAATTATCGGCACAACATAAACAAATTGTGCACATACACATAGAAAGAAAAAAATATTTCAAGAGATGATCTATTTTGCATGTGTAAGATTTGTTATAGATAGAAAAGATTCAAACTTCAAAATTGAAATACGGGAGTGATAAAATAGAGCTATTAATTACGTATCTGTCCATGGATAATGTGATATCCCGAAATTTCGACGTTAGGAATTAACCAAAGGACGATTGTCGATTTAAATTGGAAAAAAGTGTACGATCGGATTGTCGGACGTTTTCACATGGTCAAGGCAATAAAATGGAATTCGATGGATTGTTAATCACGAATTCTAAGCCGATGAAAAGTTTAGGACATTTGGTTATCGATATCTCAAAGTTTATCGGTAAACCCTAAATTTTCGGAAAAGAGACGGTAAGCCGAAAATTAAGGATGGAAGAGACGTTTCGGACATGGCACGAACCATCGGGCCTATTTTCTATTATTTTCGAATTTCAAGAGGGCCTATAATGGGAAATGACTATTTTGCCTCCGAAGGCCCATTTTAGGCCCAAACAAAGAGCCTATTGGATATTAAGCCCATTGGGCCCGCTAAAATTCAAGCCAAGCCCACGTGAATAGTACCAAGCCCATGTGAATAGTGCAAGCCCGTATGAATAGTCCCGAGGGTGGAAATTATCCTTTTGCCATTCTTGAAAGTGAGATATTTTGAAGTTGCATTAATGGGCTTAAGACAAGAACATTAAAGGCTTGCAAAAAGACTTCTTCTTCTTTTCTTCTTCTTTGTTGCCAAATGCTCCCCCCTTGCTCTTTCCTTGTCCCTTTCTTTCCTTGTCTCATTATTAGCTCAAAGTTGTCTTGAATTCAAGAAGACAAAGTTGGATATTTTTGAAGATTTGCATTAATTGTGAGACAATAATGCAATCTTGGTTATAGTTAAGGCAAGACAACTCTCTCTCTTTTCATTTCCACTTTCTCTCTTTCACTCTCTCTTTCCTCTCAAAATTCGTAGCTCCCCCCTCTCTCCTTCATTTTCTCCATTTTTCCTTCTTGTTTCACACCCCTCACCTTGCCGTCGCGCTATTCAAGATGTGCCTTGAAGCCCGTGCCCTTGCCGCCGACGTTTAGGCCGTTGTCGCCTAGCCGAACCACCACCATCACCGTCTTCACGCCGTCGCCACCGTCGTTGTCGTAGTCGCCGTCGCCATTAAACAGTGAGTTAACTCCCTCATCCTTGATTAGGTTGTTAATTGCACTTAGGGTTAGAATTAGTGGATTCTAGACTTGACTATAGTTAGATGGATTAATCATGGTTGGGTTAGTTAACCCTAGTTAGGTTAGTTAACTATGGTTAGGTTAGTTAACCATGGTTGGGTTAATTAACCATGGTTGGGTTAATTAACTGTGACATTCTGAAATTCGATCCATTTTCGGGATAAATGAAGGGATGTATATTCAATCCATTACGCTTTAGTTAAATTTCATTCGGAATTGATCACTCTCGAGAAGACTAACCAATAGGGAAATGCTAATTAGGAATTGTTTACGTGGACCTAAGGACTCGAATGTGGATCGACGTTTTGGCCATAAGGATTGTCGAGAGAATATCTTGGGCCGTCATAGGCCGATCTAAGGTTGGTTTAGAACGATTTGCTAGCGTTATACAATTGGTTCATGGGTGGTTCCGTTTGACCATAGTATAATTTGCGAATTAACCTAAACTAGATTTTTAACGATCGCGACCTTCGGAACTAATGATTGAACCTCGCAATTACATGACAACCAAGGTCGCCATGATTTGAGTAAACCACACGTGACATGATTTCTAATCAATCACAGGTCGATACGTGTAGCACCTAAAAAGCCACCTGTTAGTTTGAAATACGCTAAAATCGCAATTGATCGGTTTTGACCACGAATTGACCTCCGAACCTGGGTATCGAGCTTCTGATGATGTCAATGAATATATTTTGGACGTCGCCTCATATTATTAGTGATTTTAGTGGTAAGGTTCGAAAAGTCGAAAAAATCGCGCGACTGGCCCCGAAAATCGAAAATTTCTGTTTTGCCCTAGGCTCGGTTGTCGGTTTTTTTTTTAGGGTTCGTTAATTAATTAATTAATTTTCCTTGTGGCTGAAATTATTAATGGATAAGAATCCACATTTTAGCTCTATTGAATTTTCATGC
>BCNH02000001.1:10728107-10821896 GCA_001662345.2 Metrosideros polymorpha var. glaberrima | reverse complement strand
TCGTAGATTAATAATTCGTCTAAAGTCTTATAGACGAAATTAAAAATCCATGTGCGGTTGGCAAATTAGGGAATAATCCCTAATTTAAATTACATTCACTTAGAGATAATGTTAGAGATAATGTGATATTCAGGATAGGCAACCGAATATATCAAATTAATTAGAGATAAGAAATTTTACCTTTTCGGATGAACTTTCCTAATTCAAATCGAAAATCGGATCGGCTCAGGATTTTGGATCAGCTCGGATGGAATCGCGGACGGTGAGGACCAGCAGCTGTTCGTGGCTTCTTGGTTAGTCAACTCATTGGTCCGGTGAGTAGCCGTGCACCTCGCGGTGGTTCACAAGTGGGCAGTTACGGACGAGCTCGCTGAGGTGCGAACAAAATTTCTACGGGACTCGCCTGGATCGTGCGCCAGCTGAGGGAATCTGAAAGAATCGAACAAAGTTCAACAAGGAATGATGAAGGGAACCATTCTCCTTAGACTTCTTCTGCATGTCACGCCAAGTAAGCCCAAGTCCCCTCTACTTCTTTTCTTCTCTTTTATTTTTGTCTGCTTGTGCCCAGAATTCTGCTTGGTCACGATTGGGAAGCAGCAACGTTGT
Organism: Metrosideros polymorpha var. glaberrima; assembly: GCA_001662345.2. Classification (NCBI taxonomy): domain Eukaryota; kingdom Viridiplantae; phylum Streptophyta; class Magnoliopsida; order Myrtales; family Myrtaceae; genus Metrosideros; species Metrosideros polymorpha. Next base: position 10,821,290 of record BCNH02000001.1, on the reverse strand, counting down.
CATCGGTGAGGCTCGGCTTCAAGGCACGACAAACTCAGTGGGGGACTTGGAAGGATGGTGAAGCAGTAATTCGTCGTGGTGGAACTCGGCTGGATGATGGTGATCGCGCAACAGGTTGGACAGGAGCTGCTTCACGGGAGATGCGCCGGCTTCGGGTTTACACGTGGCTATTCGTCACAGACTGAACTCGCTGCGGTAGACTGCTCAGGCAACGGCTCAGTCGGGTCGCTGGACTTTACTGCGGTGAGCAGAACGACCAAGGAAGTGGCTAGCGGAGGCTGGGCGCGGTTGCTTGGAGACGGCCACGGATCGTCCCTCCCTCTCTCTGAGTTTCCTCACGTGTGTCGCGTGTATTTTCTGAATGAGTTTTCTCCTCCCCCTTATGTGCCGAGACTAAGAGTTCTTATATAGGTGAGGATAGCTCAGGTTTTAGAGGAAAGAAGGCAGATCGTCTACTCTTTTCTGGATATTGCTTCTTTGTTTATCTTTTCTCTTTTCAAACCCATGTTTTATCTTTTCTCTATTTTGAACGACACTTGCCCAGCATCCATAACCGAATAATGTTGATCTCTATCCTTACTTGCTTCTTCGTGCATGAGCAAATCCCCTGCAGATTGTGTAACCGATTTTCTGACTTGGCATTTTTATTCAAACTTTAGCCATAAGATCTCATGTGCTCGGACGATTTTGCTCGCCGCGGACTTAATCTAGCCCGTCCACTGCCGGTTCGATAAATATGCAAATGAATGTTATGCATGCTAAAAATTATAAACTATATGAAAACCATAATGAAAAAAATGATTTAATATTTTTGGAGAGGTCGGGGTTGATCTCTAATTTTCATGCAATTTAATTATTGAAATTAATCCTAAATGGGGAGTCAAAATTTAGGTGTCAACAGTGTGTATTGGTCTAGTACTAGGTGATATATGCACAAGCCAATATGTAGGATACGTCATAAATAACACTAGATGTTTGATCTACTGATGTCTGGGTGAACAAGATATTGGTCATTGAATATGTCTATAAGCTAGAAGGATTTTCAAAGGTGATCCTTGTGAGTTTAGTGAAGATAAGGAATCAGTTGTGATGCTAACGTCATTGGAAATCTTTGGAAGTTGACTTAGTTAAATCAGTGAAGATGAGGAATCAGCTGGGATACCGATGCCCTTGGAAATCTTTGGAAACTGATGTGGTTAATTAGCGATGATGAGAAATCAGCGGGGATGTTGATATCCTTGGAAATCTTTGTATGCTGAAGATGCTAAGAAGATCTTTGGATGATTGATCATAAGTCACCTACAAGGTTTTTATGGAAATAGTAGCACTTGACAATACATCAGTTGCACCTGCTGTTTGGTGGAGCTGATGCAGGAAGTGATTCTTGGTGTTTGCTAAACATCATATGAAGATGTTCGTTTGAGATTATAGCCGTTGAAGGCTGGAGCTGCATAGTGAAAGATCAAGAAATCTGTCGGGTAGCAGGAGATAGTGACTGGTAGTAATGTCAGAAGTAGTCAGTAGGGAGTAGTAGCTGTAGTAGCTATTTCGGGAAAGTTCGCAAATGTTCAGGAAATTGAGTTGTATGGGCAGTGACTGTTCTCTAGACAACAGCAACAATACTTTAACGGCTAGTTGGACCTCCGAAAAATCTCTAATGAGAAGATTGAAGATGTCTATAAAAGAGAAGACCTCCTAGGCCAAAATGTTAGAGAGCATAATATAGAATTCGAATATACGCTTTGAGTTGCCCCTCTTGTTGATGTTTCCATACTTTTTTAGAAAGATCTTCTTGGGATAGTCTTGCTGTAGGGTAATAGTGCGAGAGATAAAGTGTACAAGAGTAAGTACAGCAGCTGAGTCCAATCTTATGAAATATATTGATAAAATTTACCAATAATGGTACTTTTTCCATGTTTGGTAAGAGATTAATAATATTCAGCCGTCAATTTTTTATTATCATTAAATGACTTTTTAGCGCATAAGATTATCAACACTTAATAACTCAAGTACTTTAATTTTCAAATTTACAAAATAGGCCCTTAGATTGAAAAGAAAAGTGGACCTAGGCTTTCTGCCATGAAAGAAAGAAAAAGGTAAGTTTGTAGTTATTTGATAATTCATTTAATTTGTTAGAGGGTATTTTTCCTCTTACAGTTTTGAAGAATCTCATAGAGACTGGCTGATTCGTTAAGGGAAAATTAATCCACATCAAATTTTGATTTATCATCAAACAACTTTTCAGCGCTTAAAATTATCAACACTTAAAATTCAATACTTCAATTTTTAGTACTTAATTTTTAGTTTTACCAAACAGGCCCCTAGATTGAAAAGAAAAGTGGAGCTAGGCTTTTTGCCATGGAATAAAGAAAACAATAAGTTCATACTTATATGACAATTCACTTAATTTGTTAGAGGGTCCTTTTATAGTTTTGAAGAATCTCATAGAGACTGTGGATGCTTTACTAAGGGAAAATTAATCGAATTATTATTAAATTTTCTATTATCATAAAAAAACTTCTTAGTATTAAGATTATAACACTTGAAATTCAGTACTTTAATTTTCAGCACTCAATTTTCAATTTTACCAAATAGGCCCTAAGATTGAAAATAAAAGTGGAACTAGGCTTTTTGCCATTGAAGAAAGAAAAAAGTAAGCTTATAGTATATGATAACTCACTTAATTTGTTAGAGGGTTTTTTTTTCCTTTTATAGTTTGATGAATCTCATAGAGACTATGGATGCTTATCTGGAAAATTGATCGAATTATCATCAAATTTTCAATTATCATAAAAAAAAAATTTCCTAGTACTTAAGCTTATAACACTCGAAATTAATTACCTAATTTTCAAGTTTACCAAATAGACCCTTATATTGAAATTAAGTATAAACTTACCTTTTGTTGATACCTGATTTTTAGCTGATCAGTCATTTTAAAGTAGAACTTGGAATTTGAGTTTTGATCGCGACAAAACTATTTTTTTTCAAACAAAAAAGAGTCATTTAAATTCTAAAATAGCATTAGCATTGCATTTAGAGGTCATTCGTACCTTAATTTTCGAAAATTCATAAACTCATAAAAATAAAAAAGCAGTCTTTTTCTTAGCTTTAATAACATTTGATCCACAGGATACTAGATATTAAATCCTCAAACCATTTCCAAAAGTTAAGGCAACTGATGATCTATTTTAAACATATTATGCCCGTTTGATTGAACCGAGACAAGCATTTTATTCGTGAATACATTTAACTTGGTTCGGCTTAATCAGAAAATTTCTATTAAAGTCTTTTAGACTCAAAATATGAAAATTTAGAGTGAAAATGGGCTGAAAAATTGAACCGATCTGACTTGAATCAAATTGGGTCGAATCAGTCTAACCGGCAGCCCATACGCCTTTCGCCGGCCCATTTGGGCCACATTTGGGCCCATTTGGTTGGCCCATTTCCCAAGGCTAGCCCATCCCTCATCCTCTTGAGCCTAAATTACAAAAATGCCACAAACTTGGGGAATAAGTTTGAATCTTGGCATTTCATCAATGGAGAGCCAAGATTAGATCACTTAAGGCACACTATATTACACATTTCCCAAAAACCCTAGAGGAGGAGGAGGGAATCAGAATTTTGGATGGCCATTTTTGGATAATCTCTTTCTCACTTGGCCGGCCGCTGCCGCTGGAGGCGACCCCCTTCCGGTGAACCACCACCACCATCGTGACCTCCTCATTCTCCTCTACCCTGTCACACCATCAGCTGACCACCACCACCATTGAAGACCCACTTTTCCGGTCGATTTCCCTCTTGGCCCCATCACCGGCGTCCACGCCGGTGATTCCTCCGCCTCCCCTCGCGGCTCCTCACGGCCTTTCCAGCCACCGTCTGGCGTCTCGAGTCTTGCGACTTCATTCCCCAACGTGTCCTCGACATCCTAGTGCCCGAAGTTCACCCGAGACCTCGCCGGACCACCTCCTTCTCTCCTTTTTTGTTTAAGTTTCGGTTTGTCTAATACCGATACTAACGTCATTTGTTTCCCTTTGATTTAGAATATCCGGGATATTCTTGGTCGTCCATCAGAGTTCTTTGGTGGCCATATAGCTTGCTTGAGCCCTGATCTACCGTCGACAAAGGTGGGTTCATTTCTACTCTATAGTAGGACCTTCATCCGTCTAATGAGGAGCCGTTAAGTCTTATGCTTGTGTTGTTGCGACTACTTATTTTGCTGCTATGATATGTTGTTCCTAAGTCTAAAATGATGATAAATGGCCTTAACTTGCTTGTTGGTTGTTGCTTGAAACTTCTTTTTCTAAGCTTCTTTTTGAAACTTCCCTTCTTGAGTTTGAAACTTCTTTCTCTAAGCTTTCCGATGATGTATGGTTTGTTGTCATTAGACTTTGATTGCTAGGGTAAAGAGATCATTAAATGTTAAACCCAATATGTTTGGAAAATGAATGTTATCCTTGATTATCATTATGCCATGTGTTTGCTTGCTAGCATGATTAAATTCTTATGATATGTTACATACTTGTGAGTTTGGGATTGTAATTGTTAGATGTATTGACTAGGACTTCGATGCGTGATCGGCGGGTAATCCATTGGGTAACCATTAGTTTGAACCTTAGGGATTAGTGACATTAACCTTTTACGTCGCTTTCGCAAGTGAGGTTTAATGCACTAATCACATCAATTAATCTTAATGACTCATTTAGGTAGGGATTCCCGATATGCATGTATTCAAAGGCCAATCTTGAGGCCACTTGATTGTCACCATATGCAATTGATTGTTAGATGAATGTTATGCATTGCATGTTACGATTTGAATATCAATGTCCTAGCAAGGCGGCCTTCTTTGCTCTACCTCTTCAGTCCGAAGAAAATGGTGATGGACCGATGTCCCTTCCTAAAACTTGTGTAAAGTTTGTAATGATTAATACCTGACAAGTTGCGGGTTTTATTTCCTCACACTTGGTGTAGTTCGCTTTTCATTACATTGCGTGTTTACTTCATGCACTGCACTTCAATACGTTGCTTGTTAATTTCTCTTTCTTAGGATAGAATTAGCCTAGATCTTTTAAAAAGGGAAAATCACAAAAATATTTTGCATGCTCACTTACAAAAATGGCCTTGACATTTAGGATTGAAATGCTATCAATATTGCACGAGTACTTAGAAACAACCAACCAATTAGGTACCGAAAGGGCATTAATAGAGATTAATGTAAGCAAATCCCCGAGTCTAGAATCTTTAGTTCCGTAGGATTGAGTTGATCCTTCCTCAACTCAATTGGGTATCTAACCTACCCACCCCAAAAAAGGTTAGTGGCAACTCCAAGATAGACACTTTTTGAGTAATGATTTAAAGTTGCGATTTGGTAGAGCTTACGAGAGCTTGAGCTCGAGCTAGGTTAGTTAATTCAACTCGATTAAACTTAGCAAATCTAAACCTCCTAACAATCCCTTACCATAAAGAGGGAGGGTTGCGATAGCTTAGCGACTCTACTGAGGACTTTATTACAAACTTAAGTGGACTTAAGCCGTAAAAATTGGTTGGGTGATTTCGAACACATTTCTTTCTTGATAGCGCATGCCAAAGTCGAGTGGAAAACACGGTTAGACGGCTAACTTGTGTTAAATGTTTTTGTAGGTGGGAGTTATAAGGAGAGAAGTGATTGTTAATCCTTTGTTTATTAGGTGGAGTAAGGATGTATGCGTGTATGTTGGGTTATATTGAAGTATTGAATGTTGTTTTACTTTTAAATGAATGTTTAAGAGCTTTAGCACAACACAAAATGCACACATAACTTGTGAGAAAAACCCAAATCACATTTAGGAACACCATTAGGAGGTGTTAAAAGAAAGTACCCGTGCAGGGAACGACCCTCGGTGATACGATTTTGACCCCGCTCATCCCGAAAGGAAATTTTGAGAACTATCCGACTCGTGTGTGGACAGGTATCTCCTCTTTTCTGATTTGGATGGGAACCTTAAGCCTTTAGAAATCCTACCTTCCTAGATGGGCCTCATGCCTACATGCGACATGTCATTGTGATTTCCATCATTCCCTCCCCCATTGGTTGGTTCGTAAGTATAGTTTCAAATCCATCTCATTTACTTTCAAATGCAAAGTCCTTTCTTTCAAAACATAACGTGTGGTAATTGGACTAAATGCCATTAGGTCTAAACATTATGGGATACCTCGAGCTTCGAATCATTCCCGTCCCAAGGAGAGAGTTGTTAGACATGTGGGAAGCTCTCGAGCCAAGCAAGAAGACCTACGTGGAAAAGAAGATTGGCTACCTCATCCAACTCCTATGTCTTGATCCACAAATTGCATTGGTCAATGCCTTGGCCTACTTTTGGAATCCCAAGACCTCAACCTTTGTGTTTGGTCGTCATGAACTAACTCCAACTTTAGAGGAATTAGAAATCATCATAGGAAATGTCCTTGCCTTGGTTTAGTTGAGCCCTCGGTAGGTGTCGACCCCATTTCACTCATAAGCCAATTCTTGAAAACCAAAATTAGAGGAGTTCTTAGGCGTAATTCAAATGGTCTTCCCTTGTCTTACCTTAAAGAAAAGTTCTGTGCTTTACCTCCTAGTGCTGATACACAAGATGCAAAGATCTTTCTCCTAGCGTTCTTTGGATTCGTCCTCTTCCCATACACATGCAAGACCATAAATCCATATGTCATGCATGTCGCCAATGAAGTCCTTCACGTAAAGGGTTTCATAACATAATCCTAGCCAAGATGTTCATCTCTCTTGATCGCTTCAAAGTAAATAGTGGTGGGGCTCTTAGAGCACCCATAGGCCTTCTTCAAGTATGGTTCCTCTCTCACATCAAAGAATTTGGGTCACATATGCTCATTTTGGACATAGACAAAGCTTCCAATCCACTTCTTAGGTTCCAGGACATTCAATCTTTTGTCCATCATTGGACATTCACATCATGGTACAGTAACCTAAAGAATCTCACTCATAATCAATTCATGTGGCAATCTGCCTTGGTTAGATTTCCTAATGCCCGCCTCACAAATCCAATTCCACTCTTAGGATTAACCGGATCCACTTCCTACTATCCCTTAGGAGTTGCTCGTCAATTCCATATGTTTCAAGAAATTCCTCCGCCTTTAGAGTTGGGGTTATTCCATTTCGACTTTCGCAAAGAGGTTGTGAAGGAAGACCAAATCCATAACTTGAAGACTGAGGTCACCAGCATGATGGACCTCATCCAATTTGGCCCACCAAGAGAGCTAGAATGGGTTACTAAGCTAGAGGATGAGATGTTGGAGCACCATGCCTTGAGGGAGTACATCTCTCGCCCTATTGAGTCTGAAGTCGTTATCTTCCTTCCAGTCATCACCGCAAATTTGACCTCAAGGGAGATCCAACTAGAGAATGCCATAAGGGAAAGAGACGAAGCTTTAGCCCGCATTGAGCGCTTAACCCAAGAGAACAAGAGGCTCAGTTTGGGACGTTGAGATCCCATCATGACTAGAAGTTCTAATTCCATTTGAATTTCCTTTTGTTTTCTTAGATGATGTAGTAGGGTTTTCCCCCTTTCTTGTTTTTAGGAGGATGTGATAGGGTTTTACTTCATGCTTTGTTAGTAATGATGTGATAGGTTCATTCTCTCTCTCTTTTCTTTAAGATGATGTATAGGGTTTCCCTATCAATTTTGTCTTGTAATCCTTCCGGGTTCAAATGGAAATTAGAGGGACATTTTGATAAAAAAATCACATGTTATCCCTTCAATTGTATGATTTCTCGAGAAAGAAATCTAGATAAGAGATCACTTGCATAAGATTGGACTTATGAAAAGATTTCTTACCCCTATTTCATCGCAAGAAAGTATAAAATTGAAGGCTTTTTAAGTTTTCTTGTCTCCTTATCTTCCGAATACTAATTTTTCTATCTTTCGTGACAAAGGTACTAAAAAACAACGAAGATGAGATCCCGTGTAAGGACCCATTCACAAACAAGAATGGAGAATCAAGACGCGAACGTTTGTTTAACCATTGTGGAGACCCAATTGACAAATCTTAGCGCCATGATGATGGAGATGCTTAGAAGAATGAACAAAGCTCCTGCGTTGGCTCAAACTGAGCATGTCACTCCTGCTATTCCTCCAATTGGTGATGCCCTTGAGAGGGAAGCCAACGTAGAAGTTCCTCCTGTTGTCCTAGTTATGATTGATCTTGAAGCCAAGGAACCTAGCAAAAGCTTCGGTGAGGATAGCATAAAGCGTCTGGCTAAGGTCGAAGAACACTTGTCCATGCTTAGGGGATACGAATTGAAGGAGTTTGATAAAATGACACCTTACACAAAGGTGAAGGTTCCCCAAACCTTTAAAGACCCAGAGTTTGAAAGAAAGTATGATGGCACTGGTTGTCCGAAGACTCATTTGAGGTATTATTTGAGGAAGATGGTGCGTTACTTCGACAACACCCCTATACTTATCAACACGTTCCCAGATAGTCTCAAGAGTGTCGCTTTGATATGGTTCCTGGACCTTGACCTCGAGAAGATGAAGGAGTGGGATGACTTGGCTAATGCATTTCTCCACCATTATAAGTTGAATTCCGAGATTGCCCCTACTCGTGAAGAATTGGAGCATATCGAGAAGAAAAGGAATGAGTCCTTTAGAGCCTATGCGCAAAGATGGAGAACAATAGTTTCTCAAGTGAAATTGCCTATCAGTGAAAAGGAGAGCATGAAAATTTTCCTTAAGGCACTATCGACAGAATATTTTCGGAAGCTTTACACGACCAGTTGCTTATCATTCTCACACCTAGTAGAGGTTGGGCAAACCATAAAATGGCCCTTTCGAGATAGAAGGGTGACCGAAGGAAATATGAAGAGATTCCCTGTCAAGAAGGATAAAGAGCCCATCGCCGATGTGGCATTTGTTCAAGCCCTAAATGTTTCGAAAACTTACTTAAATCCTCCGATCAAGCCGTTTGTGAGTTCGGGGAGTTCGTCACAAAGTTATGAACCAAGGAAGAAAGGTCCGTCGAGGCAATTCTCTCTGTTACGAAGACTGTTGTCTAAACTCTTGCCAATGTTACTTGAGAAGAGGATGGTCACAAAAAAAGTGCCATGTGATGATCCCTCAAAGTTTACCGGGCTTGACGCCGCCAAGACATGCGCCTACCACATGAGTGAAAAGGGGCATAACATCGACAATTGTTTCGCCTTGAGGAATAAAGTTCAGAATCTTATTGACAAGGGGATCTTATCCTTTAGGAATGCCATACCAAAAGTGCAACAAAATCCATTGCCTAATCACCCCGTATGTGTAAATATGATCTCCGACGATATGAAAGGGGATAAATATGCTTTCATGGTTGATGTCGCCAAGTTACATGGAATTTTGTCGCTAGCCAGACATTGCTAGGAAGGAGGTGACATAACCATGGATGACAAGATGAAATGCATTTTCAGGATGATCGATATGGGAGTAATCCGACATGTTGGAGAGGAAGAAACGGATGTGATGATGTTATCCACCAAAATTGACCTATCTTCCGAAGACTTCGTATGTGAGATTGTTAGGGAGTTTGAAGCTATGGGAGCTTACGACAATGAGCTTGAAGCCGAAGTAGTAGAACCTCCGTTTATGGCGGAAGATGAAGAAGATGTAGAGTTGCTAAACATAGGGGACGACGAGGGAGTTATCTTTGATTTTGAATTGGACAAGGAAATGAATCGTTGGGAGTATGAATTCATGGAGTTAGCTCGTAAAGGCGGTGAAGATTTGATACCTTAAGGCAACCGAGCAGGAAATACGACTTCTATGTCAAGTATACACCTCTCCCAAGTTTTTACGTCAATCCCAAGGATATCGTCCCCGACGGATGGGGTGGTATGGATGACATTACTCCTACCAAGCAAGGTGACAAGATGGTGGCTATGTTGATGCTCGTCGTAATAGATTTGACCGATGACGAATATTCATATGAGTTTGAGGTGGAAGAATTAGAACCCGTTATTATTGATTTATTGGCTGAAGACTTCGAGTTCGTCAAGATTCTGGATGATATCGTAACTCCCATTGTGATTCAGCTCCCCTCTTGAAGATGAACCAAAAATACTCTTTGATACTAAGGCCGTACTACTAGACTATGGATCGAGTAGTGTCAATGTCGTGAGAAGGTCTGGACAATGCTATCAACCCAATGCTGGAGTAGAAAAGAAGGCCGTGACTGAGGAGGACACGAAGCAATTCTTAGCCATGATAAATACTAGCGAATTTCAGGTTGTAAACCAACTGAAGGAAATGCCTGCTCATATATCCATACTGGATTTGCTTAAGTCATCGAATAAGCACAAGAGCACATTGTCAAAGATCCTTAATGAAGTCCATGTGCCCGAGACTATTAACGATGAGCAATTAGAAGGGTTTGTGGGGTCAATCTATGTAAAAGATCAAATTTCAATTTCCGATGATGACTTTCCTAATAAGGGCCGAGTTCACAACAAAGCTTTATACATATTTGTGAGATGTCAAGACAAGATGGTAGCAGAGGTTCTGATTGATAATTGGTTTGCTCTAAACATTTGCCCATTGGCAACACTTCATCATTTGGGAATCAATGCGGAAAAGATTCAAATCGCCAAGTCGACCATATGTGCCTTCGAAGGAATGAGGAAGGATGTAATGGGAGAAATTGAATTGGAGCTCTTCATCAGTCCCATGGCTTATGCTGTGCTGTTTCAAGTCCTCGACATACTGAGTGCCTTTAATTTCTTGCTGGGGAGGCCATGGATCCACACTGCTAGAGCCATCCCGTCTAGTTTGCATCCGAAAGTGAAATTTGTAGTAGAAGGGAAGCTCATCACTGTTCATGGCAAGATGAATTTAAAAGTCTTTCATGATACCACTATCCCATATATAGAGCCTCAGATCAAGGAGGAGCCGAGCTACCACTCTTTCGAGTTGGTCTCTATGATACACGTACCCATGGGGACATTTATGAGGACTCCCAACGTTTCGAAAATAGCTATCAAGTCCGGAAGAGTCTTGTTGGATAATGGATTCATACCCGGAGGAGGTTTGGGAGTACACAGCCAAGGTATTTGAACCCCTATTGAAGCAATTAAAGGGCACAAAGAAAGAGGCCTAGGGTATGTTAAGGAACAAAATGTTCATGAACGCCAAGGTGATCGTGGAGGCCGAGGAACCCGAGGACATCAAGGTAGCCATGAAGGTTCAAGTAACCGAGGAGATCGCTTTGGTGGTGGAAAAAGATAAAAAAAAAAGCTTGCTTGATCGTCCTCTCGAAGAAGTGTTCACCAAATGTCCCATGATACATCAGGACGATGTGGTGATTGAGATCTTTCTTGAGTTTTTTGATGATGAAGACGGCGTGAATGTTATTTTCACTAAAGACGAGCTCGCTGAAGACCATCCCAACCTTCTGGAGTAAGGATGCTTCCTATCCTTTCCTAGTGTCATTTTCTTAAGTGTTTTCCCTTGCGTGGGAATCGTTTTTCCTTTATGAGAACATTTCCCCCTTGGATTTTGACCCATTGGTTCAAGGGGGTCTCTTTTGTAAAACGGCATTATCTTTCCCAATTCAATAAAACATATGTACACGTCCTATTAAGGACATATGGAAGTACTCCAAATTGGGCCTATGACAAAAATCAATACATACCCCGAGACTTGGACTTCCACACGTTTCCTAGTTTCCTAAAGACTATTTCGGAACAAGGATGTCCAAGGATATGAGGACGAGTTCCCTAAGTTGTTTTGCCAAAATATATTTTCGAAAATGTTTTCAAAAAGCTTGCATTACATTTATTCCATAAATGTGTACTAACCATTTACATCACATATAAGGCATAACACCTTGTATTCTCATGATAGTTACATTTGTGGCTTAGACTCGCAAGAGGACTATCCTTCTGACTTTGATATAAGTGATCACAAAGACATCGAGCATGATTGAAATCTCCATGAGGAGTCTAAGCCATTAACCACAGAGCAAACAATTACTATCAATCTCGGTGATGATCAGAATGTCAAAGAGACTAAGATTAGGGGACATCTCTCCCATTTTGAAGTCGAAAGGATGGTTGATCTTTTGAAGGAATACCAAGACGTGTTCGCTTGGTCCTATGCCGATATGCTGGGTTTAGATCTTGAAATTGTGGAGCACAATTTGCCGCTTGATCCGAACGTGCCACGTAAAAGGCAAAAGCTCAAGAGGGCAAGCCCGATCTGTCAGAAAAGATAAAAGAAAAAGTCATGAATCTCTTGAAGGTTGATTTCATTGAGGTAGTTCATTACCCCGACTGGGTTGCAAACATCATACCCATAATGAAGATGGATGGACGAGTTAGAGTTTGTGTGGACTATAGTGACTTGAATTGAGCAAGTTCGAAAGATGATTTCTCATTGCAACACATTGATGTTTTAGTCGATAGCTTGGTAGGTTATGAATTATTTTCCTTTATGAATGGATTTTCTGAATATAACCAAATTTAAATGAAAGAAGAAGACAAAAGTAAGACGTCATTTATCACCCGGTGGGGGACGTTCTGTTACAAAGTAATACCCTTCGGGCTGAAGAATGCCAGGGCAATGTATCAAAGGGCTGTGATTACCTTATTCCACGACATGATGCATCATGAGGTTGAAGTCTATGTGGATGATATGATCGCCAAGTCAAAACGGGGCGAGGATCATGTTCAAATCTTGAGAAAGCTATTTGCTCGTCTTTGGAAATACAAGTTAAGGCTTAGCCCTGTGAAGTGCATATTTAGGGCAGAGTCTGGCAAGCTATTGGGATTCATGGTCAGTAGCTAGGGTATCGAAATTGATCTGTCCAAGGTCAAGGCCATATGCGACCTTAAGGCTTGCGAGATTCATTTCTCAATTGTTCGAAATAGAAAAGCCTTTCTTTAAGCTCTTAAAGAAAAACGCCAAGGTTGAATGGGGTGTAGAGTGTCAAGACACTTTCGAAAGAATCAAGCGGTACTTAACACAACCATCGGTTCTTGTCCCACCGATTATGGGGATTCCTTTGATATTATATTTGACTATCCATGATGAGTCGTTAGGAGCCATGCTTGCCCAAAAGAGATTGGATGATGGAAAATAGTGCGCAATATACTACCTTAACAAGAAGTTCACCATGTCCGAGACGAATTGTTTGGAAGTTGAGAAGACGTGTGTAGCCTTGGTTTGGGTATTACACCGTTTGCGGCAATACACTCTTCGCCATCGAATCTTATTGGTGACAGAGAATGACCCCATCAAGTACCTTTTGGAGAAGCCCATTTTGGTTAGGAGTTTGGCCAAGTGACAGGGTCTCATTTCAAAATTTGACATGCAAAGTATGGCACAAAAATTCTTCAAGGGTCGAACTATAGTCGATATGTTCGTAGAAAATCCTAGCAAAATTGAAGGACCCGAAGAGGCCAATGTAGCAGATGAACGCATTCTCTTCATATCGAGTGACAAATGGACGACGTTCTTTGATGGTGCGATTAACCTATCTGGTGCCGATACTGGGGTAGTCTTTATTTCACTAGGTGGTCAACATTACCCCATAGCGGTAAAGCTCGTATTTTCGTGCACCAACAATATCACGAAATATGAGGCTTGCATCCTTGGCTTACAATACGCCATTGAAATGAAGATCTTAATATTACAAGTTCATGGAGATTCCATGCTTATCATCCTTCAAACTGAAGGTGAATGGCAAACTTGAGATTCAAAGTTAATCCCATATTAAAAGTTCCTCGAAGAATTGATGGAGGAGTTTGAGGAGGTATGTTTTGATTACTTGCCAAGATCGCAAAACCAATTTGCCGATACTTTGGCGGCTTTATCTTCGATGTTGCAAGTCATGGATAGACTGGACATTGACCCCTTGATGATTGAAATCCTCAAGAGTCCGGTTTATTGCATGAGAATTGAAGAAGAATTGGATGGTGAACTATGGTTCCACGATATAAAGAACTATCTCTAGAAGGGCAAGTTTCCTCAAAGAAGTGAGGCCGCTGATAGAAAATACTTGACAAAGTTGGTGTCAAAGTTCTTCATTAACGGCGATGCGTTGTACAAGAGATCATTTGATTCGGTTTTGTTGAGATGTGTGGACGCCAAGGAGGCCAATCGACTTATGAGTGAGATACATGAAGGAGAATGTGGCCCACACATGAATGGCCATCTTTTGGCGAGGAAAATCATGAGGTTGGGTTATTACTGGATGACTATAGAGTCTGATTGCATTCAACATGTACGATATTGCCGCCAATGCAAAATTTATGGCGATAGAATCAACGCACCACCAAACAAACTACATCAAATGTCTGGCGTATGGCTTTTCTCGATGTGGGGCATCGATGTCATTAGGTTGATCAACCCAAAAACATCAAATGGACATTAGTTTACCCTCGTGGCTATCGACTATTTCACAAAGTGGATTGAGGCCAACTCATATGCCAGCGTCACTACAAAGAACGTAGCCAAGTTTATTCGTTGCGATATCATTGCCCGTTATAGAGCTCCTAAAGCAATTATCATCGACAATGGGTCAAACTTGAACAACAAGATAGTACATGAACTTTTGAATAAGTTTCATGTTCGTTACTTAAACTCATCTCCATACCACTCATAAATGAATGAAGCTGTCGAAGCAACAAACAAGAACATCAAGAAAATCCTGTCCAAAATAGTGGAAAACTACAGGGATTAGCATGAATGATTGTCGTATGCATTGATGGCATATTGGACATCAATTCGAACCTCAACCAAGGCAACACCCTTTTCCTTGATTTATGGAATGGAGGCAGTATTGCCCATGGAAGTGGAAATCTCTTCTTTAAGGATTCTCTCACAAGTTAAACTTTCTGAGGCCAAGTGGGTTCAACAGAGGTATGAGTAATTGAACTTGATTGAAGAAAAAAGGTTGAAGGCTTTATGCCTTGGCCAAAGTTACCAAAACGAGTGACCAAGTCATTTAATCGTAAAGTCCGACCAAGGAGCTTCGAGGTTAACGATCTCGTTTTGAAGAAGGTCTTGACCATAGTTCAAGACCCCCGTTGAAAGTTCATGCCAAATTATGAAGATCCTTATGTTGTCAAGAAGGTCTTATCCGGCGGAGCTTTAATTCTTATAGAGATGGATAGCTAAGAGTTGCCAATGTTTGTAAACGCAGATGTCGTCAAGAAGTATTGTGATATTCCTAAATTTTGACCAATGTACTAAGATCGAATTCGATGGGTTTTTAACCACAAATTCTAATCCGATGAAGAGTAATGGACGTTACGTAATAAAGATATCAAAGTTTATCGGTAAACCCTAAATTTTCGAATAAGTAACGGTAAGCCAAAAATTGAGAACCAAAAAGGCGTTATGGACTTGGTATAAACCAACGGGCCTATTTCCTATGAAATTCGGCCACCAAGAGGCCCTATAAGAGAAAATTACCGTTTTGCCCTCAAAAGCCCATTTTGAGCCCAAATAAAGAGCCCATTAGATATCTAGCCCATTAAGCCCTTTTAAATTCAAGTCCAAGCCCATATGAATAGTGCTAATAGGAGAAATTACCAAAATACCCATTCTAGAAACTTGGACTTTAAGGGACAAAAATTTATGGGCATAAGATAAGCTAATTTAAGGCTTGGAAATGAAAGTCTTCTTCTTCTTTTCCTTTATTGTGGCAGCCCCCTCATCCTCTCTCTCTCTCTCTCTCTCTTTCTTTCCTTCCATTATTGATCTTGGATTTTAAGAGCCAAAGTTGATAAATTTTGGGGTTGCATTAATAAGGGAGAATAATGCAATGGACTTTCAAGACAATGCAACTCTCTTTCTTTTTTATTCTCACTCTCTTGCTCACTCTCACTTTCTCTCTTTCTTTCTCCTCAAATTCATACATCCTCCCTCTCCTCCATTTTCTCTTTTTTTTCTTCTTGTTTCACACCCCTCACTTTGCCGCCGTGCTGTCCAAGTCGTGCCATGCCCTTGCTGCACCCTTGCCACCGTTTGGATCACTGTGCCGCCGTCCATTGCCGTGTAGTTGCACCCGTGCCAAGCCCAAACCATCCCCTTATCGTCGCACCAAGCCGCCGAGCTGTGTCGTGCCGCCGTGTTGCCGCGCCATGTCATTGGTCATCACTGTTGTCGCCGTCGCCGTTAAACTATCGAGTTAACTCCCTAATCCTTGGTTATGTTGTTAATTGCACTTGGGGTTAGATTAAGTGAGGTTTAAGATTAATTATTGGTTGATTAGTTGATAAGTTATCTTGATAAGTGATAAGTGAGGATGATAAGTTATCTTGATAGATGATAAGTGATGGTGATAGGTTATCAAGAAAAGTGATAAGTGGAAGTGATAACTATCAAGGAAAGGTGATAAGCTATCATCAAAAGGACGATAAGCTATCGGCTTTTGAGTGATAAGCTATCACCAAAGGGGTGATAAGCTATCGAGGATTAGATGATAAGCTATCATGGTTAGTTGATAAGTCATTGATTACTGTGTTTTATACATGTGATATGCGGTAGTTCTATGCATGCTTTTGTGTTGTTTGAAGGGTAGGTTGCCTTAGAAAGATAGTTGCCTCTTGGACTATGGTTTTCTAATTGAAAAGAATGCATTTTTGGCATATAAATTATGATTCATGAGGTGTCGTGCTTGGATACCAAGTTTTAGGTGTTGGAATAATTTAGGAGGCTTGAAAAATGAAGCACGTGAAGTTTGACGGGATAAGTATGTTTGTGTGATCACGTGTGATTTATTTATTGTATTTTTACGTGTGAAAATGGCAATGAGTTTGATGTATGAGCATGAATCATGGCATGAGCACGTATTATACTTGCATTGGTTAAAAAAACGAAGAAATGAGATTTGTATCCATGATTGGTGTGCTTATGTAATCACAAAGTGTACAATGCCTGATTTTATCAATGGTGATTAGGGATGATGCCCGATTTTATCGACGATATTATTGGACGTCCAACGAGGGTTCGGATGATGGATCATGGTAGAGGCCGGACCGATTCTCCTTATAGAATGTCGTATGCTTGTGGAGGAGGTCGAGGTGGGGCTGCACCTCGATCTTCTAGGAGGAGACGTTGCCATGCCCGATAAGGCGAGGAGATGCCTGGCATGCCAGAAGACCGCCAATTTTCAGGTTGTGTCGTGGCCTAGAGAGGTCAAGAATTGCCAACCTTCGGGTTGTGCCGTGCCTGAGAGCGGATGTAATCACTAGGCATAAAGTTGGAATACACTTGGATACATTACGCATGAGAAATGGTGATACGTGTTCTGATTACCTTGGCTGATGTATTGCTCCTCGAATGTTATAACCAAGCAAGGTAAGAATGCATGTGATTTGTTATTTGATTGGAATTGAGTTGAGTTACCCAAACCAGTTGTAGATAAAGTAGAGCGAGAATTGCTCGCTATTGATTTGTCATTGATAATAAGCCGCATGTTTAGGGTATGCTCTAGGCGAATCAGCACCCTATACGAGACTTAGGTTGTTAACTTATTAAGATTTTATCTCACTCGTTGTTGTTAACCACTTTTCAGGACTACAGAATGGAAGGTCGACATGTGTGGTTCGGGGCAGATCAAGGTGTATTTGCATAGAGGAGATAGGTTAACTCGAGCGAGAGCTTGTGTATATAAACTTCATAGGGTTAAGAAGTTTATAAATAAGGTGTACTTTGGTAACGATTGTATTTATGTTTTTCCTACTATCCCTATTGTTGTGATTGTTCGGGTGATGGTTAATCGTTTCTGGTTGCGTTAATCAAAAGATAAAATGAACGGGTCGACGACGCGTCTTGGGATGTCGCATTCAAAATGACCCAAGGGAAGTATTGGGATCGTCATGCGCTCGAGGGCCGGGTGTGACAAGTATTATCCATGAATGAAATTTAGAGGCCACTACGCCCCCTTTTCGTCAAAGTCTAAGTCATTTTTGGACATTTGCATTCCATGCATCCATGTCATTTGAATGTTCGTTCATTTTGTAGTTTATAAGAAAAGCTGTGAATCCAAGATCAAACAAGTCAAAAGATCAATCGATGGAGGAACCCCATACGAAAGCAAATGTGTATTGTTCCAAGTTGCCATTTCTAGAGAGTATCCATTAATGTATTGTCTTTTACATTATGTTAGAAAAACCCCGACAAGCAAACTCACTAGCCAACGCGAGTCAGGTAAGTACCATTTTTCCCTTAAGTGTTAAGATGAAAAATGGAACCCCTTAGGGAAATTTTTGAGCAGAAACATTCGAAAATCATTTCAAAATTTTTTGTCCAAGATTCAAACAAAGATCTGAAATTGAAAATTGATCTTCAAAACTTCCAAATGCAATTCTTCAATTGACCATTTGTGCATTGACTTATGCATTCTTTATCAAGGAATCCCATGGAGGATGTTTTGAAACAAATGATTTTTGAGAAAACAAAGGAGGAGTGTTAAGCATGCTAAGTAGGTACCTTTGAGATGATGAAAGGCAAGCCAAATCTAAACACGTCCCTATACACTTGTAAGTGAAATAGTTGAGCGATGAAATGAACGTTGTTATCTTAGGACATGGGGTTTATTCGCTTTGAATACATGGGTCAAAATGATAAAAGACATCTCACTTCTCTTCCCTAAACACTCAAACATGTCCCTTGCAAACCGCTTTGAGCCTAAATAGGGAGATTGTCTTTTCCAAATACCCCTATCAAGAACCACCCCATATTGAGGCAAAATAGGAGGTTTTGGTTCAAATTTAGAGAAAAAAAATCAAGTAAAGAGTAAATTTCTTACATTAACCTTTTTGTGTTAACTTCAGGTGAACTTCTGTTGAAACTCGAAGCATCCTAAAGGAAAGAGAAAATTATTCCTTTCGATACCCAAAAACTTCCATCCCCACGGGATCAAGTTAAACCCAAAACCTTCTTTCCAAAGTCCCAATTGATGATTATCTTCCCACACAGGGGCAAGGTAAATGGTTTACCAAAAAGTAGCAAAGCGGTTTATGAAGCAATACATCTTGTGATCCCTTGAGATCCTGGAAACTCAAAAGAAGGAAAAGGCAACAGAAAAAAGCCAAAACGGTGCAAAATACGGCAAACCCAAAAGGAAGATAAAGATTCAAAACGAAGAATGTTGAACCAAATCCCAAAGGTTACTACCAAAGGAGCGAAGCTCATAGAAGTTACAAAACAAAGTCAGAATCGTTAGATGGACTCCCGAAAAAAATTGGATCCCGAAAGTCAAGGTTGTTTGAAATTGAGTGGTTGGTAACCATGCCAAGATAATCACTAATTTTCATACACAAACCTTTGTCATGAAAATACCTTTATACATAGACTCCTTTGAAAATACTTCAAAACCTTTCATCAAACCAGCATCACAATCCTTTCCTGAAATCTCTTTCGATTGGGATAATTCGAGTGGATGTGGAAATCTCACACTAGAAGCTATCGCTTAAAGGAGTGGAAGCAATCATCTCTTTCTTATCTTCAAGGTTCTTGACTTGTAAACCTGACGGAGATAGAATCCACATAACCTTTCTTTCTTGGCCTTAAAATGCGAATCCTTTGTGTAAGTCCTTAACCGAGCCAACCTTACGGTCCCTTAGAAGACTTTTCAAATGGACCAAATTGTATTCATTGCGAACATTTTCGATAGCCTTCGATATAGGTTGTGATAGAATCATTTCCTCTAAACGGAATCGTTTCCCTCATCAATGGTTGGGATAAAAAGCCTTTTCATGAGAGCCATGGTGAGAAAACCTTTCCGATTAAGGTATACCGATTCGGCATCTTTAAATACAATTCTTTAAGTTTACAAAAATCATTTTCTCAGAATCTTTCCTCCAAAGGAATTTTTGATGACTAATGGCATTTTTTTCAAACACTGAATATCGATTGCATGGAATGACGTTCAGAAATCTTCTCGCAAAACCCAAACCACCGTTGATTAGCCAAAGAGCAATCTCAAAAACTTTTCAAAGAACTCTCACCCGAACGTGGTGCTTTTCCAAAATCTCGTTAGACTTACTTCATCCCCAGTGAATGTTTCCCTAGTGGATGTTTCACAAATTTTCCTCTGATTAGCCAAGTGCGATCATGGAAGCTCTTTCCCTTTAATTAGCGAAGTGCGGTCATGGAAATCCCTTTGAGATGATTAGCCAAGTACGGTCATTGAAGTTGCTTTCCAAAATGATTTTTTTTTTCAAAGCAATACTGCAAAGCAAATTGTGAGTGCGTGGTTGAACAACGCAACTCATGGCTTTGAGTATGGTGATACGCAATAGTCATTTTGAATGCATGCGAGTTGTAGCTTAGGAGCGAATTACCCTCTAAGTGATTGCATGATTATTTAAACCGACTTCTTTTGAGAATGGTGAATGCTGAGATGGTCTTTTGATGCATGTGTAGGCTTGTAACTTAGGAGTTTTCACCCTCCAAGTGAGTGCGATGTCGCGCTTCAAAATGACGGTGAAAAACCAATAGTCCTTTGTGTGCATGCGTGCTTATAGCTCAGGAGCAAGTCACCCTCCGAGTGAGTGCGGCATGCTATATGAATGACTTAAAAAAACTAACACATAACAGGTAAAACGATACCCAAAGTGTTTCCTCTTCTGTGCAGGTGAGCAAGTGGCACCGCGGAATATAGTCCCCAATGAGGTCAAGTGACCAAATGCCTAGTTATTCGCGTCCATTTACCTAAGGGGTCAAGTAACCCTATGCCTAGTTATACTCTTTGTGTCTCCAATAAGGTAAGTATCCCTACCTCTGGTAGCTTACCCAAAAAAAAAATCTTCATTGAATAAAAAGAGAGAAGAGAATAGAGATGGAAATGTACGACAAATGTTTAAATGGCTAGAGATAATCTTCAAAGGTACGTCCTCAATCAAATGTCATTTTTCTTTTCTTTTCCTTTCATTTCCCCGCATCTCTTTCTCGAGTCAATCGACTAAAAACTCAGGTATCATTTTGTCTTTGAGAGGAACTTCTTCGAGCCCCCTCTCAAAGAGGGTTAGCTATTGACACCTGATTTTTAGTCGATCAGTCATTTTAAAGTAAAACTTGGAATTTGAGTTTTGATCGCGACAAAACCATTTTTTTCAAACCAAAAAGAGTCATTTAAATTCTAAAATAGCATTAGCCTTGCATTTAGGGGTTATTCGAACCTTAATTTTCGAAAATTCATAAAAAAATGCATAAACTCACAAAAATACAAAGAAAGTCTTTTTATTAGCTTTAATGACATTTGATCCACATGATACTAGATATTAAATTCTCAAACCATTTCCAAAAGTTAAGGCGACTGATGATCTATTTTTAGCATATTATGCCCGTTTGATTGAACCGGGACAAGCACTTTTATCGTGAATACATTTAACTTGGTTTGGCTTAATCGGAAAATTTTTATTCAAGTCTTTTAGACTCAAAATATGAAAATTTAGAGCGAAAACGGGCTGAAAAATTAAACCGATCCAACCCGAATCAAATCAGGCCAAACCGGTCCGACCAGCGGCCCATTGTCGACCCGCACGCCCACAGCCGGCCCATTTGATTGGCCTATTTCCCAAGGCCAACCCATCCCTTACCCTCTTGAGCCTAAATTAAAAAATGCCACAAACTTGGGGAATAAGTTTGAATCTTAGCCTTTCGTTAATGGAGGGCCAAGATTAGATCATTTAAGGGACACTATATATTACACATTTTCCAAAAACCCTAGAGGAGGAGGGGGGAATCAGAATTTTGGATGGCCACTTTTGGATAATCTCTTTCTCTCTCTTAATCGGCTGCCCCCTGCCGCCGCCGCTGACCCCCTTCTGGTGAGCCACCACCACCATCGTGACGCCCTCACTCTCCTCTACCCCGTCGCACCATCGGTCGATCACTAGCACCGCCGGAGACCCACTTTTCTGGCTGATTTCCCTCTCGGCCCCATCATTGGCGTCCACGCCGATGATTCCTCCGCCTCCCCCCGCGGCTCCTCGCGGCCGTTCTAGCCATCGTTTGGCGTCCCAAGTCTTACGAATCCATTCCTCAACGTGTCCCCGACATCCTAGTGCCCGGAGTTTACCCGAGACCTCGCCGGACCACCTCCTTCTCTTCTTTTCCATTCAAGTTCTCAGTTTGTCTAATACCGATACTAATGTCGTTTGTTTCCCTTCGATTCAGAGTTCCTGGGCTATTCTTGGTTGTCCATCAGAGTTCTTTGGTGGCCATATAGCTCACTTGAGCCCTGATCTACCGCCGACAAAGGTGGGTTCATTTCTACTCTATAGTAGGACCTTTGTCGGTCTAATGAGGAGCCGTTAAGCCTTATGCTTGTGTTGTTGCGACTACTTATTTTTCTGCTATGATATGTTGTTCCTAAGTCTAAAATGATGATAAATGGCCTTAGCTTGCTTGCTGGTTGTTGCTCGAGTGATAAACCATGTTTCTTTGCAACTCGTTTCTTCTGACCTTTCGTGTTTCTATTGGTCGTTTGGGCCTTTAAACGTGTTTGTTTAAAAAATTCATCAACTAGACATTCGAAGATGACATTTCAAGCTTTGATTTGAATGGTTGTAGAGAAAAAAATAAGCTCGGTTACTATGTGAAAAGCCCTTCGTAATCTGAAGGTAGATTACAAAAACCTGAAAACAGTTTCTGTTTCCCTCTGTTTTCTCTGCTTTCCTGACTGACCCTCGGGTCTTCTTGATTTTTCATGATTTGTATCACATAGAATTTGGAAAAGTTTTATACATAAACGTTGTAGACCACATCCATATCTATTCTGTGGAAAATTTTCATGGCCATAAGAAATCGTTCAGTCGGTCATTTCACTTGCCAAAATTGACGATTTTCGAAGCTCATTTTTCTAGTTTTCGGATCCGAATCTGTTCTGTTTTGGAAACGCAAAAACGGCATAGTTCGAGTCCTTTTTCGTAAAAACTCAAAACATGAAAGTTGTTCATCAGGGTCTTATTTAGCAACCTGAAAAGTTTGGGGTCATGGGTATTGATTTTGCTAGGTCAATTATATGAAATACAAACAGAGCCTGGACCGGTTTTCAAAACTGATGAAACCCGACCCCGGTGACAAAATTGTCATTTTTCTCGTACTTTAAGGGTTGCTTTGGGAAAAGACAAAACATGAAAGTTTCTTGGGATGACCTGATCTTGTGATCTGTGAAGTTTGCTGATTTCAGAGCTTCATTTGCTATTTTTAAAACTCATAAATTACCAGGGAAAAACTGGACTTTTTTCTGACCTACGGGTCTATTTGTCAAATTTGTGGATCCTTCGATACCAAATTGGCCGAAATTTCCTTCTTGAGTTTGAAACTTCTTTTCCTAAGCTTTCCGATGATGTGTGGTTTGTTGTCATTTAAATTCGATTGCTAGGGTAATGAGAGCATTAAATGTTAAATCCGATTTGTTTGGAAAATGAATGTTATCATTGATTATCATTATGCCATGTGTTTGCTTGCTAGCATGATTAAATTCTTATGGCATGTTGCATGCTTGTAAGTTTGGGATTGTAATTGCTAGATGTATGGACTAGGACTTTGATGCGTGATCGGCAGGTAATCCATCAGGTAACCATTAGTTTGAACTTTAGGGATTAGTGGCATTAACCCTTTACGTCGCTTTCGCAAGTGACGATCTAATGCACTAATCACATCAATTAATCTTAATGACTCGTTTGGGTAGGGATTCCTGATATGCATGTATTCAAAGGCCGATCTCGAGGCCACTTGATTGTCACCATATGCAATTGATTGTTAGATGAATGTTAGGCATTGCACGTTACGATTTGAATATCAATGTCCTAGCAAGGCGGCCTTCTTTGCTCTACCTCTTCCATTCGAAGAAAATGGTGATTGACCGATGTCTCTTCCGGTCCCTTCCTAAAACTCGTGTAAAGTTTGTAATCATTAATACCCAATGAGTTGCGGGTTTTATTTCCTCGCACTTAGAGTAGTTCACTTTTCATTACATTGTGTGTTTACTTTATGCACCACACTTCCATACGTTATTTGTTAATTTCTCTTTCTTAGGATAGAATTAGCCTAGATCTTTAAAAAGGGGAAAATCACAAAAACATTTTGCATGCTCACCTACAAAAATGGCCTTGACCTTTAGGATTGAAATGCTATCAAAATTGCATGGACAATTAGAAACAACCAACCAATTAGGTACCAAAAGAGCGTTAATAGAGATTAACGTAAGCAACTCCCCGAGTCTAGAATCTTTAGTTCTATAGGATTGAGTTTATCCTCCCTCAACTCAATTGGGTATCTAACCTACCCCCNNNNCCCCCCCCCCCCCAAAAAAAAAAAAAGGGTTAGTGGTGACTTCAAGATAGACATTTTTTTAGTAATGATTTAAAATTGTGATTTGATAGAGCTTGGGAGAGCTCGAGCTAGGTTAGTTAATTCAACTTGATTAAACTTAGCAAATCCAAACCTCCTAACAATCCCTTACCATAAAGAGGGAGGGTCGTGACACACTTTTGCTATGGAAGAACGAAAAAGGTAACTTTATACTTATTTGATAATTTTATTAATTTGTCAGAGGGTATTTTTCCTTCTATAGTTTTGAAGAATCTCATAGAGATTGTGGATGATTTGCTAAGGGAAAATTAATCGCATTATCATCAAACAAATTTTTTAGCACGTAACATAATTAACACTTAAGTTCAATACTTCAATTTATTAAAAAAGAAAAGTGGACCTAGGCCTTTTGCCATGGAAGAACGAAAAAGGTGAGTTTATACTTCTTTGACGATTCACTTAAATTGTTAGAGGGTATTTTTTTTTCATAGTGTTGAAGAATCTCATAGAGACCATGGATGATTTGCTAATGGAAAGTTGATCGAATTATCATCAAAAAACTTTTTAGCACATAAGATTATCGACACTTAAAATTATGCAATTCAATTTCAGTACTTAATTTTCAATTTTACCAAAAAGCCCTTAGAAAAAAGAGTACGTTGGGTCAAAAATGGTTCGACCCAAATTGATCAATTTAACCCACTTTGACTCTTTTATATGCATTACAAATTTAGTGATCCGTACTAGACCCATACCCATTTCACTATAGTTATATATAAGGTGAATCATGAAAATGGGTAAACTCACAAAAGTTCATGAAGGTCTATAAAAGTTTGCTAATTACTTACGTTGTCAAACTACTAAATGATATCTAGCCCAAAAAAACTATTATACGAATGGATTTATGTGGAAAAAAGAGTTATCTGAGTTAAGGCTATTGGATGGTTCAATTGACCAATTGAGAAAAAATATTAATAACTCGTTTTCAAACGTCCATATTCATCGTCATTGGAAAGGAGTAATAACTATTCATAACTCCAATAAGGTAACTAAATCCTTTGTTAATCTTATAAAAAAAATCCTTTCTTAAAAACATGGTACCCCAATTAGTATGAGCACCATTTAAGGTAGACAATAGATTGAATATAAAATATGAGACATATGCTATGGATTGAAAAAACTCATGACGTGTTATATATAGGTATTGTAAAGCAATCATAAGAGTAAAGTACAATAGAAGTGTCAAAATTTGTTTACGGGGATCACTTTAGTGCCAAAATTCTTTTTCGGATCACTTAAGTTCCAAAACTTTTTTTTTGGGATCACTTAAGTGCTAAAATCGGAGAAATTTTTGGCACTTAAGTGATCGTTTTTCTCCAATTTTGGCATTTCAGTGATCTGAAAAAAAATATTTTGGCACTTAAGTGATCCAAAAAAAAGTTCTGGCACTTAAGTGATCGTTTTAAAAAAAAGTCGATACTTTAGTGATCTGAAAAAAAGGTTTTGGCACTAAAGTGAGTGCCGTACATAAGTTTTGGCACTCTAATGTACTTTACTTGCAATCATAACAAGCAATGACTTATCAAAGAATCAACATAGATGACATATTCTTATGTGCTGTGGTAAATAGGTATTTTAAAGCATAAAAACAAATGACATACTCATTGGGTTTCAAATGTGGCCGTCACAATACAAATGGGCTGATATTATTGGTAGATTCTACCATATCGCAATTTATAGGCTGTGACATCCTAGTTTTCGCTTGCTTAAAATAAGCGCAGAGAATAACCTTTGAGGTTATTAGTTGATTTTGATTAAGTAAGGGTAGTCTTTGGCGCCTACTCCGTGTTCTAATCGACTTATGTAGATTCTTTGAACTAGTGATGGCCGTTAATTATAGTCCATGGTACTTAATTTTTTTTAGTAGTGGCACCTAATATTGGTGTGGTTGACTAATATGAATCCCTTGACCTTAGTACAATATAAATTCTAATCTTATGATGGTCTTGTGGATGTTGAAGAAAGTAGTAGAGGAACACTTATCGATAAATGAGTACACTTATCATGCTAATTATTGCTAAGTTAGTTTGCCTATATTGCTAATCATTGCTAAGCCTATCTTGATAAGTTAGTCCGTTTATCATGTTAATCATTGTTCATAGCACATGATCACCACATGGCATATTCTTTCTATTCCCCACCAATTCCCCATAAGCTAAAGGATAACAAGATCTTCTACTTGTCTCATCTTTAGACCTTGCCACACGCCACCCCCTTTCCCCACCTTCGGCCAACCCTTCCCCTTCCCCTCATCATTGTGCACAACTTTCCTAGAAGGAAATAATTGTTGCCGCCCACTTGAACCAATGGGAATTCATGCAACAATTTCACTTAAGGAGGATAAAGTGGTTGGCCCTCCCTCTTCCTTCATTTTCCTCTCCTCGGCCGTAGCTCTCTCTCTCTCTCTCACTCCCTTCTTCTCACTCGACTCTCATCTCTCTTTCGTTCAAGCTTGTCCGACGGCAAGCGAAGAGAAAGCTGGGACTGGTGTCGCATTCTTGGTGGCTTGAGGCAAGTGAACTTGCTAGATCTATTAGTGTCACGGTTTGGGGGTGTAAGAGGTTGGAAAGTCTTAGTTGGGTTGAGATGGAAAGGTAAAATAGGTGGTTGATGTCTTCTTGAATTGGGTTTGCAAGTTTATCTTCGGAAAGCTACACGGATTGACCATTTTCACGTTCGATGTTAATGGACAGGTGAATGAGTCGTATGGATCGGCGATGGTGGTGTCGCGAGTTCAACAAGTAGAAATGAAACCGTGGGGTGGTGCCGTGCAAGGAAAATTGTGAATAAAAATTATGTGGTTTGAATTGTGTTAGTCTTGGTGAGAGGGCCTTGAATTGAAGTGAGCTTTTGAGCTTGGTACATGACTATTGGGCGCTAAACCGTTGTTTGCATGGAATTGTCGGAGGCCCTTGGTCTTGGTGACCGTCGGTTGCATTTGTGTTCTGTGATTGAGGAAAGTTGGTGGAACTGTGTGCTATGGCCGTGAGCCTTGGCTGGAAAAGATAAGCGTTGTCCTTGACATTTGATGAGTGTAAATTTGTAGTTCTCAAAGGCATTGTCTAGTTGTGCTGTGTACAGATATGATAAATTCTTAGAGTTGAAATGTCATACTTGACCCTAGGTGTGATTTCTGTGTAAGAGAATATTAACTTGTGCTCATACAATTATTGTGCATCACCGACTACATATTCACGAGCATATACATATTGCATTGGTGAGAATTATTATGGTAAGTGTGATATCCCTAAATTTTGACCAAGGTACTAAAATCGAATTTGATGGATTTTAACCATGAATTCTAATTCAACTAAGAGTATTGGACTTTAGAGGAATGAGAGACAATCATTGGACATTACTTCATCAAATCCTAAAATTTATCGATAAACCATAAATTTTCGTATAAGTGACGGTAAGCCGGAAATTGAGAAGCAAAGAGAGCCCATTGGTTTGGTAAGGCCCAATGGGCCTCACTTTCTTCAAAATTCAGCCACAAGGGTCTAATAGGAGAAAATTATAGTTTTGCCCTCAAAAGCCCATCTTTGGCCCATTTTGGAAAAGTTGCATTTTAATGGCCCAAATGAGGAGCCCAATGGATATCAAGTCCACTAAGTCCATTAAATTCAAGTCCAAGCCCCACATGAATAGTGTCAAGAGTGGAAATTACCAAAATGCCCATTCTAGAAACTTTGACTTTAGAGGAAGCATTTATGGAAAAGAGACAAATTTAATTAAGGCTTTGGAAGATATATTTTGTGTCATTAATGCAAAGTGGAGATATTTTGTGCAATTAATGCAAACTTGGTGAAGAAGCCAAATTTGAAGAATTCTTCTTCTTCTTCTTCTTCTTCTCTCTCTCTCTCCCCCATTGTTCGGCCACCACTTCCACCGCCTCCCTCTCTCTCTTTTTTCTCTCTTCCTCTCCCTCATTGCCGTAGTCAAGCCGTTCGCTCACCGTGTCCGTGCCGCCCTATGTTACATGGACACGTGTATATTGTGCACGTGTCTGTGTCGGACGCGTGTCAGACTCGGACATGCGTCCAACACGCTCAGACACACGATCAACGCGTGGGACATGCTCAGATATGCATGTCCTAGCATTTTTTTGGACAAAAAAAACGTGAGTTTTTGAGATCCTACTCTAGGTTAGAGTAAGATGAGCTAAGGAGCAGCAAGAGTGACATGTCATGCATTGAGCTCCACTTGCTTATTTGCAACAGAGACAATGTTTTGCTTTTTTGTGGATAGATTTTACTTTATTTTGATTGTTTTGTTCTTTTGTTGAGTCCTTCTACTATAATCAACACCTCAGACATCTCGTTATATCGCTCAATTATAAGAGAAACTAGTGCTTTCCTGTCGATGGGGAGTATGGACCACACCCTAACAAGTCCAACCTCATCTATCTCCGATCGACCATATACTCGGTTAAACCTTTTCTCTTGCTTTTGGTGAAGTGCCCTTTTGTATGCTCTTTCTTTGCTGGATTATTATGGTGCTTGACATGATTTTTAAAAGTAAGCATTTGACATCAATTTTATGGCTCATAAGTTTATTGCAACACTTTTTAAAAATAATTTATCATGTATATATAAAAATATATATTTAAAATATAACGTGTCGGAATATGTCGAAATTCTCTATTTTTGAGAAATTACGTGTTGGCGTGTCGTGTTGTGTCATGTCGCGCGTGTGTGTGTGTCGGTGTCGGTGTAACATAGGTGTCGCTGCGCCCTTACCGCCATGCCGTCACCAAGCCACGCCTTTGCCATGTAGCCATGTCCTTGCTGCCGTGCCGAGCCACCCATCACTGTCGTCCATGCCATCGTTCGCCTGTGTTGTGTCGTCCACATTGCTGAGCCATTTGCCGCCGTCGCCATTCGCCGCCGCTATAAAACTAGTGAGTTAACTCCCTAATATTTGGTTAGGTTGTTAATTACGTTTATGGTTAGATTAAGTGAGATTTAGAACTAATTATTGGTGGATTAGTTGATAAGCTTTCTTGATAAGTGAAGTTGAAAAGGGTGATAAGTTATCATAAAAGTGATAAGTGATAGGTTATCAAGGAAAGTGATAAGTGGAAGTGATGACCTATCAAGGAAAGATTGATAAGCTATCACTAAAGAGGTGATAAGTTATCGATAATTAGGTGATAAGCTATCGCAAAATGGATGATAAGCTATCGTTAAATAGGCGATAAGCTATCGAGGAATGGTCGATAAGTTATCAAAGTTTGGTTAATAAGTTATCATTGTTAGGATGATAAGTTATTAATTAGTGTGTTTTGTGCTTGAGATAAGTGATATTTCTATGCATGTTTTTATGTTGTTTGAAGTATGGATTGCCTTGGAAAGATGATTGCCTCTTGAAAGGAATGTAGTTATTGGCATATAAATGGTAATTCACGAGGTGTCATTCTTGGATGCCAAGTTTTATATGTTGGAATAATCAAAGATGCTTGAAAAATGAAGCATGTAAAGTTTGACGGGATAAGCATGTCTGAGCGATCACGTGTGATTATTTTATTGTATTATTACGTGTGAAAAATGCAATAAGTTTGAAGTATGAGTGTCACGACCTAAATTTCAAAAAAACCTAAGTTAATGGATTACTAAGTTAATTAATCAAATTAACTAACCTAGTTTGAGTTCTCCCAAACTCTACCAAATCACGACTTAGGTTTATGTTCTTAAACATGCAAAAATGTTTAAATTGGAGTCACCACTAATCAGTTTCTTGGTAGGTCGATTAGACACCTAAATAAAATGCTAGAGAGATAATGTTTATTTTTACGAATCAGAGATTTCTAAGTCTGGGGACTTGATTACACTAGATAATTATCTAAAGCCCTTTTGGTACCGTTTTCATCTTATGAAAAATGTTTGGCATGCAACTTGGATTATTTTTAGACTAAAGTCCTAACATGTGAAAATGATCATGCGGGTACGCAAACAATTAAAAATAAGCACCCAATAAATCAAAGAAATAAATAAATTACAAGGAGGGAAAGATGACGTACCTAGACGCTGCAGCCTAATTTCTAACGCTTATTTCCAAAACGTAAGATTTAGACTAATGCAATTAATTTTGGAGTTTTCGCTTATTTAATGAAATGCAATAAATGCAACTTTATACTAAAATGCAATGCAACTATACAATATGAAATGAATTAATTAAATGACATGAATCTAATGACGTTTGAATTAAATGTCACACATTATGGTCCTAAACTTACCTTCACTAAATGATGGGTAAAGTGTATGTGACTATACTAAATGACATGCATTTAATCTAAGCTATCAAATTAAATTAATGAACCTAGACATGATACTACACGAATGCACTTAGTCATGAAACTAAAATGATCCTAGATATGATACTAAGATGAACCTACACTAAATGACGTACCAAATACATGACACGCACATGAATGTTTATTTTTGGTATTTTATGATTTTCGGAATAAAAAATGCATGAAATTTAAACTATCCTAAATGAAGATTATCTTTAATATTTAGGAATTAAAATTAGATTCCAAAAATATTTTAGAAAATCTTATCCTAGTTCTAGAAGATTTTAAGATAAATTGTTACTTAAATGATGCAATGCAATATTTATGCAATTTTATTTAAAATGCAACTAATCCTTTGAGATAAAGTTTTTAGGAAACATTATCTTACTAAATATGCATGATATAAAAATCGCATCTTGCTAAAATGATTTTAAATATAGGCTTTCTAGAAAAATCTACCTTCCTAATTATTTCCCATTAAAATTAATTTCGAATTTCCTTTTTTATTTTGGGAAAATTTGTCTGAAAATTAATTAAATTAATTTAAAAAGTGACTTAAAATTGAAAGAACAAATCTATAATATCATAGATGGCCTTTCAATTTCCATGTTTACCAAGGAGTATCTTAAAATCGAGATGTGTTACCGATATCACATGTTGTCGGTAATTTATTTAAATTAATTTTTAATTTCCGAAAATATTGCTAAAAGATAAGATTATGTAATATTCTAAAAATCATTCAAAATAGACATTAGATATCACATAATCTAGAATTAAGCAAGATTATCTCAAGCAAATATTAAAAAATTTAGAACTTACCTAGTTTAGAAGAGCAAGTATTCACTTTCCTTCTTTGGACTCGCAATCCACAAGCTAGGGCCAGCCACCATTGATCATCGGACCACCCATGAACCACCAGGGGACCGCTGGAGCACCGAGGGAGTCACCGGACAGCAGCTGGACGTCGGCAAACTTCGAGTCTTCACTCAGGCAATTCGTCGAACACCTTGTGTGCACTTGGTTTAGGGACTTTTGTGGCTTTGTCTTCGACTTGGCCTCGATTGGGGACACACCTGGGACTTCAAGGAACACCACTGGACACCTGGGAGTGGTCGCCGTCGGCTGAAGTAGCTTCGATCAGCGGGCGAGGCAAAAAACAAGCGTGATGCTCTGTTTTGCCCCCGTGAAACAGTGGTTGGTGGACCACTTTCTCACGCCTAGATCTTCTTCTTCGGGGCTTTTCTGGTCTGCATCGTTGCACTCCTTGAAACTAAGACATACATAGTATCTTCAGGTGAAAGTTCGAGACTTCTTATCATCAGGAACCACACGAACCAATTTCGAGAAAACGGCTCGAAGGGAGTTTCGAGCCCTGTTTTCTAGGCACGAACCAACTACCGGGGTTCTTCTTGCGAACAGATCTTCACACCTAGGACTCCTTACAACGAGATATTGGACTCCTTGGAAACTACGTTGTATGTAGTTCCAAAGGACATCGGCCTTGGGATGAATAGCCACTGTAGTAGGCAGCGACGAGGGCTGTAAAAGGGGTCAGCCACGGGTTACAAGCCGAGCTCTCCCTCTTCTTCTCTCTCTATGCACGAATTTTTCTCTCAAGAGAATGGTGTCCTCCCCCTTTTTAGAGCTTATAACGGGATATTTATAAAGGTTTCGAGAGTTTTCTCAATTTTTGGATATTTGCACTTTGGCCCTCGAACTTTTCACTATTTGCAAATTGGCCCAAAATTTCATTTTTCCTCTCAATTAAGCCCTTGGATGGTTCATTCAGCCCATTGGATGGGCTGAGCTGAGCTGAGCTTGGCTCCCTTATGGGCTCGCTCATCTCTTTCGGGTTTAATTTTGGCATTTTTCTCAATAAATTATGGATTTTTAATTACTAAAAAGGCCTTTTCCCAATTAATAATTTAAGTGGGATGAATTAAGCTCTAAGTTACCTTGGTCGAATTTTTTCAATTAAATGGCCCGGTTCACGCATCCAAGTTTTGTTTGATTTAGTCTTCGGTTCAATTTTTTAATGGGAAAATGCATGATTTAATTATGCTAAAAATTAATGGAAAATGTTCCTAAGTTAAATGCAAACTAAATGTAATTAAATTAAATATTTTTTGTAGGGGCCGGGGTCGGTAGGGGTGTGTACGGTCCGGGTTGGTCCGGTCCTCGTATGAAACCTGGGATCGGACCAATAATCTCGGTCCCCATGTTTTCGGGACCAGGATCGAGACTAGGACCGGACCAGGACCAATGGTCCGGTCCGGTCTAGTTCTAGTGGGACCATTAAATAATGAACCTACAAAGCCAATTGCGACTACCTAATAGCATGACACAATTTTTTTCGTTTGTGATGGAGCGCATGAATGAGAAAACCTCTCATTTTTAAAGCATTTCTGCATTGGATAAATGATTTGTCACAAATCATATCGCATACCAAACCAACAAATACATTTGTAATTGTACGGAAACATAACAAGATAAGAATGTCGCATTAGCAATTGTTTCATCCTAAGTTCCAAGAATCTTGAAACTAAAAGAAGAACAAAACCAAGAAAAGCAAAGCCTTTTCCATTGATCAACAAATAATGTTAGGATGGAATGAACATCTAATTACTAATCAATCCATTGACATCAAACCAAAGACTGCAATAAGAAGAAAGAAACCATTTATATAAATCTAAATGTTAATGTTAGAACTCAATCCGAAAACATAGGAAAGAGAGCTCAATCTCAAAATTACCCCAAGCATGGGTAACTTTTTTTTGCACACATCTAACTATTAAAAGCAAACAAAACAACACAATTTGGGCATTCCCAACTAAGAAATTTAGAAAAAAAATGTTTATATATTATATAAAAATAGGTTTAGGCCGAGCGGTCCGGTCCAGTCCAATGACCCTTAGAACCAGGGACCGGACCGCCCAGTCACCGGTCCTACTTATAGGAATCGGGGACCGGACCAAAATGGCCGGTCCGGTCCGGTCCCGATCTGGGCCAGTTTGTTCACCCCTAGGGGTTGGTCCTTATTTTTTTTTTATGCAATTAGTAAATTCTAAATAAAAAACTAAATAAGGGTCAAAATTTATGTGTCAACAATGAGCACGAATCATGGCATGAGCATGAATTATGGCTACATTAGCTAAATGTGAAGAAATGAAATTGACGTGTATGATTGATGTGCTCGTGTGATCATAAAAGGGAACGGAACCCCAAAGGTTTTGGGGATGATGCTCAATTTTATCATATACCTAGCGGGGGTTCGGACGTTGGATCACGATAGAGGTCGGATCGATACTCCTTAGGGAGTGTCGTCTGTCTTCGAGGGAGATCGAGATGTTGCTGTGCCCGATGAGGCGAGATGATGCCCGATTATGCTGGAAGACCGCCAACCTTCGGGTTGTGCCATGGCCCAGAGTGGTCGAGATGCCAATACTTGGGTTGTGCTATGGCCAAGAGCGATTGTAATAATTAGAGCACGAATTGGAACACGTATGGATGCATTGAGCATGAGAAATGATGTTATGTGTTTTGATTATGTGCCTTGCCTGATGCATTGTTTATAGAATGCTATAACTGATATTATGCAAGGTATTTGCCAAGGCGATGTAAGAATTCCTGCGGTTTGTTTGTTGATCTATAATGAGTTGAGTCGCTCGAACCTATTATAGTTGAAGTAGAGTGAGAATTGCTCGCTATTGATTTGCCATCGACAATAAGCTACATGTTTAAGCTATGCTCCAGGCGAATCGGCATCCTACACGAGGCTTAGGTTGTTAACTTATAGAGATTTATCTCACTCGTTGTTGTTAACTACTTTTCAAACTCGTAGTATGGATATGCGACCCATGCAGTTCGGGGTTCCCACAGACCAGAGCCTCGTTATAACATCGCACCCGGTCCACGGTTTAGATCACAGTTTTGAACTCCATGTTACTACGGTTTGGGTAGATGAGGGGTTGACGTACCTAGTACCCCACCGTATCAAGGTGTGGTTTGTCCGCCACAGAGAGGCCTTTTTTATCCTCTGAGGGGTTTCGATAGGCCTGGCGAAAGTGGAGCTCTCGGTGAGGAAGTATGGGATTTGATGGACATAGAGGCTCCCGACGGTGCTGTGAAAGATCCGGAATCTTACCCAGATGAGGAGAGCGATCTTGAGCCTCCTCCCGACTTCTACATCATCTAGATCGACCATGGAGTATAGACTTTTTGAGTAATCCCGACTTAGAGGAGATGGTTTAACCCCGACCCCTGGTATATCTTTTTGTGGTCTAATAAGAAGTGGCCCGTAGTGAGGGCTTGTATATATAAACTTTATAGGGTTAACAAGTACATAAATAAAGTGTACTTTGCTAATGATTATAGTTCTATTTTTCCCGCTATTCCTGTTGTTGCGATTGTTCCAGTGATTATTAATTGTTTTCGCTTGCGTTAATCAAAAGATAAAATGAATAAGTCGACGACGCGTCTTGAAATGTCCCATTCAAAATGACCCAAGAAAAGTATTGGGATCGTCGTACTCTCAAGTGCCGGGGCGTGATAGTAAGAACCATCGGCTGGCATACTTATGATGCCCCGTGGGAGCCAGATGAGAAATCGGGAAGCCTGAGGTTGGCATACCTCAAGGTTGCACAAAATAAGACGTGATGACCTCGGAGTAGGAACGAGATGCCTGTGGCTAGTATACCACAGAAGTCCGGTTCGTAAACCGAAGGTGATATTGATGAGGGTGGCACGTGAGGGTTCATTTGCATTGCATATACATTCATCAGCTTGATATATGCTTTCGACTACTTCATTAGTTTTACGTAATAATATCTATACATTGTCTTAATAATAGACTATGATTAATTTGATATGAACTGTATTTTATAACTCCTTAACTGTGGAAAGTATAGATCGGTTAGTTCAGAGATGGTTTGTTTTACTTGCTGAG
This sequence comes from Metrosideros polymorpha var. glaberrima, assembly GCA_001662345.2. Lineage (NCBI taxonomy): Eukaryota > Viridiplantae > Streptophyta > Magnoliopsida > Myrtales > Myrtaceae > Metrosideros > Metrosideros polymorpha. The sequence goes on along the minus strand of BCNH02000001.1, from coordinate 10,785,697 downwards.
TTACCTCACTTTTGTTGCTCTCCATGTTTTCAGACCTTTAGCACGATGCCTACTATACCTACCAGACCAACATCTACCTATGGCTTACCCATTGAGTTCGAGGGGTCTGTTTCTAAGCACACCGACCCTAGTTTCTCCTATGGGACCAATTCCATATCGTTTTGTAGTTGACTATACCAGGGTTGGCGGTCACCTTTTTGGTCCTCTTCCTTTTCCCTTCGACAGTATTGGTGGAGCTGATGGTGGTGCTTGATCGCATATGGTGGGTTAGTACGACATTTTTGGTGACTTTGGGCGAGTAGTCGCAGGTTGCACGAGCGACTTTATGGCGTTGCGGTTATTTCTTTTTTGTCTATACCGCTAGTTAGATGGTGACTAAGATGGGTAGTGATATGTATATGTTGTTAGTATGGGAGTAAGTAACCCTTTGGTAACCTCCCAGTTTCTACCCCATCCTTTAATTGTACGAATGCCTATCAATATGAAGTAAATAAATGTTGCCCTTTTATGTTCTCTTTGCCTTTTGAATGTTGACTTTAAGTTAATTGTCTTCCACTTGCACAATAAACTATCAAATAATAAAACCACTTAATATGTGATGGCTTGGGATGTCACGGCTCGATCCTAGAATGGGGATGTCACGGATTGTGGTATTAGAGCCGTAGGTTTTACCTTGGAGTGATAAGGTATGCTAGAAGTCGAACTGATTGTTAGAACGCGTGCATATAAACCATTACATGCATGTGTTTGTGTATATTATGTTGTGGAAGGTGTGATTCAAGTAACGTATGTTACTTGTAGAGTAGGACTTTTCGATTGCTTCCAATGATTAGTGACCGATTTTCAAAAGTTCTATTGATACAAGATGAGTAGGGCTGGCAGAGCATCATCTTCTAGGGCAGCTACTCAAGGGGGAGCGGATCCTTAGATAGATGGAATCCTAGAAGCGTTAGGAGAATTGGTGGGGCGGCAAGCTCAATAACAAGCGGCGGCAGAAGATGGAGATCACCATATACAAGGATTGGTTGAGCAATTTTTGAAACTAAAACCATCCCAATTTACTGGATTGGGAGATCCTGACGAAGTGGAACGATGGATAGTTGGAATGGAAAAGATATTCAAACTACGGGATTGTAATGTCACAGATAGGGTTGCTTTGGCTAAATATCAACTTGATGGCAATGCTCAACATTGGTGGGAGGCGTCAAAGGAAACAGTATTCCCAACTGGTATGGTGGTAACATGGAAAGGTTTTACGGATGCTTTTAATGAGAAGAATGTCTTTGACTGTGCTAAGGATAAGAAGGTTTCCGAATTCATGCAACTAACTCAAAAGGACCTAATGGTGGATCAGTATGAGGCGAAGTTCGCAGAACTATCCAGGTACACTTCTCGACTAATTGAGAACCATGAGGATAAAGCTAAAAAGTTCTTGAATAGTCTGAGGACAGATATTAGGAAACAACTGGTACTCCTAGAAATAATGGATTACAATTAACTCTACAAGAAAGCTCAGCTAGTAAAGTAAGAATTGGTAAAGGAAAAAGCAAAGACAATGCAGCAGATAAGGTTAGGTCCTCAAATCATGAACATAAGACGTGACAAAAGGTCAATGCGTTTTGGGGGATCTGTGTCGACGCCTAATAAGAGGTGTAACTTTATGAGTTATAGCGATACTAGGAGCAGCCAGTCGGTGAATCAAGGGCTAAATGTGAATGAGATGTGTCATCGATGTGGGAGATCACATGGAAATATGTCGTGTCCAGCATTAAGGATATGCTATGGTTGTGGACAACGAGGTCATATATGTAAGGATTGTCCTCGTGAAGGATAGCAATCATGTACGGGTATAGCACGCCCTCTTAACCAACCTCTTCGGGTTCAATTTGATGACAAGGAAGTTCACAAAGGCCCCCAGCGCAAGGATGAGTTTATGCGGTGACACAAGAGGAAGCTGAGGCTTCCAAGACGGTCATATCAGGTACAATGCACTCCTTTATGTCTATACATTTTGTTCAATTATATGGTTTAAGGACTGAAATGCTTGAGGTACCCCTTAGTGCTACGCCCCTTAAAGATGAAGTCTTGTCCACTCTGGCATGTTTAAATTGTAATATCAATATAGGAGGATGAAGTCTGATGATAGACTTGATAGTTTTGCCTATGTACGATTTTGACGTCATCGTAGGAATGGATTGGCTGCGTAAACAACAAGCCAATAAGGATTGCTATAGGAAGGTAATCCAGTTTGACCCATCTAACCAACCTAGCTTCGAGTTTTGTGGGAATGTAACTAATCTCCTAGTAGCTGTCATTTCTGTTTTTGAAGCGCATCAGCTTCTTAGTGATGGATGCCAAGGGTACCTAGCAGTGGTAAAGGATCAGACGAGGGAGGAAGCCAAACTTGAGAAAATCCTAGTAGCTCAAGATTTTCTTGATATTTTTCTTGAACAGTTGCCAGGATTACCACTAGAGTGAGAGGTTGAGTTTGTGATTGAACTTGCTTTGAGAACAAAACCCATCTTGAAGGCTCCTTATCTAATGGTCCCAATGGAATTAAAAGAGTTGAAGGTGCAGTTGCAAGAACTACTTGATAGAGGGTTCATTTGACCAAGTGCATTGCCTTAGGGAGCTTCGGTGTTATTTGTTAAGAAGAAGGATCAATCTATGCGTCTTTGTATAGATTATAGTAGGGGTGAGCATGGTTCCGGGTAAAACCGAGAACTGGGAACCGGAACCGAAAATCGAAACCGGAAACCAAACCGCCGGTTCTAGGTTCCAATGTATGAGGGTCTAGTTTCCGGTTCCATTTTTTTAGGAACCGCCGGTTCTGGGTAGGTTCTAGGTTCCTATAGGAACCGAACTGAGAACCAGAACTGGAACCAGGAACCGAGAATTGAATAAGGAACCGTACGCAGTTTGGTTCTTGTGCACCTATTTTATGGATTATGTTACTCAAAATACATGAATTTTGTCTTCTTTGATGCATTTCTTTTGCACTATTTTTCTTTTGTTGTCGCCAAATATACGTCGGATGACTACAAAAGATGATTTTGTGGCTTATATCTTGTGTTCTTTCCATCTTTTTTGGCGTAATTTGCAAAAGATTTACGGAATGGAAGTTTGGCATTTGCGGGATTTGGAACGATAGTATGTGGATGGTGGTGTGTGACTGTGGACAGTGGGATTGAGACACGAGGACCAAGAGTAACACAAGCAAACAACGTCCCAAAGTCACGAGACTAAGTTCTTAAAGGGGAAAACATCATAGTGCCTCGGTGTCACAGTCCCCCTTCTTCCCCATGTGCGCCCCATTCACGTTTTGGTTTTTTGAGTATAGACATTTTCTTCATAACTCATAGGTAATCAATCTCTCATATAATACATACATATATATATGTGTGTGTGTGAAGGCGACTCGAGTGTTGAAATTGGTACCGTTATATTTCGCATGTTAGATGAGGGAATCATATTGGAGAAGACCATGTTTTCCTCAAACTAGTCTTTTGATTGGTGGATTGATGTCCATAACATATAAACTATCTATTGTTTCACATTTTTTCTTAACTAAAAATGAAAAAAAAAAAGAACCTATAAGAACTTGGAACCGACCTTGGAACCTGTGACAAGGTAGGTTCTAGGTTCCAAATTCCAACCGGTAGGTTCTAGGTTCCCAAAAATGAGGAACTTGTAGGGATGGGTAGGTTCTAGGTTCCAAGTGGAACCTGTAAGGAACCTGGAACCGCTCACCCCTAGATTATAGGCAACTGAACCAAGTTACAGTTAAAAATAAGTATCCATTGCCTAGGATCGATGATTTATTCGACCAGTTGCAAGGGGCATCAGTATTCTCAAAAATTGTTTTGAGGTCAGGATATCATCAGTAAAGGATTAAGAAGGAGGACATTCCTAAGATGGCTTTTCAAACTCGGTATGGACATTACGAGTTCTTGGTTATGCTCTTCGGACTGACCAACGCACCTGCGGCTTTTATGGATTTAATGAGTAAGTGTTTAAGCCGTTCTTAGATCAGTTTGTTATTGTTTTCATTGATGATATCCTTATATATTCAAAAGGACCTGAGGAGCATGAGAAACACTTAAGGATTGTGCTTCAGACCCTTCGTGAGCATCAGCTATATGCAAAATTCAGTAAGTGTGAGTTTTGGCTAGATCAAGTAATATTCTTAGGTCATGTAGTAACTAGTGAAGGAATCTCGGTGGATCTAGCTAAGGCCAAAGCGGTGATTAATTGGCTAAGACTGATGATAGTGTCGGAGATACGAATTTTCTTAGGATTGGCAGGATACTATCGAAGGTTCGTAGAAGGATTTTCCCATTTAGCTGGTCAATTGACTCAGTTGACGAGAAAAGATACGAAGTTCGAATGGACTAAGGAATATGAGCACAGCTTTCAAGAACTCAAATGAAAACTAACAACGGCTCCAATCCTAACGATACCATCTGGAAATGGAGGATTCGTGATATACAGTGATGCCTCTCTTAAAGGTCTTGGGTGTGTTCTGATGCAATATGGGAAGGTTGTTGAATATGCCTCAAGACAATTAAAGCCGTATGAGATAAATTATCCGACACATGATTTAGAACTCGTGGCTATTGTCTTTGCATTGAAGATATGGAGGCATTACTTGTACAGTGAGAAATTTGAGATATATACGGATCACAAGAGCTTAAAATATATGTTCTCACAAAAAGAATTGAACATGAGACAAAGGCAGTGTATAAAACTACTAAAGGATTATGATTGCGAAATCCTGTACCATTCGAGGAAAGCAAACAAGGTCACAAATGCTTTGACCCGGAAGTCTGCCATGGTGGCAAGCATGAAGGTTAAAGAATGGAAGTTACTAGTTCAAACTTGAGGTGAGTAACCTTACGAGTCTTTTGGCTACCCTTAGGGTCGAACATGAAATTATATGAAAAATCATGGAACTACAACAGATTGACCCCGAGCTTGTAAAGATTCGTGAAAAGGCATTGAAGGACAAGAAGTCGGAATTTCAAGTGTCAGATGATGGGATTGTTAAATTTCGTGGATGCCTTTATGTGCCAAATAATGAAGAATTAAAGGAGATATTGGCAAAAGCACACTGAAGTAGCTATAACATTCATCTTGGGAACACGAAGATGTATCGAAACCTTTGTTAGCATTATTGGTGGAACGGAATGAAGGCCGACATTGCCAAGTACGTCGCAAGTTGCCTAACTTGCCAACAAGTGAAAGCAGAACATAAAAAACCAGTAGGGATGCTAAAACCCTTAGAGATTCCCGAGTGGAAGTAGGAACATATAACGATGGACTTCGTGCAAGGTCTGCCAAGGACATTTAGAGGTCATGACTCTATCTGGGTAATAGTAGATCGATTGACTAAATCGGCTCATTTTCTGGCCATGCGGGTGGACTACTCATTGGATAGGTATATTGATCTATATGTTAAGCAGATAGTAAGATTATATGGAGTGTCGGTTACTATAACATCATATCGAGACTCAAGGTTCACATCAAATTTTTGGAAAAGTCTCCAAATTGCTTTAGGAACGAAACTTCAATATAGCATGGCCTTCCATCCACAAACTGATGGACAATCAGAGAGAGTCATACAAGTGTAAGAGGACATGTTGCGAGCGTGCATTATTGATTTTAAAGGCATATGGGATGAGAGGTTGCATCTAGTTGAGTTTGCTTATAACAACAGTTACCATCAGAGCATTAGCATGACGCCTTTCGAAGCCTTATATGGAAGGGCTTGCATAAAGTAATCTGTTGGGATAAGGTTGGAGAACGAAGTTTAACGGGACTAGAGTTGGTGCAAATCACAACAAACACAGTTAAGGTGGTACGAAATAGGCTTTAGATTGCCCAGAGTAGACAGAAAAGTTATGCGGACAAACGTCAGAGACCCTTGGAATTTCAAGTAAGCGACACGTATTCCTTAAAGTGTCGCCAGTGAAAGGTGTGTCAAGATTTGGTGAGAAAGGCAAGCTAAGTCCAAGGTTTGTGGGACTGTTCGAAATACTTGAGAGGATTGGAGACTTAGTGTATAGGTTAGCTTTGCCACCCAAGTTAGCCAACATGCACGATGTTTTTCACGTATCTATGCTACGGAAGTATCATCCTAATCCTAGTCATGTCCTGGACGGATATTGGATCGTACGGAATAGAATCTTAGAAATAAGGTCATTCTCTTGGTGAAAGTTTTATGGCAATTTCATAATATAGAAGAGGCAACTTGGGAGTGCAAAGAAACCATGAGGCACCTTTATCCTCATCTTTTCAAGCAATAAGGTAAGATCTTAAATTTCGAGGATGAAATTTCCTAAGGTAGGGAGATTTGTGACATCCTAGTTTTCGCTCGCCTAAAATAAGTGCAGAGAATAACCTTTGAGGTTATTAGTTGATTTTGATTAAGTAAGGGTAGTCTTTGGCGCCTACTCCGCGTTCTAACCCACTTATGTAGATTCTTTGGACTAGTGATGGCCATTAATTATAGTCCATGGTACTTAATTTTTTTTTAGTAGTGGCGCCTAATATTGGTGAGGCTGATTGATAAGAATCCCTTGAGCTTAGTGCAATATAAATTCTAGTCTTATGATGGTCTTGTGGATGCCAAAGAAAGTAGTAGTGGAACACTTATCGATAAATGAGTACACTTATCATGCTAATTATTGCTAAGTTAGTTCGCCTATATTGCTAAGCATTGATAAGCCAACTTACCTATCTTGATAAGTTAGTCCATTTATCATGTTAATCATTGTTCATAGCACATGATCACCACATGGCATATTCTTTCTATTCCCCACCAATTTCCCATAAGCTAAAGGATAACAAGATCTTCTACTTGTCTCATCTTTAGACCTTGCCACACACCACCCCCTTTCCCCTACCTTCGGCCAACCCTTCCCCTTCCCCTTCCCCTCATCATTGTGCTCAACTTTCCTAGAAGGAAATCATTGCTGCCGCCCACCTGAACCAATGGCAATTCATGCAACAATTTCACTTAAGGAGGATAAAGGGCTTGGCCCTCCCTTTCCCTTCATTTTCCTCTCCTTGGCCACAGCTCTCTCTCTCTCTCTCTCTCTCTCTCTCTCTCTCTCTCTCTCTCTCTCTCTCTCTCGTTCAAGCTCATTCAACGGCAAGCGAAGAGGAAGCTGGGACTGGTGTCGCATTCTTGGTGGCTTGAGGCAAGTGAACTTGCTATTTCTAACTTGCTAGATCTATTAGTGTCATGGTTTGGGGGTGTAAGAGGTTGGAAAGTCTTAGTTGGGTTGAGATGGAAATGTATAATACCTAGTTGATGTTTTCTTGAATTGGGTTTGCAAGTTTATCTTCGGAAAGCTACATGCATGACACGGATTGACCATTTTCACGTTCAGTGTTAATGGAGAGGTGAATGAGTCGCATGGATCAGCGATGGTGGTGTCGCGAGTTCGGCAAGTAGAAATGAAACCGTGGGGTGGTGCCGTGCAAGGAAAATTGTGAATAAAAATTCTGTGGTTTGAATTGTGTTAGTCTTAGTGAGAGGGCTATGAGTTGAAGTGAGCTTTTGTGCTTGGTACATGACTATTGGGCCCTAAACCGTTGTTTGCATGGAATTGTCAAAGGCTCTTGGTCTTGGTGACCACCGGTTGCGTTTGTGTTCTGTGATTTAGGAAAGTTGGTGGAACTGTATGCTATGGCCGTGAGCCTTGACTGGAAAAGATAAGCGATGTCCTTGACATTCGACGAGTGTAAATTTGTAGTTCTCAAATGCATTGTCTAGTTGTGCTATGTATAGATGTGATAAATTCTTAGAGTTGAAATGTCATACTTGACCCTAGGTGTGATTTCTATGTAAGAAAATATTAACTTGTGCTCGTACAATTATTGTGCATCACCGACTAAATATTCATGAGCATACACATATTACATTGGTGAGAATTATTACGGTAAGGACCATCGGCTAGCATACCGATGATGGCTCGTGGGAGCCAGATGGGAAATCAGGAAGCTTGAAGTTGGCATACCTCAGGGTCATGTTAAGTAAGACACGATGGCTATCACGCAAAGTAAGACGCGATGACTTTGGAGTAGGAGCGAGATTGTGACATCTTGATTTTGCCTATTCGTTTAGCGAGCTATGCGAATAAACTCGACGATAGTAGTTGAATCTATTTAATAGACACTCGTCAGAACCTAAGCTTGGCATTGCTCATTTGGTGTCGAGGCAAGTGAAATTTGCATTTTCTACCTTTCTTGATCTGTTAGAGTCATGGTTTGGGTTAGATTCCTATGTAGACTTCGAAGTTTGTTGGAAATGAGAAGTACCGTAGCTTAGCTTGAATTGTTTGGCTGAACTTGTGTTAAATCTGATCTAGAATAACTCAAGTACAGCCGCGATTGAATCTGGTGTTCGCTGAGTACGGCATGCAAAAGAAGTGGTCGATATTTTGGTGATGCCGTGACTTTAACTTGTATTCTTAAGGCTGATAATGTGTCAATTTCGCTTGAGACAGTTGATACACGGATTGATTTTTGATATTAGCTTCGGTTTTGGTGTGGAAGTGAAGCCGTATACTTGTGTTATACGTAATCATCATCACTTCCGATTTACTGACCGGACTTCTGAGGTTTGCCAGCCTTAGGCATCTCACTTTAAGGCATCGCAGTCCGTTGCCCACGGCATTTGAGGTTTGCCGACCTCAAGCATCCCACTCCCCGGGTCATCATCGGTTTGCTAGTCGATGGTCCTCACCGATTAACATTCCTCACTAATGCATACGTATGCAAGTAACAAGTACCATGCCACCTACTTGTATCTCATGCCTTATTCAATAAGAATTCCACGCGATTTCCCGTAACTAGCCTCCAAGATCAATACGACCTAGGCATGATAAAGGGACAAAGCAATTCAGTTGAAGCATCATGTTACTACTTTAAAAATGTACACAAGCCACTTTACACTTATTCAATTTAAAATTAACACAAGTATATGGCTTCACTTCCACACCAAAACCGAAGCTAATATCAGAAATCAGTGTATCAACTGTCTCAAGAGAAATCGACACATTATCAGCCTTAAGAATACAAGTTAAAGTCACGGCATCACCAAAATATCAACCACTTCTTTTGTGCGCCATACTCAGCGAACACCAAATTCAATTGCGGCTGTACTTGGGTTATTCTAGATTAGATCTAACACAAATTCAGCCAAACAATTCAAGCTAAGCTACCGTACTTCTCATTTCCAACCAAACTACGAAGTCTACATAGGAATCTAGCCCAAACCATGACTCTAACAGATCAAGAAGGGTAGAAAATGCAAATTTCACTTGCCTCGACACCGAATGAGCGACGCCAAGCTTGGGTTCTGCCTTGAGTTCACCGACGAGCACGCTTAGAAAGAGAGATGAACTCAAGAGCACAAGCAAAAGAAAGGAAAATGAAGAAGAAAGTGGCAGTGGTCTCTCGGTCAAGAATGAAGGAGAAAGAAGGAGAGGGGGCTTTTTGCTTCCTCTTAAACCCTTTTGCATGCAATTTGGTTGGGGAAGAGAAGTGGCTGTGACTATCCACTTGCATGAAATTGGCGTGACATGACATTTGGTTGGGGAAGAGAAGAGAGGCGGCCATGACATGTGGCTCAAGCTTTGCTAAATGGCGTCCACGTGACATTGAGGTGTCCATGAAGCTGTGACCAACCATGCTTGCTAATTAGCTCTAGTTGTATCCATTATTATGTGACTTGAACACTATGTCGAGTATTAACATCCAAAAAATTTCATCCTCGAAATTTCTACCCTTCTTGATCTGTTACAGTCATGGTTTGGGTTAGATTCCTATATAGACTTTGTAGTTTGGTTGGAAATGAGAAGTACTATAGCTTAGCTTGAATTGTTTGGTTGAACTTGTGTTAAATTTGATCTAGAATAACTCAAGTATGACCGCGATTGAATCTGGTGTTTGCTAAGTACGGCGCGCAAAAGAAGTGGTCAATATTTTGGTGATGCCATGACTTTAACTTGTATTCTTAAGGCTGATAATGTGTCTATATCACTTGAGATAGTTGATACACAGATTGATTTATGATATTAACTTCGGTTTTAGTGTGGAAGTGAAGCCGTATACTTGTGTTATAAATTCTGGCTTTATTTTAAATTGAATAAGTGTAAAGTGGCTCGTGTACATTTTAAAAATAGTAACATGATGCTTCGACTGAATTGCTTTGTCCCTTTATCATGCCTGGGTCATATTGATCTTGGAGGCTAGTTATGGGAAATCGCGTGGAATTCTTATTGAATAAGGCATGAGATACGAGCAGGTAGTGTGGTACTTGTTACTTGCATACATATGCATCGGTGAGGAATGTTAATCGGAGAGGACCATCGGCTGGCAAATCGATGATGCCCCGGGGAGTGGGATGCCTAAGGTCGGCAAACCTCGAATGTCGTGGGCAACAGACCGCGATGCCTCGGAGTGAGATGCCTAAGGCTGAAAAACCTCGGAAGTTCGATGGAGGCTAGTTACAGGAAATCGCGTGGAATTCTTATTGAATAAGGCATGAGATATGAGCAGGTGGCTTGGTACTTGTTACTTGCATTCATATGCATCGGTGAGGACCATCGGCTAGCAAACCGATGATGCCCCAGGGAGTGGGATGCCTGAGGTTGGCAAACCTTGGATGCCATAGGCAACGGACCGCGATGCCTTGAAGTGAGATGCCTGAGGCTGGCAAACCTCGGAAGTTCGGTCAGTAAAGCAAAGGTGATGATGATTACGGGTCGGTCGGCAAACTGAGGGAACCGTACAATGAGAGCAATCTCGTGAGGGATTCATTGGACATACATATACATCATTTTGTACAAGCTCTAAATCATCTATGTCTGTTCTTGTTTATTCATTAGGCTTGTATCGTTGATATATATAATTTGTATTGTTTGACGTTAGGCTTTCATCATTATGCTATCACTTATTATGTTCCTAGGATTCCTTGATTGCGATCCTTGTGGGTCAATTAGTGTAGAACTTGTTTATTTCATTTGTTGGGCATTAGCTCACTGCTGTTAAATTTTCAGAGCATTAGCATCATGGCCGTGATACTCGCTATCCCGATCTCCCATTATGGAGCACTAGTAGATTTTGAATGGAACATGCAGAACTTTACCAACCTAGCTTTTCCCAATACTATGTTCATCAAATATACTGTTGTGTTGTGGGTTGACATAGGTTTACCACCGGTGTTGATTTCATATCGTTTTGTTGCGATTTATGTGATGACTAGGGGACGACTCATTGGTCCACTTCTGTTCCCATCCAATGGCAGCAGTAGTGATAGCAGCGGTGACGAGACTAGTAGGGAGTAGGGTCAATCGAAATAAGAACAACAAACAAGTGGTAGGGATATAAGGCCTCTTAAGGCTATTTCTATTTCATTCACAACATACTTTGTACACAAGTTGAGTGATCAAAATATATCATTACGAACATTTGGGAGACCAAAGGTAACTACGACGCCCTCCACTACTTATCGCAGCCCATATCAAAACATAGCAGTATATCTGACGAACACAGTATTGGGCATTACTTGTCGCAAACTTCCAAGGTTTGCCAGCCTCAGGCATCTCACTTCGAGGCATTGCGATCTGTTGCCTGCGGCATCCAAGGTTTGCCGACCTCAAGCATCCCACTCCCTGAGGCATCATCTATTTGCCAGTCGATGGTCCTCACCGATTAACATTCCTCACTAATGCATATGTATGCAAGTAACAAGTACCACGCCACCTATTCGTATCTCATGCCTTATTCAATAAAATTCCACGCGATTTCCCGTAACTAGCCTCCAAGATCAATACGACCCAGGCATGATAAAGGGACAAAGCAATTCAGTTGAAGCATCATGTTACTACTTTTAAAATGTACACAAGCCACTTTACACTTATTCAATTTAAGATAAAGCCAGAATTTATAACACAAGTATACTGCTTCACTTCCACACCAAAACCGAAGCTAATATCAAAAATCAATCCGTGTCTAGTTTGGCCAAAGAGGAAAAAATGAGGGAGAGATGGATCTTCATCCATTAGATACAAGAAGAGAAGGTAAAGAGAGAAGGTAGGGCGCGCCAAGTGGTGCCCATGCGGAAATGTGGTGTCAAGAAGCTAGGTGGCTGGCCATGCATAATTAATCATGCGAGGGTTCATTTGCATGGCATATGCATTCATCTGCCTATTATTTATAGAGATGCCTGTGGCTGGCATACCACAGAAGTCCATTTCGTGAACCGGAGGTGGTATTGATGAAAGTGGCACATGAAGGTTCATTTACATTGCATATACATTCATCTGCTTGATATATGCTTTCGACTGCTTCGTTAGTTTTACGTAATAATAGCTACACATTGTCTTAATAATGGACTATGATTAATTTGATATGAATTATATTTTATAATTGCTTAACTGTGGTTAATATAGATCGGTTAGTTCAGAGATGGCTTGTTTTACTTGCAGAGTTACCTCACTCCTATTGCTTTCTATGTTTTTAGACCTTTAGCACGATGCCTGTTATACCTACCAGACCGACATCTACCTACAGCTTACCCATTGAGTTCAAGGGGTCTGTTTCTGAGCACATCGACCCCAATTTTCCTAGCATAGTGTTTGTGAGGTGTTCGTTCACTTTATGGGTTGATGTCCTTTCTCCTATGGGACCGATTCTATATCGTTTTGTAGTTGACTATGCTAGGGTTGGTGGTTGTCTTTTTTGTCCTCTTCCTTTTCCCTTCGACAGTATTGGTGGAGCTGATGGTGGTGCTTGATCGCATATGGTGGGTTAGTACAACCATTTTGGCGACTATGGGCAAGTAGTCGCAGGTTGCACATGCGACTTTATGGCGTTGTGGTTATTTCTTTTTGTCTATACCACTAGTTAGATGGTGACTAAGATGGGTAGTGATATGTATATGTTGTTAGCATGGGAGTAAGTAACCCTATTGTGACCTCCCAGCTTCTACCCCCATCCTCTAATTGTATGAATGCCTATCAATATGAAGTAAATAAAGGTTGCCGTTTTATGTTCCCTTTGCTTTTTGAATGTTGACTTTAAGTTAATTGTCTTCTGCTTGCGCCATAAAATAATCAAATAATAAAGCCGCTTAATATGTGATGGCCTGGGACGTCATGGCTCGATCCCATAATGGGGATGTCACTCAGGCACATGGGTCGTGCCACATAATGCAATCATAATTGTTGATACTGAACTTTACAATGATCACATGACGTAGAGAATGGATTGAGATATGCACAATATATTTCCTAGGACGGTCACAGCCCATCATTAAAGGCATTACCCGTCATGTGCTTCAAGATTAGCCGGATTGACTCTAAGGAGATAACGTTGACACTAAGGAAATTTACTAAATAGTCGAATCGTGAATCCATCCAACGAAAACCCGCCGGGGTAGTGGAACACTTAGCCCAAAAAGAAATCTTCCACAAATCCAATAGTCGAATCGTGAATCCATCCAACGAAAACCCGCCGGCGTAGTGGAACACTTAGCCCAAAAAGAAATCTTCCACAAATCCAATAGTCGAATCGTGAATCCATCCAACGAAAACCTGCCGGGGTAGTGGAAGACTTAGCCCAAAAAGAAATCTTCCACAAATCCACTTATTAGAACAGCAAAAGAACTTTTAGCAGTGGAGTCTGCAGGCCATTTCCCAAAAAAGCAACGCGTTTTTTTAACGTTGGTCAATAGTATAAATAATCGATTTCCAAAAAATTATCATCCGAAACTTAAAACCTACCCTGTTGAGGTCAATTCCCCATTCCTAGAATTGAGAACCGACCTCTGTTGACCTTCGAACCAACCATGGCTATTTTTTTTCTTTTGTTTCATCACCTAAAGGATTCAAAAATTGCTAAAGAAATGAAAAGGTTTTAATAGAGAGACAAAGGTGGCAACAAGAGTGTAATTAAAAAAAGAAGTTAAGGTTAGTCCTGGTTCGATACTGGTTCGGTCTCGATTCTACCTTGGATTGAAGGCCAGTTTCAAGGTAGAACTAACGGTTCGGGATCCTAAACTGAGAACCAGATCGGTCAAGGAGTAAGGTCGGTTCGGTCCAGTTCCTAGGTTGGATCAGATCAAATGCACACCCCCAATCAATAGTGTTTCCTTATTTCTTCTTCTTGTGGTGTGACGCTAGTACGAGAGTATTTTACCTCACGAGAATATTCAAAAGATCTATTGATGCTATATACTAGCAAAATTGTACAACTATTAATTACTTATCTATCCATGGATAGAATTATTTATAAAATAATCAATTAAGGATATTTTGGGAAAATGAACAAAATCTTCTTACTACGAAATATTTAATCGTTAGTTAATGAAAAAAATTATCGACACAACATGAAAAGGGGGAAATCGTGCATGAAGTCTTAGCTATTGTGTATGGAATGCAATCAATTCCTCAACCTTTCAATTGGTTTTTTAATCATAAGCCTGTAAAAAGTGTAATCAAGTTCTTTAAATGAATAGTTTTTAAGATTGTCTACTTACGTGACATCCTTAAATTTCACTTTTCAACATAATTTTAGAATTTAATTGCATTTTCGATAAAGTGGAGGACCTAATTGGACCAATTAATAAATTTAGGACTCGATTATACTTTTTGATAATAGGTTTATGATTTGATTGAACAGATTGAAAGGTTTAGGGCTTGATTGCAATCCATATCTAGAGTTTAGATTCAAGAGTTGAACTACCTTGCATTTGTAAGATTTTTCACAAATAGAAAGAATCAAGTTTTAAAATTAAAATACGTAACTGACAAAGTAGAACTATTACATGCCTATTTGTCCATAAATGAAATACTTATCGAATAACTAATGAGGATTTTTGGGGGAAAATGGATGGTGATCCCTTGAAAATTGGAAGTCCTCTTTACTTCATAATATAGTATAGAGAAAGTCCATTTTAAAACTTGGTCTCCACTTTTTAGATGACTCAAACATCATTATCTCATCTCATTTCAATATAAAAAATGTAAAGAGAACATTTTATATAATAAATAGTTATAATTCAGGATCTTTGAGCAGTTATATAATAAATCTCCAATTTTCATGGAGCACATATCCTTACCTTTGAAGTTCATATCTATATTCACTCATGCTAAAAATTATTCAAATTCATTCCGAATCGGGCACATGCATAATTCGTGCAGAGAAACTTATTAAGCAAGTTCAAAGATAACTTTCAACTTTAAATTTTAAGGATGGGAATCATGAAAGTAAAGATAATTAGTAATCATTCATTCCACAAAACTAGATATGATGATAATTTAAAAGGGTCAACCAAAACTACTGATTATCATATATGCCTTTCTTATATTCTAAATTTGAATTAATCTTCTTGTCTGTCTACCTTTCTAAATCCTTTGTCGTATATAACCCGATCATACTCTCTCGTTTTTATTCATGTATTTTCTACTTTTTGCACTCTCTGTGTGTGCGATTATATCTTTGAGAGTACTAAATAACAGAACTGATTTCCTCTAACAATGAGCCCATTCATGCATGAACTCCTAATTATTCACATGTTTAATCTTACCCTTGGTATTGTTCGTCGATTGTCGCAAAGGAAGCGAAAACTGAATTTTCATAATTAGATCTTTAATTTAAAATTAAAATCCACGACAACAATTGCCGAGTGAAGTCAAAATCTGTTTTTTTCGATAAACAATCATCGAGAAAAGATGATTATAAGCCATATACTTTTGTTCAAAATTTGAATGAAAGGGATACCTTCACAAAGACAACTCAAGCGCCTCATCTCCATAGATATTCATAGACCTTCTCCTATCCAGTCCATATTGGCTATGAAAGGTTGCAAATATTATGAAAAGGTACAAGTAACATGCTTTGATGGAAGACACTTCTTGAAGGCACCTATTGAATGACTTACAAAACGAGTCTGGTCCTCTCTCCACCCATAATGAACAAACGTAACGTTGTATTATCTTCCATTAGATAAATACCTTAAGAGTAAAAGTGGGTTAAGGGAGAGAAATCGGACTTCATCGCTTATTCAATTTTCTGGATAAATTATTGTTTGAGGTCGTTGCATTGCTATGGATAAAGGTATGCATTAATCTTTCTCTTTTCGTGAAAATCATGAAGATCGAAGATTCTTTTAATTATGTGTTTCCACATAAAAGACTTATGTTATTGCTTAAAGTCCAAGGTTTTCCTCTACTGTAGATATGGGAGAGTAATTCTGATGGTTGATCTGTGACATCCTGATTCTGGCTCGTCTGTTTAATGCGTAGAGAATAACATTTGGAAATGTTATTTCATAATGTTTGTTGAGGGATAGCCTTTGTGTGATATTCCTAATTTTCGACCAATGTACCAAGATCGAATTCAATAGATTTGAACCATGAATTCTAATCCGATGAAGAGTATTTGATGTTACATTATTGAATCTCAAAATTTATTGGTAAACCATAAATTTTCAGATAAGTGACAGTAAGCCAAAAATTGAGAACCAAAGAGACGTTGTGGATTTGGCATGAACCAACGGGCCTACTACTACTTATGAAATTCGGCCACCAAAAGGCCATATAAAAGGAAATTACCATTTTGCCCCCGAAAGCCCATTTTCTGCCCAAATAAAGAGCCAATTGGATATCAAACCCATTAAGCCCTTTAAATTCAAGTCCAAGCCCATGTGAATAGTGCCAAGCCCGTATGAATAGTGCCAAGGGTGGAAATTACCATTATACCCCTTCTAGAAACTTGGACTTATAAGCTTGGTTTGATAAATTTTGGGGTTGCATTAATGACATGCAATAATGCAAACTTGGAGGGAAAGACAAGCCTTGGAAGACAACTCTCTTCCTTCTCTCTTTCACTCTTCACTCACTCACTTCTCTCTTTCCCTCACTCTCATGCCCATCTCTCTCTCCCTCTCTCTCTCTCTCTCTCTCTCTCTCTCTCTCTCTTTTTCCTTCATTTTCTTCCTTTTCCTTCTTGTTTCATCACCTTGCCACCATTCGGACCGCCGTTGTCGAACCATGCCGCCGTGCCCTTACCGCCTCTGCCGCTATGTAATCGAGCCAAGCCGCCTATAGCCACCGTCTGTTCGCTGTGCCATCTAGCTCAAGCTGCGCCCATGCCGTGCCGTCGTGTTGCCGCACCATGTCACTGCCGCCGTTAAACCAGTGAGTTAACTCCCTAATCCTTGGTTAGGTTGTTAATTGCACTTATAGTTAGATTAAGTGAAGTTTAGAGTTAACTATGGTTGGAATAGTTAATTGTGGTTGGAATAGTTAACTGTAGTTGGATTAGTTAATTATGGTTGGATTAGTTAACTATGGTTAGGTTAGGTGATAAGTTATCATGAAATGATAAGTGATGGTGATAGTTTATCAAGAAAGTGATAAGTGGAAGTGAAACCCATCAAGGAAAAGTGATAAGATATCACCAAAAGAGTGATAAGCTATCAGTGATTAGGTGATAAGCTATCACCAAAGAGGTGATAAGCTATCGGCGATTTGGTGATAAGCTATCGTCAAATAGGCGATAAGTTATCAAGGAATTAACGATAAGTTATCGAGGTTCGACTGATAAGTTAATTAATTAGTATGCTTTGTGCTTATGATATGTGGTATTTCTATATATGCTTTGGTATGATTTGAGGTGAGGATTGCCTTGGAAAGGTGATTGTTTCATGAACTATTATTTTTCTAGTTGAAAAGAATGCATTTTTGGCATATAAATTATGATTCTTGAGGTATCGTACTTAGATACAAGTTTTACGTGTTAGAATAATCTAGTAGACTTGAAAAATGAAGCATGCGAAGTTTGACGAGAAAAGCATATCTGTGTGATCACATGTGATTATTTTATTACATTTTTACTAGTGAAAATAGCAATATATTTGACGTATGAGCACGAATCATGGCATGAACACGTATCATGGTTGTAATGGCTCAAAGAAAGAAGAAATGAGAATGGCATGCATGATTGGTGTGCTCGTGTAATTACAAAAAGAGTATGGACGCCCAAGAGGCTTGGGGATGATGCTCAATTTATCGGATTCTCGGCGAGGTCGGGATGATGATGATTTATCAAATGCCCGGCGGGGTTGGATGATGGATCGCAATAGAGGCCATCATGATTCTTCTTTAAGGAATGCCGTCCATCTCCGGGGGAGGTTGTAACGTTGTTGTGCCTGATGGTTTTGGGACGATACCCGGTCATGTTAGAAGATTGCCAATCGGGAGTTGTGCTTTTGGCCCAAAGAGGTCGAGAACCACCAACTTTCTAGTTGTGCCCGAGAGCAGGCGTAATCACTAGGCATAAAATTGGAACACGCTTGGATGCATTGTGCATGAGAATCGGTGATATGTGTTCTGATTACGTGCCTTGGCTGATGTGTTGTTTATAGAATGCTATAACTAACAATATGCAGGGCGTGTGCATGTAACAAGGCAAGGTAAATATGCCTGTGATTTGTTGGGTGATCGATTTTGAGTTGAGTCACTCGAATCCGTTATAGATGAAGTAGAGCGAGAGTCGCTTGCTATTGGTCTATCATTGATAATAAGCTACATGTTTAGGGTATGCTTTAGGCGAATCAGCACTCTACACGAGGCTTAGATTGTTAACTTACTGAAATTTTATCTCACTCGTTGTTGGTAACCGCTTTTCAAGACTATAGAATAGAAGGTTGACGAGTGTGGTTTAGATCAAGGTGCCATCGCGTAGAGAAGTTTAAGTTAACGTAGACCCCGGTATCTTTTTGTTGGTCTTGGCAGGAAGTAGCCAAGACCAGTAAATAAATAAAGTGTGTTTTGGTAGCGATAGTATTTTTGTTTTCCTACTATCTCTGTTGTCATGATTGTTCGGGTGATGGTTAATCGTTTTCGCCTGCGTTAATCAAAAGATAAAATGAACGGGTCAACGACGCGTCCTGGGACGTCGCATTCGAAATGACCCAAGCAAGTATCGGGATTGTCGCGCGCCCGATGGTCGGGGCGTGACATGATCCTTAGCCAATGTACAGTACAGAGAGAGAGTAGCAAGATAACTTGCATTTCTCTTCTTTTGCTTAACGTAACCCCAGAACCAAAAAGAATTATTCATGTAACTTCTTGAAAACCCTAAGAGAAGGCTAGTTTATGGGATCCCCGAAGGGGTCTCTTTCCACAACGGTAGGAATAAAAGTGACTAAACCATATATCTTGAGATCCTAGAATCGGTAGTTACAGCGAATGCGTAGCTTCTTCTTTGTAACTACTCCTGCAAGAAGGAATCTCTTTCTTTTTGGGTATCATTTGCCTGCTGATCATAATGCCCACCTTTTTCTAGGGAAACTCTTTCCTATTATGTTCTTTGTTAGTTTCTAAATAACATTTAAAAAATTAGCCAACTTCTACAAATTGTAGTAATGTCCATCAACACATTGCAATTGACCCATGTAGAAAAAAGAATTATATTGATTATGTCCACCGGTTGCAAAAAGGGGTGAGCATCGATCTAGGGTTTGACCTTAGACTAACTATAGACTGGCCTAACCTGGTTGGCCCCTGGTCTTGGTTCTGCTGGAACCTGTACTGTATAGGTTGGTCCTTGGTCTGAGGCTTTACGATTAGTCCAACTCGGATCAACTCTGTAATATTTTTTTCAAACCCTAGGTATATAACCTAAAGTGCCTACCCCCTCTTCTTCTTTTGCCCTTTTCCTCTCCCTCTCTCGAAGTCTCACTCTTATTCTCTCCCTTAATCTCAAATTTTTCTTGACCTCTCAGCCTCTCTCTCTCAGCCTCTCTCTCTCTCTCTCTCTCTCTCTCTCTCCATACGAGCGCGATAACATCTCGTTCAACTTCCGTTTCGATTCCGTAACAACCGGGATCCTATGACAGCGGCAAATAGTGCGGAATAAAGGATGCATGCGGTAGCGCAAATAACTCTGTACGTATGATAAACAAGATGACTAAAATGATTCATAACATAACCAAAGTCAGTCGAATACGAAATAGTACAACTTAAGGAAGATGACAACATAGTTCGATGAAAAGGGAGACAGTCACTAGTCCAAAGCTACACCTGCTACCCTACGAGATTAGCCAAAAAGATGCCACAGATGCACCTAGACGTCGGGCTCGCCATCACTAGCATCTTCTTCTTCTTTAGAGTCGGATTCGACTTTAGTAGCGATAGGCTCCACGACTTGGGCATCCACGGCGGGAACAGGTGGAGATGGCTAGCTCGCTTGAACCTTGAAGATAGGGTTATACACCTCACCATTTGGAGGGGCGGGGTCGCACCAACTTGGGATTACACAAAATGGCACATCAAAACCCTTCAGGGGTCCAACCTTAATCTCATTCTTATCACGATAGAACCATGCCTCGTAGTTATATAATTTCCAATAAAGGTCCCCCTCGTCAACATAGACTATAGTCCCTCTTCTGATGTATGTCTTACCCTCGACCAGGGGGTATTTAGTGACTATCGTCTCAAAATCCATTGGCACTCCATAACGCTTAGGCAGCATACTTATGGTCTAGGGTCTGAAAATGATAAATCCCACGACGGGATGAGAATAAATTTCAGTGAGTCAAACCTAACTCTATACTAGGACAAAGGTATCTCCAAACTCTTACAACGTGCAAGTTCTAACCACGAGTATTCACAGGACCGAGAGCCAATAAAATGAAGACACGACATCAGACATTTAAATTTTCAATTCAAAAGTAGTTTACAAACTCATAAGCACTTAATTAGGGCTAGGCTTCGTTCTTAAGGCATAAAATAATTCTATGATTCACGAACAATGCTTTCCATCCAAAACTCAATTCTCGTTATCCAACCTTCATGACATATAAGTCATAATCTCGCTATCCAACCCTCACTACGCGCTTTAACGCTCGGGCCATAGCATAATATTAATCTTGTCGTCTTATCGATTTGCGCTATATCGCAAAAGTACTTTCATCAGCTCATCGGTCCGTGCTATATCGCAAAAGTACTTTTATCGGCTCATCGAGCCATATAATCAGTAATATGTGGCTTTTATTATACGGCTTTCCTTATAGCCTCTCATAAAGCCAGGATCATTATGATCCAACATCGGCATTTAGCATTCACTCGCCACACCGATAAATCACCAATAATCACACAAGGTTGAGTATACATAGGCCCTCAATTAACACTTACATAAGCCATTTGATAACTAACATGCAAGAATAGGCCATATATATCAACTTGCACTCAAGGCATGTCTTACAATCATAACTCACATAATCGTTTTGCATGACATAAGATAACATCACTTACATATTAGGTCACCCATGGACCATCTAGCACCGAATCACACAAGGACCAACACACAAAACGTTTCCATAAAACTTACAAACATTAAGCACAAAGCACTCCATAGGACATAAATTCGGTGGTACTGTTCACGCACCCAAACAGCCACTAGATTTCAGCAAAACCTAAACCAAACATGCTCATAACCACCTAAATATCATTATTTCAAGCCTACAAGTCATCCAACATGAAAATCCCATATAGTGCAAATTCGGGTCCCTTGCACTCCCACAATAAACAGCCCACAAAAAGCCTCAAAACCTCATCCACACTTGTCTATTAGTAACCTAGAGTACTAACATAGGTTTAGGGATGACTCACCAAAGATCCAAGAAAGAAAAGTCCCCAAAATCACCCCTAGAGCTCACGACACAAGTTGGTCTGGCGGGGTCCTTGGCTTCCTGAGCGAATGGCGGTACACGGCGGTCACAGGCTGAGGTGGCTCACAGTGGTGGTAGGTATGGGGCGTGATGGTGAAGTGTACGGTGGCTGGTGATGGATGGCAAGGTGGTGGTGGTGACCGAACAAGAGGGGAGAGGGAAGAGAAATATGAGAGAGAGTGAAATTCAAAATTATGAGAGGGGAGAGAGAATGAGGTGGTCTTGAGCTTCATTTTGGCTTATTTGGAAAGCTTTGGTAGGGTTTATGGGAAAAGACAATTATGTGACATGAGGGGAAGTCTAGTGATGACTATGAGTGATGGGTTGAGTGACATAAAGTGGGAGAGAAAAAGACAAGAGGTGATGGGTGGCTTAAAAGTCAAAGAAGATGGCCCACAATATCTCGCTCTTATCTTTTATGCAAAAATGCACATTTAAGGCATTAATGCCCTAAAGTTTCAATCACACAGGGGGGAGAGGCCAAAAATTAAATGTGCTCTCAATTAAAAATCTAAGGAATAAGCCTAAATTCGAGGGTGCAAGGAATTTCTAAATTAATTCCCTTAATCACCGATTTCCAACCTACCTCGAAACGACCCCAAATTCAAAAAGTCTTGACGAGACGATTCCAATGTTTCATTGTCGAAATTCTTGAATGATCGACATCGAATTTCGAAGTCCAATTCATGACTAAAATCCATGAATATTAATTTCAAGGCGTCTCGAACTAACGGGTGGCTTTTAGGGTTTTACGCGTATCGACCCGTGATCATCGTCACGTTTTAAAGTTATTCAAACCATGGCGACTTTGATTGTCATGTAATTATGATGGTCAATCGTTGGTTCCAAAGGTTGCGTTTGTTAGAAATCTAGTTTAGGTTAATTCGCAAATTATACTCTGGTCGTACGGAATCACCCGCGGACCAATCATATAACGCTAGCAAATCGTTCTAAAACCAATCTTTGAATGGCCTATGATGGCACAGGATGTTCTCTCGGCAATCTTTATGGTCAAGTCGTTAATCTATGGTTGAGTTCTTTGGTCTACAAACTTAATTCCTCGTTAGCCTTTCCCCTTGGGTTAGTTAACTCAAGAGTGATCAATTCTGAGCGAGATTTACTAAAATACATCGATTGATATTTCATTCATTCATAAGCTTCGAAATGGGTCGAAATTTAGAATGTCACAACTCTTCCCCCCTTACAAAAAATTTCGTCCTCGAAATTTGCAACAAAATCAATTAATCAAAAAGATGGGGTGCTGGCGTCTCATCGCTTCCTCGCTTTCCCAGGTAGCGCCTTCTGTTTCATGATGCTCCCAAATCACCTTTACCAATAGAATCGTCTTGTTCCTCAAGACTTGTTCTTTCCTGTCCTCGATTCTAACTGGCCTTTCTACATACGATACCCTATTGTCCACTTCAATGACTTCATGATCCAGCACATGAGTCGGATTTGGTTCGTACTTTCTCAACATCAACACATGGAATACATTATAAACCTACGACAGATTTAGCGGCAAGGCGAGACGAAAGGCCAAAGTTCCGATTCTTTCCAATATTTCAAAAGGACCTACGTACGTCGGACTTAACTTTCCTTTCTTTCCAAATCAAGATAGTCCTCATATCGGCGACACTTTGAGAAAAACATGATCTCCCACTTGGAATTCTAAAGGCCTACGTCGCTTATCAACATAACTTTTCTGTCGACTCTGAGCTGTCTTAAGTCTTTCTCGAATAATCTTTACCACCTCGACTGACTGCTCAATTAATTTCGGGCCTGTTATGCTTCTTTCTCCAACCTCATCCCAGCATATCGGTGTTTTGCAAGCTCTGCCATACAATGCCTTGAACGGCGCCATTCTGATACTCTGCTGATAACTGTTATTGTCGGCGAACTCAACTAGATGCAACTGCTCTTCCCATCCACCTTTGAAATCTATAACACATGCCCTCAACATGTCCTCGAGCGTTTGAATCGTCTTTTCAGATTGTCTATCGGTCTGAGGATGATATGGCGTACTAAACTGCAACTTGGTTCCCATTACACCCTGAAGACTTTTCCAGAAAGTCGCAGTGAACTTCGAATCTCTATCTGACGTAATCGTCACTGGTACCCCATGAAGACGTACTATGTGACGCATATATAACTCGGCGTACCTATCCATTGAGAAATCCTTTCGCATAGCCAGGAAGTGTACAGACTTGGTCAATCTATCCATAATTACCCAAATCGAGTCGTGACCTCTTTGGCTTCTCAGTAAACCCATAACAAAATCCATTGTGATATGTTCCCATTTTCATTCAGGAATCTCTAAGGGTTACAACATACCATCAGGCTTACAATGCTGCACTTTCACCTGCTGGCACGTCAAGCACTTAGCTATGTGTATAGCTATGTCTACTTTCATCCCATTTCACCAGTAGTGTTGATGCAGATTCTGATACATTTTGGTGCCACTAGGATAGATGCTATAACTACTCCTGTGAGCTTCCGATAAGATCTTTTCCTTAAGTTCCTCATCATTAAGTACGCATAATCGCCCACAAAACTTCAAGATCCCATCTTCTGACACTTGAAAGTCGGGTTTTCTCTTATCTGCATCCATTCCCAATATCTTCTGAATGTTAGGGTCCGTAGATTGCAATGCCTTAATCCTTTCCTGAATCTCTGGTTCAACTCTCAATGTAGCCATCAGACTAGACAACTGGCAAACCTTCAACTTGAATGCTGAATCCTGTATTCCTCCCATCAGGGTCCATTCTTTAACCATCAAATGTGCAATGCTTGATTTCCGACTAAGGGCATCAGCTACTTTATTTGCTTTCTCAGGGTGATACAGGATATCACAATCATAATCCTTAAGCAGCTCCATCCATTGACGTTGTCTCATGTTCAGTTCTTTTTGGGAAAACAGGTACTTCAAACTCTGATAATCTGTGTAGATCTGAAACCTTTCTCCACATAGATAATGCCTCCAAATTTTTAAAGCAAAGATGATCGCTGCAAGTTCCAAGTCGTGCGTCGGGTAATTCATCTCATGAGGTCTTAACTGTCGTGATTCATAAGCAACAACTCTTTCATATTGCATTAACACGCATCCTAATCCCTTTAGCGATACGTCACTATATATCTCATAACCTCCAGGACCAGAAGGAATTGTCAATATTGGCGCGGTCGTCAATCTATGCTTAAGCGCTTGAAAGCTCCTTTCGCACTTATTCGTCCATTCAAATCGTGTTTCCTTCTTAGTCAACCTTGTCAACGGAGTAGCTATCGAGGAGAACTTTTCCACGAACCGTCTGTAATAGCTTGCCAATCCCAGAAAACTTTGAACGTCGGTAATTGTCGTCAGTCTTGGCCAATTCATTACTGCTTCAATCTTTGAAGGATCTACTGAGATCCCATCTCTAGATACTACATGACTAAGGAATGCTACCTTATGTAGCCATAATTCGCACTTGCTAAACTTAGCGTAAAGCGAGTGTTCTCTTAAGATCCGTAAGACAATCTTCAAGTGTTGCTCATGTTCTTCATGACTCCTCGAGTAAATCAAGATATCATCTATGAAGATGATAACGAACTAATCCAGATACTCCTTGAATACTCGGTGCATCAAATCCATGAAAGCGACTGGAGCATTAGTCAGTCCAAATGGCATAACCGTAAACTCATAATGCCCATATCTCGTCCTAAATGCCAACTTCGGTATATCTTTCTTTTTGATCCTTAACTGATGGTAAGCCGTCCTTAAATCGATCTTGGAGAATACTAACGCTCCTTTCAACTGATTGAACAAGTCGTCTATCCTAGGCAACAGATACTTGTTCTTAACGGTCACCTGATTCAATTGCCTATAGTCAATGCACAGACACAATGACTCGTCCTTTTTCCTTACGAACAATACTAGCGCTCCCCAAGGCGATGCACTTGGGCGAATAAACTCTTTATCCAGCAGCTCTTGCATCTGAACCTTCAATTCCTTCAACTCTGACAAAGACATTCTATAAGGTGCCTTTGAAATCGGCTCCGTTCCAAGAGCTAATTCAATCGAGAATTCCACTTCTCTTTTAGGTGGCGATCCCAGCAATTCCTGAGAAAAGACATCGGGAAATTCGCGCACTACAGCTATATCCTTTAGCTTATGTTCCTCGATCGTCGGATCAACCACGACAGCCAAGTAAGCTTCGCATCCATTGTCCATCAACTTAGTCACCTCAAGTGACGAGATTAAAGGGATCGAGGTTCCTCCTCGACTCCCTACGAATTCGAATCTAGGGTGACCAATAAGATGAAATTGGATCACCCTACTACCACAATCCATTACAGCTCTTAGCCTACCCAACCAATCCATTCCAATAATAACATCAAAGTCATGCATTGCTAGCACCGCCAAGTCTATCAATCCTTCGCTACCACCAATGACTATCTTACAGTTCTGGCATCCTAACGAGATTAGCACCTTATCCCTTAAAGGGGTAGTAACATGAAATACTTCATCCAACGGTTTTAATTCCAATTCAGCAAAATCAGCAAACTGTGTAGATACAAAAGAATGCAATGCTCCAGGATCAATAAAGCATAAGCAGCTTGGCCACATAGAGAGACCTTACCTATGACCATGCCAGACGCATTCTCTACCTTCTTGCGCGCCACAGTATATACCCTTCCTTGAGCTGGCAGCTTGTTCAGATTGGCCTATGGGGCAGCTCCCATCTGCGGTCCCGGTTAGGGTCGCGGTTGTTGATACTGAGGTCCCGCGGCTAGGTTTCTACACTGCCTCGTAAGATGGCCCATCTGACCACACTTGAAGCACGCTCCTGACTAATTGGGACAAGGCCCATTTTCATGCTTTCGTTCGTAAAGGCAACAGTTCCAGTGGTTCCGAAAAGTTGGCTTTCCAATATTCCTCTTAACTGGAGTAACGAATTGCCTATTGTTCATCATAGGCCCCTTGCCAAAGTTTCGATTGTCCCTCACTACGCGCTTTAGCGCCCGTGCCATAGCATAATATTAATCTTGTCAGCTCATCGGTCCGCGCTATATCGCAAAAGTACTTTCATTGACTCATCGGGCCATATAATCAGTAATATGTGGCTTTTACTATATGGCTTTCCTTATAGCCTCTCATAAAGCCAAGATCATTATGATCCAACATCGGCATTTAGCATTCACTCGCCACACTGATAAATCACCCATAATCACACAAGTCCGAGTATACATAAGCCCTCAATTAATACTTACACAAGCCATTTGATAATCAACATGCAAGAATAGGCCATATACATCAACTTGCACTCAAGGCATGTCTTACAATCACAACTCACATAATCTTTTTGCATGACACAAGATAACATCACTTACATATTCGGTCACACATGAACCATCTAGTACCGAATCACACAAGGCCCAACACACAAGGCGTTTCCATAAAACTTACAAACATTAAGCACAAAATACTCCATAGGGCCTAAATTCGGTGGTACTGTTCACACACCCAAACAGCCACTAGATTTCAACAAAACCTAAACCAAACATGCTCATAACCACCTAAATATTATTATTTTAAGCTTACAAGTCATCCAACATGAAAATCTTATATAGTGTAAATTCAGGTCCCTTGCATTCCCACTATAAACAGCCCACAAAAAGCCTCAAAACCTCATCCATACTTGTCTATTAGTAACCTAGAGTACTAACATAGGTTTAGGGATGACTCACCAAAGATCCAAGAAAGAAAATTCCCCAAAATCACCCCTAGAGCTCACGGCACAAGTTGGTCCAGCGAGGTCTTTGGCCTCCCGGGCGAATGGCGGTCATAGGCTGAGGTGGCTCAAGGTGGTGGTAGGTGTAGGGCGTGATGGTGAGGTGCACGGTGGCTGGTGGTGGATGGCAAGGTGGTGGTGGTGACCGAACAAGAGGGGAGAGGGAAGAGAAATATGAGAGAGAGTGAAATTCAAAATTATAAGAGGGGAGAGAGAATGAGGTGGTCTTGAGCTTCATTTTGGCTTGTTTGGAAAGCTTTGGTGGGGTTTATGGGGAAAGACAACTATGTGACATGAGGGGAAGTCTAGTGATGGCTATGAGTAATGGGTTGAGTGACATAAAGTGGGAGAGAGAAAGACATAAAGGTGATGGATGGCTTAAAAGTAAAAAAAGATGGCCCACAATATCTCGCTCTTGTCTCTTATGAAAAATGCATATTTAAGGCATTAATGCCCTAAAGTTTTGGTCACATAGGGGGGAGAGGCCAAAAATTAAATGTGCTATCAATTAAAACTCTAAGGAATGAGCCTAAATTCGGGGGTACAAGGAATTTCTAAATTAATTCTCTTAATCACCGATTTCCAACCTACCTCGAAATGACCCCAAATTCAAAAAATCTTGACGAGACGATTCCAATGTTTCATTGTCGAAATTCTCGAATGATCGACGTCCAATTTCGAAGTCCAATTCGTGACTAAAATCCATGAATATTAATTTCAAGGCGTCTCGAACTAACGGATGGCTTTTAGGATTTTACGCATATGGACCCGTGATCATCGTCACATTTTAAAGTTATTCGAACCATGGCGACTTTGATTGTCATGTAATTACGAGGGTCAATCGTTGGTTCTAAAGGTCGTGTTCGTTAGAAATCTGGTTTAGGTTAATTCGCAAATTATACTTTGGTCGTACGGAATCACCCGCAAACCAATCATATAACACTAGCAAATCGT
Source organism: Metrosideros polymorpha var. glaberrima (assembly GCA_001662345.2). Lineage (NCBI taxonomy): Eukaryota > Viridiplantae > Streptophyta > Magnoliopsida > Myrtales > Myrtaceae > Metrosideros > Metrosideros polymorpha. Next base: position 10,757,227 of record BCNH02000001.1, on the reverse strand, counting down.
TCTAAAACCAATCTTTGAACGGCCTATGATGGCACAGGATGTTCCCTTGGCAATTCTTATGGTTAAGTCGTTAATCCAAGGTCGTGTTTTTTGGTCCATGTACTTAATTCCTCGTTAGCCTTTCCCCTTGGGTTAGTTAACTCAAGAGTGATCAATTATGAGTGAGATTTACTGAAATACATCGATTGATATTTCATTTATTCATAAGCTTCGAAATGGGTCGAAATTCAGAATGTCACACACACACACACACACACACACTCTCTCTCCCTGCTCATTTATTCTTCGTCGACGTTGATCATCAGCAACAAAGACTCGAAGATCTCAGCAAGTTAGATTGATCATCGTTTGGTATTAACATTGCATCTCAAAGTTAAGTACCTCCATACTCAGTTATTAGAGAAACTGATGCATACATGGGTGAATGATTCTCAAAATAAGAATGAGGTTAGAATATATGGATTGGTAATGGGGGTTTCTATGGTTTAAGTGTATGGATGGGTGTGTTTAGAGAAACGGGATAATGAAGTGTGTCGGTTGAAAGATAGAGAAGGGTATCGATGGATTTAGGAAAGCACATGATAGATATGATCACCACCAAGGTATAAAGGACGTGCCAATTGGCACGCCTCGGCCCTTGAGCATGCAACGATCCTTGTCACTTATCTTGGGTCATTAAGAATGCAATATCTCAGAATGCGTCATCGACCTATTCTTTTTATCTTTTCATTAACGCAAGCAGAAATGATTAATAACCACCCAACAATCACAACAATGTGGATAGCAGGAAAAACAACAGAGCTACAATCTTTAGCAAAACACACTTTATTTATGTACTTGTTAACCCTATGAAGTTTATATGTACAAGCCTTCGCTTTCGGGCTACTTCCTACCAAGACCATTAAAAAGATACCAGGGTTGGGGTTGACTTAAACTTCTCTACGCAACCAAGAATTAGATGCGGTGTTATCTCGAGGTTTTAGTCCATAGGGACCCCGAACTGCACCTGTCTACTTTCCATTCTATGGTCCTGAAAAGCAGTTAACAACAACGAGTGAGATAAAATCTCAGTAAGTTAACAACCTAAACCTCATGTAGGATGTTGATTCGCTTAGAGCATATCCTAAACATATAGCTTATGTCGATAACAGATCAATAGCGAGCAATTCTTGCTCTACTTAATCTATAATAAGTTCGAGCGACTTAACTCATTCAACAAACAAACCACAGGCATTCTTACCTCGCCTTGACAAATACCCTGCATAATATCAGTTAGACGAGCACATAATCAGACCACATAACACCATTTCTCATGCGCAATGCATCCAAGCGTGTTCCAATTTTATTGCCTAGTGATTACGACCGCTCTCGGCCATGGCATAACCCGAAGGTTGGCGATCTCAACCACTATAGGCCATGGCACAACTTGAAAGTTGGCGGTCTTCCGGCATGACTAGGCATCGTCCCGCCCCATTGGACACGGAAATGTCTCAACCTCCCCCGAAGATGGACGGCATTCCAAAAAGAGAATCGGTCCAACCTCTACCACTTTTCGTTATTCGACCTCGCCAGATAAAATTGGGAATCATCCCCAAAACCTTTGGGGGTCAATATACTTTGTGATCACACGAGCACACCAATCATGCATACCAATCTCATTTCTTCTTTCTTTTAGCCAATGCAACCATAATACGTGCTCATGTCATGATTCGTGCTCATACGTCAAACTTATGACAATATTTCACACGTAAAAATGCCATAATAAAATCACACATGATCACACGTACATACTTATCCCGTCAAACTTTACGTACTTTATTTCTCAAGCATGCTACATTATTCCAACACCTAAAACTTGGTATCCAAACACAACACCACGCAAATCACCATTTATTTACTAAAAATTACATTCTTTTTAACTAGGAAATAATAGTTCAAGAGGCAATCACATTTCTAAAACAATCTCAACAACATACAATCATGTATAATCATGTATAGAAATACCATATAACTCAAGTACAAAACACTTTAATTAACAACTTATCACCCAAACTTTGATATCTTATCGATAATCCCTCGATAGCTTATCATTCATTTTCCGATAGCTTATCACTTAAGTACCAATAGCTTATCATCCTTTTTATGATATCTTATCGTCCAAATGCCGATAACTTATCATCCATTTAATGATAGCTTATCACCTAATTACCAATAGCTTATCACCCCTTTGATGATAGCTTATCACCTTTCCTTGATAGGTTATCACTTCCACTTATCACTTTCCTTGATAACCTATCACTATCACTTATCATTTCATGATAACTTATCACAATTTCTACTCCACTTATCATGATAGCCTATTAACTAATCCATCCATAATTAGTTATATACCTCACTTAATCTAACCCTAAACACAATTAACAACATAACCAAAGATTAGGAAGTTAACTCACTAGTTTAACAGCGGCGACAAACAGCAATGAATGGCAAAGGCATGGCTTGGCTTGGTGTGGCAACGGCATGGGCGCGGCTTGGCTTGGGTAGCATGGCAATCCAAACGGCGGCAAGGGCATGGCTCGAGCTCGGCACGGCGAACGGGCGGTGGTGAAGGATGGCCGAACCAAGAGGAAAATGAAAGAGAGAAAGAGAGGAAAAAGAGAGAGGGGGGGTAAATGAAAGAGAGAAAGTGAGAGTGAGAATGAGAAAGAGAGTTGTCTTAGCCAATGTCTTCCAAAGCTTGTCTTCTTCACTAAGTTTGCATTATTGTTACCCATAAAGGCAACTCGAAATGTTATCAAATTTGGCTCTTAAAATCCAAGACAATCTTAAGCAAATAATTGAAGGAAAGAAAGAGAGAGAGAGAGAGTGAGTGAGTGGAAGTCTTCTACTCCAAGATGTCTTCTCACTTCTTCACCAAGTCTTCACTTTGCATTTATCAAAATTGTCTCTTGCCCATTAATATTTGTCCCTTAAAGTCCAAGTTTCTAAAATAGGTATTTTGGTAATTTTCACTCTTAGCACTATTCATGTGGGCTTGGTACTATTCACTTGGGCTAGGGCTTGAATTAAATGGGTTTAGTGGACTTGATATCCAAAGAGCTCTTTATTTGGGCAAAAAATGGGCTTTCGGGGGCAAAATGGTAATTTTCTCTTGTAGGGCCTCTTGGTGGCCGAATTTAATAGGAAATAGGCCCGTTGGTTCATACCAAGTCCGTAAGTTCTCTTTGGTTCTCAATTTTCGGCTTACCATCACTTATTAGAATTTACCAAAAAACTTTGAGATTTTGATAAATGTAACGTCCAATACTCTTTATCGGATTAGAATTCGTGATTAAAATCCATCGAATTCTATCTTAGTACATTGGTCCAAAATTTAGGGATATCACACCAATAACCAAGGATAAAGATCAAGAGTCAGGATAGAAGCACACCACTAGAGGTCTAAAGGAAAATCCACCAACCTTAAGCTAAAGGGCTTTCGGCTCACCACCAAAGAGTAATCCTCTCTCCAAGGATAACGAAATCAGATTCGATTCACCACTAATGAATTGGATAAAAAAATCAGATTGATTCAACTCACTAAGAGGAATTTTTTTCATTCAACAAGTCTTCTGAATTACAATGGAGAATGCTCCTTTTATAGGAGAACTAAGACATAGGAAATAGACATACATTAAAAGGACATGGGAACTACCCGATATTAAAGACATGGGAACCAAAAAACTAATTAAAGACTTAGGAACTAGAAGACTAATTAAAGTCTTAAGAACTAGAACTTTGACTCTAGAAACCAACATTACAATAAAGACTCTTAAAGACATAGAAAATAAGAAATGTATTAATAACATGGAGACTTGAGTTCTTGGCTCTTCATTCTTGCGATTCATCTTCCCATGCTCTAGCCTTGACTAGTAGATAACTTCTTAGGGAAAAGGACACTAGGAGTGCCATAAGTTTTGTACAGAAATCACTTGAGTGCCATAACTTTTTTAAAATGCTCACTTGAGTGCCAATGGCGCCGGAAATCCAACATGGATGTCGGAAATCATACGTGGACGTCGGAATGACTATTTTATTCTTATTTTAATAGTTTTTCAATATTTTATAATAATTTTTTCTATTTTTTTATTTTACTTTGTCTTTTCATTTCTTTTTGCCTTTTTTCTGAAAAAGGGAAAAAAGAAAAAGAAAAAGAAAGAAACTCTCTCTCTCTCTAAAACCCTCACACATTCTCTCTCTAGAGCTCTCTCTCTCCTTCGTTGTTCCCTCGATCGATCCCTCCTCTGCTCCTCCGTCGTCTCCTCTCATGGATCTACCCAACTCCTTGTCTTCAACTTCGCTCGTTCTTCTCTTGATTGCTTCGAACCTCGAACCCTATCCCTAATCTTGTACCATTTGATGCTTTATCCCCAGCTCGCTTCCAACTCCCAGGAAGATTCTAGAGAGAAGGGGGGGGGGGAATCGGAGAGGAAATGAAAGTGCCTCGTTGCTTCTTTTGCCAAAAGTGGTACAACAAGGAAGACCGAGTGCCTTTGCTCCTCCAATGTGGCCATGGATTTTGCAAGGAGTGCCTCTCTAGGATGTTCGTTGCATCGCTCAACAACACTCTCCCTCGTTAGCCTTGCTCACCCACGATCGTTGGTGAAGGCCTTAGCTAGATCTAGGGAGGGCACCTCACCCGCAGCTAGCAAGGCCGCGATGGCCTCACCCGTGGCCAATGAGGCTGCGAAAGTCTCACCCGAGGCCTTCACGGCCTTGTCGGCTGCGGGCAAGGCGGCCCTCGTCCAGTCTGGGCAAAGCTTTTGCGGCCGGTGAGAGTCGCCCATGACCCTCGCCGACTCGAAAAAAAAAAGGCAAAAAAGAAAAGAAAAAGAAAAATTTAAAAAAATTTAAAAACTATTAAAATAAGAATAAAATAGTCCTTCCGTCATCCACTTATGATTTCCAGTGTCCACGTCAAATTTCTGACGTTGATGGCACTCAAGTGAGCATTTTTAAAAGTTATTGCACTTAAATGAGCTAAAAAAAGTTATGACACTCAACTGATCTCCATACAAAACTTATAGCACTTTTGGTGTCCTTCTCCCTAACTTCTTTATAATATCAATCAAATACCAAAAGAAATAGCTAGGAAAAGCCTCCCATCGATATGTTATTGAATCGTTATGAAATCGATAAATTTACTAAGGATTTGTTAACTCTTAATGACAAGGGAAGTTTCAACAATTCTTTAATCGAATACCTGGTCGAGACTCTTCTTATCGATAGCTTCATTCTTGACCTATCGAAGCAGGTTATGATTGAATTATGCCTTGGCATGAATAAACGTTAATTGGCTCATCGATGGACTTATGTTGGAACTTAACGGCTGTTCCAATGAATCAAATGCTCCCGCATCAATCGGCAACCAACTTTGTGTATCAATATCCTACCTTGTAGAATCGACATCTTCAAGCTAGGATCATTAAATCAAATTGTGCTCGAAATTGGCCTTTTCGTGTAGGAATAATGATTGAGCCAAACTAATTGACGAAGATTGAGTTGAGCTTGAGAATTGATTGGTTAAGCCTAATGCACCCGCATCAATCTCCCAGGTTGAGAAGACTTGCTCTCCATTGAACTAAGTAATACATCAACTTGATAGAAACAAATATATGCAAGGCATGCTGAAAAGCTGAGAATATATCAAATATATTTTGACGATTAATTAACACTTTGAGAGAGAATGTTTCAAGGCATACGAAATAAAAGTGGCACGTAATGTCTTCAGCCTTTATAATTATTCCCTCTTCAATTATAACCTCAGCATTTGCCTTAACAACTTTACTTGGAGATTCACCATCCATATTACCATAGTTTCTTGACGGCACCTAAATGACCAGCATCTCTCATTCTTCGATTTGTTCATTGATCTCCTTGGGTTCCTTGGATTGAGACTCTTCATGGCTTGGATTTTGCTAAGCCTCTTGAATTCTCAAATCAATCTTCTGAACTTGATGTGTGCATGGGTGAGTGATTCTGGAAATGGAAAAACTGGTTCATAATGTATGGAAATGGAATGGGGGATTTCTAGAATAAGTGTATCGATGGGCATTTATGGGTAAGGAATGAAGTTTATAGGACGAATGATACAAAGGAAATATATATAGGATAGTTACGATCAGATCCGAAGCATAAATGACGCACCACCAGCCGAGGGTCACGATCGAGATTTGGATAGGAAGGTCACCATCGAAGGTCTAAAGGATAACCACCAACCTTAGGCTAAATGGTTTTTGGCTCATCACCAAGGAAGAATCCACTCTTCAAGGCTAAAGAAACCGAAGGTAAACAATTCAACTCACTAAGAGAAATTTTCATTCATTCACATAATCTTTTGAATTACAATGGAGAACACTCCTCCTTTTATAGGAGAACTAATACATAGGAAATAGACATGTATTAAAGGGACATGGGAACTACCCGACATTAAAGATATGGGAACCAGAAAACTAATTAAAGACTTAGGAACTATAAGAATAATTAAAGTCCTAGGAACTAGAACTTTGACTCTAGAAACGAACATTACAATATAGACACTTAAAGAGCTAGGAAATAAGAAATGGATTAATAACATGAAGACTTGAGTTTTTGGCTCTTCATTCTTGCGGTTCTTCTTCCCAAATTCAAGCTCCAACCTTGACCAGCAGATAACTTCCTCATAATATCAATCAAATACCAAGGAAATAGCTAGGAAGATCCTCCCATCGATATGTTGTTGAACCGTTATGAAATTAGTAACTTTACCGAGGATTTGGTAACTCTGAATATCAAGGGAGGTGTCGACAATTCCTTAATCGAAAACTTGGTCGAGACTCTTCTTATTAATAGCTTCATTCTTGACCCATTGAAGCAAGCTATGATCGAATTCTGCCTTAGCTTGAATAAACGTCAATTGGCTCGTCGATGGACTTATGTTGGAACTTAAAGGGCTGTTCCAATGAATCAAATGCTCCCACAACAATCGACAACCAACTTTGCATATCGATACCTACCATGCAGAATCAACATCTTCAAGCTAGGATCATTGAAACAAATCGTGCTCAAAATTGGCCTTTTCGTTTAGAAATAATGATTGAGCCGAATTAATCAACGAGGATTGAGTTGAGCTTGAGAATTAATCGATTGAGCCCGATACACCCGCATCAGAAACAGAGGCCAATAATCTTAACTTGAATGGCCACATTCATTTTGCATCTTCGTTAACAATCACGGTAACAATTTTTTTTTTTAATGTTTGATGCTTCAACATGAATACCATTAACTTGAATAGACATCTTAACATTTGAAAAAACAATAACAAAATGTGGCTTGTAACTAGGGTCCTTGCTAGAATTTGTAATATCAAGGACCCCTTCTCATGCTCGAAACAGAGATAAATTTGTGGATATAATCATGTGGCATTAAGGATTCTTAATTCAACTCACCCAGATAAATTTGACAATCTCAGCAGCTTCGACTCTAGCAGAGTGAAAGACTCATTCAAGAATGAGAAATGCCACATATTATTGATTGTTAAGTAAAGCTTGAACAATTTTTATTCTAATTTCAGCAGCTCTGAAATTTGAAAGAGTATGTTTATCCTTTCAAGAAATACAAAAAATGAAAAAAAAAAAATTTCAGTTGGTTCTGGTTTGACCTTGGAATCGGTTCAGACCCATAGGGTCGGTCCACTCTTCAATCCCAGGTTCTACAAGGCCTGTCCCCGGTCCCAAAAATTGGGGACTAACACTGTGCGGGTTGATCTTGGGTTGGGCACCATGCTCACCCTAGTTGTTGTTGAAGTATGGTTCATACTCCCTATTGACAGGAAAGCACGGGGGTCTTGCTAGTTTAATTGAGAGGTTTGATGTGCTAATTATAGTGAAATCCTTTGTGTCTCAATTTTTTTTTCTCGATTTTCACTCTCTATTTCGTTGTGGTTGTGCGCTGATTCCTAATATCTACAAACAGGGATTATATTGATCTTTGTTTTTCTTAGAATTATAATTCACAAGCATGTTTACTCTCACGACACCAGGTCTCAATTCTTGCCATTTCATTGCTTGGACGCGGCAACATAGTAAAGAGGAAAAGATCACAGAGTCTTCCTATACGACGAGTCCAACTCAGATCACAAAATGTTCCTGAGCTTTTGCTCGATGTACACTCCTGAGACTTACTCCTAAGTCGATTTTGTTGAAGTGAAAGATGGGAATGGTGAAACGGACGGCAGAATGCTTAGTGAGTGGGACAATGATTATGTCAGTCAATTTGTTTGATCTATTTTTCAAGCTTATCAATCTTATCCATCTTACCCAACCATGGAATAACACAATTCAGAGCAGCGGTCACCGGAGGGTAATTACCTGAGAGTAATGCTCAATGCAATTTGCTTGCATGAGAAAGGCGATCAGCATGCACTACCTCTCTCTCAATCAATCAACCGATTCGACCATCGCGAGGTGGCTGCTTGGGTAGGTTTCTGATGTGGTCACGCAATCACTACAATGGTGGTCAGTGAATGAACACCATCCTCAATGGTATTCTCTAAAGACAACGATGGTATTCCTTCACTGGTGCAAATTCTTATTTGTATTTCCTAAAGACTTAGGCAACTAAATCAAAAGCTAAAGATTTTGTTGCTCCCTCAAAACTAAATTGAGACGGTGATTTCATCCTACCAAACACGTCGCTAGTGGAAAGCATTTAGTCTGATTAGACATAATTTACCTTGTGAAAGAAAAGTCAAGTTTAGGTGCTTGACTTGGACTCCAGTTATAGACCAATCGTGAACACAAGTACATAAATTTGGCCTCCTACTCGAAGAACTTCAAACACAGATATAGCGAATATGACTCTGAAACAAAGGAATTTGCCTTTCCTCTTGACTTTCTTCTTCTTCTTTTTCATATGTCCACCTGAACTTGTATTTGCCTTGTCCAATGAGACAGATCACCGTGCATTGCTAGCATTCAAAGATGGGATAATAGAGGACCCCCTCCATGTATTAAGCTCCTGGAACAATTCCATCCCCTTTTGTGACTGGTGCGGTGTTACGTGTGGCAAACGGCATCCTAGAGTCGTCTCACTCAATCTCTCGTCACTTCAACTGGAAGGCTCGCTATCTTCTCAGGTAGGAAACCTTTCTTTTCTCCGAACCCTTAACCTCGATTGCAACCACTTTCATGGGAGATTACCTGAAGAAATCAGCCTCTTATCTAGACTTGAGACTCTTATGCTTGCAAACAATTCCTTTCAAGGACAACTGCCCAAAAATCTCACTCATAGCGCACATCTTTTGACTCTTAATCTAGACGGAAACAACTTTACAGGATCAATCCCCGATGCACTTGGTTATCTCCCAAAGCTAACTATGATAAGCCTATCTGCAAATCGACTTACAGGGAAAATTCCACCTTCACTCGGGAATCTCTCACTTTCTCACCTTTATATAGCCAACAATCAAATAGAAGGAAGCATACCCCTAGAACTTGCCCGGCTCTCCAACTTACAATTCCTCCTTCTCTCACAAAATAATCTTTCAGGTGCAATTCCTGCTTCCCTGTATAATATCTCATCCATGAAAATGTTGGCTGTGACAGGGAACAATCTAGCCGGGTTTCTTCCTTCTAGTTTATTTCTCACTCTGCCCAAACTTGAAAAACTGTGTCTTGGAGGTAATCGATTTGTTGGGCCGATCCCCAAAACTATTACAAATGCTTCAGCACTTGTGGGCATAGACTTTTGCCTAAATTCTTTTTCAGGGTCAATACCGAAAGTTTTTGGAGGCCTACATAACTTGGAGCTTCTAAACTTCGGTGGAAATGTTCTAGGAACAGAAGAAGGCGATGATCTAACTTTTCTTGATTCCTTGATCAACTGCACCAATTTAAGACGAGTCTTTCTGCCTTTAAATCGCCTCAAAGGTGTTATACCAGATTCATTAGCGAACTTGTCCACCACGCTCACAACCCTTTGGCTTGACAGAAATTTGCTACACGGATCCATCCCTTCACACATAGTAAACCTAGTGAACTTGGAGATTCTTTCGTTGTTTGAGAATGAGCTTTCAGGGAATATTCCCCAGTCCATTGGAGAACTCTCCAATCTGCAAGTGCTTCGGCTTGAACATAATAACCTCTCTGGTATAATTCCATCAACAATTGGCAATGCGACATCACTCAACATCCTCTTGTTATCAGATAATATGCTAGAGGGGAGCATACCGAATTCAATAGGAAACTTCAGGAGTTTGAAGGAGCTCGACTTGTCCCGGAATTACCTTGCCGGTGCAGTGCCTGATCAAGTTTGGGGCCTCACTTCCCTCTCCATAGGACTATTCCTAGCAGGTAATGCATTGACTGGGCCAATACCATCACAGGTGGGTGAGATGGTGAATCTTGTGGAACTCGATGTCTCTGATAATAGTTTGTCCGGAGAAATTCCAACCACTTTGGGCAATTGTCTAGTGTTGCAATCTCTCAGACTGGAAGGTAACCACTTCAAAGGGATCATTCCTTCGTCACTGAAAAACTTGAAAGGAATTGATGTTCTTGACCTTTCCAGGAACAATCTCTCAGGTCAAATTCCTGAGTTCTTCTTAGAGCTCCCTTTTATTCAGAATCTAAATCTTTCCTTCAATATGTTTGATGGTGAAGTACCGAGGGGAATTTCCAGTAACCTCAGTGCAATTTCTGTTGAGGGAAACATCAAACTTCGTGGAGGATTTCTGGAGCTGCGCTTGCCACCATGTCGTAATCCAAAGAATCAACAAAGGTCTCCACCTCTAAAGACATTACTAACAATTAGTATACCCCTCTTAGCCTTGGCATTTGCATCTGGTTCTGTCGTTCTCTTGTGGGTAAGGAAGTCACGAGAGGAACAAGCTCCATCCTCTACTTTAGAACATCAGCATCTGAAACTGTCTTACCGCGAACTTCATATAGCAACGGATGGATTTTCGTCTGCAAACCTAATAGGCGAAGGAAGCTTCGGTGCTGTCTTTAAAGGCATCCTCTCAAGAAACGACAAATCTGTAGCCATAAAAGTTGTCAAACTCCATGAACGCGGAGCCAGGAATAACTTCATGGCCGAATGTGAAGCATTGAGAAACATCAGGCATCGAAATCTTGTCAAGATCATCACTTCATGCTCGAGCATAGATTTTAGAGGGAACGATTTTGAAGGTTTAGTTTTTGAGTTCATGCCAAACGGGAGCCTAGATAAATGGTTACACCCGACAGGTGAATGCATGAAGCTGAATATAGTCCAACGCTTAAACATCGCGATTGACGTGGCGGTGGCACTGGATTATCTGCACCACCAGTGCCATGTACAGATTGTACATTGTGACTTGAAGCCAAGCAATGTCCTTCTTGATGATGACTTGCATGCGCTTGTAAGTGATTTCGGCCTGGCAAAGTTTCTCATGGCAAGGGCCTCCCAAGCAGAAAGCAGCTCGATTGGCTTGAGAGGCACGATTGGTTATGTTGCTCCAGGTAATACGACTCATATCTTTCACTAATTTTCTCTGCAATATCTATGAATATTAAATAGGACTTTCTGGTCTTGGCTAAAGGTGAATATTCTCCACCGTTCCTTCATTTCCAAAAAGTCGCACATTGCGTTTTTTATCCTTCTTTTCCTGATAATTAGGGTATTTTCTCTCGTTGAATATACGAGTTTTGGGCCAAACTCCTCATGCATATTATTTAAGAGCTGACTAGTTTTGGGATGGGACTTTTGTGTACGTTGCAGAGTATGGTCTTTCTAGAGAAGTATCAACACAAGGTGATGTCTACAGCTATGGAATTCTCTTACTTGAATTGTTCACGGGAAAAAGACCCACAGAGAGCATGTTTGCAAGCAACTTTAAACTCTATGATTTTGTTGAAATGGCCCTTCCGGATAGGCTCATGGAAGTAATAGATCCCTCAATCAGTTTGGAGGAAGAGGGCAACTCGGACAACAATGGGCAATGTGAAAACACAGGCAACATCAAAATGTGCTTGGCCATGATCCTTCAAGTTGGGGTCGTCTGTTCTGCTGCATCACCACGTGATAGAATGGACATTGGGGACGTTATCACCGAACTGTATAAGGCAAAAAGGATCCTCTTGGAGACAAGGTTGAGCTAGAGCGAGCAACTGACAATATAAGAGTCAATTCATAGAGCATGGTTCGATTGGGTTGATTGCAAACTGCACTATATGTCTAACTGTTTTGCATATGGCTCATATTCATTTTCACTCAAAAATTAAGATGCTTAGATTGCAGACTAAGGTTGCTCCTTAACATTTCATTTACCTGGGTGAAATGCATAAGGTGAAGTCTTAAAGCTCTTCTGATTTTTCTTGTATTTGTTTCTTATTTTGAGATGTAATAATCTTTCTTTACTTCACTGTAACGTTCACAGTTTCACTATGTCTAGCTATGTCTCAGTGAAAAATCGGTTGAGCGCAATAGACTCCCCCTTTCCATGTACTCATAAATCAAAAACATGCATTGCCTATGTAAGCGGAAACCATGAAACTTATATTATGCTTTTTTGTCGTACTTGAATTGCATACTCTCCACTGTCATCCGGTGGGGCAGGTGCCCTTAATATATAGGAATGAACCGGATATTCAGCAGTATTCATGTTATAGAGATGGTCCAACTTGGTCCAATTAAATATTGAGATACATTCAGAAAGTTTCAATGTATAGGCAGATGGCTCATATTTATCTTGTCATTCAAAAATAGGCCGCTTTGGCCAAATCTCTCTTTCTTTGCCGAGATGCAACAACCCCCTTCCGTTAATTACTACTTCTGAGAGGATATTCTATCTATATCAGGATTTTCCTCTGAATAGATAGTTTTGTATATATCATGGATTATCGTTGTTTCGGACAGTGTTGTGCTCTCCTAGTTTTTCCCTCTTGGTGAATCTGACAGGTTCGACTGAGTAGTTATGAAATGTTATAGTCTCGTCACTTTCTCAAGACAACTCTTTTCTATTTGCAAGATGCTCAAAATCAGAAAATGAGGTGAGGAACTGTCACCACAGTCATTGCAAAGCATCACTATAGCGAGGAAATCAAATACAACTATATATCATCAGCCATAATGGATGCGATAGGAGTTTCTGTTAGAATATTTACATAATAAGCCATGCCATATTTTAAAGACTTAAACTTTTAGAACAGTTGGCAGTGGTCTTACAAATCTTACATGGTATCAGAGCTGAAGGTCCTGAGTTCGAATATTTCCAGGCCCCATTTGCCTCCTCAATTAAATATGTCCACGTTTAGGCTGCGTATGGTTCAGCATTTTGAAAGTCCCTTGAGGGAAATGCAAAGTAGTTTAACCCAAGGGACTTTGGGGGAAATGCAAGACCGTTTGGTAATGCAGCTTTGAGATGAAAACTATTTGATAGAAATACATTTGAAAAGTCCATTTGGGTAATTAATTTAAACTTTTTTGTACATGCGCATAAATGAAAAATAAAGGCCAAGAAACGAGACCTTACTTGTACAACGTTGATATGTTTTTTACTCGCCCGAACAAGATCAAAACAAATGTTACATAATTTGATTACTGATCACACACCAAGCGTGCAGACATTATCAACTTTGTTCCCGAGGAAACAATTAAAAGAGAGTAATCAACTAATGAAGGATATGAGTAGGAAGACAATGGGTAACTCCAAATCTCAGAGAAAGCATACGTGTGACAAATAAGTTTTGAATAAGGGCACTTTCATTTATGTAAGAAATAGGTTTTGTGGACCATAAAATAGTCCACTCTACACATCACTGCTTTTATAAAAGAAAGGCACTATAACACTAATGTGCTAACATATGCCCCAAGGAAAGAAATTCTATTCGGTTAATTGAAGGACAATGAAATATAGAGCACTCAAAAGGGAGTGGAAACATCATACTCTTCCAAAAAGCAATATATAAGCTCAACATTCACAAAAATTGACATTGTCAAGTTTCTAGCAATTGGCAGGCTATTGGTTACAAGAGAAAGGCTTGTATTATGCCAAAGAGGGAATTGTGCTTCCAAAGCTTTATAAAGCATAAAGAAAATTAGTTGTTACAAATTTGCTCTCTATTGGGCAAAAATGAGCACAAATCAAGCATAATCTATATGAAGCTACTCCCATCAACTAAGAATCTTGTTTTTGTTGATGTCACAAAACACCATTAATGCCTACTGCTGTCTTCATCTGCAAAAGGGGCAGTCTGGATCACTTGTAGCTTCACAAGTCCCCCACGAAGTTCAGAAGCATAGCCCAAGTTTTTGGTAGTGGGTTGCAACCAAAGCACAAGAAATTATGTGAACACTCTTTTCCTAGGACTCTTTCTTGCTCTTGCACGCATTGAGAGAAGCAGGAAAAAGAACATTTTTTTTTTATAACATCCACCTGTTTAGACCATAAGCACATGAGCAAAACTCACAAAAAAAACTCTAGTCAATGACAGTCATAACCCCACTAATTTATGGTCATACAATAATAACCTAAAACCTCAGGATAAATCGATACAGTAGATCCAAGTGGACACAAATTACATACTTCACCTCTAGAAGAGTATGTCGATTCTGTAGAGTCTTTTACTCTCCCCTACACTAATTAAACCATCTAAAACCTACACTTATATACCAGAATACTATTTTGCTTCTTTTTATCAAGCTCGACTAGCAGCAAAAAGCAAAAGTAACCTTCTCTTCCTATAATAAGTACGCCACATTGGTTCTCATTCACCATATATCCTGCAACTATTCTCATCCATGTCTTCTCATATTTTTTCCAAAATATCTTCCCATACTTGTACTTACCTTTATTTAGATAGGGATATGCAAGTAATACACTAAGAAACAATTAAATCTTTGCTAAAGTGCTGCTAGGCGCCGTGACCTGCTCAAGTAAGGGATGGCTAGGTGAAGTCACCTTGCCTCAGACTAGGCGAGGTGCCAAAGCTTCAAGTACGAGGTGAGGAAAAATCACATTGATTCTTATATCTTATAACCAAATATTACATTTCCTGCACCATTCCAATAGGCACCTTCACTTCTTCCTCCCTCCATCGTTTTCCAATAAGTCAAAATCATATTCCTCGCCTTTCAATTTGAAAGTCCCTAAATATCACGATTAATAATTATATTGAGTTACTCGTTAGAACACACACATAACTGCATACATTATCTGAGGGAAGAAGTTCTTATAAGGTGTCTTGCCAAATTTTATGCTTTGGTAACTCAAAGCCTTCACATCTTACTCCAACAAGTAACAAAAAGAGGCTTCGGGAACATTTGGGCTAAATTTGGATTTCGCATATTTACTTCAACCAAAAATGATACTTCTTTCACAACAACCACCTCAAGCACTGACAAGATTTAGTGATTTGTGTAGCACTTTTACCTCTAAAAAGAACCGACGCTTACATTTAATCAACAGAAAAAGAATAAAAAAATTGGTTCCAATAAATTGAAATTACTGGTTGTAGCAACATATGATCTACAATCTAACGCCTAGTAACGAGGGGGCAAAAGAAGTGAATAGAACGATCTAATTAGAGCTAAAACCCTCTGCACACCAACACATATCAACCAACAACACTTTCTCAAACTTGCAGGCAACCAACTTCTCAGATCTAAGCAATCAAAAGCATATCTACTGGAGAGAGAAAGAGAGAGGAACCTATGGAGAGATGTGAGCGAGCCGTGTGAAGATGAGTGAGCGAGAGAGCGAGCAAGCCGTGCGAAGATGAGCAAGCGAGAGAGCGAGCAAACCGTCCAAAGCTAAGTGAGCAAGCCGTGCGAAGTTGAGCGAGCGACCGATGCGTAGCTGAGTGGAGCAAGCGAGGCGGGCTCGAGCGAGGAATAGAGTAAAGCTTTGCCTCATCGGAAGTGAGAGAGGTGAGGGAGAGAGAAGGAATAGAGCGAAGGAATTGTGTGATATCCCTAATTTTCGACCAATGTGCTAAGATTGAATTCGATGAATTTTAACCACGAATTTTAATCCGATAAAAAGTATTAGACATTACGTCATAGAGATATCAAAGTTTATCGGTAAACACTAAATTTTGGGATAAGTGACGGTAAGCCGAAAATTGAGAACAAAAAAGAATTTACGGACTTGACATGAACCAACGAGCCTATTTCCTATGAAATTCGGCCACCAAGAGGCCTTATAAGAGGAAATTACCATTTTGCCCTCAAAAGTCCATTTTTAGCCTAAATAAGGAACCCATTGAATATCTAGCCCACTAAGCCCATTAAATTCAACCCCAAGCCCATGTGAATAGTCCAAACCCATGTGAATAGTGTCAAGCCCACATGAATAGTGCCAATGGTGGAAATTACCAAAATGCCCATTCTAGAAAATCTTGAC
Source organism: Metrosideros polymorpha var. glaberrima (assembly GCA_001662345.2). NCBI lineage: Eukaryota > Viridiplantae > Streptophyta > Magnoliopsida > Myrtales > Myrtaceae > Metrosideros > Metrosideros polymorpha. The sequence continues at coordinate 10,740,825 of BCNH02000001.1, read as the reverse complement.
TTTTAGGGACAAATATTTATGGGCATAAGACAAGCTAATTTAAAGCTTGGAGATGAAAGTCTTCTTCTTCTTTTCCCTAAAGTGGCTACCCACCCCATCCTCTCTCTCTCACTCTCTCTCTCTTTCTTTTTCTTTCCTTCAATTATTTGTCTTAAGTTGTCTTGAATTTTATGAGCTAAGTTGGATAAATTTTTGGAGTTGCATTTATGAGGGCAATAATGCAATCTTGGTAGAGAAGACAACCTTGGAAGACTTAGGCCATTACCCTCTCTCTTTCTCATTCTCACTCTCTTTTTCACTCTTTCTCTCTTTCTCACTTGCATTCCCTCCATTTTCCTCTTTGTTCGGCCATTATCACCGCCGCCCCTTACCTTGCCGCTGCCATTCATCACCATGCCAAGCTCGAGCCGCGTCCTTGCCGCCGTGTAGCCACACCGTACCATCACCACTGAGCTGCCCAAACCGCGTCACACCGCCATCCAAACCGCCCGTGCCATGTAGCCGCACCACACCATCGTCCATCGCCATGCCATTGCAGCTACCATGCCGCGCCTTTGCTGTTCGTCGCCGCCGTTAAACTAGTGAGTTAATTCCCTAATCTTTGGTTAGGTTGTTAATTGCGTTTCAAGTTAAATTAAGTGAGGTTTAGAACTAATTATGGATGGATTAATTGATAAGCTATCATGATAAGTGGAGTAGAAATGGTGATAAGTTATCATGAAATAATAAGTGATTGTGATAGGTTATCAAAGAAAGTGATAAGTGGAAGCGATAATCTATCAAGGAAACGTAATAAGCTATCATCAAGGGATGATAAGCTATTTGTACTTAAGTGATAAGCTATTGGAAAATGAATGATAAGCTATCGTCAAATAGACGATAAGTTATTAAGGAATTATCGATAAGCTATCAAAGTTTGGGTGATAAGTTGTTATTTAATGGGTTATGTACCTGAGTTATATGGTATTTCTATACATGATTATACATGATTGTATGTGGTTAGGATTACCTTAGAAAGGTGATTGTTTCTTGAACTATTGTTTCTTAGTTGAAAATAATGTAATTTTTAGCATATAAATGGTGATTTGCATGGTGTCATGTTTGGATGCCAAGTTTTAGGTGTTGGAATAATCTAAGATGCTTAAGAAATGAAGTACGTACAGTTAGACGGGTTAAGCACATACGTGTGATCACGTGTGATTATTTTATTGCATTTTTACATGTGAAAGATTGCAATAAGTTTAATGTATGAGCATAAATCATGGCATAAGCATGTATCATGGTTGCACTGATTAAAAGAAAGAAGAAATGAGATTTGTATGCATGATTGGTGTGCTCGTGTGATCACAAAGTGTATAGACCCTTAATGGTAATTAGGGATGATGCTTGATTTTATTGGATGCCCGGTGGGGGTTCGGATGATGGATCGCGGTAGAGGCCAGACCGATTCTCCTTTTGGAATGCCGTCTATCTCTAGGGGAGGTTGAGACGTCGCCGTGCCCGATGGGGAGAGACGATGTTTAGTCATGCCGGAAGATCGCCAACCTTCGGGTTGTGCTGTGCTCGAGAGTGGGCGTAATCACTAGGCATAAAATTGAAACAGGCTTGGATGCATTGCACATGAGAAATGGTGATATGTATTCTAATTATGTGCCTTGTCTGATTGCATTGTTTATAGAATGCTATAACTGATATCATGCAAGGTATGTGCCAATGTGAGGTAAGAATGCATGCGGTTTGTCTGTTGAATGAGTTGAGTTGCTCGAACCTGTTATAGATTAAGTAGAGTGAGAATTGCTCGCTATTGATATGTTATCGACATAAGCTGCATGTTTATGGTATGCTTTGAGTGAATTGGCATCCTACATTAGGCTTAGGTTGTTGACTTACTGAGATTTTATCTTACTCGTTGTTAGTAACCACTTTTCAGACCTGTAGTATGGATTGCAACCCGTGCGGTTCAGGGTTCCCACGAACCAAAGCCTCGTTATCACACCGCACCCAATCCCTGGTGAAGACTACATTTATGAGCTTCATGTTATGACTGTCTGGATGGATGAAGGGTTGATGCACCTAATTCCTCACCGTTTCAAGGCGTGGTTTGTCCGCCACAATGATGCCTTTTTCGGTCCTCTGAGGGGTTTCAACGGCTCTGGTGGGGGCGGAGCTCCAGGTGAGGAAGTTTGGAATCCGATGGACGTAGAGGTTCCCCGATGGTGCTGTGGAAGATCTAGAATCTGACCCGGATAAGGAGAGCGATCCTAAGACTCCCCCAGACTACTACAACCTCTAGGTCGAGCTTGTAGTATGGACTTTTTTTGGTGTAACCTCGTAGTAGTGGAGATAAGTTAACCCCAACCCTGGTATCTTTTTTATGGTATTTGTAGGAAGTAAGCGAGGGCTTGTACATATAAACTTCATAGGGTTAACAAGTACATAAATAAAGTGTGTGTTTTGCTAACGATGGTAGTTCTGTTGTTTTTCCTACTGTCCTTATTGTCGTGACTGTTTGGGTGATTATTAATTGTTTTCACTTGCGTTAATCAAAAGATAAAAAGAACGGGCCGACGACGCATCTTGGGATGTCGCATTTTTTTTAATGACCCAAGAGAAGTAGACATGGATCGTCGCGTACTCGAGGGCCGGGGCATGACAAATGGTGTGAGAGCAATGCAAAGCGAGAGAGGCGAGGGAGAGAGAGGGAACATAGCGAAGCAAGAGGAGTGTGGGGTTTTATTTTTTAAAAAGGGTAAAATTGGATTTTTAGTAAAGTTTTTAGGGTAAAAGAGGCAATTGACAAATTTTCATTAATGGGGGCTTCAACATTTCGAAAAATGCTGAAAGCTCAAAGCCAGTGAGGACTAGCTTTGAGCTTTCAGCCTTCCTAAAGGCCAACTTTCATCCTAAAGCCACTTGGGAATGGTTGCCAAATGCCCCAAATTTGCCTCAAGTGATTTTGGGGCCCCAAGGGACTTTCAAAATGCTGAACCAAATGTAGCCTTTATACTAAACCAAAAAAGACCAGACTAAGCGTGAGAATGAGTGTTAGAGTAATTAAATAGTAAACCACGCTTTATCTATCAGCTTAAACCTTTAGAATAGTTAGCAGTAGTCCACCAAAAATCTCAGTTTCATGAAGACATTCCCAACTGTGCTTAAGTTGCCTAGTTATACAGCCACTGATGGTCTATTTCTTTGGCAAGTTCTTTTTAGTTGCTTCCTCAGGGTTTGAATGGGTCAGCTGCTTCAAGATTGGCCAGATTCATGCTGAATATTGTTTGGTATATGGATTTGGCAATAACAATGTCTAAAGAGGCTCAATTCGATGACTAACCTTTTGTTCAATGTGCAATATCATATTTGAGCTTTCAACTAGTTCATTAAGGTAATAATTTAATCCAAAATGCAACGTGATCTCTAAACTTTCAACTGGCTTGATTAGGCACCCAAACTATTTTAAATAATTCAAGGTCATTCTTAAGTCAACGGAGGAAGCTTTCATATCTGCACAAGACCCCTCGCTCTATACATATGATATCATCTTCTTCCTCAAGATCTGAATCGAGACTGCGTGAAAGAGAGAATAAAGGGATGATTGTTTGTTCTCGCGAAAGAAGACGAAGTTCTCCATACATGTCAACTAAAAAAAGAAAAGTTATGCATACATGTTACCTGCAGATATTTCAATGTCGTTTTCCATTTTTCTTTCCTTTTATGACAAATTTTCCAGGACAATTCTGAGATCGTCATTGTAAAGGATTAAATGGCTGAAAATGTCTATTTATAATGATTGAGCGGAGTAAAACCTGTCCAACTAAAATAAATAGTGCTTGTAGAAAATGAACCTACATTTTGTTTGGTAGTTTCAAGCATATATTAACGTAGATGAAATCCATGCATATAATTTTCTTCCATTGGTATTTATCACAACAAATTTTTGTGTATGTAGGAAAAGAAGACCATCAGAAAGTGGTATCTAGATAGCGGATGCTCAGGACATATGACTGTTGATGCCAAGACTTTCTTGAACCTAACTCAGATTGATGGAAGAACTGTTTCGTTTGGAGGAAAAGAAAAAGAAAGGATGGTTGGAAGAGAAACTATCAAAGTTGGAAATCTCATCATTGACGATATAGCATTAGTCAAAAGACTAAAACACAATCTTATCAGCATCAGTCAACTTTGTGACAAAGGTTACGAGATCAACTTTAAAGATGGTATCTGCACAGGTAATGGAAAAGATCGGTTGCAAATCTTCACAGGTAAAAGATATGGAAACATTTATCTTCTTGACTTGGATCATGATCATACTCATTGTTTATTCTCATCACAAGAAAAACAAGATTTGATGCATAGAAAGCTCGGTCATGTTAGTTTAAAACATATTTCCAAACTTGCATCAAAAGAACTTATAAGAGGACTTTCGAAAATGAGGTATGAGAAGAATGATATTTGCAACGCTTGTTCTCTGGGTAAACAAGTAGTTCTTTTAAGTCCATAAACATTGTTTCTACTAACCGAGTTTTGCAGTTGCTCCATATGGACCTATTTAGACCAACTAGAAATATCAACTTCGGTGGAAACAAATATTGTCTAGTGATTGTAGATGACTACTCCAAATATACTTGGGTATTGTTCTTGACTCACAAAGATGAAGCTTATGATCACTTTGTAAAGCTGGCTCGAAAGATCCAAGATGAGAAAGGTTACAGCATATCATGTATCAGGATAGATCATGGTGGAGAATTTGAGAACAAAAGCTTTGCTGATTACTGTGAAGAAAATGACATTGAACACAATTTCTCAACTGCTTATCCACCACAACAAAATGGTGTGGTCGAAAGGAAAAACAGAAGTCTACAGGATATGTTAAGAACTATGATGATCAAAAGTAGTAGTCTTGCTTATTTCTAGGCAGAAGCCATTGCCACCTCATGTTATATCATCAATAGAATTTTCCTGTGCCCATTGTTGGATAAAACCCCCTATGAAATCTATAAAGGAAAGAAGTCAAATGTATCATACTTTCATATATTTGGTTGCAAGAGCTACATCCTGAAAAACAAGAATGACAACATTAGAAAGTTTGAACCAAGATCAAATGAAGACATATTTCTCGGCTACTCAACCGCAAGCAAATCCTTCAGAGTATTTAACAAAGTGTCACAAGTAGTGGAAGAATCAATCAATGTGAAATTCAACAATAATATGATGGGAACCAAAAGTCTGAATGAAGATGGGGAACCAGCATTAGTGCAAATTACTCAGACACCCTAGAATCAATAGAGCAATCCTCAAGAAAATTCTGAAGAGGAATTACCAAAGGACTGGAGATTTCAAATAGATCACCCAAAGGAACAAATCATCGGCGATACTCGAGAAGGCGTACGAACTCGTTCATCATTTTGACAAGTTATGAACTCTCTCACCTTATTATCTCAAGTCAAACCCAAGGGGATTGATGATGTTATTCAAGATGAGTCATGGATTAAGGTCATGCAAGAGGAGCTTGAACAATGCAAGATTAATGATATGTGGAAACTTGTTCCAAGACCACAAAGCAATCTTGTGATCGGCACTAAATGGGTATTTAGAAACAAATTGGATGATAAAGGAAATGTTGTTCGGAACAAAGCAAAGCTCATTACCAAGGGTTACTCTCAAGAAGAGGGTATTGATTACGATGAAACCTATGTACCTGTAGCAAGGTTAGAAGCTATTCACTTATTACTTTCTTATGCTTGCTATCATGATTTCAAATTGTTTCAAATGGATGTCAAAAGTGCTTTTCTAAATGGTTTTATTAAGGAAAAAGTTTTGTTGAACAACCTCCTGGTTTTGAGGATTCTAAATTTTCAAACCATGTTTTTCAACTCAAGAAAGCATTGTACAGTCTAAAACAAGCACCAAGAGCTTGGTATGAAAGATTTAATACTTTTCTAGAGGAAAATGACTTTAAAAAGGGCACTGTTGATATCACCTTGTTTACTAAGAGGAATGGTAATGATACAAATCTATGTGGATGATATCATTTTTTGTTCTACCAACGATCATTTATGCAAATGTTTTGAGAAAGTGATGAAAAGAGAATTTGAAATGAGTTTAATGATAGAATTAAATTTCTTCCCAGGATTACAAGTCAAATAGCTAAAAAAAGGAACGTTTATCTTTTAAGAAAAGTATGCAAAAGAATTAGCGAAGAAATTCGGTCTTGAAAATTGCAAGAAAGTTTATACACCCATGTCATTTTCATTGAAGATTGACAAAGACAAAGCAGATAAGTCCATTGATCCTAAGTTGTACATAAGCATGATTGGATCTCTATTATATCTAACTGCTTCTAGACCATATATACTATTCAATGTATGTATTTGTGCTCCTTTTCAGTCAAATCCAAAAGAATCGCATCTTATGGTTGTGAAACATATTATCAAATACATTGTTATTTATCTAAAGCTAGGTTTGTGGTATCCAAAGGAGTTAGAGATTATATTACTTGGATATTCATATGCTGACTTTGCAGGTTGCAAGGTAGATAGAAAAAGCACCACATGTACTTATCAAATGATGGGCAGTATGCTCATTTCATAGTTTAAAAAACAAAACAAAATTTCGTGGCATTATCTACTACCGAGCTGAATATGTGGCATTAGGAAGTTGTTGTGCTCAAATACTTTGGATGCAACAACAGTTCAATGATTATGCAAAAGATTGCTCAAGATTAGTCATTATGTGTGATAACACAAGTACAATCAATCTAAAAAAAAATCATTTAATGCATTCAAGAGCAAAGCATATTGAAATACGATACAACTTCATTAGAGAGCATATGAGCAATGGTGATGTTAACATTGAGTTCGTGGATTCAAAGAACAAACTATCAGATATATTCACAAAGCCTTTAGACAAAAGTTCAATTGAATTTATTCGAAATGAACTCGGAATTTGCAATCCTACTGAGTAAGAATAAGGCACTAGCACTATAGATATTAGATAATAAATCATCAATATGCACGGCTCCTGGTAAGTACACTAGCAAAGGTACGATTTTTTTTAAACCAAAAGTAACCGTTATACTGTACATATTTTACCGTTCTGACATTAAAATTCTTTGTTGATTTTTGTGCGACATGATGTTTTCATTTATTGCTTTCTTTTATCTCTTCACAAATGCACACCTCACATGTTCACTTATTTATAGGACACGTTCTCTAAAAACCTTCGTACTCTAGAAACCTCTACAACCTTCCCCCACGTTCTTTTTAACCTCTCTAGAAATCTCTCTTTTTCTATCCATCTCTTTCTAAACCGAACCTCTCTCAATCCCTCAGCATGGCTCCCAAGAAGAAGAAAGTCACAAAATCTTCCAAAACTCGCATGATAACGAGATTTGCAAATGAATCATCCGCTTCTAAGAAAACCATTGGCGTTCAAGCAAGCAGTAGCCAAGGAGAATCTACTGCACCCACTGGTAGCATCTCCACTAGAGCTCTTCAACCTCAGCTTGTGCCGCTTTCCATCACGACTCCTCAATCAGAGGCTATGCAAGTTGTTAGCATGTTTGCACCTCTGAGCATAACATCGGAACAACAACTCCTAATCGCTCAACTGGTTCAATCAATGAATCCAGACGAAGTGAAGAAGCTTCTCGTTTAGCCAACTCAGATTTCTGCCTCTGCTTCAGTTATCTCTCAAATCACTGATCTTCCAGAAATCCTGAGATCCTTGAAACCTCTAAAAAGGAAGAACCATAACATTAAGCTAAGGATGTTGAAATAGAAGAGACCACCACTGATGTTCCTATCATAACTGAGAAAGAAACTAGCATTGCCGCTAAAGAGAGTAGATCAGACATTCCCATGGAGATAGAGAAAACTCAAGTAAAAAAGATGAAAGACGATGATGATGACCGTGAGTATGCACAGCTTAAACCTTCTCTTGGTTTTATTCTTGATATTTCCTACTCCAATCCTACTTTTATTTCAAATGATCATGAAAATCATTTTCTAGAACTTATCGAACATCAAACAGCCACTCAGCACACTGTCGATTTCAATTTCCTTGAATATCATGGCATTTTTCTCACCAAGATCTTTGAAAATATTTCCCTAACCTATTTTTACACTCTAGAGGAGGAAGTGTATCCTTACGTCGTAGCTAATTTCTACTCAAATTTTCACTATGTTAGTGCTGAAAGTTTCATTTTTACCTTTCAAAAGGTCAACTATAGTGTGAATGCAGGTGAACTTGTTGATCTTATTCACCATCCTATGAAATCCTTTGTGAAAATTCCCACTACACCTCCTGAAGCTGCAAGTTTCATTTGTGACGATACCAGTACTACCTTGAGTGACAAAATTCCTTTGAAAGAGCTTCATTTGAAAATGAACATCCTTTATAAAATTCTGTTCATGTGTCTTTGTTCGAAAACTAGCATCACCAATGATATTTCGCACTACAAAGCCAGAATCCTATGGGCTATTCTTAATGAGCACAACTTCTCTTTGGCCCATATGATTATCCTTAACATGGCCAGAACTACAAGGAAGAAATTTGGAAAACTTCTGTATGGTGCATTGATCACTCTTATTTTACAATCGAAAGGAATCAACATCAGTAATGATCTCAAGGCAGACAAGATCTCGAACATGAAAATCAGAAAGGAAACTGCCAAGAAAATGTCCTTGAAAATCACCAAGCACAGTTGGGTCAATGCCAAGAACGAAGTCTTTCCTATAGGTCATGGTGATGATCAAGTTGCAAGGGAAATTCTTCAACTCTGTTTGAAAGAAGGTGTTGAAAGATAGCTTCGAGACCTTGAAATAGTAAAAAATTGCACCATCCCTGCCTCCAGCACCTCGACCGAAGCGCAAGAAGGCAATGACTCAAGGGGAGTCCTCTTCGACTGATGAACCGTCCATTGCAGAGATCGTGAAGGCTGTGATCAAAACGCAAAGCTCCGTTGATACTCTTAAATAGTATCTCAAAAGGATCGAACAGACGCTTCTTTCACTTGATTGCTATAATCCTGTTCGTCCATCATCAATGTCCTTTGAAGAGAGCCCCTTAGCCAAAAAGAAAGCTAAGAAACACTAAACCAAACCTTGACCCTGATTGTGCACATCTTGTTATGTTTCTTTAAGGTGTTCCTTCAATGTTTTCTCTATTTGGTTGATGCTTTCTTTTAAATGTCTCCTTGTTGATCAGGATGCAATAAAGTTAGTTTCTCTTTTCACCGCGTTTTTTCTCTTTTTTATTATGACAAAAAGGGGGAGAAACGTAATCATACTTAATCGCATGTGAAATCTAGATTGATAATGGCGTATCCTCGTGTATACCTGATCACTAATATTCATCTATGATATTCACCTCAAACTCATCTTATGTCCCTAAAACGAATATATCAACTGTTCAGCATATTATTTCACTTTACGAGCATACTATTTACTCCTAATGTTATTTCACATCTGCGAGACAGTGTTTTTGCCATTATAAAAAAAAGGGGGAGATTGTTGGAAAACATCCCTTAGATATTTCGATGATCACAAACCATCTCGAGTTCTAATGTTTACAATGACAAGTGCAAATGATGAAATAAGTGATCATCACCATTGATCTTATACCATCAGCAAAGACAAGAACCTAATCTGTGACAAGAAGGTGAACAAGTGCCACGAGGGGATATCATGGCAGCTTGGAAGGACCAGTCAAGATAGTGTTCATAAGTATCTTTGGTACTAATGGAAGGTAATAAGATTGTTACTACCATTTTGACAATTCGTTAAGGTCGATATCTTCACTGGTAATTGTCAATCAAGTTACTAGGGAAAGCACAGGTTTGTTGTGCGAAGAGTCACAAAATTGGTGTGATAATGGTGGATATTTGTACCGTAAGTATGACTATTGATGGTTCAGATTAAAGTAGTTAATCATTGGATTCCTCAAACAAAGACAAAACAAAGACAGTGATAGCTGTTATAGTACAAAGGACATTGTACGCCCTATCGATTGTACCCGTAACGGATAAGAAGAATGGTACTGGTGTCCTTGGCGTACAACCTGTCCTCTACACATCCTAACGTCCTTGCGTACGAGTTGACGTACTGGTGTCCTTGTGTATGGACTACACTGCTGGCATCCTTTTGGTCCTTTAGTTGAAAATGCACCTTTAATGATGATAATGGTTATGATGGAAGCTGAAGGCTTATAAAAGGCGAAGAAGAGCACTAGTCCAGTTATCAAACAAAAGACACAAAGAAAGAGAGAACAACAAGTGTTAGAGAAAGCTCTACATTTCATGTTTGATCTTTTGTTCCTCAATGCTAGCAAACATCACTGCTCAAGATAAGCATGAGTGCAAGTAAATGTGTCCTAATAGTGTGATCTATCTTATTGGGGAACGTCATTAGCCTGTTGTAATCTCCAATGTTCATTACTAGTAGAATCCAGCCACTGTGAAGGCTATGAGTCTGAGAGTGGACGTAGGCTTCCTATTAAGCCGAACCACTCTATATCTCTGTGTGATCTACACTCTTACTTTCTGCACTCTTACTTATTTTTTATTATCAACATCACACATATTGGTTTTCTTGTTCCTAGAATTTTCAGTGGTGATTTCTAGTATTTTGCGAAAGTTTTTAAAAACTGATCACTAACCTATTTAACCCCCCATTCTAAGTTGTTTGTTAATCCCAACAGGGGGAGAATTTTGCTTAAAGTATGGTGGTCGGCGGCGGGCATTGGCAGCGAACAAGGAGGAGGTTGGGGGAGGATTTTTATTAAAGGCCGGTAGCCGAAGGCGACAGCTAGCGGTGGGTGGCAATGGCAAAGGGTGGCAACTGGTGGCAACATAGGGCGGCGACAAGCGTGGAGGTTGTGGGGTGAATTTTGGTCAAAGAAATGGAAGCGAAATCCTATCTCACTTTATCCCACCCTCCCTAGGATTATTTTATCCATATTATATCCCCCCTAAGTCCCATTTTATCCTTTCCTAGACACTTACCAAACACAGGATATGATATCCTGTCTTTTGTCTTGACAACCAAACGTAGTATGGTTAGGTCTATTGATCTGTCCATGAGGAATTAGACAATGGGGAATTTATTAATGTTATCCTTCAGGAACGATAAGTTTAACATAATTTGGCAGAAGGACACTAGGAGTGCCATAAGTTTTATATGGATATCACTTGAACGCCATAACTTTTTTTAGCTCACTTGAATGCCATTAGTGATTTGACTCGCCGAAAATCCGACATGAAGAAAAATCATACAAGGACACCGAAAATGATTATTTTATTATTTTTAATAATTATTTTTACTTTTTTTTGCCTTTTCTTTTCCTCACTAGCGAGGGTCATTAGCAACCCTCGCCAAACTCAAATGCCTTGCTTAGACTAGGCAAGGGCCTCCTCGCCCACGGCTAGTGAGGCTTTCATGACCTCGCTTAGATCTAGCGAGGGCCGTCGTAGCCTCGCCAGCCATGGGTGAGACGCCCTTGCCTAGATTTGGCAAGGGACTTCGCCAGTAGCTATGGGCGAGCAAGGTTGGCGAAGGTTGCCGGTGACCCTCGTCGGTAGAGAAAAAATTAAATAAAAAATGGTCAAAAATAAAAAGAAGGATTGGAAATTCAAAAAATAATTAAAAAATTTCATGTAGGACGACTTGCCTGAACTGGCACTCAGGTGGGCGTTTTTACTCCGATGTGGCACTCAAGTGAGCCAAAAAAAGTTATGACACTCAAGTGATCTCTGTACAAAACTTATTGCACTCTTGGTAACCTTCTACCACATGATTCAAAGACTACTTTCAAACTTCTGACTTTACAAAAGAATTCTGTATTTGTTAATGTTATCCTAAGAATTTGTCAATTTTCTTGTCTTTTTCCATTTTAAATCAATTTCTCAAACCAATTCACCCCATATTTTCTCTCCTTTTAATAATAGATTTCCATCCCGTTGAAAGAATAAGCTCATGCCTAGGGTGGATTGTGACGTCCCAGGCACATCGCCTACGTACACGTCCTAGTTTTTCTTTCTGTTTTCTTTTCTTGTTATGCAAAAGTGTAACGGAAAACAATCAACACATCACGAAACACCCAAGACATTTACAATACATTTTATTTCATTTATATGCTTCATATATCCTTTACATCACATGACTAGAGAGCTCCCAATCTATGTACATTCAAAATTGGGGATGGTCGAGTCTAACGACTACTCCAAAAGATAGCTCCTCTACGGCCTGGCTGCATCACCTATGGCAAACCCCTGCTGTGGAAACTGGGAGGCCCATCGAAGTTTTCAGGGGCCCAACGAGCATCTTGTCTGTATTAAGGTGCCAAGCAATAAGAACATGGGGAATGGGCCTATCACGCCCCGGACCATACAAGCGCTATAACATCCCGGTCAATTTCCGTAACAACCAGGATCCTATGACGGCGGCAATAGTGCGGAATAAAGAATGCATGCGGTAGCGCAAATAACTCCATACATATGAAAAACAAGATGACCAAAAGGATTCATAACATAACAAAAATCAGTCGAATACAAAAGCATACAACTTAGGGGAAATGACAACATAGTTCGATGAAAAAGAGATAGTTACTAGCCTAAAATTACATATGCTACTCTACGGGGTTAGCCAAAAAGATGCCACAGATGCACCTAGACGTCGGGCTCGCCATCACTAGCAGCTTCTTCTTCATCAGGGTCCATCGG
>BCNH02000001.1:10682524-10726981 GCA_001662345.2 Metrosideros polymorpha var. glaberrima | reverse complement strand
AAGTGATCTTGAGCTTCCTTTTGGCTTGTTTGGGAAGCTTTGGTGGGTTTATGGGAAAAGACAACTATGTGACATGAGGGGAGGGCTAGTGATGGCTATGAGTGATGGGTTGAGTGACATAAAGTAGGAGAGAGAAAGGCAAGAGGTGATGGGTGGCTTAAAAGTCAAAGAAGAGGACCCACAAAAATCTCACTCTTGTCTCTTATGCAAAGATGCACATTTAAGGCATTAATGCCCTAAAGTTTCGATCACATGGCGGGGTCACAAAAATTAAATGTGCCCTTAATTAAAAAATCTAAGGAATGAACCTAAATTCGGGGGTGCAAGGAATTTCCAAATTAATTCCCTTAATCACCGATTTCCAACCTATCTCGGAACGACCCCAATTTCAAAGTCTCGACGAGATGATTCCAATGTTTCATTGTTGGAATTCTCGAATGATCGACGTCCAATTTCGAAGTCCAATTCGTGACTAAAATCCATGAGTAGTGATTTCAGGGCATCTCAAACTAACGGGTGCTTTTAGGATTTTACGCGTATCGACCCGTGATCATCGTCACGTTTTAAAGTTATTCAAACCATGGCGACTTTGATTATCATGTAATTGCAAGGGTCAATCGTTGGTTGCAAAGGTCGCGTTCGTTAGAAATCTGGTTTAGGTTAATTTGCAAATTATACTCTGGTCGTACGGAATCACCCGCGGACCAATCATATAACGCTAGCAAATCGTTCTAAAACCAATCTTCGAACGGCCTATGATGGCACAGGACATTCCCTCGGCAATCCTTATGGTCAAGTCGTTAATCCAGGGTCGAGTTCTTTGGTCCACGTACTAAATTCCTCGTTAGCCTTTCCCTTTGGATTAGTTAACTCAAGAGTGATCAATTCTGAGCGAGATTTACTGAAACACATCGATTGATATTTCATCCATTCATAAGCTTCGAAATGGGTCGAAATTCGGAATGTCACACGGCCCCTCTGTACCTACGTCGACCAAAACTATGGACTTGGTTCTAGTAAAAGTAACCTTCGACTTTACATTCACAACATCATGCTTGGAGAAATCAACACGAATCGAACATCCAAAACGTGGAGGGGGTGGCGTCTCCATACTAATTTCCTGAAAATAAAGGAATGAGCAAATAGCCCAATAAATGAAATCACTAGCTCTAAGGTAGAACATCGACCTAACCCTTGATGTCACGAATGTCGACAACAAATCAATAACAAAGCTATCTGATAATTATATGTATATTGTAACCAAGCATAAAACATCATGCACAATATCAATAGATGTGAGAATGTATGGGTTAATTTATACATTCTCGAAAGCACTCCTCATGCTTTCCAAACCTCTCTTCGGGGCATCCTGTGCCAGTCAGGGAATCGAAACTCCACGGCATCCCGCTTAGCAACCCTTCCGCGGGGCATCCCATCCCAGATGAGGCATCGTGAACTCCCATGATATCCCAAACCACTCCCCAAGGCATTCTGTCCTTGAAAGGGCATCCTGCGGCATGCGGGGTATCGTTGCCACCTCAAGTGAGCGACAGTTCGCCATAATCTTAAATCTTTAAATGAATACAAGCATCACCCTCAAGCAATCACGTGATCTGGTTATATTTTCTTCTTTAATATATATGATGTTCATGCATAGGCAGCACAACCAAAGTGAGGCACAGTTCGGTTCGTTCCCAATCCTGTGATTGAACCATGGCTTAGTGTGATTCTTAATGCATTAACACATGTCGCACGTTGCATATAAACTCAATGAAATGCAACACCACATCAAAAGCATTAAACGGACCTCCTATCTTAGTTTCTAGCGACTTCACTTACCTAAGGTCGAAACTTGAAGGATTGGAATCTACGGTCGTGACAGTCAGCGAGAAGGTGTGAGGGAGAGGGCTCAGTGAGAGGGAGAGGGAGAGTGAGTAAGGTGGTGGTGTCATGGAAAATGAGGGACTGAGGGACTATTTATATTGGCCTATTCATTTAATGCCCTTCATCATTACATGTTAAATGACTCTATTTGATTGGTCCACTTATCTAGGCTAAAGTTCATGGGTGGCAAGTGTAAAACCAAGATGTGATAACCTAAATTGATGAAGTGTCCCTAAGTGTCTTTAGGAAAACACACTTTATTTATATACTAGTCAACCCTAGGAAGTTTACATGCACATGCCCTTTTATGATGAGTTGCTTCCTGCCAAGACCAACAAAAAGATACCGAAATTGGGGTTGACTTAAACTTCTCTATGCGGGGGCACCTTGATATGAACCAAGAATCAGATGCGGTGTTATCTCATGGTATTAGTCCATAGGGACCCCGAACCGCACCTGTCTACCTTCCATTCTATGGTCTTGAAAAGTGGTTAACAATAACGAGTGAGATAAAATCTCAGTAAGTTAATAACTTAAGCCTCGTGTAGGATGCCGATTGGCTCAAAGCATACCCTAAGCATGCAGCTTATTATCGATAACAGATCAATAGCGAGCAATTCTCACTCTACTTAATCTATAACAGGTTCGAGCAACTCAACTCATGCAATATACAAACCACAAACATTCTTACATCGCCTTGGCACATACCTTGCATAATATCCATTATAGCATTCTATAAGCAATGCAATTAGATGAGGCACATAACCAGAACACATAACACCATTTCTCATGCGCAATGAATCCAAGCGTGTTCCAATTTTATTGCCTAATGATTACGACCGCTCTCAACCATGGCACAACCCGAAGGTTGGCGATCTTGACCACTCTGGGCCACGACACAATAGGAAGGTTGGCGATTTTTCGACATGACTAGGCATCATCCTGCCCTGATGCGTGCGTGGGCGAGTGACTCCAAATAGAAATTTCCAAGACTGCGCGTCTACGGGAAAATGGTCGTAACTCCCTCAATACAGGTCGGATTGACCTGATTCCAAAAGCCACAGATCAAGGACTAGTAGATCTACAACTCCATGGAATTAGCGATACTGGGAGGAAGTGGACGAAGCACTATTTGTATGGGGATGTTGTGTGTAACTCGAGGATATGGAAGGTTCTTCATCGAAGCCTAAAGGCATAAGCCACCAGCCAAGGATAAAGGATCGAGATAAATGGCAGTTCACCACCAAGGCTTAAAGGAAATTCCACCGGCCAAGGATAAAGAACTGTTTGATTCACCACCAACGACGTTGGATAAAGAATCGAAATAATTCAACTCACAAAGAGGAATTTTCATTCATTCGACTAGTCTGCTTATAAAGGAGAATACGCCTCACTATATAGAAGAGCTACTACATAGGAAATAGATTCAGAATTGAAAGCAACATTAAAGACACATGGGAAACTAAAAAAAAACCTAACCAGAAATAGCATTAAAGGCCTCGGAACTAAGGAATGCAATAAAAGACATGGGGACTAGGAGTCTTGACTCTTCAGCCTTCAAAATTCGTCCACCAACAATGACCAGTAGATAACTACTTCAAAAGAGAATTAAATCACCAAGGAACTTGTACCAAATAACTCCCTCCGATGTATCATCGATCAGCAATGAATTTTGAAATCTAATCCATCGAATCAGTAACTTATATTGTCATCATCATTCCTTAACCTATCGAAGTAAGTTGTAACCGAAGTTAGTCTCAGCTTGAATAAGTACCGATAGTGTTTGTTTTATCGAAGGAATCAGCTCGGGACTTAAGGACTGATCAGTAGTCTCGGATGCTCCCGCATCAAAATGAGAACAAACGTATCCATTGAAATATAAAAGGGTATAACTATTCTACAATAATATATTTTCACCTGACTCAAAGATTTCGAGTTCTTCTAAGTCCTCCTCAATCAAACGTGAAAGTGGTACGGATCGTAACCAATCTTGAGCACATATAAGAGCCTTCACCATGGTTAGGGTCAAGGAGCTACGAAACACATCAAGCACACGACCTCCTGTGCTAAATGCGGCCTCTAATGCTACGGTCGACATGGGCATGTCCAAAACATCTCGAGCAATGGAGGAGAGGATGGGATATCTGGAAGAATAGACTTTCCACCAACCTAAGATATCAAAGTCAACGATAAAGGGTTCCCATCATTCGTCCAAATACTTGTCCAATTCAGATTTTCTTTCAAAAATTGTTGTTCGGTTTCGCTAAGATACATTTGAGTCATGATATCAGCACTAATCACAGGAGACTTTGGCATGCTTATCATCCTTGTGCTCTTTAGCCTCAAGTTGCTTTGGGGGCATACATTAGTGCGGTATTGCTCGAACAATGACGTCATAGATGTCATTACTTTATCTTGTAAAGTTTCTCCTTGCTTACTTCCATAAACATAATTAATCATCCACTTCACATAGACCAACTTATGTCGTGGGTCAAGTATGCAAGCAATGAACAAAGTAAGATTGATGTTGTTCACATTGCCAAAATACTTATTGAATTTTCTCTTTATTCTCTTAGCCATTTCTTGTAAACTTTGGTCCTCCTTCTCACAACATGTGTTAATCATTGTATAAATCCCATACACATCCTTCACCAAATCATTACTGGTGACATAAGAAGAACTCGAAATTTTTACAGTCGTATCAAAGAACACCTTCAAGAAAGGAAGAAAGTGACGAGCATACCCCCAATCATCATTAGGGAGCAACCCTATCGCCTTGGAAAGCTCTTCAACAAATTTGCTATCTTGAAATTCAAACAAGTTGAAAGCTATTTGAAACTTCAAAGTTGCTTTCAACATCATGTATGTCGAGTTCCAACGAGTCTCCACATCCAAACACACAAGACTCTTGGACTCAATATTCTTTAGCTCAATACAACTCTTAAACCGTCTCAGCCTCATAGGTGAAGATCTCACATAGTGCACAGCCGAACGTATTGTAACAATGGAATCATTTATGTCTTTCAACCCATCTCTCACAATCAAACTCAATATATGAGCATAACACCTCATGTGGAGTAACTCACCTCTCAATACAAAAAAGTTTCAAGAGTTAAGTCTCTTTTTCAAATATTGAATTCCTAAGTCATTTGAGCTCACATTATTCACGGTGATTGAAAAAACGCTTTGAATCCCCCAATCGATCAAGCATTTCTCAATCGCTTTTCCTATTATCTCAGTAGAATAACCCGGGATTTGACAAAAATTTAATATTTTCTTTTGCAACTTCCAATCAGCATCAACAAAATGAGCAATGAGACACATATAACTTAAATTTTGACAAGAAGTCCATGTGTCAGTTGTTAGACATACTCTAGGAGATGTCTCGGATAAATATTTCTTCAATTTACTTCTTTCATCCATGTATAAATCATAACAATCGCGCCTTAACGTGTTACGCGTTGGGATTAAGAAGTTTTGCTAGATTTTATTCACAAATCGCCGAAATCCCTCATGCTCTACAAACTTAAAAGGCAATTCACCAAGAACAAACATGGTTGCTAATTCTTTTCTGCTAGAATCTTGGTCAAATTTCCATGGGGTAGATGAACTACCAACCCCAACAGGTTCACCCGAGGCACTTCTTTGCCTTTTCTCAACGTTTGCATAAGGGTATTCCTTACATCTAGTTAAGTGATGACGTATTGAACTGGTCCCTTGACCACTAGCACAACCAATATGGGCCCTACAATGTGAACATTCAACCTTTTCTTGATTAGGAATCCTTTTAAAGTGTTCATACACTATAGATCTCACTCTTCTATTTATGACATTAGAAGCACTCGTTTCAGCCATATTATAGAGATTATGAAGCACTTCTATTATGAAGCTCAAGCTTCACACAAAATCAAGACGTCTGCTGCAAGTCAAATTGAAACAATTACGTAACCAAAGAGGAGGTTCAATTAGCCATCAATTAGCACTCGTTTTCTAAAAAGACTAGATCCTACTTGAGCAGAAAAATCTGCACTATACAACAATCACCTCTATTTTCATTGATGACCTCAAATCAATCACAATGAAGGCTTTAAGCAAACCAAGAATATAAAGATGGTGTAGCCTAACCTTCCCCGAATAAGCTCCCTCTAACTTCTGCCTCTTAGTAGCTTGACCCTCACCAGTAGAAGAACCACATAAGCTCTTCCCACTAATCTGACTTGTTTGCACCTGAAATCTAAAAAGTAATAAAATGCATGTAAAGGACATCGCATGCATGTAAAGGACATTACTAGCTAAATATCAAATGCCAACATCAGGGATAAACATGTAGTTTGCGAAGACAGAGGACAATATGAAAATTCAGGAGTAAATTTGACCAAGTCACCTCAGGAGCTTACAATCAAGTGGAAATTAGAGGTCTTCAATTAGCCATCAATTCAATAAGGAATTTCAATGAAAAACTTCATAAGGTGATCAAGAACTGTCCAAACCACATGGTAAAAGAGCTTCCACTGACCGGATGATATGCAGACAAAAGTGAAGTCTTAGTGACCGGAGTAGGGGTAGGTGGTGCCTTCATAGGAACTTTAGCCAAAGCTAGTGCCTTCATCGGAGCTAGTGTTGGGACCTATACATATTCCCACAGTGACAAATCAAAGCAAAACAAGCAGCTATGCTCATTTTATTGTAGATCTAAACATCAGCAAGAAGGATTTCCCATTCATATGGTCATCTTGACAGCATATCGGCACCGCGAGTGTGTCATATAGAAGGTTTTCCCCACATTATCTCAGATACTATTGGAGGGATCATGTGTTTTTTACTTCAAATAATTCCCATATCCCACTCTTCCCCCACTCTCCTAAACCTATGACTAAACTTCCAATATTGTGCCAACCATTACCAAAAAGAGCACATAATGAAGAACAAAGCATATCATTCAAGAACCAATAATTTAAGCAGCATTGTTGGATTAACATGGTAGTGGAAGGGCATACTGCAAATAATTCAAAATAATCCACGAAGGAGCCATACTAGGCTAGATTAAGATACAATCAGCCAGATTCCACGCGTTCCCCACCAATACTCTCAATTTAGAGCCGAGAAATGCTGAAAGCGAAAGAATTTATGGAGCAAGCAAGGGATTTAGAAGACGTAATGCCAAATGCTCACAAGAATTTGTCAAGTATCTGCTCTCCATCGACTACTTCACCCAACGAACGAATTGGATGAAGGGTGACCTAAAGCGAGTAGGAAATTGAAATCAAATTAACACAGACACGAAAATGGAACACCTGCAACCAGCGAATTGACATAGAGAGAGAGAGAGAAAGAGAGAGAGAGAGAGAGAGGGAGGGAGGGAGGGAGGGGAATGGTTTACCTTCACTTTCACCTTCACCTTCACATTCGCTCACTCCTCATGCAGAGAGAAATGGAGTAGAAGAAGAAGAAGAAGGCCAAACTTGCCATGCTAGAGAGACCTATGCAGAGCACAAACGCCTCAAAGGGCTTGAGGCAGAGATAGTTTTGACGCGGGGCGTGATGACTGAAGAAGAGCTCCGATCTCTGTCCCTGTCGCAGGGCATGAGGGACGACTAAAGAAAGAGCTTGTAGTTGAACTTTGGAAGAAGACACTCTGAGTGAGAGAGAGAGAGAGAGAGAGAGAGAGAGAGAGAGAGAGGAAATTAGGGTTTAGTTTTAGATCGGGAGACAAGTGAGGGTGAGAGGGTACCTGGATGGATAGGGTTTATAACCCGAACCTACCTGAACCCTTTAAGATACCCAAATTTCAAACTCTTACGGAATGTGAAGCATACCCAACCCTAAAATACCCCAAAAAATTGGTCCAGGTCGGTTAGGTTCGGGCATAATTGACACCCCTTATGAATATCAAAGAAATGAACATTATTATAACAAACTTTGATGAATTGGAAGCTCCCAAAACTGCAAATCGAACATTAGACCCAAAACGATCCAAACTGTCTCAGAATAGGAAGTTATGCCATTAGAATGAAGTTGTGGAGCTCAACTTGCGATCTAATCTTTCCCAATGAGGAATATCATCTAAATGAACGCTATTATAAGTAACTTAGGTGAATTCGAAGCTCCAAAAAAATAAATTAACCGTTAGACCCCAAAGGATCCAAACTTTCTTAGCTTGGAAAGCTCCTCCATTAGAATTTTATTACGGCGTTGAACTTGCGGTCTAAACTTTACCATGGATGAATGTCATCTAAATGAACACTATTATAGGTAACTTTGATGAATTGGAAGTTCCCAAAACTACAAATCAAACATTTGACCCAAAAGGATCTAATCTTCCGTAGAAGGGGAAGTTCTTCCACTAGATTGAAGTTGTGGCGCTCAACTTGCAATCTAATCTGTCCCACGTATGAATTTTGTCTAAATGAACACTATTATAAGTAACTTTGTTGATTTTGAAGTTCCCAAAACTACAGATCAAACGTTGGACCTAAAAGGATCCATTCTTTCTTGGAATGGGAAGTTCTTCGATTAGATTGAAGTTATGGCCTCGACTTGTGAATTGTTCTTTCCTATAGACAAATATCATCTAAATGAACACTATCATAAGTAAATTAGATGAATTAGAAGCTCCAAAAACTACAAATGAAACATTGGACAAAGGCGATCCAAACTGTGATATCCTTAATTTTGGACCAACGTACTAAGATCGAATTCAATTGATTTTAATCATGAATTCTAATCTGATGAAGAGTATTAGACTTTAAAGGATTGAGAGACAACTATTCGACGTTATGTTATCAAAATCCTAAACCCCAAATTTTCGAATAAGTGACAGTAAGCTAGAAATTGAGAACCAAAGAGAATTTACGGACTTAGTAAGAACCGATGGGCCTATTTCTTATGAAATTCGGCCACCAAGAGGCCCTATAAGCGGAAATTACCTTTTTACCCCCGTAAGCCCATTTTTGGCCAAAATAAAAAGCTCTTTGGATATCAAGCCCACTAAGCTCATTCAATTCGAGCCCTAGCCCCCCGTGCATAGTACCAAGCCCTCGTAAATAGTATCAAGCCCACATGAATAGTGCCAAGGGTGGAAATTACTAAAATACCCCTTCTAGAAAACCTTGACTTTGAGGGACAATATTTATGGGCAAGAGACAAGCTTGATTAATGCAAAATGAAAACTTGATGAAGAAGTCAATCTTGAAGTAGAAGCTTTCCACTCTCTCTCTCTTTCTTCTTTCTTTCTCTTCAATTATTTTCCCTAAAGTTATCTTAAATTTCAAGAGCTAAATTGGATAAGTTTTTGGAGTTGCATTTATGAGGGCAATAATGCAATCTTGGTGGAGAAGACAACTTTAGAAGACTTTGGCCATTGCCCTCTCTCTTTCTTATTCTCACTCTCTCTTTCACTCTTTCACTCTTTCTCACTTTCATTCTCTCCCTTTTCTTTCCCTTAGGTTGGCCACCTTTACCACCCACCCTCTCTCTATCATTTTCTCTCTTTCACCACCGTCGTTCACCTTGTCGCCACTGTTCATCACTGTGCCGAGCTCGAGCAGCGTCCTTACTACTATGTAGCTGCGTCGTGCCGTCACCACCAAGTTGCCCAAGCCGCGCCGCACCGTTGTCTAAGCTATCCGTGCCTTGTAGTCGCACCGCACCACTGTCCATTGCCGTGCTGTTCGCCCGTGTCGTTGCCGTGCCAAGCCAAGCCGTGCCTTTGCCATTCGTCACCACCATTAAACTAATGAGTTAACTCCCTAATGCTTGGTTAGGTTGTTAATTATGCTTAGGGTTAGATTAAGTGAGGTTTGGAGTTAACTATGGTTGGATTAGTTGATAGGCTATCATGATAAGTGGAGTAGAAATGGTGATAAGTGATCATGAAATGATAAATGAAAGTGGTAGGTTATCAAGGAAAAGTGATAAGCTATCATCAAAGGGTTGATAAGCTATTGGGTTTTGGGCGATAAGCTATCATCAAAGCGATGACAAGCTATCGGTATTCGGATGATAAGCAATCATCAAAGGGGTGATAAGCTATCGACTTTTGAGTGATAAGCTATCACGAAATAGGGGATAAGCTATCAAAGAAAGGTGATAAACTATCGTTAAATAGGCAATAAGCTATCGAGGAATTATCGATAGGCTATCAAGGTTTGGGTGATAAGTCATTGATTAATGTGTCTTGTGCTTATGATATGTGGTAGTTCTATACATGCTTTTGTGTTGTTTGAAGGATAGATTGCCTTAGAAAGATGGTTGCCTTTTCGACTATGGTTTTCTAGTTGAAAAGAATGCATTTTTGGCATATAAATTATGATTCATGATGTGTCATGCTTGGATACCAAGTTTTAGGTGTTGGAATAATCTAGGAGGCTTGAAAAATGAAGCATGTGAAGTTTGACAGGATAAGCATGTTTGTGTGATCACGTGTGATTTATTTATTTCATTTTTACGTGTAAAAATGGAAATAAGTTTGATGTATGAGTACGAATCATGGCATAAGCACATATCATGGTTGCATTAGCCAAAAAAAAAAAAAGAGATTTGCATGCATGATTGGTGTGCTCATGTGATCAGAGAAAGAGTACGGACCCCCAAGAGGTTTGAGGACGATCCCCGATTTTATCGATGATATTATTGGATGCCCGGTGGGGGTTCGGATGACAGATCGCAATAGAGGCCAGACCGATTCTCCTTATGGAATGCCGTCTGCCTGCGAGGGAGGTCGAGGTGGGGCTGCACCTCAATCTTCCAGGATGAGATGTTGCAATGCCCGATGGGGCTGGACGATGCCTGGTCATGTCGGAAGACCGCTAACCTTCGGGTTGTGCCGTGGCCTAGAGAGGTCGAGAACCGCCAACCTTCGGGTTGTGCCATGCTCGAGAGCAGGCGTAATCACTAAGCATAAAATTGGAACGCACTTAGATACATTGCGCATGAGAAATGGTAATATGTGTTCAGATTGCCTTAGCTGATGTATTGTTCATCAAATGTTACAACTGACAATATGCAAGATATGTGCTAAGGCAAGGTAAGAATGCTTGTGATTTGTTGGTTGATCGGAATTAAGTTGAGTCACTCGAACTTATTATAGATAAAGTAGAGCGAGAATTGCTCACTATTAATTTGTCATCGATAATAAGCTGCATGTTTAAGGTATGCTCTGGGCGAATCAGCACCCTACACGAGGCTTAAGATGTTAACTTACTAAGATTTTATCTCACTCATTGTTGTTAACCGCTTTTCAGGACAATAAAATGGAAGGTCAACCAGTGCGGTTCAGATCAAGGTGTCCTCACGTAAAGAAGTTTAAGTTAACCCCGACCCTAGTATCTTTTTGTCGGTTTTGGCAGGAAGCAACCCATTGAAAAGGGCATGTATATGTAAACTTCCTAGGGTTAACAAGTATATAAATACAATGTGCTTTGATAATAATTGTAATATGGTTGTTTTTCCTACTATCCCTGTGATTGTGATTGTTCGGGTGATTGTTAATCGTTTCCACTTGCGTTAATCAAAAGATAAAATAAACGGGTCGACGACGCATCCTGGGACGTCGCATTCAAAATAACCCAAGAGAAATATTGTGATCGTCACGTGCTCGAGGGTCGAGGCGTGACACAAACTTTCTTTGAATGGGAAGTTCTTCCATGAGAATGAAGTTGTAGCGCTCAACTTACAATCTAAACTTTCCCATGGACGAACATCAACCGAATGAACACTATTATAAGTGAGTTTGATGAATTGGAAGCTCCCAAAACTTCAAATCAAACATTGGACCCAAGACAATCCAAACTTTCTTAGAATGAGAAGTTTTCAATCAGGATGATGTTATGGAACTTGACTTATGATCTAATCTTACCTAGGGAGGAAGATCCTATAAATGAATACTATTCCAAGTAACTTAGATCAATTGGAAGCTGCCAAATCCACAAACCCAACATTGGACCCAAAAAAGACCTAAACGTTCTTAGAATGAAAAGTTCTTCCATTAGATTGAAGTGATTGTGTGAACTTGCGATCCAATCTTTCCCAAGGATGAATGTCATCCAAATGAGCACTATTATAAGTAACCTAGCTGAATTTGAAGCTCCCAAAACTACAAATCAAACATTAGACCCAAAAGGATCCAATCTTTCTTAGAATGGGAAGTTCTTCCCTTAGAATGAAGTTATGGCACTCGACCTGTGATCTAATCTTTCTTAGGGCAGAATATCATCTAAATGAACACTATTAAGTAACTTAGATGAATTGGTAGCTTCCAAAACTACAAATCTAATATTGGACCCAAAAAGACCCAAACGTTCGTAGAATGAGAAGTTCTTCCATTAGAATGAAGTTATGGCACTCGCGATCCAATCTTTCCTGGGCAGGAATATCATCTAAATGAACACTATTCCAATTGATTGAGATGAATTGGAAGCTCCCAAGACTACAAATCCAACAATGGACCCAAAAGTAACCAAACTTTCTTAGAATGGGAATTTCTTCCATTAGAACGAAGTTTTGGTGCTTATCTTGCGATTTAATTTTTCCCAAGGATGAATATCATCTAAATAAACACTATTATAGGTAACTTAGATGAATTGAAAGCTCCAAAAACTACAAAAGACCCAAATGGGCCTAAACTTTCTTAGAATGGGAAGTTCTTCTATTACAATGAAGTTCTGGCACGCAACCTCAAAGCTAATCTTTCCCAAGGACAAAGATAATCTAAATGAACACTTTTATAAGTAACCTAGATGGATTGGAAGCTCCCAAAACTACAAATCCAACATTGGATGCAAAACTAACCAAACTCTCTTAGAACGGGAAGTTCTTCCATCAAAATGAAGTTATGGCACTCCACTTGTGATATAATCTTTCCCAAGGATGAATATCATCTAGATGAACACTATTCTAAGTAAATTAGATGAGTTGGAAGCTCTCAATACTACAAATCAAACATTGGACCCGAAAGGACCCAAACTTTGTTAGAATGGGAAGTTCTTCCATTAGAATGAAGCTGTGGCACTCGACTTGCAATCCAATCTTTCTGAAGGAGGGATATCGTCTAAATGAACACTATTATAAGTAACTTAGATGAATTGGAAGCTCCCAAAACAACAAATTAAGCATCGGACCTAAAACGATCCAAACTTTCTTAGAACGAAAAGTTCTTCCTTTAGAATTTTGTTATAGCGCTAAACTTGTCGTCTAAACTTCCCCACAGATGAATATCATCTAAATAAACACTATTATAAGTAGCTTTGATGAATTGGAAGCTGCCAAAAAAACAAATCAAACATTGAACCCAAAAGGATCTAATCTTTCTTAGAACGAGAAGTTCTTCATTTTGAAAGAAGTTGTGGCGCTCAACTTGAGATCTAATCTGTCCCGCGTACAAATTTCCTCTAAATGAACACTATTATAAGTAAATTTGTTGATTTTGAAGCTCCCAAAACTACAATTCAAACATTGGACATAAAAAGAATCCAGTCTTTCTTGGAATGGGAAGTTCTTCGATTAGATCGAAGTTATGGCCTCAACTTGCGATCTAACCTTTCCTAGGGACAAATACCATCTAAATAAAACACTATTATAAGTAACTCAGATGAATTTGAAGCTCCCAAAAGTACAAATGAAACATTGGACACAAAACGATCCAAACTTTCTCAGAATTGGAAGCTCTTCCATCAGAATGAAGGCGGGGCGCTCAACTTACAATCTAAACTTTCCCACGGACAAATATGAACAAAATGAACACTATTTTGACAAACTTTGATAATTGGAAGCTCCCAAAACTGCAAATCGAACATTGGACCCAAAACGATCCAAACTTTCTTAGAATGGGAAGTTCTTCCATTGGAATGAAGTTGTGGAACTCGACTTGCAATCTAGTCTTACCTAGGGAGAAATATCATCTAAATGAAAATTATTCCAAGTAACTTAGATGAATTGGAACCTCTCAACACTACAAATCCAAAATTGGACCCAAAACAACCAAAACGTTCTTAGAATGGGAAGTTCTTCCATTAGAATGAGGTTATGACACTCAACTTGCGATCTAATTTTTCCTAAGGATGAATATAATCTAAATGAATACTATTATAAGTAACCTAGATGAACTGGAAGCTCCCAACACTACAAATCCGACATTGGTCTCAAAAGTACCCAAACTTTCTTAGAATGGTAACTTCTTCCATTTGGATGAAGTTATGGCACCCCACTTACGATCTAATCTTTCCCAAGGATGAATATCATTTAAATGAACACTAATCTAAGTAGCTTAGATGAGTTGGAAGCTCTCAAAACTACAAATCAAACGTTGGACTCAAAATAACCCGAACTTTCTCAGAATTGGAAGTTCTTCCATTGGTATGAAGTTATGGCGCTTGACTCGCAATCTAATCTTTCCCAAGAAGGAATATCATCTAAATGAACACTATTATAGGTAACTTAGACAAATTCGAAGCTCCGAAAAAAATAAATTAACCTTTAGACCCAAAAGGATCCAAACTTTCTTAGCTTGGAAAGTTCCTCCATTAGAATTTTTTACGGTGTTGAACTTGCGGTCTAAACTTTACCACGGATGAATATCATCTAAATGAACACTATTATAAGTAACTTTGATGAATTGAAAGCTCCCAAAACTGCAAATCAAACATTTGACACAAAAGGATCTAATCTTCCGTAGAACGGGAAGTTCTTCCACTAGAATGAAGTTGTGGCGCTCAACTTTGTTGATTTTGAAGTTCCCAAAACTACAGATCAAACGTTGGACCTAAATGGATCCAATCTTTCTTGGAATGGGAAGTTCTTCGATTAGATTGAAGTTATGGCCTCGACTTGCGATATGTTCATTTCCTACGGACAAATATCATCTAATTGAACACTATCATAAGTAAATTAGATGAGTTGGAAGCTCCCAAAACTACAAATGAAACATTGGACAAAGGCGATCCAAACTTTCTTTGAGTGGGAAGTTCTTCCATAAGAATGAAGTTGTGGCACTCAACTTATGATTTAAACTTTCCCACTAATGAACATCAACCAAATGAACACTATTATAAGTGACTATGATGAATTGGAAGCTCCCAAAACTTCAAATCAAACATTGGACCCAAGACGATCCAAACTTTCTCAGAATGAGAAGTTCTTCGATCATAATGATGTTATGGAACTTGACTTGTGATCTAATCTTACCTAGGGAGGAATATCATACAAATGAATACTCTTCCAAGTAACTTAGATCAATTGGAAGCTGCAAAATCCACAAATCGAACATTGGACCCAAAAAAGACCCAAACGTTCTTAGAATGGGAAGTTCTTCCATTAGATTGAAGGGATTACATGAACTTGCGATCCAATCTTTCCCAAGGACAAATGT
Organism: Metrosideros polymorpha var. glaberrima; assembly: GCA_001662345.2. NCBI lineage: Eukaryota > Viridiplantae > Streptophyta > Magnoliopsida > Myrtales > Myrtaceae > Metrosideros > Metrosideros polymorpha. The sequence goes on along the minus strand of BCNH02000001.1, from coordinate 10,711,734 downwards.
CATCCAAATGAGCACTATTATAAGTAACCTAGCTGACTTTCAAGCTCCCAAAACTACAAATCAAACATTAGACCCAAAAGGTTCCAATCTTTCTTAGAACGGAAAGTTCTTCTCTTAGAATGAAGTTATGGTGCCCGACCTGCGATCTAATCTTTCCCCGGGTGGAATATCATTTAAATGAACACTATTCCAAGTAACTTAGATGAATTGGCAGCTCCCAAAACTACAAATCTAACATTGGACCCAAAGAGACCCAAACGTTCGTAGAATAGGAAGTTCTCCATTAGAATGAAGTTAAAACACTAAACTCGCGATGCAATCTTTCCCAGGGAGGAATATCATCTAAATGAACACTATTCCAATTAACTTGGATAAATGGAAGCTCCCAAGACAACAAATTTGACATTAGACCCAAAAGTAACCAAACTATTATAGAATGGGAATTTCTTCCATTAGAATGAAGTTATGGCACTTAACTTGCGATCTAATCTTTCCCAAGGATGAATATCATCTAAATGAACACTATTATAGGTAACTGAGATGAATTGGAAGCTCCAAAAACAACAAAGGATCCAAAGGGGCCCAAACTTTCTTAGAATGGGAAGTTTTTCTATTACAATAAAGTTCTGGCACGCAACCTCAGAGCTAATCTTTCCCAAGGATGAATATAATCTAAATGAACACTATTATAAGTAAACTATATGGATTGGAAGCTCCCAAAATTACAAATCCAACATTGGACGCAACAGTACCCAAACTCTCTTAGAATGGGAAGTTCTTCCGTCAAAATGAAGTTATGGCACTCCACTTGCGATCTAATCTTTTCCAAGGATGAATATCATCTAGATGAACACTATTCTTGTAAACTCATGATTTTTAGCCGATTAGTCATTTTAAAATTAAAACTTGGAATTTGAATTTGAATTTTGATTGCGACAAAAATATTTTCAAACCAAAAAGAGCCATTTTTCACTCGGCCATGCTTCGGCCTAGCATTTAGATTGCATTTGAACCTTAACCTCAAAATTTCAAATTTTGACTTTTGGATTGACTTTTTTGTCAAACCTTTGACTAGAATCGGACTAAAAATCAACCCTATGGTCGGATTTTGTCTTTTCACATAAATATGGACTAAATGGTATCATTTGAATTTTCTCACTTTCGGTTTTCGAAAATTCACAAATTTAATCGTGGAAATTGATTTTCCTTTGAAAAAATGAATTTTCTTGGCCTAAATTCAGAAAAAATTAGAAAAATTATAGAAAATTCACGAAACATCTTTTTTAATTTTCTAGTTAAGTTTCTACACTTTTGATTTCACAAAAATCAGTTGGGGACATACTTTTTCCAAATTCAAGGAAAAGTAAGCCCTAATTAGCCTAAAAATTAAAATTGACCATTTAGATAGCATTTTTTAAGTTTCTTGTAGTCGAAACATTTGATCTAGAGGATGTTTCACATCAAATCCCTCAAAAAATTTCAATTTTTGAGCATATTAGTGAATTAGCCCTAATTCGAGCCTAAATGGTCGTTTTAAACCATTACTTCATGAGTTGTGAGACGAGACCAAGATATGAGTCATTTGATTAAACCAAACCAGAATCTAATATCCATTTTGGCCAATTCACTCATCTTGAGATTGGTTTGGCCATATTGAGAGTGGTTTAGGTTTAAAATCGAGCTTAAATGATTTCAAGTGACCTAATTCCTTTTAACTCATTCCAATTAGGCATCCTAGTACATCCTCAAACATTCAATTTGGCCAAGGAAATCAAGGTTACGCCAACATGTCTAGAATGCCTAGCAGTTTTAGCCAAAAAAGATGAATTAGTATAGTCAAATCAAGAAATTTAAAAAATAAATAAATCTTGGTCCAGAAAAATTTGAGAAAATTCATACTTAGAAAATAGAGGAAAAAAGGAAAATTTTGTCAAAAATTTCATCAAAATCAGAGTTTGTTTGGCTCTTGAACTAGCCCAGTCAAGAATCGGTCAAAACGGTCAACCCGTGTTTGACCGAATTGACCCGGTCCAACTAGCTCGCTGGAGATCTAGAGAAAATGGCTGAATTTTGGCCATTTCCGGCCATTTTTAGGCCATTCTAGCCCATTTTGTAGCCCATTTCCCAAGACAAAGCCCACCTTCTTATGCTTAAGCTAAAAATTACAAAAATGGCATTAATGAGTCTAATCTTGGCCATTAACCTTGAATGGCCAAGATTGGATCATTTTAATGTGACTATATATAGCACATATCCCAAAAACTCTAAGGGGGGATCATTTTGGGGATGGGGACTGCATTTCTCAGATTATGATAGAGCTCTCTCTCTCTCTCTCTCTCTCTCTCTCATCGACGCCCCTCCTTCGACCACCATGTGTCGCCGCTCACCAGGGACCACCACTAGTGAGCAACTACCACCACCAACACCCTCTCTCCTCCCTCTACCCACTTGTTCGACCTTAGCCGCCGTCCGGCCTCATCTTCCTCTTGGCATCATCACCGGCGGCCAATTCAATGATTGTGCTGGGCCCCTTTAACCACCCCCACAGCCGTTTCCCGGCGACCTCCGACCCCCTTCGCCATGCGACCACATTCCCCGACACGTCCTTGAGCTCACCCTGCCCGAAGTTCATCCGTAGTTCGACCGCCGGAGTCCCCTGTTTCTTTTCATCTTGTTTTATTATCCATATTTCGCCGATTCGTTTCACTAACGGCCTCAATTTTCTCTTTGAAACAGAAAGTTGCTGAGCTGTTTGTGGCTGTCTGAGACAACCCTTGGGTGGCCGAGTAGCTCATTTGGACCCCCACAACCATTGATGAAAGGGAGGTGCAATCTTGGCTTGAAACCCGGCATTTGCCGGTCAAATAAAGAGTTGTTTGATCCCATGTTCTTGCCATGTTTCAAGATGAGTTTGTTGCTGTGTTTTGCTTCCTTTGAGCCAAAAATGATGGCAAATAGCTTTTGTATGCATGCTGGTTGTTGTTGAATGATGTACCACATTTATGTGCAAATTCGTTTTCCTGACCTTTTGTTCTCCTAATGGCTGTTTGAGCCCTTAAACGTAATTTTTTTGGAGAGCCATAGTTGAGACATTCAAAGATGACTTCTAGATCCTCGATTTAAGTGGTCATGGGAGTCAAAAAAAGTGTCGTTTGCTATGTCAATCGGGCCTCCAAACTTTACTCAAAAATCTGGAAAATCAAAACAGCTTCTGTTCTTCACTGTTTTCTGCTGTTTTCGGACCGACCTTTGTGGTTTGTTAATTTTTTATGATTTTTTCCACATATATTTTGGGAAAGTGTTCTACAAGAAAGTTGTAGAAAAAAGCCATACCTAATCTGTAAAAAATTCTCATGGCCATTCGAAATTTTGAACTCGGTAATATTGATCTCTACATTACCGATCTTCTTAGGTCGATTTTCCAGATTTCAGAACAGCAATCTGTTCTGTTTTATTTCACCAAAACGACGAGGTTACAATCGTTATTTGCAAAACCTCAAAACATGAAAGTTGTTCATTGAGGTCTTATCTAGTGGCTTGAAAAATTTCATGTCGTGGGTATGTGATTCAGTTGGTCAATTTCATAAAATTCGGACAGTGCACAGACTGGTTCCTTGAACAAACAAATCTGACCATCATGGTGAAATTGTCAATTTACACCAACTTGAATGGTTTTTTTGGAAAAACGTAAAAAATAAAATTTGTTCAGAATATGTTGATCCATATCTCTGCCAAATTTTGTGACTTTTTAAAGTCGTTTGCTATTTTTGCTAGACCCAAAAAGTTCTAGGGGAAAAACAGTCTATTTTCTGACTTGTGGGTCTACTTGACAATTTTGTTGTTTATCCGAGACCAATGTGGTCGAAATTGATAGTCGAATCTTCAAACCATCTTTTTGGGACTTTACAACAATTGAATTTTGCATCTTAAAGTCATTAAACGTGATTTGCACAAAATTTAGGACATCGCTCTTTATTTGCATATATTATGTCACATGCTTCAGATTTTTGCAATTGTTCTATTTGAATGTTCCATTCGAACCTTTGATGCATGCTTAGCGTTTAGATCAACGGATGATCATTAGTTCAAACCTTAGGGACCAATGTCATTATTCTCCTACGGGTTATATTGAAGTGTTGAATGTTACTTACTTTTAAATGAATATTTAAGAGCTTTAGCACAACACAAAAAGCATACACAACCTACGATCAAAACTCAAATCACATTTAGGAAGCCAAATTATGAGGTCTTGAAGGAGGAACCTATGCGGGGAACAACCCATGATCATCCACTTTCAATTCCGCTCATCCAATTTGAGGTTGGAAGTGCTATTTGGTAGGGTCCAAGTGGTGTTAACTCTCTTCCCAAATTGGATGGGAGCCTTTGAACCTTTAGAATCCTTCCTTCTAGTGAAGCCTCACGCTTTGCATGCGACATGTCTTTGTGATTAGCATTTTACCTCCCTTATGTAAGTGTATCGTTCTAAACTCACTTCCCCTTTACTTTTAATGTCAAGTCCTTTTCTTTACGTCTCAAACATGTGGTAATTGGTTAAAATGCCTTAAGATTTAGACATTATGAGAGGACCCAAGCTTCGAGTCCTCCCAATTCCTTTCGAGAGGTTGTGAGACATATGAAATGTGTTAGAGCCGGAAAAGAAGGAGCTATGAAAGAACATCACGTGTCTCAAGAGTACGTCGATCTTGAAATATAAACTAAAGCTACTGTTGTCCTCCCTTATGTGGACCTGAACCCTACTCCTCAAGAGAACCAATTGGTGAAGGCCAGAAGGGAGAGGGATGAAGTAGTAGCACGTGCAGAACGCTTGGCCCAAGAAAACAACTGTCTCCGTTCCGAAGCCGGGAGATCTCATCATGGCTAACCATGCCAATTTCATTTGAGTTTTCTTTATTTTGTTTTAGAGTAATGTAATAGGGTCTCATTTCATGCTTTAGTAGTGAATGATATAAAAGGGTTTCCCCCTCCCCTTTTCTTTACATGCTAGTAGTGATGTATAAGACATTCCTTGTTGTCTTTGCCTTGTAATCGTCTTAAGTTCGAATGAAATTGGAAGGATATTTTAATAAAAAATCACATGTCATCCCTTCAATTGTATAATTTCTCGTGAAATAAATTTTGATAAGAGATCACTCGTGTAAGATTGGGCTTACATGAAGGTCTATTAGCTCTATTTCATCACAAGAAAATATAGAATTGAATGCCTTGGATATTTTCTTGTCGTTTATTTTCTATATACTAATTTTGCTACCTTTTTCACAAAGGTACTAAAAAACTGCAGAATAAAGATCCCAAGTGAGGACCAATTTTGTACATGGCCAAAACTGATTACGGCAAATCAATCCCATCTTATTAGGCGAAAACGCAACGATGACATGGAAGTGTCATCTTCAGTAGGAGATTTTGCTCCTAAGAAAAGATACCAAATTGCTTCTGAAGGGTCTCAATCCCCTAAGGTAAAATTTGATGAAGACCTAGGAGAATTACCTTACAAGACTGAAATTCCTGAAGAACTTGTGATGCTTAACTTCCACAAGTATGAGGGCACAACGTGCCCTATGGCACATCTACAATATTATCACACTAAGATGGTGCAATAGACCGACCAAGCACCATTGATGATCCGAGCTTTTCATAGGAGTCTCACTAGCCCTGTGTTTCGATGGTTCTTGGTAGCAAAAGTATATATGATGGTGAGTTGGAGCGATTTGTCTTGTGCATTCTTACAGCAATACCAATCTAAGACTCATACTGCAAAGGGGTCCAAGATCGAAAAGGGCCCTCAAACCCCATAGAAGCTTTCAAAGGGCACAAGGGAAGAGGCCTAGGATACGTTGAAGAACAGATTAGGCATGGTAACCATGGAAACTGAGGTATCCGAAGAGGTCGGGCTAACCGTGGAGGCCACTTTGGCCATGGAAGAGGCCAAGTGGGCTTGCTTGATCGTTCTCTCAAGGAGATGTTTACCAAGTCCTTTGCGGTGCCTTATTAGAATACTTATGTCGAAATTAGCCTCGACTTCTTTAGTGAAGGAAACCTCGTCAATGTTATTCTCATTGAAGATGAGTTGGTCGAGGAGTGTCCCGACCTTCTTGAGTAGGGATGCATTTTATCCTTTCATAGTTTCATTTCCCTAAAAGTTTTCCCCTACGTGGAATCGTTTGTCTATTTCCTTGATGAGTACATCCCCCTTAGATTTTGAACTGTTGGTTCAAGGGGGTCTCTTTTGTAATATGGCATTATTTTTCCCAATTCAATGAAAGGCATATATGCATGTTTTATTAAGAACGTATGGAGGTACCTCAAACCGGGCCTATGACAAAAATCAATGATACCCTGAGGCTTGGGCTTCCACATGCTTCCTAGTTTCTCGAGACTATTTTAAAAGAAGGAAGTCCAAGGATATGAGGACTAAGTTCCTAAAACACTTTTCAACATTTGTTTCAAAGCCAATTTATTGGGGCACGTCATTAGGTTGACCCCACACATAAAAAATTTTGGGAGTTAAATCTTTAGATTCGAGGGTTGGACTTTTAAATGATTTTGTAATTCACTTTCAAAAAACACTTTCCAATCAATTATGCATAAATTTTGGATTTTATTTCGTAATCATTTGTGCAAGAATCATCCCAAGGAGTGGTACTTCAATGAGGTAAATGTAGTTGTTCCAATTAGAACATCTCATATATGAACTAACATGTCTATCCTTTTTCTTTTGGGATAGATGAAAACAATCGAGGACTCAAATAGCTAAGATAATCAAGCAATATTGACATTCAAAGGGATGACATCATTTCCCGACATCAAAAGGAGCATCCTGTCTCTAAACTCAAATTGGTTCAAAATTTAAACTAACACATTTCCCTTCTTCACACATAGGTAAAGCAAAAGGAGAAAAATCCACACAAGAAACATCTCAAACCAAAAGATCACAAAGAAGGCATGGAAGGTCTTTCGATGTGCCAAAGCCTTTGAATGAATGAGTGCCTAACTAGGGCAAATGGCCCTAGTGCAATCAACCAAATTGTTGACAACCAAGAAAGCTCAAAGAGTAATTGTCATCGACTCAAATGAAGGTCATTGACCAATGGAGAGACGAGTACAAGGGTAAAGTTGTATCGTTCCAAGTTGCCATTTTTTTCAAAGGATGTTCATTAACATGCTTCCCTTCGTATCCTTGCAGGATCAACCGCCCACCATGGGGCAAGTAAGTATCTTCACCTACTAAATGGCCTTCAAAAATGAACTTTTCAAGCCATTTCATTTCAAGATCTTTTGATTGTAAAATCTTCCAAAGTCTAAGGTAAAGTTGAAGCCATCATTTTCAAAGTGTTTAAATGATACTCTCCAAATCACAAAATTCATAAGTCCTTTGTGCATAACTTAGGCATTCTTGTCCTAGATATGGAAATGTTAGTCATCATTTCAAGCCCTTCGTGTAGAAACTTAGGCACTCCAAGCCCTTAGTGTAGAAACTAAGGCATTCCAAGTCTTTCGTGTAGGAACTAAGGCATTTCAAGCCCTTTATGTAGAAACTAAGGCACCTCAAGTCCTTCATGTAGAAACTAAGGCATTCCAAGTCCTTTGTGTAGAAACTAAGGTATTTCAAGCCATTCGTGTAGAAACTTAGGCACCCCAAGTCCTTCGTGTAGAAACTAAGGCATTCCAAGTCCTTCATATAGAAACTAAGGCATTTCAAGCCCTTCGTGTAGAAATTAAGGCACTTCAAGTCCTTCATATAGAAACGTAGGCACCTCAAGTCCTTCGTGTAAAAACTAAGGCATTCCAAGTCCTTCATGTAGAAACTAAGGCACCTCAAATCCTTGGTGTAGAAACTAAGGCGCCTCAAGTCCTTTGTGTGGAAACTTAGGCATATCGAGTCCTTTGTGTGGAAACTTAGGCATTTTTAAATTCCTTTTCGAGAACTATAGACATCTCAAATTTTTTAGAACTTAAGCGTTTTAAACTCTAGGTGTGGAAATCTTGGGTATTTCATTTAAGTTTCTTTCATCACTTTAAAATTCTTTTCGAGAATCCAAACAAGCGTTCAAGAGAAAAATTCAATTTGAAACTTGGTTTTTCATGACTTTTGAAAAGAATTCTTCAACTGATTATTCATGCTTTGACTCGTGCATTCTTTATCAAGAAGTCCCACGAAGGATATTTTTGAAACAAATGATTTCCAAGAAAACAAAAAGGAAAATGTTAAGCATGCCAGGTAAGTAACCTTGAGATAACGAAAGGCAAGCCAAAACCAAACATGCCACTACACACTTTTGAGAATTGAGCGATGAGTAAAAAACCATGTCTTAAGACGTAGGGTTTATTCGCTTTGAATACATGGATTAAGATTATGAAAGGCGTGTAATTTCTTCTCCCAAAACACTAAATACATCTCTTATTAGCCTCTTTGAGCCTACACACTTTAGAGAACTTCGCTTCTTTATCCCTGTTAAGAACCACCCCACATCGGGGCAACATGAAGGTAAGATCGGTAAAATGTGAGAAAAGTGGGTTAGAAATTTTCTTACTTATACTTGCATAAATCTTCATGGGTTGCTTTGCATTAAACTCAATTGAAAATTTAAGTGCTTTAGGATGATGAAGAGCGGTTCTTTCTCTATCCTATACACTTTATCCTTCGCGTAACCCCTTTGGGTCGATAATTTCGTTTCTTAAACTTTTGTTGGTGATCATCGACTATACACCAGGGCAAGCGAATAGTTGCCACTTTTCGAAGACATCAAGAGCAAATCAAAGCATCAAGAGCATCTGGGACCATGAAAATCACTAACTTCTGGGCTTCCTAAGGTTCATTGAATTTTCAAGATCAAATGTAACTTAGTAACCTTTGTAATCCTGGTCATTCTCGGGTTCTCCTCAAAAAAAGAAAGCAAAAAGAAAATGGAGACTTGAAAATTTGAACTAGAGGGCAAAAGAAGTTGTCTTGAGACTAGCCTTAACGGTTTTAAATATTAGCCCATTTGGTTCTACAAGGTTGGTTTTAAAGATTAGCCCCTGGTATCCTTAATGAAACTAATGTAAAATCCTCAGTTGGAGTCTATTTACAATTTTAGGTAGACAAATGTATTCCCAAGGAGGGTTGGCTTGTAATTTTAGCAAAATACTACTCAGTTAAGCTTATTCTGAACGGAGCCGATGCTATCTCTAGTGGAACGAATTAGTAACACGCGATTTCCAAGTGAAGTCAACTTGTGGTTTTGGCAGAACAACCCAAATCGAAGTTCAAAAATGGAGTCACCCACAGTTCCTCCCCCAAGTCAATCCAATCCCCAATGGAGTCCCGATACAACATATCGTTGAAGGCCGCACATTCCCTAGTGGTAATCCTAAAGTCCTAAGACTGAAGACCGGTACTAAGATAGTGATGATCACCAACCTTAGCCCTCCACATATATTTTCTGAGCCAAAATGAGCCTTTTCATTTCTCAGTCCCCAATCCAAGCCTACGTTATAGCCCCTTAAAATCTCTTCTAATTATGGCACTTAAGTTAATGTATAGTTTATGCGTCTTAAGCTTTACTTGAAGGAGTGCGGACAAGATTATTTCTTCTCGTTTTGTAGGTTCTCGACTTGTAAACCCGAAGCAGACTACAAAGATTCTTCTTTCACAAGCCTTGATTCAAAAGAGTCCCTATTGAACACCATTGGCCAAACCAACATTACGGTCCCTTAGAAAACCTTTCAGATCGATCAAATTGTATTCATTGCGAGCATTCCCGATAGCCTTCGATATAGGTTATGAGAGAATCATTTTCCCTCGGACAAAGTCGTTTCCCATATCAATGGATGGGATAAAAGGCCTTTTTTTTAAAGCCATGAAGGGGCCTAAACCCAAAACCAAGGAAAACTGGGTCAGTTTGCAGTAGGTATGTTATCCCACATTAGGCGAGTCAAGCTCAAGCCCCTAAGGGACTGCCTTTTAGCTGTCAAACTACCTAGAGATTTACTTCCGAGCTTGATAACACTCAGAGTGACTAGGATGATCAGATGCTTCAGCTGGCTGGGCTACCTTTCTTAGAGGATCATACCAAGCTTGCGAAGGGAGGAGAGTTTTTAACTAGACATAGAGAGTGAGTGAGAGATAGTAGTGTTTTTTCACAAACTTTCGCTCTTATTCGAAACTGAAGGATTACATGGCCTTATATAGGCGGTGAGAAGTACACTATTTGGACAACAATCCAAAATTTCAACAGTGCAAACAAATAACGGACACACAACAGAAGCTTTGCGTGATTAAGCAGTAAAAAAGCATGCCTACGAACAGTACTTTTTGCATTTGTTTGCTATAATGAATAGTGAACAGTGCCAGTGCTATAGTGATTTATAAATAGTGTCGGTGCTACAGTGATTCAGCGCCAGCCAGAGTTGTAGTCATAATCTGAGCTATGAGTATTTGGTCCAAGTTGTGATCTTGGCCTAGAGACTCTGGAAGATTGATTTCTCCGTAGGGGGTAGCACTTTCTAAAGTGACTTCGGGCATAATTAGCTAAGGCCAATTTCAATTTGCAAGGAGCTGAAGCTAGGGTCCAATCCTACAGATAATGATAGGTTTAATGGTCCGTGATCATAGGGATCTTGGGAAAGTGGTCTACCCCATGGGTCATATAGGTCTTGTGATGAGCTTACCTGGTCTACTGTGGAGCTTGCCTGTGTGTTTGTCATTTCTTGGTCAAATTGCTAGTTCCATTCTCGAAGTGCTTGCTGTACAACTACTTATGGTCCATCATAGTCCCAAGAGACAGATGTAATGTAATCCCATGCTTCTTCAACAATTGTTCGATTTTCTTGACATAGGATTCTCTGCAGTTCTCAATAAGTGTGTTCACAAGAACCGAAATGATTGGGAAAGGATTTATAAATGCAAGCTACTTGGAGCTGTGGTTGGGGTTTGTAGGTGGTTGTACCTACTATGGATGGAGCATTGGAGATGGTACCGTTATTGTGACATCTCGAAATTTCGACATTAGGAAATAATCAAAGGACGATTGTCGATTTAAATTGTAAAAAGTGTACCATCAAATTTTTAGACGTTTTCACGCTATCAAGGCAATGAAATGGGATTCGATGGATTGATTATAACGAATTCCAATCCGATGTAAAGTATTAGACGTTCCATTGCCGATATTACAAAGTTTATCGATAAACCCTAAATTTTCGGAAAAGAGACAGTAAGCCGAAAATTAAGGATCGAAGAGACGTTTCGGACTTGGCATGAACCAATGGGCCTATTTATATCAAATTCGAATTTCAAGAGGGCCTATATTGGAAATTGACCATTTTGCCCCCGAAGGCCCATTTTAGGCCCAAACAAAGAGCCTTTGGATTTCAAGCCCATGAGGCCCATCAAATTCAAGCCCAAGCCCACGTGAATAGTGCAGCCCGTGAATAGTGCCGAGGGTGGAAATTACTATTTTACCCTTCTTGAAAGTGGGATATTTTGAAGATTGCATTAATGGATGCAAGACAAGCTTAATCAAAGCTTTTGTCTTGCTTTTTCTTATCCTTCCCCCTTGCTCTTTCCTTTCTCCTTTCTTCTTGTCTTTTTCTTTCTTTTGTTCAATTATTAGCATAAAGTTGTCTTGAATTCAAGAAGACAAATTAGATATTTTGAAGTTGCATTTATGAGAGCAATGATGCAATCTTGGAGAGAAAGATTAGAAGCAAGACAACTCTCTCTCTCTCTTTCACTCTTCACTCATCCATTTCTCTCTTACTTTCTTGCACTCTCTTTCTCTCTCAAAATTCGTAGCTCCCTCCCCTCTCCTCCATTTTCACCATTTTTCCTTCTTGTTTCACACCCCTCACCTTATCGTCATGCTACCCAATCCACACCATGAAGCCGTGCCCTTGCCGCCGACGTTCAGGCTGCCATAGCCAAGCTGTGCCACTGCGTCGAGCCTGTACCGAACTACCGTTCTTCACTGCGTCAAGCTTGAGCCGCGCCTTGCCGTTCACCGCCGCACCGAGCTGAACTGCCGTCCATACCCATTTTTCGTCCACACTCCGTCGCCGAGCCACCACCATCACCGTCTTCGCGTCATCGCCGTAGTCGCTGCCACCGTTAAATGGTGAGTTAACTCCCTAATCCTTGATTAGATTGTTGATTGCACTTAGGGTTGGTTTAAGGTGCAAATTAGACTTTTAACTATGGTTAACTGAGTAACTATGGTTAGTTTAGTTAAACCATGGTTGGGTTAAGTTAACCTTGGTTAGGTTAGTTGACCTTGGTTAGGTTAGATAACCATAGTTGGGTTAATTAACCATGGTTAGGTTAATTAATCATGGTTAGGTTAATTTTTCTATATATGTTTTAGTAGGTTTTCAAGATGATGTTTGCCTTGGATAATTATTGGTATCATGAATTAAGAGTTTATCGTGGAAAAGAATGCATTTTGGCATGAAAATGGAAATTGATGTGGTGCCGTGCTTAAATGCTGAGTTTTATGCTTTGAAACCATTTATTTGACTTGAAAAGTGAGGCACGTGGATTTTGGCATGAAAAGCATATTCGTGTGATCAAGTGTGATTTATGTATTGCATTTTTCACGGGAAAATGGCAATGAGCATAACATATGGCATGAGCACATATCGTGAATGCATTGACAAAAAGAAAGAAAGAAATGAGATTTAAATGCATGTGTGCTCGTGTGATCACAAAGTGTACGGACCCTCAATGGTGATTGGGGACGATGGCCAATTTTATCGCTGATATTATTGGATGCCCGGCGGGGGTTCAGATGATGGATCGCGGTAGAGGCCGGACCGATTCTCCTTAAATGGAATGTCATCTACCTCTAGGGAAGGTCAAGGTGTGGCCGTACCTCGGTCTTCTGGGAGGAGATGTTGCCAGGCTCGAAGGGGCAGGACGATGCCTGGTCATGCTAGATGATTGCTACCTGTGAGAGGTGCAATAGCCTAGAGAGGTCAAGATCGCCTCTCCTTTAGGGTTATGCAATGCTCGAGAGCGGGCGTAATCACTAGGCATAAAACTAGACCATGCTTGATTGCATTACGTGTGAGAATGATGTTACATGTTCTGATGTTGTGCTTAGTCTGATGCATTGTTTATGAGATGTTATAACTGATAACATGCAGGGCGTGTGCATGTGCCAAGGCAAGGTAAGAATGCCTGTGATTTGTCTATTGATTGAGTTGAGTCAATCGAACCTGATATAAGTTGTGTAGAGTGAGAGTCGCTCGCTTTTGATCTGCCATCGACGTTGAGTTGCATGTTTAGGATATGCTCTAGGTGAATCAGCACCCTACGCGAGGCTTAGGTTGTTAACTTACTGAGATTTTATCTTACTAGTTGTTGTTAACCGCTTTACAGGACAGTAAAATGGAAGGTCGACAGGTGCGGTTCAAGGTGCCATTGCTTAGAGGAGATAGGTTAACCCGACCCTCGGTGTATCTTTATGTGGTCTTTATAGGAAATGGCCTGGAAGTGAGACCTTGTATTTATAACTTCTTATGGTTAACGTGTTTATAAATAAAAAGACGTGTTTTGGAAATGCTGTTTGTTCTACTGTTTTTTCCTGCTATCCCTGCTGTTGTTTTTGTCAGGTGATTGTTATTCATTTCTACATGCGTAATTTGAAAGATAAAATGAATGGGTCATCGACGCGTCCTGGGACGTCACATTTATTAATGACCCAAAGGAAAAGTGATAAGGATGGTCGCACGCTCGAGGGCTCGGGGCGTGACAGTTATTGTGCACAAAAGTCCAAGGTCGATGGAAGAAAACAACAGTGTATGTTTTTGGATCTCCTGGACTTTCTTCAATTCTTCAGCAAAGAATCGTTTCCAGTAGACATGTGGATAAAACCATTTAAGCACAATGAGAAGGTTACTTTCATACTGGTTTTGAGGACTAAGTACCACTAGTTTGGTAAGCTTGACCGAAAAGCGTCGAGTGAGGAATTCAATAGCTATTAGGTATTTATTGGTTAAATACCATAAAAGCCATTTGAGCTTTTCTGGAAAATCATCTAGTTTCCAAAATAGTGCATGCATGAAGGGGTACCTGTGATGTAAACCTGAAGGACTGAGAAGAGAACCTCTATGGATCTGAAAAAGTCTGTGTGGCAACACCACATGAGATTCTCAAGATGTTCACTGAGTTGATCATTCTGTATTTCTAGAATAATTTCCTGTGGATATTCTAGGATTGGCTTATTGTTCATTCTTTCAATCTTGTACTTCTCAGGTTGGGGAAGAGGATGCTTGAGAATATACATGTTGATTTATTCTGGTGATGCTTTTGACCTAAAGAGAAAATCTGCAAGTACATTCTTTTTTCCTACAATATGCTTGGTTTCAAAAGAATATTTTGAAAACCATTCAGCCCATCAGAGTTGTTGGAGATGAGAAATCTATCTCTGTTTGAACTTGGTCATCTAGGGAAACGATGATGTGACATTCTGAATTTTGACCCATTTCGAAGCTTATGAATGAATGAAATATCAATCGATGTATTTCAGTAAATCTCGCTCAAAATTGATCACTCTTGAGTTGACTAACCCAAGGGGAAAGGCTAACGAAGAATTAAGTACGTGGACCAAAGAACTCGACTCTAGATTAATGACTTGACTATAAGGATTGTCGAGGGAACATCCTATGCCATCATAGGCCGTTCAAAGATTGGTTTTAGAACGATTTGCTAGTATTATATGATTGGTCTGCGGGTGATTCCATACGACCAGAGTATAATTTGCGAATTAACCTAAACCAGATTTCTAACGAACGCGACCTTTGGAACCAATGATTGACCATCGCAATTACATGACAATCAGAGTCGCCACAATTCGAATAACTTTAAAATGTGACAGTGATCACGGGTCGAAACGCGTAAAACCCTAAAAGCCATCCGTTAGTTCGAGACGCCCTGAAATTAATATTCATAGATTTTAGTCACGAATTGGACTTTGAAATTGGACGTCGATCATTCGAGAATTTTGACAATGAAACATTGGAATTGTCTCATCGAGACTTTTTGAATTTGGGGTCGTTCCAAGGTAAATTGGAAATCGGTGATTAAGAGAATTAATTTGGAAATTCCTTGCACCCCCGAATTTAGGCTCATTCCTTAGGTTTTTAATTGAGAGCACATTTAATTTTTGCCCCCTATATGACCGAAACTTTAGGGCATTAATGCCTTAAATGTGCATTTTTGCATAAGAGTGAGATTTTTGTGGGCCCTCTTCTTTGACTTTTAAGCCACCCATCACCTCATCTTTCTCTCTCTTACTTTATGTCACTCAACCCATCACTCATAGCCATCACTAGACTTCCCCTCATGTCACATAGTTACCTTTCTCATAAACCCCATCAAAGCTTCCCAAACAAGCCAAAAGGAAGCTCAATACCACCTTATTCTCCATCCCCCCTCATAATTTCGAATTTTTCCACTCTCTTCCACTCACTCTCTCATATTTCTCTTCCATCTTCCCTCTTGTTTGGCCAAAACCACCACCTTGCCATCCACATCTACCACCACCGTGAGCCACCTCCGCTCGTGACCGCTGTGCACCGCCATTCGCTTGAGAAGCCGAGTACCCCGCTAGACCAACTTGTGCCGTGAGCTTTAGGGGGGATTTTGGGGACTTTTCTTGCTTCGATTTTTGGTGAGTCATTCCTAAACCTATGTTAGTACTCTAGGTTACTAATAGACAAGTATGGGTGAGGTTTTGAGGCTTTTTGTGGGCTATTCATAGTGGGAATGCAAGGGATCTGAATTTGCACTATATGGGAATTGTCATGTTAGATGACTTGTAGGCTTGAAATAATGATATTTATGTGGTTATGAGCATGTTTGGTTTAGGTTTTGTTGAGATTTAGTGGTTGTTTGGATGCATGAACAATACCACCGAATTTATGCCTTATGGAGTGCTTTGTGCTTAAATGTTTGTAAGTTTTATGGAAATGTCTTGCGTGTTGGGCTTGTGTGATTCGGTGCTAGATGGTCCATGAGTGACCGAATATGTAAGTGATGTTATCTTGTGTCATGCAAAACGATTATGTGAGTTGTGGTTGTAAGACATGCCTTGAGTGCAAGTTGATGTATATGGTATATTCATGCATGTTGGTTAATTGAGGGCCTATGTATACTCGGCCTTGTGTGATTATGGGTGATTCGTAAGTGTGGCGAGTGAATATTAAATGCCGATGTTGGATCATAATGATCCCGGCTCTACGAGAGGCTATAAGGAAAGCTGTATAGTAAAAGCTACATATTACTTATTATATGGCCCGATGAACCAATAAGTTGTTATATGGCCCGATGAGCCGACGGTCCGATGAATCAATAAGTTGCTATATGGCCCGATGAGCCGATGGCCCGGTGAGCTGATGAAAGTACTTTTGCGTAATAGCGCGGACCGATAAGCCGACAAGATTAATATTATGCTATGGCCTGGGCGCTAAAGCGCGTAGTGAGGGTTGGATAGTGAGACTATGACTTATATGTCATGAAGGTTCGATAACGAGAATTGAGTTTTGGATGGAAAATACCATTTGTGAATCATGGATTTATTTTATGCCTTAAGAACGAAGCCTAGCCCTAATCAAGTGCTTGTGAGTTTGTAAATTGCTTTTGAATTGAAAATGTAAATCTCTGATGTCGTGTCTTCGTTTTATTGACTCTTGGTCCTATGAATGCTCGTGGTTAGAACTTGCACGTTGTAAGAGTCTGGAGGTACCTTTTGTCCTAGCGTAGGGTTAGGTTTGACTCACTAAGATTTATTCCTACCCCATCGTGGGATTTACCATTTTCAGACCCAGATCATAAGTATGCCGCCTAAGCGTTATGGAGTGCCGATGGATTTTGAGACAATAGTCACTGAATACCCCCCGGTCGAGGGTAAGACATACATCTGGAAAGAGACTATAGTCTATGTTGACGAGGGGGACCCATATTGGAAATTGCATAAATACGAGGCATGGTTCTATCGTGATGAGAATGGGATGGAAGTTGGACCCCTGAACGGTTTTGATGTGCCATTTTGTGTCCAGGGTTGGTGTGACACCGCCCCTCCGGATGGTGAGGTGTATAACCCTACCTTCACAATTCAAGCGAGCCAGCCGCCTCCACCTGTTCCCGCCATAGATGCCCAAGTCGTGGACCCTGTCGATACTGAAGTCGAGTCTGACCCTGATGAAGAAAAAGCTACTAGTGATGGCGAGCGCGACGTCTGGGTGCATCTATGGCATCTTTTTGGCTAACCGCGTAGAGTACCAAGTGTAGCTTTGGACTAGTGACTATCTCCCTTTTTTATCGAACTATGTCGTCACCCTCCCTAAGTTGTACGCTTTCATATTCGACTAACTTTGGTTATGTTATGAATCCTTTTGGTCATCTTGTTTGTCATATGTATGCAGTTATTTGCACTACTGCTTGCATCCTTTATTCCGCACTATTTGCCGCCGTCGTAGGATCCTGGTTATTACGGAATCGAAACGAAAGTCGATCGGGATGTTATCGCGTTTGTATGGCCTGAGGCGTGACAGATGCCATATCCAATTCCACAAGAAAATGGTTACCGATAAGATGAAATTCAAATTTCTCGATTCCATTCTTAACTGCCAATATTTCTTTAAATGTGGAATAATAGTGCATTTATTCATGAGAGAACTTACCACTTTTGTAAGCACAAAGATGTCGCTTACCATCAATCTCTTCAAACAATATAGCTGTCCAATATTAATCACTAACATCGGTTTGCAGTATTCGCTTTCCTATGGATGGAATTTGCAATGGAGGGAGATTTTGCATGATTGTTTTGAGTTCAGCAACTGCTTTGGTTTGAGCTTTTCCCCATGATGGTGGATGTTTCTTTAACATTTGTTGAAGAGGAAGTAACAACTTTGCAATATTCTGGACAAAATCTCGAAGATAATTGATGATCCCGAGAAATTGTTGAACTTATTTAATTGTGAAATCCTTTTCAGGAAAGTTAAATAATTCTTTGGCAATATGAGAACTGAGATAATATGTACCTTTGTTGAGGTGCATTCCAAGGAATTCGATTTCTGTCTGGACAATGATCATTTTCTTCTAGGAAAGCATCACGCCGTATTTTTTCACAATTTCTTCGAATTGCTTAAGAAGCCTGTAGTGGGAATCTTCATCTGAGTTGTAGAGTAATATATCATCAATGTATACTGCTGCACTTGCTAATAGGGAATGGGCTACTTTGAGTCCAAAAGGAAGGACCTTCCACTGAAAATATTGGTTCGGAATGCAGAACCCTGTTTTGGGTTTGTCTTCAGGATGAATTCCCAATTGCCAAAAGCCTGCTTTGAGGTCAAATTTGAGTAGATGCGGCTTTTGTTAATCCTGCAAAAAGCGAATTTATGGAAGGCAATGGCAACTTATCATCTTGGAGGAAAAGATTAAGAGGTTGGTAATTAATAACCAATCTTAACTTTCCTCTATTCTACTCAGCACGCTTGTTCACATAAAAGGCTTCACATACCCATTGTGAATTTGAAATTTCAATAGGGCCTTGTTGTAACAATTCTGAGCATTCCTGTTGAACTAGGGCAAGATGATCCGGGTTCATTCTTGAATGGCTAGTTTTGGTGGGATTTATATCTTCATTCCGTCTAAAAGGAAGTCGGACATAAAATTCTGGATTTTACAATAAAGGATGGGGACATTTCTAGGTAAATTCAAAATGATTTTCTGAGTATGATTCTAGTAGTTTTTGCATGATTGGATCTAATATACTCATTTGGATGGAAAAAAGTCTTTGTATGTTAACAAATTCGAAGAATTGGTTTTTATATGCAAGACCTTTTCCAAGAATGATTCGGAGATGAGGAAGTTGAGTCATAATATCCCACCCAATAATCAGGTATTTGTTGGGCAAGTTAGATCCAAGAACTTTGGTGTTTATGGAATCCTGGGGGAAAAATTGGATAGTTATTGATGTGGTACGTACTTTTGTGGAAAAGGTATTTCCTGAGTCTGAGTTGAAATACTAAACATGAGAGTCCAGTATTCTTCAAAAAGTACGTTTGTGTCTAGAATGGACGAACTCGCACCGGTATCTATGAGAGCAATGATTGAAATGGGTTTAACAAACTTGAAGGTAAAGATTTTTACATGAAAATGAGGGCAATAAGATTGGCTAGAATATATAGTGGGCTGTAGGTTTGGGGGCTGAAGGGATAAATGAAAAAAATCTTCTAGGTTAGGTTCTGAATCTGAGCTTATCTCATTGGGGGTTTGGTAACAAGGGATAACACAGAGTTTGTTCGGTTGGATTTTCATCCATGAAGAACAAAGATTCGACATGATCATCCTTGAGAGAAACCTGTTTCGAGCTCAATGTGATATATGATACGATTCTGACATTTCTTTGTCTGGGAACAATCTTTGGCAAAGTGTCCTTTTTTGTTGCAAATGAAGTAGCAATCTAATTTTTAACAGTCTGGAGCATTTCTTCGTTTCTTGAGAAATCTCCATTTCTTCTTTCCTTTGAAATGCCAAGGTTTGTGTCTAGACTTTTTCTCACAATATTTCTTGATGTGCCTTTTCTTACTAGAATGGTTTTCACAAGAACCATCACGATCTTTTGGACATTTGATCTTGAGATACTGTCGTGAGCATGCACCATCTAGTTCTCGGTTGTCCTTGAGATAGTTTTTTTTATCATTTGTCGACGTAGGCACAAGTCATCAAGGCATAGATGGATCTCCTGCTAAATTTCCCCAAAAGAGATATCAACTATTTTCTTGCCTTTGTTGAGAAAGTTCCTTTCTACCTGTTGAGAGAGTTCTTTAGGAACGGAGTTTAGGAAGACCTATTTTAGATTTGCATCAACTCCAAGACCATAGAAGAGTTTGGTCATTGCAGCGTAATGTTTATCTAAATGTTTTTTCTAAAGAGAACAACATTTCCTGTCAAGTAAATTAGCTAGTTTTCCTATAAAGAACTGGTTAATGACCTGAATGGATTGAATAAAGTCAGGAAATAGTAAAAAGGTCATTTGATCAGCATCAAAGACTAATTACCACTAGTGTTTAAGGTTACCAGTGAATTTTGTGACAAACTCAAGAAGAATGTCACATCTACTATGGACAGTGAGAGCTCTGGTATTTAACCAAGAATGAAAAATTTCTACCCTTTCTAGCAATGTAGAGTAGGGTATATCATCTTGTGAAAAATTGGTTAGAAGAAAAACTCGGAATGGAAGATGGATCATATGGATCAGGGGGTGGTGGTTGAATGACTTATGGTTCAAACATTATTTCTTCTTCTTCATCAGCCATAAAGATGGAAGAGGTAATGAACTATGGATGAAAAGTAGGGGTGTGCACGGTCCGGGTTGATCCGGTCCCCCCCGGAACCGCGGACCGGACCGTTGGTCCTAGTTTCCCTATTTTCGAAACCGAGGACCGGATCGGGACAGGACCAACGGTCTGGTCCGGGTTGTCCGGTCCTAATGGAATCGGTAAATTTAAAGGACGAAATCAACAAATCAAAATTTTTTGAGTAAATTTGAATCTCAAAAATCCAATCGTCATTCTTGGCAATGATTAAATTCATTGCTAAATACAAATTTCAACTATGCAATTTCTTTTATGAAGGAAAATAGCATGTAAGTTTTCCGCACGAGAGCGAAAACATACGGTTCATGATGCGGGAGCATCCGAGAGTACTAATCAGTCCTTAAGTCCCGAGCTGATTCCTTTGACAAAACAAATACTATCGGTACTTATTCAAACCAAGACTAACTTCGGTTACAACTTGCTTCAATGGGTTAAGGAATGATGATACCAATATAAGTTACTGATTCAATGTCAAAATTCGTTGCTGATCGATGATAATGATGCAGGAGCATCTGAGACTATTGATCAGTCCTTAAGTCCTGAGCTGATTCCTTCAACAAAACAAACACTATCGGTACTTATTCAAGCCAAGACTAACTTTGATTACAACTTGCTTCGATGGGTTAAGGAATGATTATACCAATATAAGTTACTGATTCGATGGATTAGATGTCAAAATTCGTTGCTGATCAATGATATATCGAAGGAAGTTATTTGGTACAAGTTCCTTGGTGATTTAATGCTCTTTTGAAGTAGTTATCTGTTGATCATTGTTGGTAGACGAATTTTGAAGGCTGAAGAGTCAAGACTCCTGGTCCCTATGTCTTTTAGTGCATTCCTTAGTTCTGAGGCCTTTAATGCTATTTATGGTTAGGTCTTTTTTAGTTTCTCATGTGTCTTTGATGTTGCTTTCAATTCTGAATCTATTTCCTATATAGTAGCTCCTCTATATAGTAAGGCATATTCTCATTTGTAAGCAGACTAGTTGAATGAATGAAAATTCCTCTTTGTGAGTTGAATTATTTCGATTCTTTATCCAACGTCATTGGTGGTGAATCAAACAATTTTTTATCCTTGGCCAGTGGAATTTCCTTTAAGCCTTGGTGGTGAACCATCATTTATCTCGATCCTTTATCCTTGGCTAGTGACTTGTGCCTTTAGGCTTCAGTAAAGAACCTTCGATAACCTCGAGTTACACACAACATCCCTATACAAATAGTGCTTTGTCCACTTCCTCCCAGTATCGCTAATTCCATAGAGCTTATTTGTGAAAACTCAAAACACGAAAGTTGTAGAACTATGAGTCCTTGATCTGTGGCTTTTGGAATAAGGTCAATCCGACCTGTATTGAGGGAGTTATGACCATTTTCCTGCAGACGCGCAGTCTTGGAAATTTCTGTTCGAAGTCACTCGCCCACGGACACATCAAGTTGGTATCAGAGCTCAAGGTTGAACTCATTTTTGAGTGATTCCTTTCTGTTTCCACCTTCTACTCATCATGGGTGACGAACAAGTTCCATGAGGCTTGAGTTTGGAGCAAGCACACAACCTAAGGCGAGATCATGCTATAGAGAATCTCCAAAGGCAAATGGAGCGAGTTCTCAACCTCATAGAGAACCCGGTGAGACAAGAGCAACCAGTAAGACGTCCCGATGTTCAACAACACTATGACGATTCAGATTCTCATCAAAATTCTAATGATGATTCTGATCCCACTAGAGATAACTCTATTGCTTCTGAGCACCGAGTTCGGAGAAGAAGCGGCAGATACCATGAGAACGACCATGAGATTAAAGCAGAAGCACCTGAGTTCGAGGGTAGTCTCAATCCCGACAACTTTGTTGATTGGCTCCATGCCATCGAACGAGTTTTTAACTTCAAGTCCTACTCGAATAAGAAGAGGTGCAAGGTTGCTGTTTTGAAACTTACTAAATATGCTTCTCTATGGTGGGAGAACTTAAAGCATCAACGAGCTAGAGAAAGGAAAAGCCGAATCAAGTCTTGGGATAAACCCAAGAAACTTATGAACAAGAAGTTCTTGCCCGATAACTATAAGCAAGATCTGTTCCTCAAGTTAAATTCCCTAAAACAACAAGGGATAAGTATTAAAGAATATATCCACGAGTTCGAACAACTCAGGATGAGATGTGTACAAAATAAGACATGCTCCGTTGTGCTTTCCAACTAGGAATCACACATCAAGCACAGTTGCACCAAAAAAGCAAAAAGATTATTCTTCCATGTTAACATCCTGTAAGAATTTTAAGTATAAGAAAACTCCATCCTATATGCACTTTAAAAAAGGGTTAATACTACGAAAAACCCTAAACTTGTACACTCATGATAAATTTACCAAAAACTATTTTTTTTACCACGAAAAACCCCAATTTGCCCAAAACTAGTAGATCTATAACAAATTTACCCTCCATTAGTTTCCGTCAAATTTTACCGTCAAATTGCTGAGTTTGATGATACGTAATAGTTGAAGAGGTGTACCAGTTTGTGGTTTTACTCTCTGCTTGTCTCAGGTGTGCCAGTTTAGGATTTTTCGTGGTATTAACCCAATTTAACGGAAACTAACAAAGGATAAATTTGTCATAGGTGTACCAGTTTGAGGTAAATTTGTCACAGATGTACCAGTTTGGAGTTTTTCGTGGTAAAAAAAATAGTTTGGGGTAAATTTGTCATATGTGTACCAGTTTGAAGTTTTCCGTGGTATTAACCAAAAAAAAAACCTATAATAGACTTAGGCTAATTGTTACTTTAGCATATGAACTTGTTAAAGGCTTTAAGAAAGAAAATAAAGATAGAGGCTTCACCTAAATCCAGTAATGTCTTAATAAAGAAATTGAAAGTTGTACAAAAGAAGCAAAGGCTTCCCTCCTCATCACCAGTTCACATATCTTTTCCTCAATTGCACAAAAATTCTTAATTTATCTTGGCTACCATTAATTGCTACCTACCTTAATTCTTAATACATTTGATGTTCACATGAGCAATGATTCGGCATCTATTTGAGTGTTTATGACCTTCCATTTGCTAACCCATTTCACAATCTAGATTCATTTATTTGAAATACCGAAAAAAATCCTCCAAACCACAAGCTTTCTATTTGGTAATGCTCGAAAAATGCAAAACATGGACCGAAGACCATGGCTACATCAATGAGATAGCATTAATTGCATGAGCAAATTGAGCCAGTTTCGTTTGTTTAGAAAACATTTAATATCACTCAATATGATGAAATTGCCATCTGGCTTGGAAGATATCATTAATCATCAAATTCCCCTAACAGAGAAGTCATTGTCAAAATGAACTGAATTATTAAGTATGCCAAACGAGAGCTCCTTAGTCATAAAGGGCTTCTCAGAAAAAGGTTACTTGATCCCATTATGGATCTAATCACTCGACATACCTCACACTACCAATGTTGAAGGTTTTGAGAATCATTCGCAATAGGTACACATTGACCAATCCAAGAGGTCTTTTAAAGGACCATAATGTGGGCTTAGTCACGGTTTCAACAATGGATAAGTATCATTGGCTAGGAAATGAAAATCATCATTGGTCATCATCTTTGCCAGGCTTACAAGTCAAGAAATCCTAAGATGAGATAAGACAACATTGGTCCCACTTTTTTGAGGCCCAAATAATCCCAATCTAAATAGACTCGATTAAGGGATGTAACGTAGGCTTGGTGTTTGGGTTAAAAATGAAAGGCTCAATAGGCTCAAAAAGTATATGAATGGGTTTTAGAGTTGGTAATCATACGTTGGTTTGTTTGAACACATTAGAGCTTTGCTCGTTATTATGGGCTTACGTGGCACGGCTTTTTCATGCCCCAAGTTTTTCATCATCTTTTTCATTTCATACTTTTTGGTTTTGCCATTCACAAACTATATATCACAATTCTATGATTTTTCTATATGTGAGCGCTATGGACTCTCGAGACTCCTTGTCTTTAGTCACCGCTTTCGGTAAATCATTTGCCTTGGCCCCAATGTAGGGAGATGATCATCAACTAGGATTTGAGAATTTGAATTAGTAGGCTCAAATTGGTTCGCAAAGGCTATAAGTGTGTAGGGTAGAGAAATGAATTCTCTTCTTTATTATGGGATGTCTTGAACATCCACTTGAGTTCACCTAGCACAAGAAGATTGATGCAAGTGAAGGCAAAGAAATCTTACTCATCTTTTCACCGGATGATGTCAACCAAAACCTCCATATTTGCCCCATTGTGGGATGGTTCTTGACAGGGTATTTTGTAAAAATTCTCCACATTTAAAGGCTCAAAGGGGCAAACTATGGTCACCTGTAGTGCGTAAGATAGAGAAAAGAAATGCCTCTTATCATTTCGATCCATGTACCACTTGCGTATGAAACCCTCGTTCTTAAATGACTAGTTTTCTTTTTCCGCTCAACTCTCTTAAGTGTTTAAAGGACCTGTTTAGGAATGCCTCATCCTAAGTGCTTCTCACTTAGCATGATTAACATCTCCTTTTCATTTTATTGAGATCATTTGAGTAGATTAAATCTCTATGGGGAATTTTAATTTAAGATGAATAATCTGTCAAGCGGAAAGACAATTTTCACATAAAGAAGATACTCAAAATCTTTGTGAAAAGTTTGTTTCTTCTCAACATTTCTGTTTTTGTGTTCGTTTTCAGGGAAACGCTAAAAGTTTATTAGCGGACTAACCTCATTTTCCACGTGACTTTAACATGCGCTTCCATGAAAATCACCTTAGTATACTAATCAAGTCATTTCTAAGCCTGTGTCCACGAATAAATTATTTGTCATCAATAGCAATATGATAGTGTATGCAGTCAGCATAATCGAATTCAGGCACAAAGGTATTACAAAAGGAAAACCAAGCATCATCTTCAGGAGATCTCCACAATTAGCATCCTGCAAAGTAACCAGACAACTAAAATCCTTCACAGAAGTCCACATTGGCATGCTTAGGAGAAATAGCAAGGGCAAAGCATAGGTGATTACAAACATCAAGACGCCAGATGATAGCAGTCGAGAAATCTGAAGTGCCTTACCAATGATCTAAAGTTAGGAAACTATGAGAACTATCTTTTGACCCGAGAAAGTTACTCCAGCTCCCAACTGTAGAAAAACTCCTCATTATGAGAGGCTTACAATGGATGCACCAATAACATCGATTATAGCTAGAGTTGCTGTTACCAAGGGAAAAATGACCAGCCATTCCAAACTGGTAAAGTGCAGCGACCTACATAAAAAGCAAAACCAATGTCAATACATGATTGCAACCAACACAATCAATCAATATATAAACTAGACGAAGCTAAAGACACTCCATGAATAAGTTTACTAAAAAAGGAAGACGACAAGCAGCCAATTGTCCCCCTCTCAATTAGCTAGCACAACTGATTACTACAAAAATGCACCCAGCTAAAAGTACGGCAAATTACCAGTAGTAAGAGTCAAGGACAAATTCCAAGTATACGACATACTAAAGAGGTACATGTTAAAAGTTTACTATCTCCCATGAAAGCAACTGGGTCAACGAGTCGTTTGACAAGCAGATGGTAGCTTTCTTGTGAAGACAAACAACATACTCAGGGGAAAAAAGAGGTGTTTGAAGAAGGCAACAAATAATGTGCCTGAAAAAACCTAAGCACAAGAACACGCTTACTGACTTTAAGATATAGTAAGTTGAATAACCTATTGATCATCATCATTCTCTGCATGTACTATGCCCAGTAATCTCCAACCTTCAGCATCATCAGGAATTTTTAGAACTTCAACCTCTAAAGCAAGAATAGCTTCACTCATAAGCCCTCTGCGGAAGAGGTCTTGGCCTTGAACCATAATTAGAAAACACACACCTTGAACCATCTAACTACTTCTTTTGCTCATTCCAGAACCTGAAAGATACAACATATATGTAAAAGGATTAACTCTCAACATAGATAATTATGTTACAATATCATTTAAATTATTTGAGTAGTATAGTCACAAACATGGTTGATTCCTTCATTATTAGAATTACTGGAACAAAAGCAACTTCAGATTTCAGACATGAAGACAAAATCTCAAGGAAATGGCAGGTGGAAAGTCGAGTCACAATAATGTCTATGTGGAAAGCCTTCAATGATAAACTGAACAAGAAAAACTTACAAGAGGAGATGCACGTTTCAGAGTGTTCACTAGCGGTCATGACATGCAGGAATCCAAACTCTCTTTACAGGTATTTCTCAATCCATAATGACAATACTTTTCCCCTGTCCCAAGTTCAACAGTGGTACAGCAGTACCAGTGAGACACATAACTATCTGATGAACAATTCACTTGGCTTTCCAGAAGATGGTGCGTCCATGTGGTGAGACCACCGTAATATTTAAGAAAGCAAAGGAGAAAACAATAACTGATAGAGACACTGGTTTCCTTTCAATGCACAACTTCAACAAGCACATGTATGATTATTGGTAATTGGCAAACATCAAATTTGCATTTTGGTCTGATTTCAAAAGGCAAATGCTAAGAATTTAACTATAGTGCAAGGTAAAGTATCTTTAGCATGTATATATACAAGTCGTTAGTTGCTCTCTACTTTCATATACAACATAATTAACTCGCTCACTATACACATTTGGCCAATTATCAGCTTCATTGTCTCCCAAACTCCTTTCAGCAACCTACTTCCCAAATTCAACTGCCCACTCATTAATAAGAAAGCGAAAGAAACTACTCTAACAAAGACATTTACAGCAGCAATGGAGGAGGTTAGAATTGTCGAATCTTCTGTAGTTTTGAACAAATGTAGAGTGAGTGAAGATTCACCATGGAATAGGCAGCATATCCGAAATTCGAAACTGCATAGTAGAGCCCATCAATAACGAATGCCACAATGTTCATTGGTTGAGATCCAGCAACGAACTGCAAATTATTTCAGTGTGAGACATCTAGCAGCATCATGTCTACAATCTCGAAAAGTCAGCAATAGGACAGTTTGCATTACATGCATCCGTTTTCCTTCTCTTTTCGAAAGTTTTGAGAAGATAACTAGAAGAACTAAGAAGTTTGATAGCATCCGCTTAAAGTATAAGGAGCATTCTAGTGCAAGGCTCCTAGATTGCAAGATATGAAAGGATGGTCTAAATGCAGACTTATCATGCATGGAAGAGAAGCTGTTTCTAACACTTGAATCCATGACTGCCAAGACAAACGAGTGGAAAGGCAATTTTATCACAAGGGAGAACTCATAAAAACGGTTTGTTCGTCGATTTTGCTGATCTAATCTATGACAAGATATAGGACAGAAAGAGCTAACTAGTTACTTGGCCAGCAATTGCTAGAGCATCAGTAAGCAAAGGCACAGTCAACCATACTTGCGTGCAGATCTAATGACCAGTTGTAGCACCCATTGATGTTGCCAAAGTCATTATAGTGAGAATTGCTAAGGTTCTGCCAATAAGAAGGCCACCTGAAGATACAACAAGCCTCATTTTAGAAGAAACTTGCTTTACAACAACCCGCAGTTACTCCTCATGGCCTCAAAAATTCAATCTCCATTTTGAACCTTAGTCTTGTCATTGACTACAAAATGTAATAATAAGTGGACTTACTGATTTTGTGCCTCACTTAAGGTTCTTGCTAGAGCAACTTGCTAGAAGAAAATTAGGACAACATAAACTTCTGGCCATTCTTGAGAAATTAAATTCTACATTTGCCCTTAATTGGTTCAAATAATTTCTTCACCATATAGATGCAACAGATGATGAAGTTGGAAAATAGAAAATTAAACAGGTTTCCCTAATAAGAGTCATACCTGATTTCAGATATTGGATAAATTTTCTCACATCAAAATTTGGAGTGATCAGTAATACTTCATCGTTCAGCTTCCATAGCTGGATTAAAGCTATCAAATATATGTTATACATAAGGCTAAAAAACTTAACTCCATTTAGAGGACAAAGAAGTTACAGCACATCACGGTATCGAGAAACCACAATACTCTGCAAATAGATATGATTATGTTAAATAATACCACAGTATTGACATACTCAGAAATCACTATTGCTGCTGCTGCACCACCAATGCCAAGATAAAAAAAGAAATATCAAAATCAGATCTAGAAATGCGTTCAGTGAGTTGCTAGCAACTGTAGTTCAACAAAAAACTTTTGTCAAAAACTATGCCAGGAAAAGAACTATAATATCAATAAATAAATAAAATAAACCATAAAACATCATGTGGACAGAAAATTGTTTTCCTTTCTAACAACTCTTAACATCATCCGACTATGAACTCAGGCATCTCTTTAAGGACACGCATCTCAGAGTGCTTCAAAAGCCAATCAGCCTATGACCAGCAATTAGCATACAAAAATAGTGATTAGGCAAACCGAGTTAGCCAATTTTAATTTAATTCAAGGCATAAAGCTACTAAATCCCATAAAATATAGATTAGAAACGAGCCTGTCTGTCTGCAACTTGATTTATTAGGTGGATATAATATTTTATAGATTGAACCTAAAATTTAACATTTACACCACTAAGATAAATTCGACTATCAACATTCTTATTTCTATTTTACATATATGTAAGATAATTGCAAATCATAAAGATTTAAGCAAAGCCATCAAGGCTAGTTAAGAGGCATCATTGCAACAGTATACTAATTTTTCAGAGGTGTGTGCTGGCAGCCAGAACAGACAAAGAAATAAGCAGCTGAAGTTGTCAAGTCTTAAATCAAAAGCATAGTAAGACAGAATTTTGTTCATGTGACATTCCGAATTTCGACCCATTTCGAAGCTTATGAATGGATGAAATATCAATCGATGTATTTCAGTAAATCTCGCT
>BCNH02000001.1:10644255-10676169 GCA_001662345.2 Metrosideros polymorpha var. glaberrima | reverse complement strand
CTTGGCTATTCAAAGGATAAATAGTGTTTGGGTAAAGAACTAAATGCTCTTCTTTACTTTGGGATATCTCGAGCTTTCATGAGAATTCACCTAAAGTCACCACTAAAAGGTTGATGCAAGTGAATGCAATAAAATCTTTCTTAGTCTTTCTCTCCAAATGTTTTCAACCTTAATCTCCAATTTGCCCCAATGTGGGGTGGTTCTTGACAAGGTTATTTAAGAAATTCTCCATATTTAGGCACAAAATGGCTAGCAAGGGTCATTCTTAGTGTTTTGGGTAGAGAAATGAAATGCCCTTCATCATTTCAATCCATGTATTCCTTGCGAATAAGTCCTCTGCCCTAAAACACAGTTTTCTTTTTCACTCCACTCTCAAAGTGTGTATTAAGGACGTATTTAGGCATGGCTTGCCTTTCGTCATCCTAAGTGCTTCCACCTGGCATATTTCAACACTCCCTTTTATTTTGTCAAAGTCACTTGTTCAAACTATCCTCCGTGGGGACTTTTGATTTGTGATGCATATGCCCATGCATGGAAAAGCAATTCTACAATGAAGAATGTCATTCAAACTTTCTGGAAAAAAAATTTCTGATCTTCTTTTCTGTTCATTTAAAGGAACTCTAAGAGTTGCCCCTTTGGAGTGTGGGGCTCCTTGTCCATGCAGCAGCATGCAGAAAAAAAAAATAGAAAAAAAAATAGAAATGGGGAATCAAGCTAATTAGGAAAATAATTGTAAATGAAAAAAAAAATTCTCCAAGTATCTCTTTTGGTGATTTAAGTGTTTAACCTCACTTGACTATTTTAGATAGAATAATAGAAAACCAATTTTGAGTGCCAAGCATGGAAAAAAAAAAAAGCACAACCAATATTACTAGGATTTGAATACTGTCATTACATTGCTCATATAGAGCAAATTGGCTAGCACTGGTGGATGGAAAACCAATTACAGGATTGAGTAGAAGAAGAATGCATGTGATCAGAAACACAGATTCCTTATTTAATAAATAATACCTGGAAAGGACAGAATCAAAAGATTTTCCTTCTTGCAACATTTTCACCAACAAGCTCAACAAACGATCAATATTTCTCCTCACTTGACTGCCATAATCAGGCAAAAAGCTTTTGACCAGAGTTTTCTGGCCATAAATCTGCACTAGGCAAGAGACAAATGAGTATAAGCTTAGACCATTCTGAGGAAGTCAAAAGTCACAATGAGCTTTTATCAATGAAGGATTCTTTCTAATTGCAAGAGCTTAGATCATTATAAGCCCAAACAGAATTGGAGCTAGGCTGCAGACTATTTCTCATTCATCACTGCTAAGCACTAAGGCTCTATCTTCTTTCACATGAACCAAGGGCAGGGTTTCTATCAAGTCTAGTTCAGCTTTTGCAATCCTTTAGAGGACCATCTCCTTGCACAATTAAAAAGTTCAGTATTAAATAAGGGTCATTCGTATTTTGTTGACTAAAAGATATAAAGGCAGTTGCAATCTCAATCCTAAAGTTAACACTCACAACTTTTCTACTCTTAAAAATACAGTTTGTCAAGTAACAGGAAAGAGATACCTAGAGCTACAATCAAATTACTTCAATTGCATACAGATTCGTGCATGTTGACCTTCATCATGCTTTCAGTGGAATATCAAGGAAAAAATAACACCAGGAATCGATAATGGACTCCAGGACAAACGTGACACATAAGACAAAGGATCGGCATGACAATCTGCCCCCAAATTCAAAAACAAAAGAAGAATAGAATGTGAGAATTTAAGCAAAGTACCTTCTCTTTCTTTCTTAGAGCCAAAAAATTTCTTAGCTCAGACTGCAACCTGCATGTATAATTGTTTTGTCAGTAAACCATGCTTGACTCTGCCTAATGCAGCATCTACTAGTTCTGACTACCTGTGCTTCTAAGACAATATAGTATCCAACGCCTTTACATGCAGAGATGTGAACAGAAAAACCATGTGCACCCATTGCATATGCATGTCAAACTTTTTTGCTGAATGCTAACTCATGGTGCTTGCCTTCTATTAATTCGACTTGATTTTTTTGCTCTCTCTGCCAAAGGGCATTAACCTAGTCAATTGTTGTTGTCAGCATCTCAACACTTGCATGCTTAGACAATGTCTAACAATCCCTGTCCTTCACAAGACAATTTTCAAAACTTTAATATTTTCCCCTTGAACATTGTTAGGTAACTACCGATAATTTCATCAACATAAACCCAAATGCAATAGTAATTGCAATGATCCCTTCATTAACATTGTACATCTAGTAACTTTGCATAAGCTTACCTCAGCATCCAGGCCATAAAAGTTCCTTCTGATGACATCCATCAAATATGCTCTCCCTAGAGTCTCCCAAAGGTCAACGTCATTATGTTCATTGAAAGGGTCAAGATTAAATCTCACAGTTCCTACACATAATTAAAAAGAAAGAAACTATTTGAGTTGATATTTAGTCTTCACAAACAATGGAGTCTAAAGGTTATTTGGTATATACAGTAGAAGCTTCTCAGTTAACAGTAATAAGGTTCAGTGTATACAGTTGTGATTCGTATTGTAGCCTTTTTCACATGAAATGTTGGACAGTGCATGAACAGAAAATTGGTAATTTTTTATCCAAAATGTTCCTTGGAATCAAATCAAAGTAGGGCAGTGAATTAAGACATTTGTACTGATTAGGACTTGTCAGCAAATTGTTCATGTCAAAAAGAAAGCGACCGTCCAAGAGTAGTTGGGTAAAGAATTGGATTGCAAGAACTGTAAGTAGCTCTTGTGAAACGATGCTTGCTCCAAGGAGTGAAGAGTTCTAGAGATCCAATGTTGGACATAATAAGTGAGAAAGAAAACTCTCAGCTATGAATTTGTTTGAGGAGATAGCTATATCAACCAGCGGGCAGACTGATATGAACATGTCAGCAGACTTTCCTATGGAATATCACAGAGGTTGAGGGGAATGGGGGAGGAAAGAATGAAGCTATTTTATAAAACAAGTTACGGTGTTAAAAGAATTTCACAGTGCCTACCTAAGAAAAGAACTGGTGATTGAGGTATGATGCTAAGGACTTCCCGCAAATCTTCGAGTCCTACCTTAGAAGTGTTGCACCCATCTATGAAAATTCTTCCTTTTTCGAGCTCTACAATTCATAACAAAGCATTTATCATGCTAGATTTTCCAGCACCGGTTCTTCCAACTATTCCCAGTTTCTCCCAAGGTACTACTGAAATGGACAATCCATGCAAGACAGGAGGAAGTTCAGCTCCGTAACGAAGGACCACATCTTCGACTTTAATTGATCCCAATGAAGGCCAGTTAGGAGGGGATCGGTTGCTCTCTATTATTGCTGGAGCCTCAGAAGGCAACTCTATGTACACACCTACATGCTCTATGGCATTTAGACTATTCTTAGCTCTGCTTGCTTGTCTCAGAACACCACTCAAAAGGTTTGTTATATTCAAAGTGTTAGCTGTGGAGGAGACCCATAATTGAAGCAAATGCTGCCCTGTTTTCCGCTTTTCCGGTCTGCATGACTGCAAATGTTGCTGTCAACTAGATCATTATGCCTCCTAAAGTCTACAACCTTATGGTGAGCCAATGATTGGAACTGACATTGGCAAGGGTGAATCTGATATTATTGACCATGGCCTTGGCGTTAATTGCGGCCACCTATCATATGCTTTATATGCACGTATTTTGACAAGCCATTCAACACTTCTCCGAATTGCACATAAACTAGAGATCTGGTAATTGAATCCAAGCGTTTCACTTCACGAGATGTAGTTTGTTAACAACCACAAGGCAAACAATTAGAAAGACAATTACATCTGAACTTCTAAATGACTCGGCTATGGGTAGAGGACGAAACATGCAATAGAACAAGAGGTGTGACACTAACAAGCAATTAAAAGGATCTACTTAGCCTTGATGATTAACGCCCCCCTCTGCCAAAAAAATGACAAAAATATAGCTAAAGGAAATTTTCTTTAGAGACATTGGAGCTTACTACTCAATCACCGTTTCATATAAAGGACAAAAAGCAGTGCTTTCTACTGTAGAAGGATTATGGAAACTGTCTTTCACAATTAACACTATGAAACATCTAAGTGGCGGTGCATGGTGTCACAAGCATCACAAAAAATGCAAATACAACATCAATTGTCAGCTTATGTAGCAGAAGAAATAACCTTCCCCACTTAGTGGGACAAGGCTTGGCAATTGTGGCCATAAATAGTAGAGAACATGTCATTTTGTATGAAAAAGCATTATGGCCTGTACAAATCTGCACTCACCTAGTACTACAGATAGGCTGCATAAAACAAGATCAAGAGTGGCATTATGGCTCAAAGAGAGATTGTGCTCACAATTCCTATAAGCACAAAAGTCGAAAGTAGCTGCCAGACTTGGCCCATAAACATATTTACAAATTGGGTGACATTGCGATATATGTCGCCTAGATCCTTGGCAAGCCAGTTGATTATTCTTCCCATTGGGTTGGTGTGAAATAAAAGCATCTGAGCCCTCAATATAGACTTGAGCATAGAATCATGCAATCTTTTTGCCACCCGAAGACTCGAAATAATCAACCAATAAGCATTAGTCGACGTCACGGTCACCTGATTAACAGAAACACGGGAATCGTCATGGAAGTTGCGAGAAAGTACCCTTCAGTTGACATATACCCACATCCACCAAAGACAATAAAATGCAGAAATCTAGAAAAATAGCAATGCTAGCAAATAGTCCGTTACGTGGTTTGATAACTCAGATTGTCTCTAAAATTACATTATTGTTTCTACACTATAAACAAGAAGTAGTAATCCAAACTCAAAGACTAAGAGGTAATGTGGCTTTCCCATTTCATCAATAATCAAGGAAAAATTTTATAGAAGTGCAAGCTACTGCATAAAAGATGGTAAACTTGGAGAGGAGATCCATCTACTGAATTTTGACGTACCTAACCAAATGACAGGAGTGCATAAATCAATATGTAGCTGGTGTCAAATCCCCACCAAGCAAAGTGAATGTCCCAAATGAGACAACGGTTACGATAACTAGGATGCTATTCAGTATGAAGCTGTTGAACTGCCACCAAAATTAAACTCTCAAACAAATAGAACAATGCAGCATCATGGGAGGAGAAAATGTCATGTCCATTAGTTCTCTCGCCTTCTGACAAAAAGGGTCCAATTTCATTCGTCTACTGCTATTTGAGAAACCGATGGAGACTATTTTCCATGCATTTTTTGGTAATAAATATGTTGATTCAAGAAGAGCTAGAATGAGTCTATGACTACTCAGCTTACAAAAAACGGTGAATGGAGCCCAAGACCATATGGATAATTTGACACAGTAAATCAATCACCTTCCTTGATTTACACAAACTTATTCTCATGATGCATGAAAAGAAATAGAGAATCTGAATCGCTACCTACGAAAATAATTTCAACTACTATCAGTCTGCTTGGTAAGTTTACCGTAGACAAAGCCAAGACAGGTTGTTCCATAAAGTAGAGTGTTTCACAATTCTTTTCTTACAAAAGTAATATCCTGCCACTGACGTTCTTTACTCTCTCTCTCTCTCTCTCTCTCTCTTTGTGCGTGCTAGCGTGTGTCAGTGTGTGGATGTGCATGTGTCGGTGGGAAAGCAAGAATTTTCCAATTGTCAACACAATTGATAATTCCATAATCAGAATGCATGCTATTATCTGCATTTTGAAATAGTCATACCGCAAATAGTAGTTGCACTCTACGGAACCACGAAAGCTCATCACTTCGTATTTCTTGAACTCTAGAATGAAATCTCTTTTCCCAAGCATAACACCTGCAAGAATTTTTCCAATGAATTTCAGATGTTGTAAAATGAACATAGCCATAGAGAATGTAGGCCAGGGCTTCCTGCTTGTTCAACATACTTCACAGTGTCCATTGCCGCCAAAATTTCGTTCATGAGGCTAACTCTCTTGTCAGTCCACTGCAGCCCTTCCTTGGTCATTTTTCACATTTTGCTGATTATGACCGTCTAGTTCACCATGAAAGGGTATTAAATGTAAGACAATTG
Organism: Metrosideros polymorpha var. glaberrima; assembly: GCA_001662345.2. NCBI lineage: Eukaryota > Viridiplantae > Streptophyta > Magnoliopsida > Myrtales > Myrtaceae > Metrosideros > Metrosideros polymorpha. Next base: position 10,670,105 of record BCNH02000001.1, on the reverse strand, counting down.
ATTGATAGATGGCAGATGAATCATCATGATACAAATGCTAATCCATGAGTTGAGAGTGACAATGTGGTGCAGAAAACCTCTTATGGCTAATCAATACTACTCCTAATACAACCGTTACTACATAAAAGCTTTAGAGAAAAAACATCCTCCACTTAGTACCTAGATCTGAATGTCCTTCAAAAAAAAACTAAAGATAAAGCATATATATGTTAATTTTTGTGTTGATTTGGAGGTACTCTTCCCTTTAACTTAAATTGGTAAATGGTTACAATGATCATGGAAGAAATAGGTATTAATGATGTTATAGGGAGGACAATTTTTTAGGGAAAGAAAGAGCACATGCTTACTTGCAATGGGATCACGAGGACAAGCATGAGAGATGACTCAAATGACCAACTCATCAAATGCAATTACAATAACATCAAAGGAAATTACAATGACCACAAAATAGAGAGGACTCGTTAACTACACAATGACATCAAGATCCTGAAACGAATTACATAAACTATCCATCCATTTGCAGCAGTTAGCTCAATGAGAAAGCAATGACCAGAAATTAAGGACACAACCCAGCAACATAGCACCCATAGTACATCCCCCACCTTCAGACTGAAATCGAGTACATGGAGCAAACTAACCACAACAGGGACTCAACCCAACTCAGCAACAAGTACTTAAAAGGGTGAAATCAGAACAGTGACCATATTTGTAAGAAATGAAGAAAGGAGGGGGGGGGGAGAGGGTGCTCTTACCTCTAGCCAAAGCACACCCACAACTCAATAAATGCCAGATAAAGTACCAAACCTGCAAGAAAGACCAGTAATCACCAATCTAGAAAGAGAAATGAATCCGAAGGACCCTGAATTCTTTATTTCTAAAGTCTGGCAGAGTGTGATTTCGCCCCGTCAAATGCCAAGTAAAACCACAAAGCGAGAGATGGGTTGTTAATTGGTAACAAGAATAACAAATCTGGTTATTTTAACCAGAATCTGAAACAACACCCCCCCCCCCCACACACACACACGAGGAATCTTTCCCACAAATCTAGTTGGGGAGCAGCCTCAACAGGGAGATGTCACAGAAGCGCACTGAGATTTAAGATTCTTTTGCGCATCAAGTCATCAAACGAAAAGCATAACCGCCTACAAAATAAATAGATCCAACACAAAATCAAAGCACTCGACACCAATAATGAAGCAATCCGACCGAGATTCACACAACAAAATAGGACGAAAGAGCAGAAGCCGATCAACTAATGCTCTACCAACCAGATCCAACAAAAGCGAGCATGCAAGAACCCGCGCCTCGAACTATTCCACGCTCTGCTTCAGCTAAGGGCGCCACCCAGAAACCTGAAAACCCTAATCGATTCGACGGATCTAGAGAGAGGGAGGGAGAGAACTCACTTCTGCTATGCGGAGAGGAGAAAGAAAGACGCAAGGATCCCTGCCGAGGAACAAGAAGAACCCACTGAGAAGAACTCATGAGAAAGAGAGAGGCTTTTGAGATTGTTGTTCCCACTGAGAAAGAGAGAGGGGAGTGAGGAGGATAGAGAGGGCAACGGTTAGACTCGGTGAGAGAGAGAGAGAGAGTGAAAAAAGAACAAATTTCTATTTTTTTCTAAGAAAAGTAAAAAAAAAATTGTTTTCATTTCATTTTCAGAAACAATGCATGACTCATTCAAATTTAAAATATTTTAAATTAGTCCATTATTATCTTATGTAGTTATTACTATAGTTATTATTGTAATGGACTAATAATCCATTCTTATTTTATATAATTTTTACTGTAACGGACTAATTTCAAATTCAAAATATTTTGAATTAGTCCATTAATATCTCATGTAATTACTGTAACAACAAGAAGATAAATTCTATAAATACAAACGCTATCATATATTTAAAAGGAGGCCCAATACTAAAAAAAAAAAACCTCTAGTTTCAACTTTTGTCCCAATTTTGCCTTTTGTTTCATAAAATACCTCCAATTTTAAGTCAATTTCGAATTATACCTTAAACTTTTTTGTCCCATAAAAATACCCCCTAACTTTAGGTCAAGTCTCATTTCTACCCTAAACTTTTTTTGTCTCATAAAAAACTCTCAACTTTAGGTTCAGTACCAAATCAACCTTAAAGTTTTTTTGTCTCATAAAAAAAATCCCAACTTTAGATCTAATTTCAATTTTACTCTAATTTTTTTTGTCTCATAGAAGATCATCAATTTTTCTGAAGTCCCAAATCTACCTTCACTAACACAGCTTTAATGATTTTACACTTGGTCTTCAATCTCTCGTGCTAAGGAACGCTAGAACAGCTTGTACTTGGGAGTATTCCATCTCTCAGTTGTCAATAAGAAATTTTGGATGAAAGGTTAATGAAGATAAATTTGTTACTCAAATAAAAGTTTATTTTTTTATGAGACTATTAAAAATTTTAGGATAAAATTTAGACAAGACTTAAAGTTGGAGGTTTTCATAGGACGAAAAAAGTTTAGAGTAAAATTGAAACAGGACCTAAAGTTGAGGGTTTTTTATGGGACAAAAAAAGTTTAGTGTAAAATTAGACCTTGACCTAAAGTTGGAGATTTTTTACGAGATAAAAGGTATAATTGGGACAAAAGTTAAAGTTTGAGGTTTTTTAAGGTATTAGGCCTTTAAAAGGATAAGCGAAACTCATACTCAAATTAGAGTCTAATTTTTACACTTTCTATGCAAAGCATGTGTTCATAATGCATGGCAATCATACTGGAATAGGGATTGAAGCGAAGCTTGGGTGTGGCCAGTCATAAATCGAATCAGCATTGCAATTTACTTAAGTCACTCAACCAAAAATTGAATAAAAAAAATGCTCTAATTAAGCAAGAAAAAGGAGAAGACACACAGGAAAGCATATGTGCAAATAAGAATTGGTATATTTGCATTCAATGCTCAATTGTTCCCCAAGCATTAGTGTTTGAATCTTTTGAACTATACATAAGACTAAATCAGGAACCTAATTAGGATGTTTGTTAAAGAAAGGAATAGAATGGAAAATATAAAGCCAATATAACTCAAGTAAGGGTTCTGGGTTAATTATTTGGTGGACTAGAGGATGTCCGGATAAATTTGGCTTAGTATTCGAATCCACTAGTGATGAAAAATACCCAACAACACGACGCACAATAGCTAAGATTCGACAACTAAAGGCACGTTCATTTCTTGGAATCGTAGCCAAGGACTATTACGGAAGCGAAAACCATTACCACAAGAAAGGGACTACTTTTGCTGGGGAAAATTGTCTATAAAGTCTTAAACTAATTGTACGGTGGCCAATTCAGTCTTAAACCTTTCAATTTTACCAATTTAATTTTAAACCTTTTGACGATTTGGCAATTTAGTCATAAACCTTTTAATTATGCCAATTCAATCCTAAACTTTTTGAAGATTTGCCAATTTAGTCCTAAACCTTTTGAAAATTTGTCAATGTAGTTATTTTGGCTAATTATCCAAATTATAGGTTTAAGACTAAATTGAGAAAACTTTAAAAGGTTTAGGACTAAATTGGCAAATCATCAAAAGGCTTAGTACTAAATTGACAGAATTGAAATGTTTAGGATTAAATTGGTCGCCGTACAATAGGTTTAAAACTTTTTGGACAATTATCCCATTTTTCCAGCCCAAGTGACAAAAATTTAGTAAGAAAGAGGAGGGAAACAAATGTGGAACCAGTGAGTTAGTTCATCAAGAATGTCGTAAAAGGAAGTATGCCCAACCTGTCTACTTGCACTACTGCATTTTCAAGCCTTCGGTTCATCTCAGCTCACATGGATTCATCTCTTGGAATGACTACCAAGTCGTGGAATGTGCTCAAATTTGTGCGCAATCATGTCGAAATCACAGCTCCTCCTCCTCGAAACAAAGTCTATAATGACAATGATATATCGCATGGTGTGCTTACTTAATTTGGAAAATGTTTTTGGTTTCTTTTGGCCATGAGGAAATATTAAGTGAATATTGATCGCAAATCGTGAATGGCAAGTGAATGAATCATGTAATGGAATGCAAGAGTAACGTTGAAAGTGACAAATACTATGAACTAAGGATCAATACTAGCAATTGATCCTCATGTTAATCGTTGAGTCGGAGCATATAACACGTAAAATTTAATGAGCATGAGGCATTCATTTAAGGGAAAATCATTGCAGACATGTCATCGATTTACCCCACTGTACTAATGTCAGCTTCCGAAAAGGTGAACATCGGCCATATTTAGAAATTTCCTTGGTAGAATAATGAATTGAATACCGTTGTACGAGCACAGGATTGTCAAAAACTGGAGATACAGCTTGGACTCAAATGACTATATTAGCCCTAAAATGGATCCAATTTAATGCTTAGTCATTTTAGCTAAATAGAAAACCAATTTATTGGATTAGCTCAGCTGATATGTAATTTGAGTTTGTTTCTGCATTTTAGAATAATTTAATATTTGGTCTGTAGATGGTAAAATTGTTATTTCATCAATAACTTATAAACAGTTAAGCGTCCACTTTTCAAATCTAAAAACAAGTGGTGATATATTATTAGGTTTGTACATGGTAAAATTGCTATTTATCGATGACTTACAATCAGTTAACTGAATTGATAATTTACTAGTCCCCTTTTACTTACCATCGATATTTCAAATTTACTACCAACGTTACATAGTTACCGTATAAGGAATAAAATCTCGCTTTTGGCAAACAAGTATTAGGAATTGATTTAACTCTGTGGCTGATGGGTAACATAATTAGCAGTTCAAAACCATCAAAAGAAAATATAGCTAAAAGAGCCCAACCAAACTAGTAAAAGAAAACAAATATCTGTACATAATTAAAAACCATCTAGTTATAGTGGTGAATGGACTAAAATTCAAGATAAATTCAAGTAGATAGTATTCACCCTCACTAGACCAAGCTAGTATAGCAAAACCATGCATGAATGTAATGGCTACGTGGCATACACCAGTGCACCCATTTTCTCTACTTTAACTTTGGTAATTGAGAAATATAGATTCGATTATGCTAATTTAATTGTCAGTGTAGTTACTAAATTAACCTACATCGAATGTCCTCCTTTTTATGTTATTTAATGTTGATTGTTTGTTCGAGAAAAGTTCAAAAAAGTCATAAACTTATTGCATTTGTACCAATTCAATATTAAACCTTTCAATTAGACCAATTTAGTCATAAATCTATTCACATTGTACAAATTGAGTCCATCTGGCCAATATATGCTGGAAATTACTGACGTGGACACTGGCTGTTCTACGTAGCATGGCTAGCGTTGACATAAACAATTTTTTTATTAATTTTTTAAAAAAATTTCACTTTTTTCTTTTTTCTTTTTTCTTTTTTCTTTTTTCTTTTTTCTTTTGCCTGTGGCCGGTACTTGGCCATGGCCAACGACCAGCCATAGGTGAGAGGCGGCAAGGACGTTATAAATTTGGCGATCGTTTGACCCTTGCAACTTGGGTGAGGGTCGTGAGGGTCGCCCTCGCTGAATCTGAAAAGGGTCCAGCCCTCGCTAGATTTGGCAAGGGCGATCCTCACCAAAGGCCGCATGGGCCACAACGCCCTCTTTAGCCCTTGCCTGTGGCTAATCGCCGACCATGATCAAGTATCAGCTACAGGCCAAAGGGAAAAGAAGGAAAAAAAAAAAAAGGAAAAAAAGGAAAATTTTAAAAAACAATAAAAAAAAATATGGAAAAAAATATCCATGTCAACGCTAGCCATGCCACATAGGACAATCGACATTCACGTTAGCAATTTCTGACCTAAATTGGTTGGATGACTCAATTGATACCAATGTGAAAAGGTTTATGACTAAATTGTTTCAATTGAAAGGTTTAAGACTGAATTGGTTACAATGCAATAGGTTTATGACTTTTTTGGTACTTCTCCCCTGTTTATTCACTTGCTTATTAAAAACATTAAATCGAATCCAATTTTCCAATAACAAGTTTCAAGCAGAAGCACAAAAGCCTGCAAATTATATCATGTATAGCATTTGGCCAATGTAAGTCATTAAAGACGTAAAAGGACTTTCCTTTCTCATACGCATGAACTATTTGGAATTAACCTATGGTTTATTTTGTCTTAACTCATTCTATACTTTGCATGGAATTTATAACAGAGATTATTTTCATTAGATTTTTTCTCTAGCATCGGATTTCTACCTAATGCTAATTGCAAATTCCAACTTCAATTAATCCATTTGCTGTTCACCGCTCAGCCCCTAGCCCTATAGCATTTTTTTTTTTGTCGTGTATGGTAAATTTGAATAATCATTAATAAATTTGAATTTTCGTTGTTAAGTAATTATTAACCATTAATTTTTTTAGTCCGGTCAACTGTTAATAAGTTATTAATGAAGTATCAATTTTTGGGTCATTAACTAACTCCTATGGTGAGGTATGATTTTAATTCTAGTGCTTAACAATGACAGCTTGAAAATTTACTATATAATTTGACATTACTAAATTCCTCACTTGCTCAGGCACTTACAAAACTAAAAGCTAGCATACTAGTTCGGTAAAGTTATTGATTCCCTAGTCCATAACAATATTTGCCATCATAAAAGCGGAGCTACGTTGGTCAGTTATTGACTTCAGTGGTAACTTACTATTTCCAACACCAATATTTAACTCTTAATAGTAACACCAAGATTTGGCATCGTAAGTTGAAGGGTAATTAATTTCTCTGGTGATAAGTTGATACTAACATCTTAAAAGCAAGGCTATGTTGGTAAGTTCTTAATTACAGTGGTAACTTTTTATTAACACCGCTGAGATTTAGTTTTGAGGTGGTAAATTTATAAAATAATTGCATAAGTTATTAGTATATTAATGCCGTAAGTCCGATGGAAAATTAAAAATCTGGTGATAATTTACTATATGAAAGTGTTGGTAAATTCCCTATATATTTTGAAAATAGACAAAACATTTTCAATGAACTATGTGTATTGTGCAAACGATGTATCCTATAGATACACAAGTTCATATATAGATGATATTAATAACTTGACGTTTGTGTTGGTGGAGAGATTCCGTAATATGCAAATGCACACTATGATACTAAGTGGAAAGTGTCAAAGTTTGGTGACCTTTCGATTTTGGTGAATGTCACGACCTAAATTTTGCCAAACCTAGGTTAATGGATTGCTAAGTTAATTAATAAATTGACTAACCTAACTCAAGTCCTCCCAAACTCTACCAAATCGCAACTTAGGTTCAAATTCTTAAACATGCAAAAGATTTAAATTGGGGCCGCCACTAATAAGTTTTTCGGTAGGTTGATTAGACACATAAATAAAATATTAAGGAGATAATGTTTTATTCTTACGAACCAGAGATTATGAATTCGAGAATTGATTATGCTAGATATTTATTAAACGCCCTTTCGGTATTGTTTTCATTTCATGAAAAATGTTTGTAGGCAGCTTGAATTAATTTTAAACTAAAGTCTTAACATGTGAAAATGACCATGCTGGTGTGCAATTATTATTTAACATTCAATAAATGAAAGCATTAAATAAATTGCGAAGTAAGGGCAAAGATGACATACCTGGACACTGCAGCCTAATCCCTAACGCTTATCTCTCAAACGTAAAACTTACACTGAAGCGATTATTTTTGGAATTTTCACTTATTTAATGAAATGAAATGAATGCAATTTTATACTAAAATGAAATGCATTTATTTAAATGACCTAAGTTTAATGACATGCGAATTAAATGACATGCATTTATGATCCTAACTTACCTTGACTAAATGATGGGCAAATAATGTCATGCAACTATGTTATATATCATGCGTTTAATTTAAATAAATCTAAGTGACATAATTAAATGAATACATGTGACTAAAAATTTATACAAAATGAATGTGTCTAAGTATTATGCTAAATGAACCTAAACATGGCACTAAAGTGAACCTAGATATGATTCTAATGCATGTACCTAGACGGGATTCTAAATGAACCTACACATTATTCTAAAATGAACATAGACTAGATGACGTACAAAAATATGATATGCATATGAGAGTATTTTTGGTATTTTTGGATGCATTTCGGAATTAAAAGCTAATGAAATTTAAACTATCCTAAATGAAGATTATTATAAATATCTAGGAATTAATTAAAAATAAATCCTAAAAATATTTTAGAAAATCTTATCTGTAATTCTAAATATTTTAGAAATGAAATATTATCTAAAATGATGCAATCTAATCTATATGTAATGTTATTTAAAAATGAATCTACCCTATGAGATAACATTCTAGAAACGTTATCTTTCTAAAATGCATGCAATCCTATGAGATAGGATTTCCTAAAGATGATTTTCAAGCTCGCTAAAGATGATTTTCAAGATGGATTTCCTAATAAAATCCACCTTTCTATTTATTTTTGAATTAAAATGAATTTCGAATTTCTTTTATGTTTTGGAAAAGATTTCCTCCGCAATCTTGTTTAATTAATTTAAAAACGTGACTTAAAGTTGGTAGACCAAATCTATAATTTTATAGATTGTGCCGTCCAACTTTCCATGTGTATTAGGGCACTATCTTAAGATTAAGATAGGATCACCGATATCGCCATGTTGTCGGTAAAATAAGGATAAAATCCTTATTTATGTTTAAATCAATTTTAAAATTTTAGAAAGATTTCCGAAAAATATAAAATCAAAGGAGGTTTTGGAATTATTCTAAAACATGCAATTTCATATCATACTTTCAGAAAAAGGTAGGTTATCAATTAAATTTCAAAAGATAATGAAGTTATCTTTTTTCAAAATTGCGGATATTCACTTTCCCTTTCAAATTTGCGAATTGGGTAGGCTAGGGCCAGCTAATAGGGAACTAGAAGTGGTGATCAAGTTGCTGGGGGGTCACCGAAACACCAAGGAGACGGTAGACAGCGGTGGAGCAACAACGGAGCTCGGATTCTCTTTCGGGCAAATCGTCAAGCACGTTGTGTGTGCGCTTGATTGAGAGCTCTCGCGGCTTTGTCTTCGCACGGGGTGGCTGTGCTCAACTCCAGGAACCTCCAAGGACATTGTGGGATGTTAGCAGTCGTTGATGGTGGTTGGAGAAGTGGCAGTGGACAATAGTAAATAGGGATCAGCCCTTGTTTTTATTCGTGAAACAAGGCCGGTCAGTGGGCCACCTTCGTCGGCTTCGATCTGTGCGATGGACAATCCTCTGGGTGGAAGGCTTCAATGGTTTGAAACTACGACATGTTATGGCTAGATGTGTCACCTAGAGGGGGGTGAATATGTGAATCTAAACAAACTTGACAAAAATTGTGGAATTAAAACAGTCAAGATAGGTAATAAGAAAGACAATTCAACGTCTGAGCTATGCGTGTGATGAATAGTGCAAGTGTGCAATAATCTCAAATGATGTAATTTAAGAGATGAGGGTTAAAGAGAATTGCACACAAGCTTTATAGTGGTTCGGTTTAATCCAAGCCTACTCTACTCTCCACGCTAACAGTCTACTGACTGTAATCAACTAGATGATCTTCAAGATTACAACGAGTGATAATGCTTAGATGATAGACAATTCTATCTTACAATCACTCAATCAAGTTCTCTCAAAGATTACAGTTTATGGCTCAAAAGACAAGTGTGTAAGATCGAAGCTCTCGTCAGACTTTGGAATTTTTTATTCAAGGTCCTACTCCTCTTCAGCTTCTTGGTCTCCTTTTATATTTCTCCTAGCTCACAACTACCCGGTGGACAGCCTCAGAAGATAATCCTCCAATCAACTCATTGGATGAAACTTCTCAAAGAAAGACTAAGATAGTCATTGAGAGTGAGATTAGAATCTCTTATTGATTCAATCGCCCGTACAACTGAGTCTGAGTTTCCATAAGTCGAAGAACGTATTCTCTAGAGAATATTTGATCTTAATTCCATGATGTTTAGCCACAATGTTACCATTGCAGTAACATCTAGGATTTTGATATACAAACACCAATATTCTCAAACTGGATTCCAAGCCAAATCACTAGCCATTATAAATTATATTATTACAATGACCAGAGTCTGAGGTGCTCGTTATAGTTTGAGATAGAATATTCCTCACAAATAATATGAGATAGGATCTCTTTCATGTAGAGTCTGATTCTAAGGATCACAAGCCAAACATCCAAGCCTTGTTGAAGTCCTCTTGAAGCTTTAACTCGTAATAAGTCAATTCCATGAAAGACTTTGCCAAATATATATATGTAACCTCAGATGTAAGGCTCAGAGGATAAACTCCAGAGTCTGATGATTATTCCGGAAGACTTGTTCACCTAAAAGTATCTTAATTAGAAATATCAACATCTTGAATAGTTTTGTTAATCATCAAAACATGCTAGAGATATATTTAACAATCTCCCTTTTTTTTTATGATGACAAAACTTTCATGCAGATTAGAGATGGATTATATGATTCAGCATGATAAGTGTTCTTGATAACAAAAGTGCTATATAAGTCCAGATAAACTTTAACTAATTTCACACATTAAATTAAGAAATGGAAATAAGGTTTAAGAAACGTTTTACCAAATAATCCATAGAATGATGTGTGAATCGAAGTTTGTCTCTTGAAGTTGTGTAGCTCCCCCTATATATAAGCAACTATTTTTGCATATACTTTCTCCCCCTTTTTGTCAACAGAAAAAAGATATAAAAGCTACCCCATAGTATTATTGAAATAGAAAACCGTTCATAGGATCCATAACCATAAACAATCCAAATTCAAGATCACACCAAAATGAAACAACCAAAACAAAGATGCATCACTCAAAAACAACAAAACAAAATGAGATGCAGTGAGGTTTAATTTGGTGGGTTTTAGGGGGCAGTAGCAGAGGTTGAAGGTCCAGCACGGGATGATCTTCTTAGGAGAGGAATCTGCAATAGGTCGAAAGCAAGAAATTGGTCCTACCTATCCTTAACTGAAGCCTTGAATTCTTGAACATTTCTGGTCATAACTTAAGTCTCAGAAGCTGCCATCCTTGATTCCCCTTTAAGTTCTGCCTTAAGATCTTTCAGACCATTCATGACCACTTTCAGACCTTCCTTCATCATATCCTTCATTTGCTTAATATCTGTTTTCATTTCATTCTTAAATATACACATCTCACAATACATTTGAGCCTGTCGATCTACAATAATTCAACCAACTCTTGAAGATCTTGGGGCTCAGCAGGTGGGATAGGACTATCTTCAAAATTATTTGAGGACTCCTCCGAAAGCTGTTCTGGTGCAGCTTGAATATTTTCAACATTTGTTGGCTCATTTTTTGAACACCCTCAGTAGGATTAGCCATATTTATTCCTTCAACTTGCTTAGGATGGGGTATCTCCATTGATGGATCATCCTTAATTTGATCTAAGGAGAAATCTGTCCCACCAGCTCTGTTTTCAAGGTTTAGAGCTTGAGCTTCTGCAACCATTTCAGCTTCATACTCCTTTTCTTCTTCCTATTTTTTGCGGATTTCTTCTATCTCAGCTTGCCTCAATCTTTCTCTAATTTGGGCTTATTGTTCCAACTTCATTCTTTCTTCAGCAGCTCTATCTCTTTCAGGTCCTCTCCTAATAAGCTCTTGAACACATTCAGCCACATCTTTCAAGGCATGTTTGTCAAGATAGTCTTGGAATTTGAGTTCATCAAGACTTAGACCATATTGACTAAAGTCTAAAGGAGTACTTCACTCGAGTCAGATTCAGACATTGGCCTTTCTTCATCTATACTCTCATTTGTCAATAGCCTTTCTAGTAAAGACTTAGCAGTAACTCTTCTCTTTTTCAGGTCTAGTTGACTTGCTGGCAAACATCTTCAATCTTCTCTTCTTGGAAGGTTCAGAAGGTACTTCTTCAATATTTCCACCACCAGCAGTAGGAATATCAACCTTGACCAACTCATTTTATTTGTTCTTCCAATCATTTCCATCCTCATAGAATCCCATTTTGTTTACCATGTGTTCCCCAATTCCCTATAAGAGAAGTGTTCTCTTCTTCATCTTTGCAGGGATATTTATCTTCAGATGCTCAAAGATTCTAGTGATTAAAGAGCCATAAGGTAACTATCATTTGCTTTTCTTTAGAGTCCTATACATGTGAAGAATGATAATGTTCGGTAGAGACAATGGCATGTCATTAGCCAAAGCCCAGATCGGCTTAGCATCATGTCTTGAAACATCTATTTTTGAGGACCCCTTGGGTCTAAGTCAATTTATCACAATCTTATGTAGGACAATGTGCTTCAGAGGAAGAAGATTATGGTGCACATGTGGTTTCTTAACTCTTGTGTAATCATGGATCCCATATATGATTCGATACACCTCATCAGGTTCTATACCAATGAAGCAAAAATCTGAAGGCTCTACTCCCAGAATAACAGCAAGATCACCAACATCCACAGTGTAGTCTTTGTCACAAACAAAGAAAGCAAACCTGTCTCTAGACACAAAGGACAGATTTGAGTAAAAATAGGCAGTTAACTCTAGGTATACCTCTACATCAGTGGTGCATAACCCTTCAAGGTTTTGCAAGACCTCATGCTTTTTTACTAGAATGCCATTTTTCTCAAAGTAATCAAAATCCACAACCCTGTGATTCATAACTTCTCTTACCATAAGATTTTTGTACATATCATGGTGATCCTTCCCTCTGAACAACTTTTTACCTTGATCAGTCATAGCAGCAAAACCAACCGTACTCTTAAACTTAGTGTAAAGCTTCTCATCATTGTCTTCCTTTTTGTTATCCACTTCTACACCAATAGCAGTTTTTCTACATCAATTGGTGCAGAAACAACGTTCTCCTTATCTTTCAAACTAGAAACAGCCTCTTTTGTCACAACAATAGAGGAGGGCTCACCAACCTTCTCCTATCCTTTTGCAGACAGTTTTTCACCACTTTGCAACTTCACATACTTAGAGTCAACGTACTCAACTTGCCTTTCAGAAGCAAAATTACTCATACGAATGATGTCTACAATAGACTTTTCACTATTACCACTCCTCTTGTCGAAGCGACAAACTTCTTTAATTGTTTAGCCATTCCTCATTTTGCTAAGATCTCTTCTTTAGTAAAGGAGTATGGGCCTTGAGTCTCACCAGGAGATTCTTCTTCATCTGCGGACGGGCTAGAGAGATCATACATTGTAGGAGCGTCCATTACCCTAAGATCAAGGCTTGCAAGGCAATTGGAGCAGCGAGAACCAGTTTGTACTTTCTTCGAACCAGAGCAGATTTTGGTGCCATAGAAGGTTTTGTGAGAGATTGATGAGAGAAAGTTTGATTTTTTGGGTAGAGATCGAACGGAATTGGTGATTTGATCTCAATATGGTTTGAGAGAGAAAGGGAAGAAGTTTGTGATCGTGAGAATGCAGAGAGACTAAGCAGACTTATAAAGCAATTTTTGAAAAATTGTAAAAGGCAGTTATTGATATTTTTGAAAATCCTATCCAAAAAATTAGGGATTGAAACGCTGTAATAAATAGTTTTGGAAATGATTTTTTCAAAACGATTCAGGTAATATCAATCACTGTGTTTAACCAAATATGAAAAGAAGTGTTTAGATACGTACCTTGGAACTTTGCTAACATAGAATTTAGGCACCAAAATTTGAATTTTGACCTTAGACGATGATAAGTTTCCAGGTACTTTACCTCATACATTAGTAAAACCTCAAATGTTGCTAGCCCACAACATGCATCAACTTATTCGGTCTACAATTTCTTATGAATGCAGATTAGCAATATCCAATTCATTAAAAATAAACTCAAAAGCATTATTTTCAAGAGGTTTGGTAAATATGTCAGCTAATTGATTTTTTTAATCAATAAACTGAATATTGATGTCACCATTATGCACATGATCACGAATAAAATGATGCTTGATTTTAATATGCTTAGCTCTTGAGTGAAGAATTGGATTCTTTGTGAGATTGATTGCACTTGTGTTGTCACACTTGATTTCAACATTTGAATCTTCAATTTCAAAATCTCTTAGGGGGTGAATGGTAACCATTCTGTTCTAGAAATCAACTTCTGGCCAGAAAATTACTTCTGCTCCAAAAGTTGATTTATGGAGTAGAAATGCGTTTGATAAAATAGGGTAACTTTTCTCATTCTAGAGCAGAAATGCGAGGCACAACGAGAGATCGATCAGTGTGGGCGAGGCTAGGCCGAGCCTCGCCTAGCCTCACCTAGGCACGACCAGGCTAGGTCCAGCCTCGCCCAGCCATGGCGAGGCGAGGCGAGGCAAAGCAAGCCTCGACCTCCTCCAACCCACATCAAGCATTTCCCCAACAACATATCGAAGAAATCGACGGCACAACTTACATATCTGAGGCAAGGTGAATGGATAGAGCAAGTGGGAGAGAGGTGAAGGCTTGGGGGAGGCTAGGTCAAGCCTCGCCTAGCCTCACCCAGCCATAGCCTCGCCTAGGTAGGGCGAGGCTAGATCGAGCATCGCTTGGCCTCGCTCAGCCATAGCGAGGCGAGGTTGGCCGAGGCCAAGTGACGCTCGGCATTACCAGCAACGGTGAGGCTAGGTGAGGCTCGACCTTCTCCAACCCACAGCAAGCATTTCGTCGGAGATCCTCTTGATTCGAAGGTGAGAACGATAATTTTGCCCTAAAGAAGAAAGAAGAAGCACTTCTATCTTGGAGAAGTAAAAAAATTTTACTTCTTTTTTGTAGCCCAAAACTCATTCTAGAGGAGAAAATGACTTTTGGAGTAAAAAAGTTGTTTTAGTAAGCGTGTTTCTATCTCAGAAGTGAAAAAGTGCTTCAGGAATAGGAATTTGAAATTTTTTAACAAATGCATTTTTGCTCAAATAGTGCTTTTGGAGCAAAAATTCTCATCTAGAATGGTTACAATTCACCTCCTTAGTTGTTGTTTCATCCATAAAATCTTAGCACAGCAACTTCCAAGGGTTACATATTTTTCCTCAACAGTTGAAAGGACCACAATCTGTTGCTTTTTGGAGTACCAAGAAACTAGTATGTTTTTAATTAATTGACAAGTCCCTGATATACTTTTTCTGTCAATCTTACAACCAGCAAAATCAGCATTTGAGTATCTAGAGAGTAAAATTTGACCATTTGGGATACTATAAACCTAGTAAATGATATATGCCAACATATTTAATGATCCTTTTAACAGCAGCAAGGTGAGATTTCTTAGGATCAAATTGAAGTCTAGCATACATACAAACACTAAATAGAATGTTAGGTCTAGAAGCAATTAAATATAACAATGATTCTATCATGCTTCTATCTAACCTTTGATCAACCTTTTTACCTTTTTCATCTTTGTTTAATTTTGAGAAATAGGACATTAGGAGAAATTATTCAGTGGTTGCTTACCACTAGGTCATCAGCCCATGTGGCATGCCTGCTCCATTCAGAAAAAGACACGTGTCCTCTGACATGGACTAGCTGGAAAATTAAAAAAGCTAAAATTAGAGGCTTTCTTCCCTCTCTCTCCTCTGGCTGCAGACTGAAAATGAACTGACACAAGCAACAATTAATGCTCCCATTCGAACTCCGGCTTCAAACCCTCCCTCACTCTTCACGCTCCACTCTCTTTCTCTCCCTCTCAACTCGGCTCTCCTCTCCCTCTCCCTCTCCCTCTCGACTCCCGACCGAGCTCTGCTCTCGTCCGACGAAACACGCCTCCGCCTCGACCTCCGCCTCATCGGTTGCCCCGGTCAGCCCCTCTCTCTCTCTCTCTCTCTCCTGTCACGAGAAAAGAAGAAGACGACGCCCTGCTCCTACTCTCCCTCCCTCCCAAATCGCGACTCACGCCCTTCTTTGTCGGCTACCAAGGTCTCACCTTTTCTTCAGCTCTTGCTTTTAGCATATAATCGTGGGAATTTTGTCACTTTCCGTTTTGCTAATGGGGTTTCCAATTTGGCAGAGTTCGAGCTTCCTTAGAGCTCATGTATCGCTGTTGATGGGGATTGGTACGTTGCCGTGGGCATCGTGCATCCTGCTGCTTGGGTGTACAGCTGGTTGATTACAAAAACAGTGTCCAATAGTAGCAAGTAGCAAGAGAAATTCTGCTGCTTGGGCATCGTTTCTTGGTTACATTGGGTTGGCTATCTCTTTCACTGCTTAAAAGTGAGAGGAGAGAGAATTTTAAGGTTTGTTTCCTCTTGGGTTAGCGAAGAAAGACCTTGTTAAGGTTTATTAGTTACTTGGACATACCAGTGAGTCTGCGAGGTTTTGTTTGTTTTGGCTTTAGGCGGTGTCAAATGGGCGCTGTGGTTTTGACGGTAGAGTGAACCAAGTGTCAGTGTCTATCAAGATGCATCATAGAAGTCTGCCTTGGTCTGCCTTGTAGATTCATGATTATGGGTGCTGTTGTTGAGATACACCAGCTTATAGCCTGTAGAAACTGAAATCTGTTCTTTCTGTTACTGGTTTGTGGATATTCATGGTGGACTGGACTCAGCTAAAAACTAGAATGAATCTGGGGTTAAACTAGCTTGTATCATACTTCTTATGTATTTAAACTTTCCAAATTAGGCTAGGCAATCAGACCAAATGGAGGATTTCTATTGAGTCTTCCTTTGTGTTTTTTGTTTGGAAATCGCTACTGGTTTTTAGATTACCACTATTACATTATCTAGTGACGGGTCTTGGTCCTTTTGATGTCAATCGATGAACTTATTGGACCTGTGATGGCACATATACGAGTGACAATTCCAACATTGTAATAGAAAACTTGTGAATTGTCTTGTAGATTTTAAGATAGTTGTGAGGATTGCGAGTTGAAATGCACCGTGTTTTTTTTAGTGTACAGCTCATGGGAAGTGGGGAAACTCCAGTTCTGTGTGATTGGGGACGGATGGGAGGAGTGCGAAGTGGCAAAAGCATTGAGATGGCCATTCGTCCAAATCGATTTGCAACCAAACATTTCTCACAGGTTTCCTGGCCTTCCACTGAGAACCTTAGGATTTTAATTCTCCATTGTGTATGGGAATCATGGTGCTGTGACTGATGAAGTCAAAGAGTGAGTTAGTGACTTACGTTGCTAAGAAAGCAGTCTAGATGAAATTTCTGGTTAAATTAGTTTATTTGATTCACCTTGACTTTCAATTTCGTATCTCTTCATGTGTATTTTTCTCGAGTTTATAAGAGTTTGTGTACAGTTTCTTCTTCTTTACAGCAGACTGATCTTTACAACATTTCTTGCAAATGCCATATCTATGAAAAGCCAAAGTTTAAGTGGTCTGGTTATGAGAACTGATTAAATTGCTAAAGGATACAACGGCATGAATGGGACAACCTCTACTGAGGGCAGACTCTAGTGATTTTCCTTCATGGTAAATCCCAATTCTTTGATTAACTTAGTATGTGAGTGCTTGAGTACTCATGCATAAGTGCATAAGTGTGCGGCGACGATGGTTGTACTTGGACAAGGCTGTGTGCTTTCGCATGTGCACTTGTGTGTTTCCATAATGACCGCCCTTTCGATTATTCTAAACTAGACTACTCCAGCTAAAACTCAAGAAGTGGAATGGATTCTATTATGTTTACACAGCTTGCATAAAGTGAACCAAAAGGAAAGAGAAGTTCAATTTGTGCAACAAAAGTGGATGAAAGTTAACAGATTTTCCTAGGCGAGAAGCGATGGCTCTTGCGCCACATAGAAAGATCTCTGTATGAATGTAGTGATATAAAACTCTGATGAGCCAATGTGAATCCATGCCCGAAAGAAAGAACATGTAAAGATACATTTATATGCACTGTCACTTTTAGGCCGAGAAACAAAAGAATGACAAATGGAACTACAACATAACTGGAGTCTCCTTTTAAAGAGTGAAATACCAAAAGAAAAATGAAAAGCTAAGCAGATTCGATTGTAATCTAGTCTTGCAATCCATTGCCCACTAGAAGGTCATTGGCTATCTAAAGATCTCGAGTGTTCCCTGTCTTCTCATCTCCATTTTTTTTTCTGCTTCATCTCCATATCTTCTAATCTTCATACAAAAAAGAAAAATAACATTATCTCCAAAGACAATCAAATAAGTAAGGACATTGCAAAGATACCTCATCCTACCAGATTTTTTGGTCGAACCTAAAAAAAGTGATTAAATACAACTCAATGTGAGAAAAGAAGATTTGCACTTGCCATATGCTGTCCCAAGAAAGTAAACAATAAGCTACCTCATCACTAGCTCACAACATCTATGGCATAAAGAGAAAGCAAAAGCAAGGACCTAGAGCAAAGAGTAGAACCTAACCTACATCGAAGAGTTTGTACATGACAGAGTTCTATATTCATAATTTCCTTGGGAGAGAACCATCTTTAGAGCACAATCTCTCTTTTATTTGGGCAAAAGCCAGCCAAAAGTCAATTCTCTTCATCGGGAAGTCAGAGACGAGACTAGAATGACAATGAAGGATACAATTGCCTAATTCACTCTCAGTTAAGACAGTCCTTTCTACATTGCAGACAAGGTATCCTCTCTTGATAAAGAATTCATCTTTCACTCAGTTACACCTGCCAAATGTTCCTCCACCCTTACAAGCAAACCACAATAATCCTATACGCAAGAAGAATCAGACACTACACCAAAACTGATCATCGACTCAATCACTGGACTGATTCTCAACTTTAAATCAGAGTACTAATTTGGACCTGAATGCTGGAAAGAAAAAAGAATATATAGAAACATCAAGCCTAGTGAAGATAGTTTCATTGAAGCAGCAGAAACTCCAATATATTTTTGTTCCATTCTTCTTGCCTCAGCAACAAGATGGAGAGTTAAAAATAAGGACTTTTTCATTGCGACAAAGAAAATCCCATCAAACGAATTATAGATTCACCCTTAGTGAAGATAAAAAAAACCTTAGTGATGATAAACTGATTGAAGATCAATGTTGTCATTCTTGCAATAACTCCGGAAAACTTTGCAGAGGGCCATGAGCAAACGAACTCCTCCATAGTGTCCTTCACTTTGTGGCCGATTCACCTGCGTTCGCACCCATTTCAAATCAATCCTCTCAGACAGCGAGAACATACAAATAACTCGCAGGATTTCTCAAAACGCAGTTGCAGAGATTGGACACACAATGTTGCTTTCACATTAATCATCAACTCATCAGAGCACAACTTCTGACCATATTTCCAAAAACAAAGCACGAGCAAGAGAATCGAAACAAACCGAGATTGCGAAAAAGTAAAATGCAGCTAGATTCATGACGCGATCATAGTAAAAGAGGAGTCCACACAACTTCTTAGCATCAATAGACGAACCCTACCAAAGAATCAAACCAAAACCCAGATCCCACACACATTAAGACGAACCTTACCAGATGATCGAGAGAATTAAAGTGGACGGGGTAAGGTGTCATGACGAGCTCGTCGGAGGGACGCAATCGGACGGAGGCCCAGAAGTTCGAACTCGGCCAAATTACCATAATTTAGGGTAAATGAGTCCGAACCCGCATGAAGCGGCACGACGCCCACGGCAACATACCAATCCCCATCAACAGCGATACATGAGCTCTAAGGAAGCTCAAACTCTGCCGAATTGGAAACCCCATTAGCAAAACGGAAAGCAACAAAATTCCCACGATTATATGCTAAAAGCAAGAGCTGAAGAAAAGGCGAAACCTTGGTAGCCGACGAAGAAGGGCGTGAGTCGCGATTTAGGAGGGAGGGAGAGCAGGAGCAGGGCGTCGTCTTCTTCTTTTCTCATGACAGGGGAGGGAGAGAGAGAGAGAGAGAGAGAGAAAAGGGCCGGTCGAGGCAACAAATGAGGCGGAGGCGGAGGTGGAGGCGTGTTTCGTCGGACAAGAGCAGAGCTCAATCGCGAGTCGCGAGGGAGAGGGCGAGCAAAGCCGAGTCGGGAGGGAGAGAAAGAGAGTGGAGCGTGAAGAGTGAGGGAGGGTTTAAAGTGGGAGTTTGAATTGTTGCTCGTGTCAGTTCATTTTCAGTCTGTAGCCAGAGGAGAGAAAGGGAAGAAAGCCTCTGATTTTAGCTTTTTTAATTTTCCAGCTAGTCCACGTGTCCTCCTCTGAATGGAGCAGGCATGCCACATGGGCTGAAGACCTGGTGGTAAGCAACCACTGAATAATTTCTCGGACATTGGAGTCTCAGTCTTCTTGCAATTCTCCATGGCAAACTTCTTAGTGATTTCTCTTGCATATTTTTCTTGAAAGATGAAGGTATTTGTCTTGGTTTGCTTTACTTGAAGACCAAGGAAGAATGCCAATTCTCCTATCATGCTCATTTTGAATTCACTCTACATAATCTTGAAAATTTTATTATAAAGAGATTCATTATATGATCCAAAAACAATGTTATCTACATAAATTTGTACCGAGAGTATATTCTTGCATTCCCTTTTTATATATAGTGTAGTGTCAACTTTACCTTTTTCAAAGTCATTACCTACTAGAAAGTTGCTTAGTCTTTCATACCAAGCACGAGGTGCTTGTTTCAGACCATAGAGAGCTTTTTTTAACTTGTAGACATGCACAGATCTTCTTGGATCTTCAAAACCAAGTGGTTGTTCCACATATACTTTTTCTTTGATATAGTCATTTAGGAATACACTTTTGACGTCCATATGAAAAAAACTTAAAATCATGATAGCAAGCATAAGCAAGAAGTAACCTTATGGTTTCTAATCTGGCAACAGGTGCAAAAGTTTTATCATAATTGATTCCTTCTTCTTACGAGTAGCCTTTTGCGACTAGTCATGCTTTGCTTCTTGTCACCTTGCCTTTGTCATCCAGTTTATTTATGAATACCCATTTTGTTCAAATAATAGGATGATCTTTTGGTCTAGGTACAAGTTCCGAAAACTTCATTGATTTTAAATTGATGAAAATCATCTTGCGTAGCATCAATCCAGCTTTCATTTGAGAGTGCTTCTTCGATTCTTTTTTACTCAACTTGGGATATAAGGGCTAGGGTACTCATCATATCCTTCGATTTTGACCTTGTCTTGATGTCATCATCTAGATTTCCGATCACGAGTTCTGTGGGATGACTGGATTTGTGTTTCCAATTTTTGTTTAGTCTTCCACTTTGTTGCTCGCTAGCCTCAGAGGATTGAGATCCACTCACGTTAGTAAATGCATGAGATTCTTGAATATTGGTAGAACTTTGAATCCGTTTGGATGCTTCCAAGGTTTCATTATGAGAAGATGTAGGCATGGCTTTAAAAGCTTGAACAGGATCAAATTCTTCAAGAAGTTCAGATGTTAAAGTAGATTCTGAGGATCTGATAGGCTCAGACATTTGAGACAATTCTTCAGACTTCACATTCATAGATTCTTCTATTGTATAAGAATTCTTGTTGTATACTCTATATGCTTTGCTTGTAGTGGAGTATCCAAAGAAGATTCCTTCATCTGATTTCTCATTAAACTTGCCAGGATGATCATTAGCATTTTTCAAAATAAAGCATTTGCAATTGAACTCACGAAAATATGATATGTTTGATTTTCTATTTTTAAACAACTTATAGGGGGTTTTCTCTAAGATGGGTCTTAGAAAATCACAATTAATCATGTAGCATACAGTTGAAACAGTTTCAGCCAAAAAATGAGATACAATTATACTTTCAATTAAAAGAGTTCTTGCTATTTTTTGTAAAGAACAATTTTTCCTTTCGACAACTCCATTTTGCTCATGAGTATGAGGAGACGAAAAATTATGTTAAATTCCATTTTCATCACAAAATTCTGAAAAAAATTTATTTTCAAATTCTCCCCCATGATTAGTTTTAATGCAAAAAATAGTGTATCCTTTTTTCATTTTGAACTTTCATTGCAAAATTTGAAAAATGAGAGAATGCATCGCCTTTTATGAGCAAGGAAGAAAACACATGTAAATCTTGTATAGTCACCTACAATAACCAAACAATTATTCTTACCACCAAGACTTACACTATTTGTCGGTCCAACAATGTCCATGTGGAGTAGTTACAAGGCACGGTTAGTACTAACTTGATTAATGGATTTAAATGAACTTCTAACATGTTTACCAAGAGTGCAATTAGAACATAATTATGAGTTTTCATACTTCATCTTTGGTAGACCTCGAACAAGTTTCTTTGAGGATAGCTCGAAGATTTGTTTGATGCTTATATGTTTAAGCTTTCTATGCCAAAGCTCAGATTCATCTTTAATGAATACTAAGCACTGAAGGTCTTTAGACTTTACATCCAAAAGGTAGATGTTTTCATGTCTTTTCCCAGAGAATGCTTGTTATCTTGACTGGATCCTGAACATTTGTCTTCTTAGAAGAAAATTTTGTAACCAGCATCACATAATTGGCTTATGCTTATCAAATTGTAGTTCAATCCTTTTACTAGAGAAACATAATTGATAGTGAGGTTTCCAATCTTTACAGTTCCTTTACTAATGATCCTTCCTTTGTTATTTCCACCAAAGGATACATTGCCACCATCAAATTTGGATAAGTGAGAAAACTTTCTTGGATCCCCAGTCATGTGTCTAGAACATCCACTATCTAAGTATCACTTGCTTCTTTTCTTTCTTAGTACCTACATAATTCAAGTAAATTCAAGTTTTCTTTGGCACCTAGATTTTCTTAGGTCCTTTGGGGTTAGAGGATTGATTTATTCTTAGAATATCTCTTTGAATTGGTCTCCAAACTTTTGGACACTCGTTTTAAAATGACCAGAGTTTCCACAGTTTGAGCACTTGAAGGAATTTCTACCAACAAGTTTTATAAATATTTTTGAAAATGGTTTTGATAAGCAAACTTTGAAAGCCTCTGTTTTAGTCTTTCATTAACCTTAAGAAAAACGTTCTGAAGGCCACTTTCCTTTTCTAGACCAAGTCCTGATTTGTTGTAATGACAGACTTGTATAGAAAGGATGTGGTTCAGATTTTTCGAACCAAGGAAAAATTGTCTTGCAATATATGAAATTTCCCTTTTCAAAAAGTCGTTTTCTTTGGAAAGAAGATATTGACTTCCCTTGATTTGAGAATATCTTTAAGTAGTTTCCAAAACTTCCTTTTTCAAAGATTCATTTTCTTTAAAGATTTTCTTTTGATTTGTGGAATTCTTTTTGCAAGAATTCGATTTTGTCCTTTTAAGAAAAATCTTGTTGCTTTAGATTAGAAATTTCCTTCTTCAATTTTGAGATCTTCTTTAGAGCAACTTTATAATCAGCACATAATTCGCTTATGAATTCAGATATCTCATATGGAATTTTAGGATGACTTACCTCGAGTTCTTCGTCTGAGTCTGAGTCTGAATGTGCCATTAAACATATGTTTGCATATTCCTCATCACTTTCTTCACACTCTGCATCACTCCAGGTTTATGCTTTTAATGCTTCTTTGATTTCTTGTATTTTCCTTTGTTCTTCTGAAGCAGAGGACAATTTGGTCTGATATGTCCTCTCTTCTTGCAGTGAAAGCAAACTAGATCTTTGCTATCATCCTTGTTGTCCGAGAACCTTTTCTTTTCATATTACTTGAAGGATTTCCTTGATTTGAAGTTTCTTTCTTTCCTCGCCATCCTTCTAAATTTCTTGACCGTGAGTGCCAATTCTTCATCGTCTTCCTTTTCATTAGATCTGAACCATCAAAGTCAATGTTAGATTTTAAAGCTATTGACTTCTTACCTTTTACTTCACCTTCTTCATTGATGCATTTTGCTTCATATGAAGTGAGAGTTCCAATGAGCTGTGATAGGATTACCTCTTCTATTGGACAAAGGTGATATTCTTTGAGTCTCGTGAATGGAAGTCTTGATATTGTTCTACTCCTTTGAAAGGGCTTGCAGAAGTTGGTCCACCCTCATTAGCTATGTGATAGAATTATCTTGATGCTCAAGACCATTCACTATATCTGTGAATCTATCATTCATCTCCCTAATAGTCTCATCTAACTTCATTTTGAAGGCTTCATGTTGTCTAAGGAGAATATTGAGTTTGGTCTCCTTGACACGATTAGTTCCATGATAAGTAACATGAAGCTTATCCTAGATTTTTTTTGCTGATTTACAAGAAGCAATATGGTATATTCAGAAGGAGATAAAGCGCAATAAAAAGCGTAAATCACTTTTGCATCAATAGCTTCTCTTCTTACTATTTCAACATCTATTAGAGGAGGTGATTTGTTGCCATCTTTATCTTTTGTTGGCTTTGGTCTGACACCATCAGTGACAGACCAAAGCCAACAATATTCCAGTATGTTGGATCTTTGCATTTGACATAGGCTCTTATTTTGTTGCTCTAAGTGTCATATTCCTTTCCATTGAAATATAGAGGTCTTGATTCACTTTGTCCTTCATTAATACCTATCAAAGAACTACTAGCCATGATAGATCTTTAGCTCAGAAGTAATGTAACACTTTAATAAACTGAGAGCACTAAGCTCTGATACCAATTGTTATGGGTAGATGTGTCACCTAGAGAGGGGTGAATAGGTGAATTTAAACAAACTTGAGAAAAATTGTGGAATTAAAACAGTCAAGCTAGGTAATAAGAAAGACAATTCAAAGTCTGAGCTATGCGTGTGATGAACAGTGCAAGTGTGCAATGATCTCAAATGATGTAATTTAAGAGATAAGGGTTAAAGAGAATCGCACACAGCTTTATAGTAGTTCGGCTTAGTCCAAACCTACTCCACTCTCCATGCTAACAGCCTACTGCCTAGAATCCCCTAGATGATCTTCAAGGTTATAACAAATGATGATGCTCAAATGATAGAAAATTCTATCTTACAATCACTCAACCAAGTTCTCTCAAAGATTATAGTTTATGGCTTAAAAGACAAGTGTGTAAGATTGAAGCTCTCGTTAAACTTTGAAATTTTTTATTCAAGGTCCTACTCCTCTTCACCTTCTTGGTCTCCTTTTATACTCCTCCTAGCTCACAACTACTCGTTGGACAGCCTTAGAAGATAATCCTCAAATCAACTCGTTGGATGAAACTTCCCAAAGAAAGACTAAGTGGCCGTTGAGAATGAGATTAGTATCTCTCGTTGATTCAGTCGCCGCCTATACAACCGAGTCTGAGTTTCCATAAGTCGAAGTTCTTCGTTTTGTAAAGAATGTCTTGTCTAGAGAAGATTTGATCTTAATTCCATGATGTTTAGCCACAATGTTACCGTTGCAATAACATCGAGGATTTTGATATACAAACATCAATCTTCTCAAACTGGATTCCAAACTAGATAACTAGCAGTTGTGGATAATACGGATATGATGACCATAGTTGAGGTGATAGAATATTCCTCGCAAACAATCTTGAGATAGGATATCCTTCACGTTGAGTCTGAGTCTGAGGATCACAAAGTTTGATGATTGTAAGGCTCACGTTGAGGTGATACAACCTCGGATGTAAGGCTCAGAGGATAAACTCCAAAGTTTGATGATTGTTCCTCAAGATTTGTTCACCTGAAAGTATCTTACTTAGAAATATCAACATCTTGGATAGTTTTGTTAATCATCAAAACATGTTAGAGATATATTTAACACGATACACATTAGGGGTGTCAAAAATACCCAAACCTACCTGAACCTATCCGAATCGAACCAACCCTACCCACAATTTTTGGATTTTTCGAGTTAGGGTTTTATTTTGGTTCAGTTAGTGAGTGAAAAGAGGATATAGGTCGGTTTGGAGTCAGTTTGGGGTTGGTTACCCGATCCCAAAGTTAAAAGCCTGAAACCTAAAACTTCTACATTTCTTCCGAATCAGAGCTCTCTCGCTCCTCACTTTCTCTCTCTAGCTTCTTGATGATGATCATCCCCATTGTAAATGCTTAATCTCTCTCTCTCCTGGCCTTTCTCTGCACAGGCGGTATCTGGGGGGGGGGGGGGGG
>BCNH02000001.1:10627546-10644247 GCA_001662345.2 Metrosideros polymorpha var. glaberrima | reverse complement strand
TGCTCCTCTGTTGCTCGAAGAAGCTTGCTTGAAGGAGTAGCGGCGCGTTAGGTAAGCGAGCTCCATCACTCGAATGTTTTGCTAGATCTGAAGCTGCGTAGATCGAAGCTGCGAATTTGCTCTCCTTCCGCCGAGCTCGATGAATCGGTTGACCGGGGGTCGTCGGATTTTTTCTCGCCTCGGAATTGATTGTGATGATCCCGTGGCTACTTTTGGCGGGTTCTGTGAAGGAGGAGTTGAGCGAGCGAGCTTTCTCTCCGGAACGGTCGCTGATCGTTGCGACGGCCACATTTCGAGCATAATTTGTGAGGGGTTTTCCTCTTTTGGCTATAGAAGGAGTGGGTCGCGTGTTGCACTTGGGATGTTGCGCACGCTGGCGACAGAAGAAGTCTTCGTCGTGGGGTTGCGGCGGCGATGAGGTTGCATCGGGCTGTATCTTTTGCTGGAATTTTTCCCGGAGAGGAGGCAATGTGCTTACGAGGTCCGTTTTACTTGTTCGTGTTCTGGGGTTCTTCTGTGATTTTGGTTTACATTTTTGTCTAGTCATTGGGGGTGCTTCGGAATGGCTTTTTGATTCGTTCGCCTAGCTTTCTGTCGAAATCGTTGGGTTTTTGGTTGGTGGGACTCTTTCCAACGTGAAAATCATGTTCGAGTCTTGTTTTGCAGTATAAGCTTTCTGAATTGTGTGAGGATCGCGAAAAGCATGTTTTTTCGTGGACGTTCTTTAGGATTCACTTTGACAATACTGTTCTATTGATCACTTTTGCCTTGTTTTGTACTCAATAGGAGACAAGTTTGATAGTTATGAGTTGAAAATGTCGAAGAATCAATGTCTTCATGGATATCTTTAATACCTTCTACTACTCTTCTCCTATTTGCAGGAATACGTGTACAATCGGCTCCAATTCAGGTGGGTGCTCTGTTACATATGCTCTGCAAATCTAGCTTCGAGCTCTTTCCCTTATGGGTTATTGACTTATATTCTTTGGGATTTTCAGCTACGGTTGGTATTTCACCTTCATACAAGGATTCGTGTACCTGATACTCATATACTTCCAGGGTTTCACCACCAAGCATATGGTGAACCCATGGAAAACGTATGTGAAGCTCTCTGCTGTGCTCATGGGTTCTCATGGATTGACCAAGGGATCATTGGCTTTTCTCAATTATCCTGCCCAAATCATGTTCAAATCCACAAAGGTAAATTACCATCTCTATCTTACCTTAGATATCGGTCTCGAGCTTGAGTAATACTTGGCTTCTATCAAAGGAATGTATTTTTTTAGTTAGTATACTCCTGCTTTCAGTTGAATTTTATTTTGAAAATGTTGGAATTCTAAGTGATTTGCTCTTGTTTCCCCTGTTATTGTGAATCAATAGGTTTTTCCAGTCATGGTGATGGGAGCATTTATTCCTGGCTTGAGAAGAAAGTATCCAGCTCACGAGTATATATCTGCTCTGCTTCTAGTAGTTGGTCTGATTCTGTTCACCTTAGCAGATGCTCAGAGTTCTCCAAATTTTAGCATGATTGGTGTTTTGATGATTACTGGAGCTCTAATTTTTGATGCATTTCTCGGAAATTTGCAAGAAGCAATATTTACCTTGAATCCTGATACAACGCAGGTGCTGAGTTACATCCTCAGTTTCCTTTTGATGCTTCTTGATTATGAGGTGGTAGATTGTTTAGTTTCCTCATCATAAGTTGTATTACTACTTTCGCAGATGGAGATGTTATTCTGTTCGACAGTAGTCGGCTTGCCTTTTCTTGTTCCACCAATGATCCTTACAGGGGAGTTGTTTAAGGCTTGGAATTCGTGTTCTCAGGGGAGTAGAAAGTTCTTACATTTTTACCCCAGAACACGAACAAGTAAGGCCGTCTAGTGCATCCTTTAGTTTTGTACCAACTTGCTCAATCAAATAATACGTTACACTTGGTGAACTTGTGCAGCAGAGGCCGTCGTGGAGGTTTTGGGAACGGTCGTGGCCGTGGTCGTGAACGAGGCCATGGAAACAAACCACCTGTAGAGAAATCTGCTGATCAACTTGACAAAGAGCTGGACAATTATCATTCAGAAGCCATGAACACTTCTCGAGTCGAGCTTGGCAAAACTGATGCATCAAAGCTATAGTAGTTGCCGTTTTTCGGTTTTAGTTGTAAAATGTAGTCGCTAGTTTTTGGATGGGAACAGTAGTCGTGAATGTGGTCTAGCTGGATTTGCACAGTGTGCTTGAAATCAATCTTTGTTTATATGTAAGATTGGATTCGTGATGGGATCCTTTTGGAATTTACTCTTTGGTTGCAATCATTTGGTATATTCTCATAGTGTGTTTCTTGTTATCTAAGAGGTCGGATGTCAGGATATGGTGATAACATTGACCATATGAATTGGATGCTTTAGCGGTTATTCATGTTCTTAAGAGCAAAATCTCATAATCTTCTCATAGAACCTCTCTTTTTTGGTCGAATGGTGACATTGATTGTATGAATGGAAAAGCAGTGGTTCTATTGCTGATCACATATTCAGCATTTTATTTCTCATTTGAAATGAAGCCAATAGCAACACCTAGCTATTTGGGGGAAATGGAAGGTTTATAATCCATGTTTAGACTTTATTTTAATTTTTTTTACTCATTATTATTTTGAGAAAACGATGCAATCGTGGGTTTAAGTATATAGATCATAGGAAAGTACATTAGTTGGTTGATGATGTTATCTAAGTTTCGAAAAAAAAAAAAAAAACTTGAAAACCGAAACCTGACCCGGTTATGAACCCGGTTATGAACCGACCCGACCCGACCCACGTCCTGGATATATATGGGTCGGGTATCGGGTCGGTTCGGGTCCTGCGCTCCATCGTTTCGGGTAGGGTCGGTTCGGGTATCATGTATACCCGAATCGACCCGACCCATTGACACCCCTAATACATGTAGTTTATCTGAGAGGAGACTCGGGACAAAAGTCGCCAGGATGTGTTTGAACCGAGGCCACGAAGACGCCTCGGGAAAAACCCAAATATGGAATTTTTAAGTTTGCCTGGAAAAATTAGCTCGCCGGGGCGCCTTTGAGGGGTTGGATCTCTGACTCTGATGGATTTCTGGTCAGCAGCAAGGGATGGCCACAAATTACGACACATGTAGTTCATGGTGAGGGGTCACGGGACGCCTGGGATGCTCCAAGGTGGGTGGCAGAGATGCAAGAAGAGAGGTTGCTGGAAGAAGGGTGGCCTCTCTCTTTCTGCCTCTGATTTTTTTTATAATAGTGCGTGTGTTGATTCAGAGCTTATAATGGGGTATTTATAAGTGTTTCGAGGGTTTTTGCAATTTATGGATATTTGCAAATTGGCCCAAAAGCTCATTTTCCTTTTCAATTTGAGTTGAACCTCAGCCTCTTGTGGGCTCACTTATCTCTTTCGAGCTTAATTTTTTCCTTTTCCTTAATCAATTATGGATTTTTAATAATTAAAAAGGTTTTTCTTGGATAATAATTAAAATGGGCTGGATTAAGCTCTAGTTTAGCCCAAAAACTCTCCAAAAATCGGCAGCCCCACTCTTCTTGCCTTGGTCGAATTTCTCATTCAATTTAGGTCGGTCCGCGTGCCCAATTTTAGTCCGATTTAGCCATCCGGTCCAATTTTAATGCAAAAAATGCATGATTTTAATATGATGGAAATGAATGAAAAATAACTCTACAACTAAATGCAAACTAAATGTAAGCTATTATGAAAAATGATTTTAATATTTTTGGTGGGGGCTGGAGTCGAACCCTAATTTTTTATGCAAATGAATTAATAAAATAAATCCTAAATTAATTTCAAATTGGGGGTCAAAATTTAGGTGTCAACAGTGAACAAGCATGGGACATTAGATTGTCAAAGTGCTTGGACAGACTAAATAGAAGGAGAATTACCAGAATAACATGATTACATAAATGTGTTTGGAAGGACCTAAGTGTTGGAAGGTAAATAGATTGAAATTTTGTAAAATCGTCAGATCTAGATAAATAGTGTTTTAAAGTAAGTTCATACTATAGTTGGAGTGGACAAGACTCCACGTACTTGGGAATGAAGACCTAGATCTGCATCGATTTGATTCAAATTGGTGCTTTGAAGCCAATTTTCGACCTTGAAATCCACAAAAAGACACATAGAGAAGTTAGATGGGGTTTTCCATTTATGGGCAAGTAGATGAAATGTCAGGCATGTTCGCAGAGGGAGTTTTGTCTATTTCATGCAAGGTTCATTAATTAGCTCCAGTGAACGTTATAAGCTAAGAACAACCTCTATAACAGCTACTTTGACCTTTTCGTAGTTGCCAACTAGCCGAGGAACCTTGAACGATATATATGCACTTGATTCCCTTTAGTTTTGAAGTTTCTCTAATGTTGAAAGAAAACAGCAATACTCATAATTGTATGAAAGCTGATTTCAGATGATTTTGGCAATAGTTGTCTTTCCAATGCAACCCATAATATAAATTCTCACAATCCGTGTTTCACTTGTCCGAGCACATATCATTTTTATGATTTCGTCGACATGTTGGTCGAGATTGACCAAGTAGTCTGTTACCAGCATATAAGCCTTTTTCAACTCGATGAAATCCTTTTGGTTGTTTTTGTGAAACCTTCTTGCCTGGGGTGTGTTGGAGGTAAAAAGAAAAGGAATTAAAAGATCGCGTTGAACCAAACTATGTTCCGACAAGACCAAATTACAGACTGCAAAACTATTTGAAATGAATTTTCAGAATAATTCAATTTAGTCACAAATGAATTAGCCTTTGTGGTGAGTGCCAACTAAAGATGACCTGTACTAGAAATGATGTTTGGAGTGCAAAGGTTCAGCATGGATTTATTTATGAAGGAATCAAGTTGTGATCAAACCGTGCTGCTTCACTACGTGATTTGTGGGGTCTTTTTCAATAGACAAAACTCAATTTCAACAAACTAATAAAAAATATCGAGAAAAGGTTCAAATGAAACGCATTGGCTATTAATGAAAGAGAGCACACTGGATATAATAATGCTTAGAAGCCACAATTACAAATAAAGATCTCTCTAAGGCTCCATTCGTTTCGTGGAAAATGACCATATTTTCCGGTGTTTGGTTGAAACATAAAAATGGACTTGAAAATATTTTTCGTCGTTCGGTAAGGGAGATATTTTCCTGGATAAAATTATCAAAAAATTCAATTTTTAAAATCGAATTTTTTTATTTTTTATTTCTTTTATTTTCTTTCTTTTTTCTTATTCCTTCTTCGCCAGTCGCCGGCCACAGTCGAGCCTCAAGATCGCTTGGTTGGGCCTCCCGAGTAAGTCAAGCTCGCTGGCCTCAGCTAAGCCCAAGCTCGTCAGCCAAAGGCCCGCGACCAGTGGAGGAAGGTAGAAGAACAGCTGCAGGGAAGAAGGAGGAAGAAAGAGAAAGGAAAAAGAAAAAAAAAGAGAAAACAAATGAAAAAAGAAAAATAATTAAACATTAAAATTTCAAATTTTTAAAAGAAAATAATTAAAAAGAAAATAAATGTGAATGAGTGTAGGGAGAAGAGAGTAGGGAAAATGTTTTCCTCTTTCTTAAGAAAGGAAATCATTTTCCCCATTTTTGTATGTGTTTTTTTCATGGGTGGAAAATGTTTTCCTTGATGCATTGATTTTCCACCCCCGAACGTAAAAAAATATGAAAAACATTTTTCAGGAAGTTATTTTCCGCGAAACGAATGGAGACTAAGTTAAAATATTAGGACAGGCCCACGTTGACATCATCAGGCATTACTTAAAATGACCACATTGCATGAAGTCTAACTCTTAAAAAAGAAGTATTAGCACAAGGTTCCGAGCTCATAGACTTTGATTAAAAATCATTGTTTTTCCTTTATTTGGGTTTAGAAGGATACACATTTACCAGAAAACAAAAATATTGTGTCGAGGGTTTATTACTATTTTTTTTTTTGTGTTTGGACAGGTGGAGAGATTGGGGTAGTTCTGGAAAGAATTGGCAATATGGTAATTCATTATTACAATATGGATTAGCTGCAAATGTAATTTGAAATGTAGTGTGAAAACTCATATTGGAAATCTTCTATTTTGAAGTTGAAATGCAAAATTGATATAGGGGCCAAACTTTGAACCTTGTCTAAGTAATTCACCAGAAGCATAATCCAATTCCATCCCATCGTAGGAGCCATCGAATCTTACGTTTTCGTTCACTGCATCAGGAGAAGAAAAGGTGAAGACTCTGCACAAGCAAGTGGTAGAACAAAAAAAAAAACACAAGATGGAGCTGAAGATTTGACTCCGTGGACAAAGAACACTACCCGATATCCGGCAAAAATGCATCACCTTTGTACAACAAAAATCGGCTAGGATCTTCCAAGTTTCTTCCTTAAACTTACATGGGTCTATTTGATACATCTACGTTTCGCCTTGTTCCTTTGGAAGCCATTTGTCCTATGACATCATAATCTTCCTATAATCGTTTAAAAGAAGGCATACTATCCATAGAAAAGATCCATGTCTGTAGCAGCACGACGAGTTGTTGACCAAAGGAGCTGTAAAACTGCCACAATGACAAAAGATGCGGATATTGTAGAAGAAGACCAGAGCATGGGATCTACAAACAACAAGGAGGAGAAGTATATTTACTACATAATGCTCAAACTCAACCATAAATAGCTATTAAGAAACTTCAGATCCAAGAGACCTTCTGTTAAGAAACTTTTTTGTAGCTTGTACACGGTTCAGTGTCCGGATTCCCAATTAAAAAGAACTAATATAGCGATAAATGCATACCTGTGTTTTATCAGTCTGAGCTTCTGTTTGAAGCATATGACTTATTAGAAAATCCATCAAATTAACTTCAAAGATTCCCCAGCCAACTCTTTTCTAACAAGCTTGAGGACCTCCATAATCTGCAAGAAGCAAGGGAGAGCCAGTGAGTGAAGGATTATAAAATCCATCTGAAGTACACGTTAGATGGCAGGTCAATACAATCTTTACTCTTCCCGGAAGACGGACAAATTATGTTTCTCAGAGCATTTTTTTTTAATAATTCGCTCACCCACAAATTCACTTACAAAATGCCTCCAAGTCTGAAATCAAATGTCGAATGGCGCTACCCCATACCTAAAAGCAGAGAAAAGAAAAAGAAAATCTTTTCACTGGAAAGCAGAGAGTAGCACAATCAATTGAACTTTCCTTTTTCATTTTTTTTTTCTTTTCGAGAAGGATGACTAGCGAATGGGAGGGTTGGGCTAATATTGGAAGGTTGTTTTTTTATGGCTTCATCTTTCCAGACGACATTGGCTCAAAAGCCTTTTGCAATTCTGCAGATGTCTTGCACTAGATGCATATGTAGAGCCATTGACATTCCAGTCCTATGTAACATCAGATTTATTACACATGGAAAATACGACAGATTTAATGTCTATCAAATGCAATAAATTTTCCACCATTAAATTTGAAAGCAGCTGAATCTCAATTATCATTTTACCCTTCAACTCCAAAAGTGAGAATGAGAAAACAAAAGCCCCAGAACGCTCAAGCCTGCGCAAGAAAGAAAGACATTCATCCACAGAAATTTAACAATGAAGAAGAAAGCCCAATGGTGTCCAAATTAATTATTAATCACGTAAATAACCAAAAACCTGTTGTAAGACGGGCACCCAAACACCACCAAAGATATTGTGATGATTTTTTCACACTTACTTTATTTTCAAAATTTCAACCACGATTAAATAGCTATGTTAAGAAACAAAATATTGGCAAACAAAGAAAATGTAAGAAAAATTTCCTATATAAGTGGAAAATAAAAAAGAATCCTCCGAAAGTTCTCAACGACAACATATACTCAATAAGCTCCTCTAGACTTAAGTATACCAACTAACCCGTTTTCAATAATAAAAGCAAGACATGTAACTAAAGCCGATCTTCAATATAATATAAAATGACTTGCATATCAAGTAAACATGCATTGGTAAGTCTTGCTTGTTGAAACTACAAGCTTTGTTATTCGCTTACCTCAGCTTCAGCTTTTTGGAGGTCTGAACATCTTCTTTTGAGTCTCTGCTGGTAAATAGATCCCATTTGTGATGCCCTAGGCATGCCACAGTGCTAAGCGCGACACAATTTCAATCGTTATTACATCTTTAGATTGGCGTAAGCGGAAAACAAAGAATTAAACTCAAGATAAACAAACCAAATGCAAACGCAAAAGACATAAAAACATCATACTATCTCCATAGCTTACATAGCAAGTTCAGTCGCTTGCATAAATCATACCTACATTAGCTTCACTTGCCAAAAGACCACATGACATGCCATAAAAGACCATACTGTAATTACATAGGTTAGCTTCGTCTACACCTGGGAGAGGGTCCAAAAAGTTGCCTACCCTTCTACATGCCAGCGTACTAAGATCAAAAGCGTGTCTTACTATATATAGACATTAAACATATATGTACGCGTAAGACATGGCACCTCCCTACACATCCAACCCACTAAGCTCATCGGGATTAGAGCTGCTACTACCATCATCACTATCAGCACGGCTCGAACTTAAATCATCCATGCTAACGATCTAGAAAAACAAGAGTGAGCAAACTCCAACAAGAGAAATATCTAAACTTTACTTTACACCATCCTAATGTCCCTCGATAAAGAGTTCGTTTAAGTCAAGCAATTCAAATGAGCTAGGCACTAGGCAAGATCATAGCATAATCATTAGGCGTTTATCAGATACACAAGTAAGATGATAGTATATATATTTGAATCAAATATTATAGAACAACAAACATTACATGTCACATGAGATATGTTATGCTTGCACACACCACACACATTTTTAAGCCTTGTTTCTTTAATCTTTTCAGCATTCGTAGTCACAGTATATGCTGTCGTATTGACCAGCCCGCATGTAGTATACGCTGTCCCACTGACCGGCCCGTACAAATCACTTCCATTTCGCTACTTGGCCTACTCGCAGTATACGCTGGTTCGCTATCCAGCTCGCTTGCAGTATCCGTTAGTTTATTACCCGAACTTCCAAGACTTACTCACTTGGGCATCTCAACTCCTGAGGCATCTCGGTTCTTTGACCGAGGCATCCCAGACACACAGCAAAGGCATCCTCAACACCTGGGGCATCATCGGGATGCTGGCCGATGGGTACATCTCACATATCTTAATTCCACACTCTTGCATGCATGTTCTTAAATGATATGTCATGTAGACATTCACACATCATTCGTACGAAGCTACCTCAACTCAGTATGCACAAAGGTTAATTCTCATGAATAGCAAGCAATTATGATTCCAACATCAATCCGCACCAACTACCAAGTGGTTTCAAACCTTAGACTTTCGGTATCGATTGCAATTTCCAAACAGCTATATAAAATCATGCCAAAATACCAGCCAATAGGTTAAAGTGTAACAAAAAACTTTAATTTAGGAGATATTTTCAAATAGTGCATAGAAGAGAGAGTTTTCTGTGAAATTGAAAACTTACTCATGCAAAAACAGTTTTGAGCACCGGTTGAACTCATCACATTTACCCAAGTAAATAAATTCATAAAATCACGCAAACAGGGAGAAAAACGGGCTCCAGTAACTGGAATAAGATAGTAAAAACAAATATAATTTCACAGACCTAAGAGATCCCAAATATTCTGCATATTTTATATGTTGTAGCCACAGATGTCTCCAAAATATTTCATGAAGGGAGTTTGTCCCAATTCTTTTCTAAATAAATCATAGAAAATTATGAGCATGAAAAGATCATAGTCGAACTCACAAAATCAGTACAGAACTCGTGAAAGTTTGAGGCTGTTAAAAATATCATTTGAATCCAGAAAATTCCGAAATTAAAGTATGTCATAGAAAACGATGTTTGGGACAACTCTTATGAAGGAAGTTTTACCAAATTTGTCTCACAGAAGACTACAAAAATTGGCAAACAGCAAGGGTTGGGTAGTCCCGAACCTAGAAAACAGTGCAACCATTAACAAGCATGTCTAATTCCAGGTCTTCTTCACCAAGATCAATCACATGCAGCACCCTAAGCTCACCAACACTCCCATTTCCAGCATGCATCAGAATCATCTCAGTTACAGATCCTAAACAAAACCCCAAATCAAGCAACACGAAGATTGAATAGAGCAATGTTTAGAGATTTCCACTTGCCTTTCAACTTGAACTTTGCTAATTTGAGGAGTTTCTTGAGCTGAATTAAAAGTTTGAAAGGAAAAACTTGCATGCAAATGGAAGAGAGTGTGGTGCGGCCCAAAGGGAGAGGGAAGAGAGGGAGTGAGGGACCAAGAGGGAAGGGAGGGGAAAAATGAGAGGCTTCTTGCTTATTACTCTCAATTTGCATGGCAAAAATGACAAATGTCGTGGCCTTCTTGCCACTTGTCTTTAGAGAGTTTCCATATAGCTTGCATGAAGGAAAATTCATGCAAAAGAGAGATTAAAGGGGGGAAAGGGTCGGCTGAACAAGAGAGAGAGAGAGAGGGAGAGATTTTTGCTTCTTAATTTAGTCTTCCATCATTGGCATGGAATTTGCCAAGAGTCATCAAGCCTTCTACCACTTGGCTTGCACATTTTGTCATTTTTCATGCATGCTTGAAGGGTAGTGGCCGGCCATGCATGAAAGAGAGGGGAAGAGTGGCCGAGAGGGAAGGTAAGAGAGAGAAAAATAGGTTCATTGACACATGCTTAATCCAATGCACAATGCACTTAAATTTTTGGCACTAATGGCAAATGAAACATTTAATTTAGCTTCAGAATTTTGATCATAATAATTATTAGATACCTTGGTCCATAAATCAAATAAATGTTATAATTCCATTAGTGTCACATAACTATTCCAAAGCATTCGTGATTTATTCAAAGTAAAACTTAGTAACATTATCTAATATAATCGTAGTAGTATAATTTAATTCAATTCCACGTCAACCAATACGTAGTTGAGATCATCAACGGGTGATTGAAATTCAGGTTATCACACCATTCTTCTAAGTGCAATAGTTTTCTACTTAAGGGAACTTAGTTGCGACCCCACATTATGCAACCTAGAGAGAAACGCCGCATGACCAACTTTAGTCCAAAGTCACCACAAAACTTGCTGATCAAGACACCAGCTTATCACAAACGTTATGCGTTAAACAAGCCATACCAATTAAGAAAATAGTGAACTAAACTCACTTTGACTAAGCATTTAACAAGTTTCTTATCGAGGAAATTAAGAGAAACCCCATAGTTTCCCTAGCTAAACAATCAGCAAGAGCTACCGCAATTGCATGCTCAAGTGATAAAAAAAGGAAAAGTACAAACATTTAATATCTGCAAAAGCAAAATTGTTGCATCCAGAATGAGTTGCAACAAGGGGTGAGCCTTGAAGTTAGAATAAAGACATTTCACTGATAGGTAGGTTAGTGTTCAAAGGTGAAAAAGCACCCTTGTCTAGAATGCAGAGGTATGGCTGAGTTGTTGCACCTAGCAATTTATTAGAATGCTGAATAGTCCATGTATGTGTGACGGCATGATTTCAACTTGGAAGATTAAAGGTTGTGTTTAGAAGGCAGCTTTGCTAGAGAACATTACAGTCCAATGACTTCCTAGCGTTTCTCAAGGATTTGAAAATCATGAGAACAATGATTTGTAGAATTTACTCATGTTTTTCATCAACACTAGGTATCCAAATTCTCAACCTCTGACCCTGATACAGGTGGTCCACAGGTAAATGCAATCTTCACTCTTCAAGAGAATTCATAAAACTATACTACAGAAAAAACCAAGTGAAACTCTGATTTTCCACCTTCAATGGCAGACAGCGCAGCCTTTTGAACCTAATTGACGAAAATACCCCTAAAATTTGCCCTTCCTGTTACTTTCTCAAACACTCTCTTCTTCCTCTCTTGATTTGGTAATTAGTTTCTCTAGGTTCCTGCCAAAAAGATTATGGCAACAAAGGCTTCACACAAAATAATATTCTCTTTGTGTCTCCTTACTAACCTTAACAACGTTTTTTGCACTTTTGAACTTATTTTCCCCCAACCAAAGTCATTGACAAAGCAGATGCAATGGAAATTTCAATCGGAGGTCGACTTTCACTTGTTTGGGCTAAAAAAACCATTAAGTTAGTGTTAGCGTAATCTCTTTTTTCCTTGAGAATGAAGTCTATGAAGGTATATATTTCAGAATGAAAATGGTCAAACACATTTATCACAATTTTCACATTATGAAATTTGATAAACATCATCTTCCCTTGCATTCTTTTTCAATGGAGTCACAGAATTGAGATGAGCATTTCTTTAGGAAGCCCCTTAATCACGTATCCATTACCACTATTAGCCTGCAACCACCCCATAAATTATCGGTAGTTTCCATCTTTCTCCAGCAAATCGCGGAGATACTTCATTAGCTTGTGTATAGCAATGGAACAAGTTCCCAAGGTATCTCCCGTTGTGAACATAAAAAACACTGGGATCTCGAGAAAAGTGGCTCATTTTAATTGAAGACAATGTGGTTTTCTCTTATAAAAGCCTTGTATTCAACCTTAATAGCTAATTAAAATAGTTTCACCAAATAACTTATCTAGCACAGCAGCTTGGTCAGTCTATTTTCTCAACCAAACGTGGCTCATCTAAAAGCCAAAAGAAAGCAAGGATAAAATACACGACAAAAAGAGATGTAGCTTTCTCTTTCCAGATATAAAATGCATCATGAACTATGCTAGAGGATATGGCAAAGAATCTATTTGGGAGAGGGATCTTTATGTTCCAAAGCATGCTACTTGATCTTCAAATCTTTTAATAGTCAATTAGTGTTCTTATGGGGTGTTGACCCCATGCGTTGTGCTCGCCAATGAAAGCTCTATGTTTTCCTCAATGAAAATGGTAAATCATATAGTTTCTTAAAATCCACCAACCGAGATTGTATAACACAATAAAATAACTAATTCATTGACCGAGATTGCTTCCCTAATGTTTAGTTCAGATTTTGAGTCTGAGAAGAAAATTTTAGAAGTGATGTTGCTTGGCTTTTCACTTTTATACCAAATGAGACTACTCCACCAAAGTTACAACTTTTTCGTGATACTCATCTACAAGAAAATAATTCCTTGGGAAAGGCTTTTGTCAAAGATGACTCACATTGATTCAAGATAACCCCATTGTTTGATTCACTAAAGGATTACTCAACAGAGATTGGAAGAGGAAAGGAATGCTGGTTGTGGTGGACGTGACCATGGGTATTTAAAATCCACGAACACAATTGATGGTAGCTATCTCTGACAATGAGCAGCTGCAATGATCACTAGATGATTTCAAACTACCTTGAAAAAGTTACCAATAAATGATAAATCCGCTAATAAGTATAAACTAAGCCCAAGTGGGAAATATCTCATCAACCCTTAGGTAGCAAGTGCTGGTTAGTCCAAACTCAGAACCGTCCCAGGTTAACTTCCAATCAAACCATCACAGCCTAGTTCAATACACCAAAGCCAATAGTGCCCATGCTCTAAAACACATTACATCAGCAGCCTCGCTCCCTTCTGGAATATTTAAGGATCGTCAACTCGACTGTTTCATCCCCTTTGTGTACCAAAAGCAAGAGAAAGAATTTCTAGTGATTCAAGGATCCTTTTGTTTCAACTTCGTCTTATAGAGTTAACACCACAAGGTGATAGCAATCCTTGGGAGTTGGTAATATACTTACCACACTGGTAAAATTTCATATGAGTTACTTAACTACTTCATTGGTATGTTGGTAAATTCTTTATAATGCTGGTAACTTGTTTACGACATTGGAAAAATTTATAAGAAGTTAGTAATTTACTAATTTATTGGAATGTTGATAAATTCTTGATATTATTGGTAATTTGCTTAGCAAATTGGTAAAATTTCATAAGAGTTGATAATTAGCCACTTAATCGGCATGTTGGTTAGTGTTGGTAATTAATTTACCATGTCGGTAGAGAAGGGGGCAATTGCTTTCTAAAAGTCTTCAAAATCGCATACTAACTTCTTACTTCCCAAAATAGTGATCGCC
Source organism: Metrosideros polymorpha var. glaberrima (assembly GCA_001662345.2). Taxonomy (NCBI): domain Eukaryota; kingdom Viridiplantae; phylum Streptophyta; class Magnoliopsida; order Myrtales; family Myrtaceae; genus Metrosideros; species Metrosideros polymorpha. The sequence goes on along the minus strand of BCNH02000001.1, from coordinate 10,630,212 downwards.
TTCCACACTTTTTAATTGAAGTACTTGGCTGAAAGTGAAAGACCTTGCTCTTAACACTGAAGACTTCATGACAACCAAAGGCTAGACACAAATTTTTTTACAAGAAAACAAGTTGGTAGTTGAATGAGACCTTCCACACTACGTATACTGGATCAATAACCAGTGAAATACCAAAAAAAAAACTACAACAAATTTCAATTGGTAATCTAATACTTCCATATAATGTTTGTAAATTCTTGATTGTGCCGGTAATTTACTTACCTCACACGAAAATTTTTGTAGGAGTCAGTAATTCACTACTTTATTGGTATGTTGATAAATTTATAATGATGCTAGTAATTTACTCACATCACTAGTAAAGTTTCAAATGAGTTAATTTACTACTTCATTGGAATGTAAGTAAATTCTTGGTTGTCTTCCTAATTTACTTATTACACTAATAACATTTCATAAGAATTGGTAATTTATGAATATTTTTGTGAGTTAGCAACCATAAGGTTTCAAGCTTGCAAAGTGTTCGGGTTCACACTTCACACTGCACAATGCATACTTTTTCCCCCTGAATGCCTTTTGAGTTGGTAACCCTCAACTGCAATTTCCATAAAAGCTTCCGAAAGAATATTCTCTTGAAATAGGAAAAGGCCACTGTCGTTCATCTGGCATTTCCTAAACAATGTTTACACTGCACTAGCTTTGAGGAATAGAAGGAATAGAATAAGCAACACTTCACATGCTGTGATGGTCTCCAAGACCAACTAAGCTCATCCGCTTCGATAAAAGGTTGTCTCTTCTCAGATCTTAAGAACGGAAATTGCTAAGGCTCGAAGGGCTTACAAACAAGTAGGAGGAGAATTATTGGAAGTCCCTGGTTGTCCTTGAATCACTTCATGAAAAGTATTAACAATTAATGGTTTAAGCACATCAGAAATGTGCTTAGCCATATAATTGGTGGTCTCATTCTGACTTTCTTCCACAATCCTTCTTAGAGTGGACAGCATCATCGGACTTGATTCCATCTGCCTTATTTGTTCCTCAATGAGTTGCCTTGGGATATCAACATCATCGACCTGTTCAACCACCAGCTGTGGCCCTAAATGCATTGTTGATGACTTAGGACGCCCCACTTGTTCACTTGTGAAGCGTGGAGGTGAATTATTTCCAGTAGTATTCTTGGGATCGAGTTGAGACCTTGTGCGCGCATGGGTCATTGTATTTCCTCAAATTAGCCACACTAGTCCCACCAGGCGTGACAAAAAGATTTTTTGCCGAAATTCTCTTCTGTGACGTAATATCTTTCATCGAGTCAATTTCGATTTTTATTAAGGAGACCAGGTTTTGTGCTAACTTTGGACAGGAAATATCCAAACCAAATATGAGGAGCAACTTTATAGTAAATATGATATGACTGTACAGACACAAATCTTACCGGAATTTAATCTACGATGGGATCGATCGATACAAGCTTGATTCAGTAGCCAAATGTTATCTAACTATGCTCGAATCTAATTGACAACACAACTTGAGAACATAAGGGAACTATGCTGGAATTTAGTCGACAACACAGTAGTAGTGATAAGTGACACACGTCAGAATCTAATTGACGACGTGAATTCAAAAACTATAGCTAAGGAAAGTAAAATTGCATTGCAAGTAAGTAAAGATACTGAAAAAATAGTAGATTTGTGCAGGGGAGAGGGGTATTGACAAGTGACTGGTGGTATTTATAATGATATGGTGATAACTATTTCCTTGTAAGTCGGAACGGATAATTTCCTCTTCTTTCTCATTACTTTCGCTCCACGCCTATGAGTAATTGTTTCAACCGTACATTTCGTAACTGTTGCCTTGATCTTCCAATCATAACCGCTTCTTTGGGTTGTGATTACCAAAATTGATAGCCATTAGCAGCTTGCCATTACCTTTTTGCAACTGATCATGTGGCATCGAAGTATTCTGGCACTGACTAATATGCTCTACGTCAATCGATGAGTGTGTAACACCATATATGCGCACATTTCCTTTAATCATGCACCACTCACGTGCCTGTTTCTTCTCACGTGTGATATCCCGAAATTTCGACTTTATAGATTAATCAAAGGACGGTTGTCGATTTACTTCGAAAAAAGTGTATAATTGGATTTTTGGACGTTTTCACATGGTCAAGGTAATAAAATGGAATTCGATAAATTTTAACCACGAATTCTAATCCGATAACGAGTATTGGATGTTACGAAACCTAGATATCAAAGTTTATCGGTAAACCCTAAATTTTCGGATAAGTAATGGTAAGCCGAAAATTGAGAACCAAAGAGACGTCAAGGACTTGGCACGAACTGATGGGCCTACTACCTATGAAATTCGGCCACCAAGAAGCCCTATTATGGGAAATGACCGTTTTGCCCCCGAAAGCCCATTTTAGGCCCCAAATAAAGAACTCATTGGATATTAAGCCCATTAGGCCCATTAAAATTCAAGCCCAAGGCACGTGAATAGTGCCAAGCCCATGTGAATAGTGCAAGCCCGTATGAATAGTGCCGAGGGTGGAAATGACCACTTTGCCCCTTCTAGAAGACTTGGACTTTAGGGGCGAATATTAATGGATGCAAGACAAGAGGATTTAATGTGGTCTTCAAAGTCTTCTTCCCTTCCCCCCCCCCCCCCCCCCC
>BCNH02000001.1:10604297-10619721 GCA_001662345.2 Metrosideros polymorpha var. glaberrima | reverse complement strand
GGGGGGGGGGGGGGAAGGAAGAAGACTTTGAAGACCACATTAAATCCTCCTGTCTTGCATCCATTAATATTTGTCCCTAAAGTCCAAGTCTTCTAGAAGGGGCAAAGTGGTTATTTCCACTCTCGACACTATTTATATGGGTTTGCATTATTCACATGGGCTTGACACTATTCATGTGCCTTGGGTTTGAATTTTAATGGGCCTAATGGGCTTGATATCCAATGAGTTCTTTATTTGGGCATAAAATAGGCTTTCGAGGGCAAAACGATCATTTCCCATAATAGGGCTTCTTGGTAGCTGAATTTCATAAGCAGTAGGCCCATCGGTTCGTGCCAAGTCCATGATGTCTCTTTGGTTCTCAATTTTCGGCTTACCGTTATTTGTTCAAAAATTTAGGGTTTACCGATAAACTTTGATATCTTGGTTTCGTAACGTTCAATACTCGTTATTGGATTAAAATTCGTGGTTAAAATCCATTGAATTCCACCTTGATCGTGCGAAAACGTCCAAAAATCCGATTATATACTTTTTCCGAATTAAATCGACAACCGTCCTTTGATTAATTCATAAAGTCGAAATTTCAAGATATTATAACTCTTCCCTCACAGAAATTTCATCCTCGAAATTTGAACAATTACTTGTCATTCTAAACAAATAGGGATATTGGCGCCTCATTATTTGTTCGCTTTCCCACGTTACTCCCTCTATTTTGTGATGTTGCCAAATCACCTTAACTAAGGGAATCGTCTTGTTTTGCAGCACTTGCTCTTTTCTGTCCTTTATCCTCACTGGTCGTTCCATGTACAACACTCGGTCGTCCACTTCTATATCCTCAAAGTTCAGTACGTCAGCCGGGTCAGGCTCATACTTCCTCAACATAGATACGTCAAAGACATCATGCACTCAAGTCTTGATGGCAACGCGAGACGATAGGCCAAAATCCCAATCCATTCCAAGATTTCAAAAGGTCCAACATACCTCGAACTTAGCTTTCCTTTCTTGCTGAATCGCGATGTACCTCACATCGGTGACACCTTGAGGAATACATGGTCACCTACTTGAAATTCCAATGGTCTACGCCCTTGCCTGCATAACTTTTCTAGCAGCTTTGGGCTATCTTAAGTCTTTCTCTAAAAACCTTGACAGTGTCCAAAGATTGTTGTACCAACTCAGGACTTGTGATCTTTCGTTCACCAATTTCATCCCAACAAACTGGAGTCCTATAGGCCCTACTATACAGTGCTTGAAATGGTGCCATTTTGATGCTCTGTTAATAGCTGTTGTTGTAGGCAAACTCAACAAGATGAAGTTGTTCCTCCCAACTTCCTTTAAAATCCAAAACACATGCTCGTAACATTTCCTCGAGCGTTTGAATCGTTCTCTCTTATTGGCCATTCGTCTGCGGATGATAGGCTATGCTATATTGCAGCTTTGTTCCTAAGGCAGTCTGTAATCTTTTCCAAAATGTTGCAATGAACTTGGGATCTCGATCTGAAGTGATCGTCACTAGCACTCCATGAAAACGAACAATTTGTCACACGTACAAGTCAGCATATCTATCCAATGCGAAATCCTTTTGTATGGCAATAAAATGTGTGGACTTTGTTAATCTATCAACCACGACCCAAATGGAATCGTTACCTCGTTGACTCCTTGGTAATTCCATCATAAAATCCATTGTGATATTTTCCCATTTCCATTCTAGGATCTCGAGAGGTTGTAGTAGTCCACCAGGCTTGCAATGTTGTACCTTCACTTGTTGGCACGTTAAGCACTTAGCCACGTGCTTGGCGATATCAATCTTCATGCCACTCCACCAATAATATCGCCTCAAATTCTGAGACATCTTTGTGCTGCCCAAATGAATACTATAGCTACTACGATGGGCTTTTGACAAAATTTCCTCCTTAAGCCTTAAATCGTCGGGTACGCATAATGGTCCACGGAATTTCAATATTCCGTCCTTAGCAACTTGAAAATCAGCTTTTCTCTTTGCTGAATCTTCATGTAGAATCTTTTGGATTGTAGGGTCTGTCGATTGCAAGGCTTTAATCTTTGTCTGCACTTCTGGTTCAATCCTTAAAGTAGCCATGAGACTCGATAGATGGCTTTCTTCAAACTTAAAGTATGAATCTCGCACTTCTTTGAGAAGAAGTCATTGTTGGACCATCATCTGCGTAATCGTTGACTTTTGACTAAGCGCATCCGCCACCTTATTGGCTTTACCAGGATGGTACAAAATGTCACAATCATAATCCTTGAGAAGCTCCATCTAACGTCGTTGTCTCATGTTCAACTCCTTCTACGAGAACAGGTACTTAAGACTTTGATGGTCGGTGTAAACTTGGAACTTTTCTCCGCATAGATAATGTCTCCAAATCTTGAGGGCAAATACGATTACTGCTAATTCCAAATCATGTGTTGGATAGTTCAACTCATGAGGTCATAACTGTCGGGACGCATATGCAACCACTCTTCCATGTTGCATTAGAATGCAACCCAATCCCTTAAACGACGCATCGTTATAGATTTCATAACCTCTTGGACCATACGGTATTGTCAAAACTGGAACCATAGTTAGCTTGTGCTTAAGCTCTTGAAAACTACGTTGGCACTTATCTATCCATTCAAAATTCTCATCCTTCTTTAGCAATCGTGTTAGAGGCATAGCTATCTTAGAAAACCTTTATAAGAATTGTCTATAGTAGCTTGCCAATTCCAAGAAACTCCGAATCTCCGTTACAGTCGTTGGCCTTAGCCAATCCATAACTGCTTCAATCTTGGTCGGATCTATAGAAATTCCTTCGTCAGAGATTACATGTCCAAGAAAAGCTACATTAGCTAACCAAAACTCGCACTTACTGAATTTAGCATACAATTTATGCTCTCAAAGGGTCTGCAGAATTGTCCTCAAGTGTTATTCATGTTCTTTTAGGCTTCTTGAATACACTAGAATATCATCGATGAACATGATTACGAATTGGTCCAAATACTCCTTGAACACACGGTTCATTAGATCCATAAAAGTAGCAGGGCTATTTGTTAGACCAAACGGCATTACCATAAACTTATAATGACCATAGCGTGTACGAAATGCCATCTTCAGTATATCGTCCTTAACATCAGAATGCATAACACCATTTCTCACACCAATGTATCTAAGTATGGTCCAACATTATGCCTAGGGATTACGCCCGCTCTCGGGCATGGCATAATCCGAAGGTTGGCGGTTCTCGACCTCTCTAGGCCACGGCACAACCCGAAGGTTGGCGGTCTTCCGACATGACCGGGCATCTTCCCAAAATCATTAAGCACAACAACGTCTCCTCCTGGTCGATCGAGGTGTGGCCCCACCCTGACCTCCCCCACAGGTAGACGACATTCCATAAAGTAGAATCGACTCGGCCTCTACCGCAATCCGTCATCTAAACCCCCGCCGGGCATCCGATAATATCATCGATAAAATCGGGCATCCTCCCCAATTGAGGGTCCGTACACTTTATGATCACACGAGCACACAGACATACAAATCTCATTTCTTCTTTTTTCAAGCCAATGCACTCATGATATGTGATCATGCCATGATTCGTGCTTATACGTCAAACTTATTGCCATTTTCACACGTAAAAATGCAATAAATAAACCACACATAAAAATGCATCCCATGAAGATTAATGCAAGTGCATGCAAGAAAATCTCTAGTCATTTTTCTCACCTATGTGGTCTAACTTACCTTCATCTACCTCGATATGGGGGTGGTTCTTCTTGATAAGGGTAATTTGAAAAAGGAAAATTTCTTATTTAGGCTCAAAGTGGCTAGCAAGGGCTTCGCGCAAGTATTTCGGGAAATGAAGAAAATGTCTTTCATCACCTCGATCATGTATTCAAAGCAAATAAACCCTACATCTTAAGACATGGTGTTCTCTTACCGCTCAACTCTAAAAAATGTGTAGGGATGTATTTGGTCTTGGCTTGCCTTTCGTTATCCTGAAGGCACCTACCCGATATGCTTAACATTTCCCTTTTATTTTCTCAGAAATCATTTGTTTCAAAGCACTCTCTATGGGGATTTTTGATAGAAAATGCATGAATCAAAGCATGAATGATCAAATGCACTGCTCCATTCAAAAGTCAAAGGAAATCAGATTCTAAATTGATTTTTTCTTTTGAACGCTTATTTGGATCTTCGAAAAGGTTTTTGAAATGATTTTAAATGTCCATGTCCAAAAGCAATTTTTTGAAGATACATGACATTTAAGGGGAGAGGGTACTTACTTGACTCGTGTTGGCCGGATAGTCGGTTTGTCAAGATTTCCTGTTAGCATACAAAATGAATTATATTAGTGTATATCATTTGGAAATGACAATTTGGAACAATACACCTTCGCCTTCGCGGAAGGTCCCTTGTTAGTTGCTTCCCTTTGGTTTACTTGACCTTGGACCTGCAAAATGAATGAATATGCAAATGATATGCATGATATTTATGCTACGCAAATGTCCTAGAGTGACTTAGGTTTTTTGCGATAGGAGGGCGCATTGGCCCTCAAATTTCATTCATGGATAATAATTCTTGATAACATCAGCATTTACAGGCTTTTGCAACTCTTGTCCATCCATTTCTACAAGGATTAAGGCTCCTTTGGGCAGAACTTTCTTAACAACGTAAGGGTCCTCATAATTTGGTGTGAATTTCCCGCAAAGATCTTGAATCACGGTTGAGACCTTCTTCAAGACAAGATCATCGACCTTAAAGCTCCTTTGTGACATTTTGACTTTCAACCCATTTCGAAGCTTATGAATGAATGAAATATCAATCGATGTATTTCAGTAAATCTCACTCAGAATTGATGACTCTTGAGTTAAATAACCCAAGGGGAAAGGCTAACGAGGAATTAAGTATGTGGACCAAAGAACTCGACCTTAGATTAACGATTTGACCATAAGGATTGCCGAGGGAACATCCTATGCCATCATAGGCCGTTCAAAGATTGGTTTTAGAACAATTTGCTAGCATTATATGATTGGTCCACGGGTGATTCCGTACGACCAGAGTATAATTTACGAATTAACTTAAACCAGATTTCTAACGAACGCGACCTTTGGAACCAACGATTGACCTTCGCAATTACATGACAATCAAAGTCGCCATGGTTCGAATAACTTTAAAACGTGACGGTGATCATGGGTCGATACGCGTAAAACCCTAAAAGCCACCCGTTAGTTCGAGATGCCATGAAATTACTATTCATGGATTTTAGTCACGAATTGGACTTTGAAATTTGACATCGATCATTCGAGAATTTCGACAATGAAACATTGGAATCGTCTCGTCGAGACCTTTTGAATTTGGGGTCGTTCCGAGGTAGATTGGAAATCGGTGATTAAGGGAATTAATTTGGAAATTCCTTGCACCCCCGAATTTAGGCTCATTCCTTAGATTTTTAATTGAGAGCACATTTAATTTTTGGCCCCCCAATGTGACCGAAACTTTAGGGCATTAATGCCTTAAATGTGCATTTTTACATAAGAGACAAGAGTGAGATTTTTGTGGGTCCTCTTCTTTGACTTTTAAGCCACCTATCACCTCTTGTCTTTCTCTTTCTTACTTTATGTCACTCAACCCATCACTGATAGCCATCACTAGACTTCCCCTCATGTCACATAGTTACCTTCCCTATAAACCCCACCAAAGCTTCCCAAACAAGCCAAAAGGAAGCTCAAGACCACCTTATTCTCTCTTCCACTTACTCTCTCATATTTCTCTTCCATCTTCCCTCTTGTTCGGCCACCACCACCGTGAGCCACCTTCGCTCGTGACCGTCGTGCACCACCATTCGCCCAAGAAGCCGAGGACCCTACTGGACCAACTTGTGCCATGAGCTCTAGGGGGGATTTTGGGGACTTTTCTTGTTTGGATCTTTGATGAGTCATCCCTAAACCTATGTTAGTACTCTAGGTTAATAATAGACAAGTATGGGTGAGGTTTTGAGGCTTTTTGTGGGCTGTTCATAGTGGGAATGCAAGGGATCCGAATTTGCTCTATATGAGATTTTTCATGTTGGATGACTTGTAGGCTTGAGATAATGATATTTAGGTGGTTATGAGCATGTTTGGTATAGGTTTTGTTGAGATCTAGTGGCTGTTTTTATGCATGAACAGTACCACCGAATTTATGCCCTATGGAGTGCTTTGTGCTTAATGTTTGTAAGTTTTATGGAAATGTCTTGTGTGTTCGGCTTTGTGTGATTTGGTGCTAGATGGTCCATGAGTGATCGAATATGTAAGTGATGTTATCTTGTGTCATGCAAAACGATTATTTAAGTTGTGGTTGTAAGACATGCCTTGAGTGCAAGTTGATGTATATGGCCTATTCATGCATGTTGGTTAATTGAGGGCCTATGTATACTCGGCCTTGTGTGATTATGAGTGATTCGTAAGTGTGGCGAGTGAATGTTAAATGCCAATATTGGATCATAATGATCCCGGCTCTATGAGAAGCTATAGGGAAAGCCGTATAGTAAAAGCCACATATTACTTATTATATGGCCCGATGAGCCGATGAAAGTACTTTTGTGAAATAGCGCGGACCAATGAGCAGACAAAATTAATATTATGCTATGGCTCGAGCGCTAAAGCGCATAGTACGGGTTTGATAGCGAGACTATGACTTATATGTCATGAAGGTTGGATAACGAGAATTGAGTTTTGGATGGAAAACACCGTTCGTGAAGCATGGATTTATTTTATGCCTTAAGTACGAAGCCTAGCCCTAATCAAGTGCTTATGAGTTTGTAAATTACTTTTGAATTGAAAATGTAAATGTCTGATGTCGTGTCTTCGTTTTATTAACTCTTGGTCCTATGAATGCTTGTGGTTAGAACTTGCACGTTGTAAGAGTCTGGAGGTACCTTTGTCCTAGCGTAGGGTTAGGTTTGGCTCACTGAGATTTATTCTCACCCCGTCGTGGGATTTACCATTTTCAGACCCCAGACCATAAGTATGCCGCCTAAGCGTTATGGAGTGCTGATGGATTTTGAGACGATAGTCATTGAATACCCCCCGGTCGAGGGTAGGAGGTACATCAGGAAAGAGACTATAGTCTATGTTGACGAGGGGGACCCGTATTGGAAATTGCATACCTACGAGGCATGGTTCTATCGTGATGAGAATGGGATGGAAGTTGGACCCCTGAAGGATTTTGATGTGCCATTTTGTGTAATCTCGGGTTGGTGTGACACCGCCCCTTCGGATGGTGAGGTGTATAACCCTACCTTCAAGGTTCTAGCGAGCCAGCTGCCTCCACCTATTCCCGCCGTAGATGCCCATGTCGTGGAGCCTATCAATATTGAAGTCGAGTCTGACCCTGATGAAGAAAAAGCTGCTAGTGATGGCGAGCCTGACGTCTAGGTGCATTTGTGGCATCTTTTTGGCTAACCGCGTAGAGTAGCAAGTGTAGCTTTAGACTAGTGACTGTCTCCCTTTTTGATCGAACTATGTCGTTGCCCTCCCTAAGTTGTACGCTTTTATATTCGACTGACTTTGGTTATGTTATGAATCCTTTTGGTCATCTTGTTTATCATATGTACGGAGTTATTTGCACTATCGCTTGCATTCTTTATTCCGCACTATTTGCCACCGTCGTAGGATCCTAGTTGTTACGGAATCGAAGCGAGAGTCGATCGGGATGTTATCTAGCTCGTATGGTCCGAGGCGCGACATCCCCGTCTAAATTGGTATCAGAGCAAGGTTAGCTCAATCCAAGTTGGTCGAAGCCTGGAGTAATAAGGAGAGATGACTTTATGATAGTCAAGTAGTGAGACTTTGGGCATTCGTTAGAGTTAGGCATGAATCGCATGACATGTGAATTGGCACTTGTGATTGGCACGATTAGGGGTTTCGTACTTAGCATTGTTTGTGGTTGTCTACTTGATGTGCTGGTTTGCTTATGGTGCTTATGCTAAGTTGCAGATGTATCTGGACTCGAGGTACGTGTGAGAATCTCTTAATGTGGTGCTTCTGATTGTTTGAATTAGAATGAACTGTTGGCTGTGACTGTTGCTGTAGTGGTAGTCTTGGACTGCTAGTTTCTAGTAGTTGGCTTAGGTCTCTAATTCTTGGATGGAATTATATGGTTCAGGTGTAGTGAGGATTAGTAGGAATGAGCAATTGGGGTAGAGGCACAAGAGGAGCATCTAGCTCAAGAGCGCCAGAGGTGCAGGACCCAAGAGTCGATGGGGTTATTAGGGCGCTGGAGGAAATTAGCAATATGATGGGTAGGCAGGCTCAAGAAAGTGTTGTTGCTATTGTCCGAAGGCTCAAGAAAGGGCTACTACGGCCGCCCAAGCCACTGTTGCTGCTGCTATTGCTGCAAATGGAAATAATGGGAGCAACGGTCAAGGTAACGGAGGCGGCAATGCATAAGGCCATGGGAATCGAATGGTGGGATAGCTAGTAGAACAATTTTTGAAGCTTAAGCCGTCTAAGTTTGATGGCAAAGGGGACCCTGCGGCTGCTCTTAGAAGGATTGAGGAATTAGAAAAGGCCTTTAAAGTTTTAGGGTGCACCGAAGCTGAGAAAGTGACCCTGACAATTTACCAACTCCAAGTTACTGCGAATGATTGGTGGAAGGCCACCAAGGGGAGAGTTTTCCCAAAAGGAGTTATGCCAGATTGGATCGTCTTTGCCGAGACCTTTCAGGGAAAGTACTTTTCAGAAGCTGCCCAAGAACAAAAGCTAGTTGAGTTCCAGAATCTGTGCCAGAATCACATGACTATCGATCAATACGAGGCTGAGTTCGCAAGACTCTCCAAGTATGCTCCACAAATGGTTGAGAACCCTCTGGATAGGGCAAGGAGGTTCAGAGACGGGCTGCGGCCCGATCTGAGAAGTCAACTGGTGCCGCTAAACTTGAGGAATTATGACGAACTTTACGAGCGAGGTCAATTGATAGAAAGGGATATGAGGGAAAAAGGAACCGCTTCTGGACCGCGATTTAATCATGCAAGGGACAACTGAAACTTTGGCAAGGGGCCTATGATGAACAACAAACGATTCGTCCCTCCAGTCAAGAGGAATATTGGAAAGCCAGTTTTTCATAACGACTGGAATTGTCGCCTTTACGGACAGAAGCACGAAAATGGGCCTTGTCCCAGTCAGTCAGGAGCGTGCTTCAAGTGTGGTCAGAGGGGCCATCTTGCGAGGCAGTGTAGGAACCCAGCCGCGGGACCTCAATATCAACAACCGCGACCCCAACCGAGACCACAAATGGGAGCTGCCCCACAGGCCAATCTGAACAGGCCGTTAGCTCAAGGAAGGGTATATGCTGTGGCGTGCAAGGAGGCAGAGAATATGTCTGACGTGGTCACAGGTAAGGTCTCTCTCTGTGACCAAGCTGCTTATGCTTTATTTGATCCTGGAGTGTCGCATTCTTTTGTATCTGCACAGTTTGCTGATTTGGTTGAATTGGAATTAAAACCGTTGGATGTAGTATTTCATGTTACTACCCCTTTAAGGGATAAGGTGCTAGTCTCGTTAGGGTATTAATCTTGTTAGGATGCCAGAACTGTAAGATAGTCATTGGTGGTAGCGAAGGATTGATAGACTTGCTATGCTAGCAATGCATGACTTTGATGTGATTGTTGGAATGGATTGGTTGGGTAGGCAAAGAGCTGTAGTGGATTGTGGTAGTAGGGTGATCCAATTTCATCCGATTGGTAGCCCTAGATTCGAATTCGTAGGGAGTCGAGGAGGAACCTCGATCCCTTTAATCTCGTCACTTGAGGTGACTAAGTTGATGGACGATGGATGCGAAGCTTACTTGGCTGTCGTGGTTGATTCGATGATCGAGGAACCTAAGCTAAAGGATATAGCTGTAGTGCGCGAATTTCCCGATGTCTTTCCTCAGGAATTGTCGGGATTGCCACCTGAAAGAGAAGTGGAATTCTCGATTGAATTAGCTCTTGGAACGGAGCCTATTTCAAAGGTACCTTATAGAATGTCTTTGTCGAAGTTGAAGGAATTGAAGGTTCAGATGTAAGAGCTGCTGGATAAAGGGTTTATTCGCTCAAGTGCATCGCCTTGGGGAGCGCCAGTATTGTTCGTAAGGAAGAAGGATGGGTCATTGCATCTGTGCATTGATGATAGGCAATTGAATCAGGTGACCGTTAAGAACAAGTATCCGTTGCCTAGGATAGACGACTTGTTCGATAAGTTCTAAGGAGCGTCAGTATTCTCCAAGATCGATTTAAGGACGGGTTACCATCAGTTGAGGATAAAAAAAGGAGGATATACCGAAGTCGGCATTTAGAACAAGATATGGGCATTATGAGTTTATGATTATGCCGTTTGGACTGACCAATGCTCCAGCCGCATTCATGGATTTGATGCACCGAGTATTCAAGGAGTATCTGGATCAGTTCGTTATCGTCTTCATAGATGATATCTTGATTTACTCGAGGAATCATGAAGAACATGAGCAACACTTGAGGATTGTCCTACGGATCTTAAGAAAACACTCGCTTTATGCTAAATTTAGCAAGTGCGAAGTATGGCTACATAAGGTAGCATTCTTGGTCATGTAGTATCTGGAGATGGGATCTCAGTAGATCCTTCAAAAATTGACGTAGTAATGAATTGGCCAAGACCGATGACAGTTACCGAAGTTCGAAGTTTTCTGGGATTGGCAGGCTATTACAGAAGGTTCGTGGAAAAGTTCTCCTCGATAATTACTCCATTGACAAGGTTAACTAAGAAGGAAACGCGGTTTGAATGGACGGATAAGTGTGAAAGGATCTTTCAAGCACTTAAGCATAAACTGATGACCGCGTCGATATTGACGATTCCTTCTGGTCTTGGAGGTTATGAGATCTATAGTGACGCGTCGCTAAAAGGATTAGGATGCATGTTAATGCAGCATGGAAAAGTTGTTGCTTATGCATCGCGATAGTTTAGACCTCATGAGATGAATTACTCGACGCACAACTTGGAACTTGCAGCGATCATCTTTGCTTTAAAATTTTGGAGGCATTATCTGTGTGGAGAAAGGTTTCAGATCTACACAGATCATTAGAGTTTGAAATACCTGTTTTTCCAAAAAGAACTTAACATGAGACAACGTCGGTGGATGGAGCTGCTTAAGGATTATGATTGTGATATCCTATATCACCCTAGGAAAGCAAATAAAGTAGCGGATGCCCTTAGTCAGAATTTAAGCATCGCACATTTGATGGTTAAAGAATGGATCCTGATGGGAGGAATACGAGATTCAGCATTCAAGTTGGAGGTTTGCCAATTGTCTAGGCTGATGGCTACATTGAGAGTTGAACTGGAGATTCAGGAAAGGATTAAGGCATTGCAATCTATGGACCCTGACATTAAGAAGATATTGGGAATGGATGCAGATAAGAGAAAACATGACTTTTAAGTGTCAGAAGATGGGATCTTGAAGTTTCGTGGGCGACTGTGCGTATCCAATGACGAGGAACTTAAGGAAAAGATCTTATCAAAAGCTCACAGGAGTAGTTATAGCATCCATCAGGGTAGCACCAAAATGTATTAGAATCTATGTTAACACTACTGGTGGAATGGGATGAAAGTAGACGTAGCTACACATGTAGCTAAGTGCTTGACGTGCCAGCAGGTGAAAGCGCAGCATTGTAAGCCCGATGGTATGTTGCAACCCTTAGAGATTCCTGAATGGAAATGGGAACATATCACAATGGATTTTGTTATGGGTTTACCGAGAAGCCAAAGAGGTCACAACTCGATTTGGGTAATTGTGGATAGATTGATCAAGTCTGCACATTTTCTGATTGTGCGAAAGGATTTCGTAATGGATAGGTACGCCGAATTGTATATGTGTCACATAGTATGTCTTCATGGGGTACTAATGACGATTACGTCAGACAGAGATCAGAAGTTCACTGTGACTTTATGGAAAAGTCTTCAGGGTGCGATGGGGACCAAGTTGCAGTTTAGTACGGCATATCATCCTCAAACCGACGGACAATCTGAAAGGACGATTCAAATGCTCGAGGACATGTTGAGGGCATGTGTTATAGATTTCAAAGGTGGATGGGCAGAGTAGTTGCATCTAGTTGAGTTCGCCTACAATAACAGTTATCAGTAGAGTATTAGAATGGCGTCGTTTGAGGCATTGTATGGTAGAGCTTGCAGAACACCGATATGCTGGGATGAGGTTGGAGAAAGAAGCATAACGGGCTTGGAATTAGTTGAACAGTCAGTCAGTCATGTTTTTCTCAAAGTGTCGCCGATGCGAGGACTATCTTGATTTGGAAAGAAAGGAAAGCTAAGTTCGAGGTTCATATGTCCTTTCGAAATATTGGAAAGAATCGGAACCTTAGCCTATCGTCTCGCCTTGCCACCAAATCTATCGCAAGTTCATAACGTATTCCATGTGTCGATGCTGAGAAAGTACGAACCGGATCTGACTCATGTGCTGGATCATGAAGTCATTGAAGTGGACGATTAGGTATCGTATGTAGAAAGGCCAGTCAGAATCGAGGACAGGAAAGAACAAGTCTTGAGGAATAAGACGATTCCGCTAGTAAAGGTGATTTGGGAGCATCATGGAACAGAAGGCGCTACCTGGGAAAGCGAGGAAGTGATGAGACGCCAGCACCCCCATCTTTTTTATTGACTGGTTTTATTGTAAATTTCGAGGATGAAATTTTTGTAAGGGGGGAAGAGTTGTGACATTCTGAATTTCGACCCATTTCGAAGCTTATGAATGAATGAAGTATCAATCGATGAATTTCAGTAAATCTCGCTCAGAATTGATCACTCTAGAGTTAACTAACCCAAGGGGAAAGGCTAACGAGGAAATAAGTACGTGGACCAAAGAATTCGACCCTAGATTAACGACTTGACCATAAGGATTGCCGAGGGAACATCCTGTGCCATCATAGGCAGTTCAAAGATTGGTTTTAGAACAATTTGCTAGCATTATATGATTGGTCCGCGGGTGATTCCGTACGACCAGAGTATAATTTGCGAATTAACCTAAACCAGATTTCTAACGAGCGCGACCTTTGGAACCAACGATTGACCATCGCAATTACATGACAATCAAAGTCGCCATAGTTCGAATAACTTTAAAACGTGACGGTGATCACGGGTCAATACGCATAAAACCCTAAAAGCCACCCGTTAGTTCGAGAAGCCCTGAAATTACTATTCATGGATTTTAGTCACGAATTGGACTTTGAAATTCGACATCGATCATTCGAGAATTTCGACAATGAAACATTGGAATCGTCTCGTCAAGACTTTTTGAATTCAGGGTCGTTTCGAGGTAGATTGGAAATCGGTGATTAAGGGAATTAATTTGGAAATTCCTTGCACCCCCGAATTTAGGCTCATTCCTTAAATTTTTAATTGAGAGCACATTTAATTTTTGGCTCCCTATGTGACTGAAACTTTAGGGCATTAATGCCTTAAATGTGCATTTTTGCATAAGAGACAAGAGAGAGATTTTTATGGGCCCTCTTCTTTGACTTTTAAGCCACCCATCACCTCTTGTCTTTCTCTCTTACTTTATGTCACTCAACTCATCACTGATAGTGTGAGGATCTAAACATGAGCCGTGATATCCTAGGGCGTCACATAACTAACGGCTTAATTATAAGATTTATTTAAAACACAAGCGGAAGACGAATATACAAACATCGATATCAGAAAAACATAATGGCAACTTTTATTTATTTCCTACTTCGGGCGTTTCATAGATTTACATCAAAGAAAAAAAAACGCAAGGAACTGACATTAGGGATGGCAAAGGTCTAGCCTACTTCCACCATCATCTACACAAAAGCGTCATATCCACACCCACCACCAAGCTACCGCACTACGACCTCGAGGGCCATCCGTCATACTAACGGTCTGAAAATATGTAATTCAACAACAGTGAGATAAACTCAGCAAGTCAAACAAGCCATGACATTTCTATTCAAATAATCATATCATAGAAAAAGACCTATCACCTATTACTACCACAAACAGTATACAAATATATGTACAATTGTAATATAAAAGTGATGATTGTCAGCCTATACTAATTATATGCATGTAATGAATTCCTCCACGTGTACCACTCTCATTCGTAACCATCAGTTTCATTAATATCACTATCGATTTCTTTATGAATTGATCATCCGCAGACCACTAAGCAATGGGCATCTGCAGACCACTAAGCAACAGGCATCTCGTCTCCTACTCCACGAGGTTATATCCTGTAGACCACTAAGCAAAAGGCATCTGCAGACCACTAAGCAGCAGGCATTCCGATTTCCCTCACTAGCTACCACAGGGCATAGTCGATACAATCACAGTTCGACCGTCCTCACCGTTATCACGCTCAATGAATGCACGTGAATGCAAATATAGTAATATGCCATACTAAATTCCACAATCAACCATCACGATGAGATAAAAGTACGGCACTAATCTGGCCGAACATGATTGAACCACCAATCAATATCAGTTCGGTTAATGCGCATGCACTATTCACTAGTACTATTCACGTACACTATTCACCAGCACTATTCACGTGTACTATTCATCAGCACTATTCACGTGTACTATTTATCGGCACTATTCACGCGCACTATTCATGTGCAAAAAAAAATTATTTTTCTTTCACGTGCCACAATTCATTCCACGACTTCATCGCCATTGCGCTAGAACAACGCAAATTCAGCATTTTCACATCTCAAAGCCAATACGACCCGAACTTTACCCCGTTCGGTCTCCGACCACAATACCACCTCGATATACAATACAAATCCTCCAACATATAACCGACGAACGATCCCATCGTCGCAACTACTCCATTTCCGAACAAATATCATCAATCTCATACAAAAATATAACTACTATCCATTTTCGAGCTTAACGTGCATATTCAAGCTATGCCTTTAACCATAACATAATCGGTTGAAAAGAATTGAAATGGCGAGATAACTCGCCTTAATCGAACAACCAAAGCCGCGAGCGTGCGCCTCTGCGATCCACAGACGAACCAAGCTTCAACGAAGACTTCGATGCGAGCTAAACTTGAGGAAAATGAACTTGGGAAATGAAATTTTAGGGGAGCTTTCTATGGGGGTGTCTTGGCCAAAAATGAGGAGAGAGAGAGAGAGAGAGAGAGAGAGAGAGAGAAGTTTTCTTGTCCAAGACGCAACTTCTTCCCCAAGTTGTATTAATGACTACAAAAATATCTTCTAACTTTGTCTTCTAATCTTAATGACAATAAATATCTTCTAATACTATTTTGTCTTCTATCAACACTTTTAATTAATGCAACACCAAAACTTATTCAATTAGGCCTATGGACTCCAAATCTTATCCAATTCCTCATATGGACTTCAAATCTTATCTTCAAATATTATTAATTGAAGTAAGACAA
>BCNH02000001.1:10586854-10604243 GCA_001662345.2 Metrosideros polymorpha var. glaberrima | reverse complement strand
ATGACTACAAAAATATCTTCTAACTTTGTCTTCTAATCTTAATGACAATAAATATCTTCTAATACTATTTTGTCTTCTATCATCACTTTTAATTAATGCAACACCAAAACTTATTCAATTAAGCCTATGGACTCCAAATCTTATCCAATTCCTCATATGGACTTCAAATCTTATCTTCAAATATTATTAATTGAAGTAAGACAAAAAAATAAGGAAGGAAGAGAAGGAGAGAGAAAGTGGAAGACTTCTGATCCTATTTTGGCTTCTTCCTTACAAAAGTTCAAGCTTTCAACTTCTTCTCCAAAATTGCATTAAGGCACAAAATATCTAGCTAGCTTTGTCTTCTAAACATTAATGCAACTTCAAATATTTTCCAATTCAACATATGGACTCCAAAGCTTCTTCATTAAAGCAAGACAAAAAAATCAAAGAAGAAAGAGAGAAAAGAGAACTTCTTCACCAAGTTTGCTTCTTAGCATTAATGGCTAATAGAACAAATTTGGGGAAGCAAAAGTCAAGACTAGAGAGAGAGAGAGAGAGGGTTCCTTAATTTTTTTCCTTAAAAAAAATGCATTTTCCAAAAATGCCCTTACGTACCCGAAAATTATGAAAATGCCCCTGTGGAAAATGTTTGCAAAAATTCTCATCGAAAGCCAGAACGCTAGGCATTGCTTCCTCTATCCACTTTAAAAACATCTCACCAAAACTAGAGATAAAACTAGGCTCACACAATTTGATATTGTGATTATCACAGAAATCGATAATTTAAAACATAGCATTGTTAATTAATCGTACAAAGACTATTTTCCGATAGTCTAACAAAAATAACGTTTCCAAACATTATTCTCTACGCATACAAATAGGTAAACCAAATTCGGGATGTCACAGATAGCCATCACTAGACTTCCCCTCATGTCACATAGTTACCTTCCCCATAAACCCTACCAAAGCTTCTCAAACAAGCCAAAAGGAAGCTCAAGACCACCTTATTCTCTCTCCCCCCTCATAATTTCGAATTTTCACTCTCTTCCACTCACTCTATCATATTTGTCTTCCATCTTCCCTCTTATTCGGCCACCACCACCACCTTGCCATTCACACCTACCACCACCGTGAGCCACCTCCGCTTGTGACCGCCGTGCACCGCCATTTGCCCGAGAAGCTGAGGACCCTGCTGGACCAACTTGTGCCGTGAGCTCTAGGGGGATTTTGGGGACTTTTCTTGCTTGGATCTTTGGTGAGTCATCCATAAACCTATGTTAGTACTCTAGGTTACTAATAGACAAGTATGGGTGAGGTTTTGAGGCTTTTTGTGGGCTGTTCATAGTGGAAATGCAAGGGATCCAAATTTGCACTATACGAGATTTTTCATGTTGGATGACTTGTAGGCTTGAGATAATGATATTTAGGTAGTTATGAGCATGTTTGGTTTAGGTTTTGTTGAGATCTAGTGGTTGTTTGGATGCATGAACAGTACCACCGAATTTATGCCCTATGGAGTGCTTTGTGCTTAATGTTTGTAAGTTTTATGGAAATGTCTTGTGTGTTGAGCTTTGTGTGATTCGGTGCTAGATGGTCCATGAGTGATCGAATATATAAGTGATGTTATCTTGTGTCATGCAAAATGATTATGTAAGTTGTGGTTGTAAGACATGCCTTGAGTGCAAGTTGATGTATATGGCCTATTCATGCATGTTGGTTAATTGAGGGACTATGTATACTCGGCCTTGTGTGATTATGAGTGATTCGTAAGTGTGGCAAGTGAATGTTAAATGCTAATGTTGGATCATAATGATGCCGGCTCTATGAGAAGCTATAGGGAAAGCCGTATAGTAAAAGCCACGGTTCGATGAACCGATAACTTATTATATGGCCCGATGAGCCGATGAAAGTACTTTTGCGAAATAGCGTAGACCGATGAGCCGACAAGATTAATATTATGCTATGGCTCGGGCGCTAAAGTGCATAGTGAGGGTTGGATAAAGAGAATTGAGTCTTGGATGGAAAACACCATTCGTGAATCATGGATTTATTTTATGCCTTAAGTACGAAGCCTAGCCCTAATCAGGTGCTTGTGAGTTTGTAAATTGCTTTTGAATTGAAAATATAAATGTCTAATGTCGTGTCTTCGTTTTATTGACTCTTGGTCCTGTGAATGCTCGTGGTTAGAACTTGTACGTTGCAAGAGTCTGGAGGTACCTTTTGTCCTAGCGTAGGGTTAGATTTGGCACACTGAGATTTATTCTCACCCCGTCGTGGGATTTACCATTTTCAGACCCTAGACCATAAGTATGCCGCTTAACCGTTATGGAGTGCCGATAGATTTTGAGACGATAGTCACTGAATACCCCTTGGTCGAAGGTAAGACGTACATCAGGAAAGGGACTATAGTCTATGTTGACGAGGGGGACCCGTATTGGAAATTGCATACCTACGAGGCATAGTTCTATCGTGATGAGAATAGGATGGAAGTTGGACCTCTGAAGGGTTTTGATGTGCCATTTTGTGTAATTTCGGGTTGGTGCGACACCGCCCCTCCAGATGGTGAGGTGTAAACCCTACCTTCAAGGTTCAAGCGAGCTAGCCACCTCCACCTGTTCCTGCCGTAGATGCCCAAGTCGTGGAGCCTGTCAATATGGAAGTCGAGTCCAACCTTGATCAAGAAAAAGCTGCTATGATGGCAAGCCCGACGTCTAGGTGCATCTGTGGCATCTTTTTGGCTAACCGCAAAGAGTAGTAAGTGTAGCTTTGGACTAGTGACTGTCTCCCTTTTTGATCGAACTATGTCGTCGCCCTCCCTAAGTTGTACGCTTTCATATTCGACTGACTTTGGTTATGTTATGAGTCCTTTTGGTCATCTTGTTTATCATATGTACGGAGTTGTTTACGCTACCGCTTGCATCCTTTATTCCGCACTATTTGCTGCCGTCGTAGGATCCTAGTTGTTATGGAATCGAAACGAGAGTTGATCGGGATGTTATCGCGCTCATATGGTCCGGGGCATGACACTCTTGGTCGAACCTTACGATTAAATAATTTGGCTACTCGCTTTTGGTAACTTTGACCATGGCATAAAGCCTTCAACCTTTTTTTTTTCAATCAAGTTCAGTTGCTCATACCTCTGTTGAACCCACTCGGCCTCGAAAAGCTTAACTTGTGAGAGAATCCTTAATGAAGGAATTTCTACTTCTACCAGCAAGATTGTTTCCATTCCATAAACCAAAGAAAAGGGCTTTGCCCCAGTTGAAGTTTGAATCGACGTTCAATATGCCATCAATGCGTATGACAATCGTTCATGCCAATCTCTGTGGTTCTCGGCCGTTTTGAATAGGATTTTCTTGATATTCTTCTATTGCTCCATTCATTTGCGAGCAATATGGAGACGAATTCATATGACAAATCCGAAATTCACTTAAGAGTTCATCCACCACCTTGTTGTTTAGATTTGATCCATTGTCGATAATATTGCTTTGGGAACTCCATAACGGGCAATGATATTGCGGCGGATAAACTTAGCCATGTTCTTCGCTGTGACATTGGCATATGAATTGGCCTCAATCCACTTCGTAAAATAATCAATGGCTACTAAGATAAATTGATGCCCATTTGACGCCTTTGGATTGATCGGCCCGATAACGTCAATGCCTTACAAAGAGAAAGGCCACCCTTTGGATATCTAGTGTAACTCATTTGATGGCACATTGATCTTGTCGCCATAGACTTGACATTGGTGACAATGTCACGCATGACGAATATAATCTAACTCCATGGTCAACAAAAAATAACCCAATCTCATGATTTTCCTTGCCAAAAGATGGCCATTCGTATGCGGGCCACATTCTTCTTCATGTTATCTCACTTATAAGTTGATTGGCCTCATTGGCGTTCACGCATCTCAGCAAAACCTAATCAAATTATCTCTTGTACAACGCATTGCCATTAATGAAGAAATTTGACACCAATTTTGTCAAGTATTTTCTATTGGCGGCTTCACTTCCTTGAGAAAATTCGGCATTTTGGAGATAGTTCTTTATATCGTGGAACCATGGTTCACCATCAGATTTCTCTTCAATTCTCATGCAATAAGCCGAACTTTTGAGGGTTTCAATCTTCAAGGGGTCAATGGCTAGTCCATCCGCGACTTGCAATATCGAAGATAAATTCGCTAAAGCATCGGCAAATTGGTTTTGCGATCTTGGCAAGTAATCAAAAGACACCTCCTCAAACTCCTTCATCAATTCTTCAAGAAACTTATGATATGGGATCAGCTTTGAATTTTCGGTTTGCCATTCCCCTTCAGTTTGAAGGATGATAAGCATAGAATCTCCATGAACTTGTAGTCTTCGAACTTTCATTTTGATGGCATATTGTAAGCCTAGGATGCAAGCTTCATATTTCGCGATATTGTTGGTACACGAAAATACGAGCTTCACGGCAACAGGATAATGTTGACCATTTAGGGAAATGAGAACTGCTCCGGTGCCAAAACCAGATAAGTTAATTGCACCATCAAAGAACATTGTCCATTTGTCTCTAGACACAAAAAGAATACATTCGTCCGCTAGATTCGCGTCATCAATGGTTTCAACTTCGATAAGGCTCTTAACTAGCATATTAGCGATAGCTCTACCTTTGACGGACTTTTGTGACATGCTTTGTACATCAAATTCCGAAATGATAACTTGCCATTTGGCTAACCTCCCAACCAATGCGAGCTTCTCTAGAAGGTATCTAATTGGATCATTCTCCGTTACCAATAGGATTTGATGATGAAGGGTGTACTATCGCAGACGATGTAATATCCAAACCAAAGCTACACATATCTTCTCGACCGTTGAGTAGCTCATCTGAGGCACGATGAACTTTTTGCTAAGATAGTATATCACGATTCCTTTCCATCGCTTGGTCTCTTTTGAGCGAGTATGGTTCCTAGCGACTCATCATGGACGGTTAAATACAATATTAAAGAAGTCCCCATAATTGGTAGGACGAGGATTAGTGGTTACGTTAAGTACCACTTGATCTTCTCAAAGGCATTTCGGCACTCTCCATCCTTTTCTATCTTGACATTCTTCTTCAAAAGCTTAAAGAAAGGCTTCGCCGTTTCGAATAATGAGATATGAATCTCGCCACATAGTTCAATCTTCCCAGTAGGCTCCGTACTTCCTTGACTATTGATGGGGGCTTAAGGTCACATATGGCCTTGACCTTTGACTAATTAATTTCGATGCCTCGACTATTGACCATGAATTCCAATAACTTGCCAGACTCTGCCCTAAATACTCACTTCATAGGGTTAAGCCTTACCTTGTTTTTCCGAAGATGAGCAAATAGCTTTCTCATGACTTGAACATGATTCTGGCCCTGTTTCGATTTGGCGATCATATCATCCACATAGACTTCAACCTCACGATGTATTCTGTTAAGGAATAAGGCAATCATAG
Organism: Metrosideros polymorpha var. glaberrima; assembly: GCA_001662345.2. Lineage (NCBI taxonomy): Eukaryota > Viridiplantae > Streptophyta > Magnoliopsida > Myrtales > Myrtaceae > Metrosideros > Metrosideros polymorpha. The sequence continues at coordinate 10,598,799 of BCNH02000001.1, read as the reverse complement.
CCCTTGGATACGTTGCCCCGACATTCTTCAGATCGAAGGGCATTACTTTGTAATAGAACGTCCCCCACGGGGTGATAAATGACATCTTGCTTTTGTCTCCTTTTTTCATTCGGATTTGGTTGTATCCGGAAAATCCATCCATAAAGAAGAATAATTCATAACCTGCCATGCTATCGACTAAAATATCAATGTGTGGCAATGGAAAATCATCTTTTAGACTTGCTCAATTCAAGTCACGATAGTCCACGCAAACTCTAACTCGTCTATCCTTCTTCATTATGGGTACGATGTTTCCAATCCAGTCGGGGTGATGAACCGCCTTAATAAAGCCAACATTCAGGACTTTCATGACTTCCTCCTTGATTTTCTCCGACAATTCTGGCTTCATCCTCCTAACCTTCTACTTCTTTAAGAGAATATTATAATCTAGAGGCAACACGTGCTCCACAATTTCAGGATCTAAACCCAGCATATCGGCATAAGACTAGGCAAATACGTCCTGGTATTCCTTCAAAAGATTGGTCATTCTCTCAGCTTCAGAAGAGGAGAGTTTCCCTCTAATCTTAGTCTCTCTAACGTTCTGTTCATCACCCAGATTCACTGTAACTGTTTGCTTTGCAGTTAACGGCTTAAATTCCTCATGGTGATTCCAATCGTGCTTGATGTCTTCGTGATCACTTATATTGGAGTCGGAAGGACAATCCTCTCACGAGTCCGAGCCACAAATGTAACTATCATGAGAATGCAAGATGTTATGCTTGACATGTGATGTAAATGGTTAGTACACATTTATGGAATAAACGTAATGCATGCTTTTTGGAAATATTTTCGAAAATATATTTTGGCAAAACAACTTAGGGAACTCGTCCTCAAATCCTTGGATATCCTTGTTCCGAAAGAGTTTTCAGGAAACTAGGAAGTGTGTGGAAGTCCAGGCCTTGAGGTATGTATCGATTTTCATCATAAGCCTGATTTGGAGTACTCCTACACATATTTAATAAGACATGCACATGCGTTTTTTTTTTGAATTGGGAAAGATAATGTCATTTTACAAAAGAGACCCTCTTGAACCAACGGCTCAAAATCCAAGAGGGATGAGTTCTCATAAAGAAAATAAACAAACGATTCCCACATGGGGGATTAAAATTATGAAAGGATAAAAGGAATCCCTACTCAAGGAGGTGGGGACACTCTTTAGTTGGCTTATATTCAGTGATGGTGACACTAACGCAGTCTTCATCATCGAAAAGGTCGGGGAAGATCTCGATGTTTGGCTCCTCTTGAAGCACTGTGTAGGATTTGACAAGCATCTCTTTGAGGGAACGATTGAGTAAGCTAACTCGGCCTCGACCTTTGCCAAAACGGCCACCACGATAACCTCGGCCTCTTCGATTGCCCTGACCTCTTTGGGTATCTCGACCTCCATGGTTACTTCGGCTTTCATGAACATTTTGTTGCTTAACACACCCTAGGCCTCTTCCTTTGTGCCCTTTAAAAGCTTCAATAGGGGTTCGAATACATTGGCCGTTTACTCCCAAACCTCCTCCAAGTATGAATCCATTCTCCAGCAAGACTCTTCCAGACATGATAGTGGTTTTCGAAACGTTGAGAGTCTTCATAAATATCCCCGTAGGTACGTGTATCATAGAGATCAACTCGAAAGAGTGGTAGCTCGGCTCCTCCTTGATCTTGGGCTCTATGTATGGGATCGCGGTGTCATGGAAGACTGTGAAGTCTGTCTCGTTGTGTACGATGATGAGCTTCCCGTCCACAATGAACTTTACTTTCTGATGTAAGCTAGACGGAACGACTCCAATGGTGTGAATCCATGGCCTTCCCAGTAGGAAATTGAAGGCACTTGAGATATCGAGAACTTTAAACAACACGGTAAAAGCTATTGGACTGACAAAGAGCTCTAACTCTATTTCTCCCATCACGTCTTTTTTCATTTTGTCAAATGCACGGACTGTTGACTTGGCGGTTTGAATCTTTTCTAGATTGATCTCGAGATGACAAAGTGTCGTCAATGGATAAATGTTTAGAGTGGACCCGTTATCAATTTGGACTCTCGCTACCCTCTTGTCTTGGCATCTCAAAGATATGTATAGAGCTTTGTTGTGAACTTAGCCCTCATTAGGAAAGTCCTCATAGAAAAATGAAATTTGATCTTTTAGAAGGATTGACCCCACAAACCCTTCTAATTGCTCATCATTAATAGTCACGGGGATATAGACCTCATTGAGGATTTTCAATAAGGCTCGCTTGTGTTTGTCCGAAGACTTAAGCAAATCCAACAAGAATATCCGTGCGGGGCATTTCCCTTAGTTGATCAACCACTTGAAATTCGCTAGTCTTAATTATAGCAAAAAATTGCTTAACATCTTCATCAACCACGGCTTTCTTCTCTACCCCGAAATTGGGTGGATAACATCATCCAGACCAAGTCACAGTGTCGACACTACTTGACCCATAATCCCATGGTATAGCCTTGGTATCATAAAGCAACTTTACCTCATCTTTAAACGGCGACAGTTCTATCGCAACAGGGGTTAAAGCCTCATTCTGTATTTCGACGGACTCAAGGTCATCAGATAGTAGGTCGATTACAATAGGCTCAATCCCTTCCTTGCCTACTTCGTACGAATCTTCATCCTCAATCAAATCTATGAGCATAGCCACCATTTCATCGTCTTGATAGGTAGTAGTAATGTCATCCATACCACCCCATCCATCGGGGATGATATCCTTAAGGTCAACATAGAAACTCGGGAGAGGTGTGTACTTGACATAAAAGTCATACTTTTCGCTTGGCTGCCCCAAGGTATCGACTGCTTCACTGTCTCTGTGGGCTAGCTCCATGAACTCATAATCCTAACGATTCATCTCCTCATTTGTTTCGAGGTCGAGGGTGAACTCATCATCACTCCATATGATTGAGAAATAGACATCTTTCTCTTCTTCCTCTGACATCGAAGGTTCTGTTTCTTCAGTTATGACTCCTTCATCTGTAACTCCTGTAGCTTCAAATCTTTCAACCAAGGGCCCAAATTCCTCCCTATCAATCTTACAAACGAAGTTTTCGAAGGACACGTCAATTGCAATGAATAACATCATCATGTCTGTTGCTTCTTTCTCGGCGAGCTAGATTACTCCCATATCAATCATCTTGGAAATGCATCTCATTTTTTCCTCGACTGGTATATAAGCTCTTTCTTTGCAATGTCTGGCCAACAATAAAACTCCATATAGCTTAGCGACATCGACTTTAAAGGGAAACCTGTATTTGCTTACACCTTTAAAGATTATGTTCACGTTTTGGGGGTGATTGGGCAATGGGTTTTGTTACACATTTGGCGCAACCTCCTTGAAAGTTAGGATCCCCTTGTCGATAAGATTCTGCACTTTATTCCTTAATGCGAAGCAATCGTCAGTGCTATGTCCCTTCTCGCATAAGTCTTGGTGGCATCAAACCCGACGAACTTTAGGGGATTATCACGTGGCACCTCTTTGGCGACCATTCTCTTTTCAAGTAGCATAGGAAAAAGTTTAGATAATGGCCTAGGCAAAGGAGTAAACTGCCTCGATGGAAACTTTTTCCTCTGTTCGTAGCCTTGAGAAGAATTCCCCGGCATCACAAACGATCTTGGAGGAGGATTTGAGTAAGCCTTCGGAATGCTAGAAGCTTGAATGTATGCCACTTTGGCGACTGGCTTTTTGTCTTTCCTTGAAGAGGTTCTCATCATGCCTTCTTCGGTCATTTTGCCATTGCGCATGGCCTACTCTACATTTTCCTCAACTTCTACGAGGTGCGAGAAAGATAAGCAACTAGTAGTGTAGAGTTTTTGAAAGTACTGGACGGGCATCGCCTTAAGAAAGATCTTCATGGTTTTCTTCTCACTAAGAGGTGGTTTGACTTGAGACGCTACCGCCCTCTATCTTTGCCCGTAGGCCCTAAAGGACTCGTTCCTTCTCTTCTTTGTGTGCTTTAATTCCTCACGAGTAGGGGCAATCTTGGAGTTGAATTTGTAGTGATTGAGGAATGCATTCGCCAAGTCATCCCAATTCTTTATCTTCTCAAGATCGAGGTCTAAAAACCAAGTGAGAGTCAATTTCTTCAGACTTTTTGGGAATGTATTGATAAGCAACGGGATGTTGTCAGAATAACACATCATCCTGCTCAAATAATACCTCAAGTGGGTATGGGGACAACCAGTCCCAACTTACTTCCGTGCAAAATATAGGTCCTTGAAAGTGTCAGGAACCTCTATTTTCATGTAAGGCACCACCTTATCAAGCTCCTTTACTATATAGCCCCTAAGCATGCCCAAGTATTCTTCAATTATGGCCTGCCGTTTTGTGTTATCATCGCCGAGGGTCTTTTTTGGTTCCTTGGCCTCTAGGTCGATCACAACAGGTGCAACAGGAGGAACCTCTACATTGGGCCCATGCTTAGGAACGCCATGCAGGAGCGACATGCTCGAACTGAGCTAGCGCGAGAGCCTCGTTCATTCTCCTAAGTACCTTTACTATCATGGCATTGATGTTTGCTAGTTGTGTCTCCACATTGGTCAAGCGGGCATTTGCTTCTTGATTTTCCATCTTTGTTTGTGAACGGGTCCTCACTCGGGATCTTCTTTTTGCCGTTTTTTAGTACTTTTGTGAAAAAGGTGGCAAAATTAGTATATAGCAAATAAACGACAAGAAAACATAAAAAAGCTCTTCAATTCTATATTTTCTTGTTATGAAATAGAGCTAATAGACCTTCGTGTAAGCCCAATCTTACACGGGTGATCTCTTATCGAAATTTCTTTCACGAGAAATTATACAATTGAAGGGATAACATGTGGTTTTTTATTTTATTGAAATGCCCCTCCAATTTCATTTGAACTCAAGATGATTACAAGACAAAGATGGTGAGGAACGTCCAATACATCATTACTAACATGTGAAGAAAGGGGGAGGGGGGAAGCCCTATTACATCATTCACTACTAAAGCATGAAATGGAACCCTATTACACTACTCTAAAACAAGATAAAGGGAACTCAAATGAAATTGGCATGGCTAGCCATGATGAGATCTCCCGACTTTGGAATGGAGATGCTTGTTTTATTGGGCCAAGCGTTCTACACGTGTTGCTGCTTCATCCCTCTCCCTTATGGCCTTCAACAACTAGTCCTCTCAAGGAGTCAAGTTCGGGTCCACATAAGGGAGGACAACGGTGGCTTTAGGTCCTATTTCACAATCGACATATTCTCGAGACGCATGATGTTCTTTCATAGCTCCTTCCAATGAGGTAACATGTTTCTGCTCTCTCGGTTTGGTAAGTGTAAAGAGCAGCTACGATGTGCTTCACTTGATCTTCTAGCTCCTTGACTTGTGTTATCTTGATGGTCTCCTTGCAAAAATCGAAATGATATAACCCCAACTCTATCGGACGTGGAATCTCTTGAAGGACTTGGAGTTGACGGGCGACTCTCAAAGGGTAGTAAGATGTGGACCTGGTGTATCCTAAGAGAGGAATTAGATGGTTAAGGCGGGCTCTAGGATGCTTAACCCAATGAGATTTCCATTAGAATTAATTATGGGTAATACCTTTCAAGAAGTTGCACCATTCTTTGAATGACTTGGAATAAGTGACCTTTTGAAGATTTTGAAACTCAAAAAGAGGATTGGAATCCTTGTCTATGGATACGATGTTCATGTAAGGCCTATACTCCTTCACATGAGAGAGAAATCATGTTTGAAGTATTCCTATTAGTGCTCTAAAGGCTACACCTCATTTTGCTTGAAATGATCTAGAGAGAGGAATGTCTCAGCTAGGAGTGTGTTTAGAAATCCCATAAGGTTAAGGACATCTATGACGATATGAATGACACGAGGATCTATGGTCTTTGAAGTGTGTAGAAATTAAACGAACCTAAAGAAAGCTAAGAGGAGTATCCTAGTATCTTGGTTTTTGGTAAAACGATGTGCCTCATCGAACTTGTCTAGGAGATATGACATTGGAATGCCATTGGAATTGTGTTTAGCGATCTCTCTAACCTCGGAAACTTGGGCTTGTATATACTCGCTCACATAAGGACTAGGGTCGATACCTAGGTGGGGTTTGATGAAACCAAATATGGGGATACAACCGGTTATGAATTCTAATTCCTCCCAAGTCGAGGTTGTCACGACCTAAATTTCGCCAAATCTAGGCTAAAGGATTATTAAGTTAATTAACCTAAATTAACTAACCTAGCTCAGACTCTCCTAAGTCCTACCTAATTGCAACTTAGGTTTATTTAATTTTCAATCAAAGGATGTTCAATTTGGAGTCGCCATTAATCATTTCTTGGTATGTTGATTAGAAACCTAAATAAAGTAATGAGAGAATTACTTTATTTCTACAAACCAAAGATTATGAGTTCGGGGACTTGATTACACTAGACAGTTATCTAACGCCCTTTCGGTACCTTTCATCTTTCATTTTTATGAAAAATCATTGGCAAGTAGCTTTGTTGGATTTTAACCTAAAGCACTAAGCATATGTTATCACACAGGTACGCAATCAATGAAATAAAAATCCATAAATCAAATGATAAATGGCATAGAACACACACCAAATAATTAAGTTCCCTCTTTTTGATTTTCACTTTTTTTAGGAAAAAGACTAACCTATATGCAATGCATGAAATTAATCTAAATGCAATAACACAAGAAAATGATATGCAGCTATACAACGTGGCATGCTAAATTAATATGCCGTTAATATAACTAATATGCAAACTACATGATTAATTAATCTAATTTAAACTAATATACACCTACACGATATGCTTACTAAATGTCATGCAAACTATGAAATATATTGATTAAATGACCTAATCTAATGACAAGTAAAAATGAATGAACCTAGACTATATGACGTACAAGATGACATGACATTACTAAACTATGCGACATAAGACAATGACATAATGAATGATATGGCAAATGACGTGGCACTATGATGACATGGAAATGGCACGGGATGCAAATGATTTTTATTATTTTCGAAATTAATATTTAATGAAAATAAACTATCTAGAAAAGTGAAATTTTTGTCTAAACTAGGAAATAAAACAATTCTAATCCTATCTCAAGATACTATTCTATCAAGGAAAGTTATCTTAAAATATTTTAAAATTCTCTGAAAGATTAAATTGAGATTATCCTAAAAATACTCTGAAAATTCTAATTTAAGATGCAATCTATCCTAAGCATGCAATCTAATCTACATGAATTTTTTAGTATTTTAAACATGCGAGGATAACAGAAATCAATTGAAGGATTTCAAATAGGGAAGGCATATAACCAACTTGATACTTTGTAGCTATCTTTAAATTTGATAATTAATCTAAGGGCTTATAGATTAATATATCAAATTAAAAAACTCGCAATAATCGATAATTCACCTAAGGGCTTATAGATGAAATTAAAGATAAATGCAGTTGCTAAATTAAGGAATAATCCCTAACTTGATCACCTACATCTTGAGGATATGGTCAGATAATGTGATATTCAAAATATCAAATCCACTCATGATAGGATATTTACTTTACTTGGAGATAGACTTCCCAAATTTGCACCGGGTTGAAATCGGATTGGAATCTCAAGGCTCAGCTTGGGGATCACAGACGAAGGTTCATTGGAGGCTACAAGACTTCCAAGGGATCACCGGAGTAGCAATGAGGTCAGCGAACAGCAGTGGTGCAGCAGAGAAAAACTTGGACCTTTGCCTGGACTTTCATCGAGCACTTGGTGGGCACTCTGTCCAAGGGCCTTCGTGGCTTCGTCTTCGACTCGGCATTGATTAGGGACACACCTGGGATGATCTGAGACTTTTTTGTACGTCTGAAGGAGTCACCAAAGGGCGAGTCAAAAGCAGATTGTCGGACAAGCTCTGGTTAGCTGGAAAACAGAGCAAATCGCTTCGTCTTTGTCTGGTTTGTGGTAATGGGACGCCTCCGAGCAGTGACGGCGGTGGCGATAGGCTCCGTTGCGATCTCAACAACAAGAGGGGGGATGTCTAACTCTCCTGATCACTGAAAAGTGTTGGCGGAAGCTCGGATCCGCAACTGCACAGCAACTAGAAAATAGAGCACGAAGCTCTATTTTTCTAGGCCTTTGAGGTCGTAGCTGATCGCTGAGGGGTTTTCTTCAACCTGATCTGTCACGATGGTGCTCGTCTGGGCAAAAGGGCTAGAGGGAATGAAACTAGGATGTGCCTAGTTTGCGTTGGTGGCTCACAAGAAGGAAGAAATCGCATGTGGAGGTGACGCGGTGACAGCAAAGATGGCTCAGCAAGTGGATTCTCATCGAACTACTTTTCTCTTTCTCTCTCTCTACCTCTCTCTCGAATTTTTAATCTCGAGAATTTTGATCAAGCCTCCCCCTTGAATCCCAAGGCATAGCAGCATTTATATAGAGAAAATCTTTGCGTGCCAAAGGTCTCAAGTTTTGGATATTGTTACCCAAGGTTTTCCCTTAGATGCAAAATAACGCGAGATATTTGAAAAAGTTTTAGAGGATAACTTAAGCCAATTAAGTGTCCTATATAAGAGTCGTGCTACCTAAGTTGATTAGGTGAACACGAAATGGAATGTGACACATAAGCCGATTAGGTGAACACAAAAGGGATACGACACCTAAGCCAATTAGGTGAACGTAAAAATGTACCTCCCAAGTAGATTGGGTGAACACAAAATGGAATGTGACACCTAAGCCGATTAGGTGAACACGAAATTGAACGTGCCTCCCAAGACGATTGGGCGAACATGAAAGGGACATGACACCTAAGCCAATTAGGTGAACGTAAAAATGTGCCTCCTAAGCCAATTAGGCGAACACAAAACGAAATGTGACACCTAAGCCAATTAGGTGAACACAAAAAGGATACGACACCTAAGTCAATTAGGTGAACGCAAAAATGTGCCTCCCAAGCCGATTGGGCAAACACAAAATGGAATGTGACACCTAAGCTGATTAGGTGAACATGAAATTAAATACCTAAGCCAATTAGGTGAATGTAAAAATGTGTCTCCCAAGCTAATTGAGTGAACACAAAATGAAATGTGACACCTAAGTCGATTAGGTGAACATGAAATTAAATGTGCCTCCCAAGCTGATTGGGCGAACACAAAGATGAGAATGTAACACCTAAGTCGATTAGGTGAACACAAAAAGGATAGGACACCTAAGCCGATTAGGTGAATGCAAAAATGTGCCTCCCAAGCCGATTGGGCGAACACAAAATGGAATGTGACACCTAAACTGATTAGGTAAACACGAAATTGAATGAGTCTCCCAAGCTGATTGGGCGAACACAAAGATGAGAATGTGACACCTAAGCCGATTATGTGAACACAAAAAGGATATGACACCTAGGCCGATTAGGTGAATGCAAAATTGCACGTGCCACCCAAGCCAATTGGGTAAACACTAAATGGATATGCCACCCAACCTGATTGGGTAAACATAAAAAAGAAAGTGTCTCCCAAGCCGATTGGGCGAACACAAACTTGAATGTGACACCTAAATCGATTAGGTGAACACAAAGATGAAAATGTAATATTTTGAGAGACAATTAGGGGACATACCTGAGTTCTTTATAGGTAGACTTGAAGAAATCGTACTCTTGAATTGTCACCAATAGTCGAGCTACTTGAATCATACCTGTCTTTTCACTTGAGGCAATATTCAAATCAATAGATGTGCATAAACAAAATGAATACTAATGCAACATGTTTTCAGCAGAATTCATAAATTCGCTTATATCACCATGCTTCACTAAGGAAGTTTATCGATAAGGAAATTCATTTCATCCTTTTGACAACTTGATATATTGAACGAGGAACCTTCAGTAAAAAAAACTTCATTCCCTTCGGACTTTCAAAAGCATACCTGAAACTCCAACCAGACATTTGAATGGTTAAAAACGTTTAGACGAATACGAGGCTATGGTGAGCGACTCAAATGTCAATGCTGGTCCTCGAGGAAATGTACCTGTCAAACATAATTAGGGGCAACATGCAATGCATTCATAGACAATCAAGGCCATGCATGTAAGAATTCATTCAGTCGTCTTTTAAAACAGGTGGTTTATGCACGACGAGTTTGTTGAGCTATGCATTACCAAATTCCATTGGGAAAATCTTAATAAGACGATTCGTTTTATGTATGGGTGTCATGAACATGTTGAGTGAGGACTTTCAATCAGAAAAGGCTTACCCTCACTCTCTGGGGAAGGATATCTATCCTAACTATATTTGAGAAGCACTTAGTCTCACCCTCACATTCAACAAGGGTCAGAGTAATCTTGTATTAGTACAACATTACCAATTAGACATGACTTAACTGGACTGCAATGTTGGTTTGGTTAAACAGTTTTCAAGGGAGACTCTTTTGAGTTAAGGCTTTTGAAAGAAATGTCTTCGTCAGTAGCTTCGAGTTTATAAGTCAAGAACCCTACAAAATGAGAAGAACTAATCTTGCTTGTGCTTCTTCGAGTGAAGCTTAAAATAGGTAAACCTCACGCTAACTTAAACGCTCTAATCAGAAGAGACTTTATAAGGGTTATAATGTAGGTTCGGATTGGGAACTAAGGAACAAAACTGCTCATTTTGGCTTAGAAAATATAAGTGTGGCTAAGGTCGGTGATCATTGCTATGTCATCACCGGTCTTTAGTCTTCAATCTTCAGTCTTTGATCTTTAGTCTTCAGGATTACTACTAGGGATTGCGGCCTATAGATCCTATTGTAGACTGTGCAAATTTTGCTTGGGGAAAACTTTGCTAGATTCGCAACAACACTTGATTGAGTTTAGCATTTTGCTACAAATATGTTTACTCTCAGTAGTGTGATATCCCCAAATTTTGACCAATGTATTAAGATCGAATACGATGGGTTTTAACCACGAATTCTAATCCGATAAAGAGTATTTGACGTTATATTATCAAAATCTCAAAGTTTATTAATAAACCCTAAATTTTTGGATAAATGACGATAAGCCGAAAATTGAGAACCAAAGAGACATTATGGACTTAGCATGAACCAACGGGCCTATTTCCTATGAAATTCGGCTACCAAGAGTCCCTAAGAGGAAATTACCGTTTTGCCCTCGAAAGCCCATTTTTAGTTCAAATAAAGAGCCTATTGGATATCAAGCCCATTAAGCTCTTTAAATTCAAGCCCAAGCCAATGTGAATAGTACCAAGCCCATGTGAATAGTGTCAAGGGTGGAAATTACCAAAATACCCCTTCTAGAAACCCTATCTTAAGATAGATATTTGTGAGGAAGAAGACAAAATAGAATTAGAGTTTTTTTGGCCAAATTTGGTGAAGAAGTTTTCCCTCTCTCTCTCTCTTTCTTCTTTCTTTCTCTTCCATTATTTGGCCTATGGTTGTCTTAATTTTCAAGAGCCAAAGTTGATAAATTTTGGGGTTGCATTAATGAGGGCAACAATGCAATCTTGGTAGAGAAGACAACCTTAGAAGACTTGACCATTACCTCTCTCATTCTCATTCTCACTCTCTTTCTCACTTTCATTCCCTCCCTCTCTCTCCCTCTTGTTCGGCCACCATCACCGTCGCCGTTCACCTTGCCGCTGCCGTTCATCACCAAGCCAAGCTTGAGCCGCGTCCTTGCCGCCGTGGAGCCACATTGCCTTGTTGTCCAAGCCAAGCCAAGCCTATGCCAAACCGCCCTCCGTACGCTGTGCGGAACCACCGTTTGCATGTCGTGCCACCGCCGCCAAGTCACGCCGCACCAAACCACCGAGCTATGCCACACCATGCCAGTGTCGTGCCGCTATTCGCCATGCCGTTACTGTGACATTCCTAATTTCGACCCATTTCGAAGCTTATGAATGGATGAAATAACAATCGATGTGTTTCAGTAAATCTCGCTCAGAATTGATCACTC
>BCNH02000001.1:10535237-10586459 GCA_001662345.2 Metrosideros polymorpha var. glaberrima | reverse complement strand
AATTTCGAATTTCACCATCTCTTTCACTCACTCTCTCTCATTTTTCTCTTCCTCCCCCTCTTGTTTGGCCACCACCAGCCACCACGCATGCCGACCACCACCGTGAGCCACCTCAAGCCGTGACCGCCGTTCGCCCAAGAGCCAAGGACCGCCGTGCACCGCCGTTCGCCGTGAGCTCTAAGGGTGATTTTAGGGACTTTGCTCGCTTGAATCCTTGGTGAGTCATCCCTAACCTTATATTAGTGCTCTAGGTTACTAATGGACATGTTTGTATGAGGTTTTGAAGCTTTTTGTGGGCTGTTCATAGTGAGAGTACAAGGGACCCGAATTGGCACTAGGTGGGATTTTCATGTTGGATGACTTGTAGGCTTGAGATAATGATATGTTAGTACTCTAGGTCACTAATGGACCTGTATGGATGAGGTTTTGAAGCTTTTTTTGGGCTGTTCATAGTGAGAGTGCAAGGGATCCGAATTTGCACTATATGGGATTTTCATGTTGGATGACTTGTAGGTTTAAGATAATGATATTTAGGTGATTATGAGCATGTTTGGTGTAGGTTTTTTTGAGATTTAGTGGCTGTTTTGGGCGAGTGAACAGTACCACCGAATTATGCCATATGGAGTGCCTTGTGCTTAATGTTTGTAAGTTTTATGGAAATGTCTTGTGTGTTGGGCTTTATGTGATTGGGTGCGAGATGGTCCATGAGTGACTGAATATGTAAGTGATGTTATCTTGGAACATGCAAAAATGATTATGTGAGTGGTGATTGTAAGACATGCCTTGAGTGCAAGTTGATGTTTATGGCCCATGCTTGCATGTTGGTTATCAAATGACTTGTGTAAGTGTTAATTGAGGGCATATGCATATTCGGCCTTGTGTGATTATGGGTGAATTGTCTATGTGGCGAGTGAATTCTAAATGCCGATATTGGATCATAATGATCCCGGCTTTATGAGAGGCTATAAGGAAAGCCGTATAGTAAAAGCCACACATTACTTATTATATGGCCCGATGAGCTGACGGTCCAATGAACCGATAAGTTATTATATGGCCCGATGAGCCGACGGTCCGATGAACCGATGAGTTATTATATGGCCCGATGAGCCGATAAGTTATTATATGGCTCAATGAGCTGACGGTTCGATGAACCGATAAGTTATTATATGGCCCGATGAGCTGACGGACCGATGAGCCGATATGATTAATATTATGCTGTGGCCCGGGCGCTAAAGCACGTAGTGAGGGTTAGATAGCGAGATTATGACTTATATGTCATGAAGGTTGGATGATGGGAATTGAGTTTTGGATGGAAAGCACTGTTTATGAATTATGGAATTATTCTATGCCTTAAGAACGAAGCCTGGCCCTAATCAAGTGCTTGTGAATTTGTGAATTGCTTTTGAATTGAAAATATGAATGTCTGATGTCGTGTCTTCGTTTTGTTAACTTTTGGTCCTGTGAATGTCCGTGGTTAGAACTTGCACGTTGTAAGAGTCTGGAGGTACCTTTGTACTAGCATAGGATTAGGTTTGGTTCACTGAGATTTATTCTCACCCCGTCGTGGGATTTACTATTTTCAAACCCTAGACCATAAGTATGCCGCCGAAGCGTTATGAAGTGCCGATGGACCCTGATCAAGAAGAAGCTGCTAATGATGGCGAGTCCGACGTCTAGGTGCATCTGTTGCATCTTTTTGGCTAACCGTGTAGAGTAGCATATGTAATTTTGGGCTAGTACCTGTCTCCCTTTCGTCGAACTATGTTGTCATTTTCCCCTAAGTTGTATGCTTTTGTATTCGACTAATTTTGGTTATGTTATGAATCCTTTCAGTCATCTTGTTTTTCATATGTATGGAGTTATTTGCGCTACCGCATGCATTCTTTATTCCGCGCTATTGCCGCCGTCATAGGATCCTAGTTGTTACGGAAACCGACCGGGGTGTTATTTCGCTAGTATGGTCCGGGGCGTGACAGGTGTTATCTTGATAGCCTCCTTGTGAAAGTTGAAATGATATAACCCTAACTCTATCGAAGGTGGAATCTCCTGAAGAACTCAGAGTTGGCGGGTGACTCTCAAAGGGTAGTAATATATGGATTCGGTGTATCATAGGAGAGGAATTGGATGGTTAAGGCAGGCTCTAAGATGCTTAACCCAAAGAGATTGCCATGAGAATTGATTATGGATGATACCTTTTAAGAAGTCGTACCATTCTTTGAATGACTTGGAATGAGTGATCTTTTGGAGATTTTGAAACTTAAGGAGAGGATTGGAGTCATTGTCTATGCATACGATGTTCATGTAAGGGCTATACTCCTTAACATGAGAGAGAAACCATGTTTGAAGTATTCCTATTGGTGCTCTAAAGGCTATACCCTAATTTTGCTTGAAATGATCTAGGGAGAGGAATGTCTCGGCTAGAAGTGTGTTTAGAAATCCCTTAAGGTTAAGAATATCTAGGATGATATGAATGACATGAGGATCTAAGGTCTTTGAAGTGTGTGGAAATAAAACGAACCCAAAGAAAACTAAGAGGAAGATCTTAGTATCTTGGTTCTTGGTAAAGCGACGCGCCTTATCGAACTTGTCCAAGAGATATGACATTGAAATGCCATTGGAATTGTGTTTAGCGATGGCACTAACCTAAAAAACTTGGACTTGTAGATACTCGCTCACATAAGGAATAGGGTCGACACCTAGGTGGGGTTTGATGAAATCGAATATGGGGATACGACTGGCTATAAATTCAAATTCCTCCCAAGTTGGGGCTAGCTCATTTTGATCGAAAATGAATGTCGATGTCTTTAGATTCCAAAAGTGCGCCAATGCTTTGATTAAGGAGGCTTGAGGCTCAACGTAGAGAAGTTAGTTGAGGTACCCAACCTTCTTCTCTACTTGTTTCTTCTTTTCCAGTTCTAACGTATTCCACATTCCTCGCAACTTCTCAAAAGGAGTTGGGATGACTCGAAGCTCGGGTCCTCCCATAATGTGTAAACCTTATGGCATTTTAACCAATTACCACATGTTATGTTTTTTGAAGAAATGACTTTGCATTTTGAAAGTAAATGAGGAGGATGTGAAACGATACTTATCAACTAATCATGGGGAAGGGAAATGATGGTAATCATAATGACACATCGCATGTAGGCGTGAGGTTTATCTAGGAAGGTAGGATTTCTAAAGGCTTAAAGGCTCCCATCAGTTTGGGAAGAGAGTTTTCACCATTTGGACTTCACCAAATAGAACTTCCAACCTCAAATTAAATTGAGCAGAATCGAAAGTGGATGACCATGGGTCATTCCCCACGTGGGTTCCTCCTTTCAAGACCTCCTAATTTGGCTTCCTAAATGCGATTTGGGTTTTGATCGCAGGTTGTGTGTGCTTTTTTGTCTTGTTAAAGCTCTTAAATATTCATTTAAAAGTAAAGCAACATTCAACACTTCAATATAACCCAACATATATGCATACATCCTTACTCCACCAGCAAAACAAAAGGTTGACAATAACTTCTCCTCTTATAACTCCTACCTACAAAAAAGATTTAACATGAGTTAGCGGACTAACATTGTTATCCACGTGACTTTGACATGCACTATCAAGAAAGAAGTGATGTTAGAAATCACCCAACCAATTTTTATGGCTTAAGTCCACTTAAGGTTCTAATGAAGTCCCCAGCAGAGTCGCCAAGCTATCGCGACCCTCCTCGGAGGTAAACGTGCAGGTGTGGATCCAGTTTCAACTTTCGAGGCTAGAGGATTACTAGATTAATTAGCTTTGAGATTAACTAACCTAGCTCAGACTCTCTCAAGTCCTACCTAATCGCAACTTGGGTAAAAGGAAACTAAAATTTGGAGTTGCCACTAATCATTTTGAGGTGGGTAGATGAGACACCCAATTGAGTCGGGGGGAGAACCGACTCGATTCTACATGACCAAAGATTCTAGGGTTTGGGGACTTGCTTACGCTAATGATTTCTATTAGCGCCCTTTTGGTACCTAATTGGTCGGGATGTTTTCTAAGTGTCCATGCGATCTTGATAGCATTTTAATCATAAAAGACAGTCATTTTTGTAGGTGAGCATGCAAAATGTTTTTTTCATTTCCCTTTTTAAGGGTCTAAGCTAATTCTATCCTAAGAAAGAGAAACTAACAATCAATGTATTGAAGTGCAGTGTACAAAGTAAACAACCAAACAATTTAAAGCAAGCTAATATAAGTGCGGAAAAATAAAGCCCACAACTCGTCAAGCATTAATGATCACAACCCTTTACAAAAGATAGGGGAGAGGGACTGGAATGGACATCGGTCGATCGCCGTCTTCAATGTGTTGGCTCATCGGGGCATAAGAAATCACTAATCATACATCTAACAACCAAGATCAGGCGAACGCAATTAAATGGCCTTGGGATTAGCCCTTGCAAGCATGTGGTTTTGAGACTTGCGCCTAAATGGGTGATTATGATTGATTATCATCAATCGAGCTCATTGAACCTCCACTTTGCATAAGTGTCGTGAGAGATTAATAGCGTCGATCCTCAGATTTAACTAATGTCATGTGACACTCTAACACCGAGCAAGCATTGAAGGGTCGAGTGGAATATTCAAATAAATGGCAAGTACAAAGTATTCAAGGCACACGGCATAAGAAGCACGAATAAAAAAATGATGTCCCAATTTTTGTGCAAATCTCGCCCAACGACCATGAAACACAAAATTTAAGCATTAAGAAATATCAAGAATAAGGTTTGAGGGTGCAAATATCAATTTCGACAACATGAGTCTTACATATTTGAAAACATTATAAATTAGACTCACAAGTCTGAAAAACGAACTAATTTTCCCTAGAACTTTTTGAGCCTAGTAAAAATAGCAAATGACTTTCAAAAGTCACAAAATTTGTCAGAGATATGGATCAATATATTCTGAATAAATTTCATGCTTTGTGTTTTCCCAAAAAAAAACCCTTCAAGTTGGTGTAAATTAAGAATTTCACCTCGAAGGTCAAATTCATTTGTTCAAGGGACCAGTCTATGCATTGTCCGAATTTTATGAAATTGACCAATTGAATCAATACCCATGACATGAAAGTTTTCAGGCCAATTGATAAGACCTCAATGAACAACTTTCGTATTTTGAGGTTTTACAAATAACGATTGTAACATCATCGTTTTAGCGAAATAAGACAGCATAACTTTCTGCATCAAAATCTAGAAAAGCATCCTTAAAGGATCGGTGATGTAGAGGTCGACATGACCAAGTTAGAAATTTCGTATGGCATTGAAACTTGGTCATAAAAGAAATCATAAAAAAACGAGAGACAGCGAAGGTCGGTCAGGAAATAGAGGAAACAGTTTTGAACAGAGACTATCTTCCGTGTTTTTGAAATTTGCCTTCAGATTGCGAAGGGATTGTCACATAGTAAACGAGCTTCTTTTTAATTCCACAACCACTCGAATCGAAGCTTGAAATGTCATCTTCAAATGTTTAGTTGATGACTTTTTGAAACAAACGCGTTTAGGGATCCAAATGGCCATCAGAAGCATGAAATGGTTAGAAAAACGAGTTTCACAGAAACATGGCATACCATCTAAGCAACAACCAACAAGCAAGACATGATCATCTACCATCCTTTGGAGCTTAGAAACAACATATCACAGCAGCAAGATAAGTAGACATAACCATGTGAAGGTGAGGCCAAACGGCCTCTTATTAGACAAGAAAAAAGGTCCTACTCTAGAGTAGAAATGAACCCACCTTTGTCGATGATGGATCAAGGCTCGATTGAGCTATTTGGCCACCAAAGGATCCCGATGGATGACCAAGAATAGCCCGGCCACTCTAAATCGAGGGAAAATAAACGGCATTAGCAACGGTAATAGGCAAATTGACCACTAAAATAGAAAACAAGAAAGAGGGGGGATTCTGGTGGCCGAATGGGGAAGCTCCAGACACGAGGACATCAAGGGCTCGCCGAGGAATGACGTCGTAAGATTTAGGACGCCAAAGGGTTATCGGAGTGGCCTCAGAGAGCTGGCAAGATCGGCGGCTCAATCACCGGCGTTATGGCTGAGAGGAAGATGTGGCACGTCAGCAGTCTACGGTGGTCGGACGGTGACAAGGGTGGTGCGACAAGATGAAAGAGAGAGAGAGAGAGAGAGAGAGGGTGTCAGTAGTGGTGGTGGCTCGCCAAAGGGGGGTCGGCCGGCAGCGGCGCACGACGGTCGGAGATGGTGCGGCCATAGGTGAGAGAAAGAGGGAGAGAGAGTGTGTCTTCTATCTTAAAAAATGCAGCCCCCCAAAAAATGATCCCCCCTAAGGTTTTTGGGAAATGTGTAATATATAAGGCCACTTAAGTGATCTAATCTTGACCCTTCATCAAGTAATAGTTGATATTTAACTTGTTTTCCAAGTTTGTGGAATTTTTGTTATTATGGCTTAAGAAGGTGAAATAGGGCTTGGCCATGAGGAATGGGCCATAAAATGGGCTAAATGGCCTGAAAATGGCTGGAAGTGGCTAGAATCCGGCCATTATTGCCGGATCTTTGGCAAATTGGTCAGACCAGGTCAATCCGGTCAAACTCAATTTGACCGATTTGACTGATTCTTGATCGGGCCGGTTCAAGGGCCAAACGAACTCTAATTTTAATGAAATTTTCGCCAAAATTTTTCTTTTTTCCTATATTTTCTAAATATAAATTTTTCTAGACCAAGATTTTTTTTTTTAATTTCTTGATTTGACTATACTAATTCCTCTTTTTTTGCTAAAACTGCTAGGCATTCTAGACATGTTAGCGTAAGCTTGATTTCATTGGCCAAATTGAATGTCTAAGGATGTACTAGGATGCTTAATTAGAATGGGTTAAAAGGAATTGTTACTTGGAATCATTTAAGCTCGGTTTTAAACCTAAACAACTATTAATATGGCCAAACCAATCTCAAGATGAGTGAATTGGCCAAAATGGATAGTAAATTCTAGCTTGGTTTAATCAAATGACTCAAATCTTGGTCTCGTCTCATGACTCATGAAGTAATGGTTTGAAACGATCGTTTAGGCTCAAATTAGGGCTAATTCACCAATACGCTCAAACTTGAAATTGATTAAGGGCTTTGATGTGAAACATCCTCTAGATCAAATGTCTCAACTACAAAAAATTCTAAAAATGCTATCTAAATGATCAATTTTGATTTTTGGGCCAATTATGGCTTACTTTTCCTTGAATTGGGGAAAAGCATGTCCCCAATCGATTTTTATGAAATTGAAATTGTAGACACTCAATTAGAAAATAAAAGGGATGTTTTGTAACTTTTCTCTAATTTTCTAATTTATATATATATATTTTTTTCTGAATTTAGGCTAAGAAAATTCATTTTTCGAAAGGAAAATCAATTTCCATGGTTAAAATCGTGAATTTTCGAAAACTGAAAGCGGGAAAATTCAAATGACATCGTTTAGAACATATTCATATGGAAATACAAAATCTGATGCCAAGGTTGACTTTCGACCCAATTCTAGTCAAAGGTTTGACCAAAAAGTCAACTTGAAAGGCTAATTTTGAATTTTTTAGGTTAAAGTCCAAATGCATCCTAAATGCTAAGCCAAAGCATGGCCAAGTGAAAAATGACTCTTTTTGGGGTCGAAAAATAAGTTTTGTCATGATCAAAACCTACGTTTTATGTTTTTACCTCTATGACTTACTAACTAAAACTTAGGTGTCAACACGACGCTGGATGGAACTTCTTAAGGATTACGATTGCAAAATTCTGTACCATTCTGATAAAGCCAACAAGGTGGTTGATGCACTTAATTGAAAGTTAATGATTGTGCAAATGATGGTCCAAGAATAGCTTCTTCTCGAAGAAGTGCGAGTTTTAGACTTTAAGTTTGAGGAAAGCCACCTATCAAGTCTCATGGCTACTCTAAGGATTGAACCAAAAGTGCAAGCAAAGATTAAAGCCTTGTAATCAACAGATCAAGCTATCCAAAAGATTCTGCAAGAGGATTTAGCGAAGAGGAAAGCTGAATTTCAAGTAGTTGAGGACAGAATATTGAGATTCCGTGGGCGATTGTGCGTGCCCAATGATACAGGGCTTAAGGAGGAAATCTTGTCAGAAGTCCATCGTAGTAGCTATAATATTCATCTAAGCAGCACAAAGATATATCAGAACTTGAGGCGATATTATTGGTGGATTGGCATGAAGGCTGATATCACTAAGCACGTGGTTAAGTACTTAACATGCCAACAAGTAAAGAAACAACATTGCAAGCCTGGTGGACTGCTACAACCTATCGAGATCCCAGAATGGAAATGAGAGCACATCACAATGGATTTTGTGATGGGATTACCAAGGAGTCAATGAGGTAACAATTCCATTTGGGTTGTGGTTGATAGACTAACGAAATCCGCACACTTTATCACCGTACGAATGGATTTCGCATTAGATAGATATGTTGACTTGTATGTGTGACAAATTGTTCGTCTTCATAGAGTACCAATGACGATCACTTCAGATCGAGATCCCAAGTTCACTGCAACGTTTTGGAAAAGCTTGCAGATTGCTTTAGGAACGAAGTTACAATATAGCACAACCTATCATCTGCAGACGGATGGCCAGTCAAAAAGAACAATTCAAACGCTCAAGGATATGTTGCGAGCATATGTTTTGGATTTTAAAGGGAGTTGGGAGGAACAACTTCATCTTGTTGAGTTTGCCTACAACAACAACTATCAACAGAGCATCAAAATGGCGCCATTTGAAGCGTTGTATGGTAGGACCTATAGGATACCTGTTTATTGGGATGAAGTTAGTGAACGAAAGATCATGGGTCTTGAGTTGGTGCAATAGTCATTGGACGCTGTCAAGGTTATTAGAGAAAGACTTAAGACAGCCCAAAGCCGCCAGAAAAGTTATGCAGACAAGCAGTGTAGACCATTGACATTTCAAGTGGGTGACCATGTATTCCTCAAGGTGTCACCAATGTAAGGTACTTCGCGATTCGGTAAGAAAGGAAAGCTGAGTCTGAGGTATGTTGGACCTTTCGAAATCTTATAACGGATTGGGATTTTGGCCTATCGTCTCGTGTTGCCGTTGAGACTTGCTAAGTACATGATGTCTTCTACGTATCCATGTTGAGGAAGTATGAGCCTGACTCGACTTACGTGCTTAACTTCGAGGAAATAGAAGTAGACGATCGAGTGTCGTACATGGAACGACCAGTGAGGATAGATGACAAAAAAGAGCAAGTGCTTTGGAACAAGACGATTCCCTTGGTTAAGATGATTTGGCAACATCATGGAATAAAGGGAGTAACGTAGGAAAGCAAAGAGATAATGAGGCGCCAATATCCCTATCTTTTTTAGGATGTCATGTAATGGTTTAAATTTTGATGACGAAATTTCTATAAGGGGGAAAAGTTGTGATATCCCTAAATTTTGACCAATGTACTAAGATCGAATTTGATGGTTTTTAACCATGAATTCTAATATAATGAAGAGTATTGGACGTTACATTATCAAAATCTCAAAGTTTATCGATAAATCCTAAATTTTCGAATAAGTGATGATAAGCTGAAAATTGAGAACCAAAGTGACGTTATCGACATGGTATGAACCAATGAGCCTACTTCCTATGAAATTTGGCCACCAAGAAACCTTATAAGAGGAAATTACCATTTTGGTCCCGAAAGCCCATTTTTAGCCTAAATAAAGAGTCTATTGGATATCGAGCCCATTAGGCCCTTTAAATTCAAGCTTACACCCCTGTGAATAGTATCAAGCCCATGTGAATAGCGCCAAGGGTGGAAATTACCAGAATACCCCTTCTAGAAACCCTATCTTAAGATAGATATATGTGAGGAAGAAGACAAAATATGATTAGAGTTTTTTTTGCCAAACTTGGTGAAGAAGTTTTTTTTCTCTCTCTCTCTCTCTCTCTCTTTCTCTTCTTTCTTTCTCTTCCATTATTTGCCCTAAAGTTGTCTTAATTTTCAAGAGCCAAAGTTGACAAATTTTGTGGTTGCATTAATGAGGGCAATAATGCAATCTTGGTAAAGAAGACAATCTTGGAAGACTTGGCTATTAGCTCTCTCTTTCTCTCTTTCTCACTTTCATTCTCTCCCTCTCTTTCCCTCTTGTTCGGCTACCATCACCGTCACCGTTCACCTTGCCACCGTTGTTTATCACCAAGCCAAGCTCGAGCTGCGTCCTTGCCATCGTGGAGCTACGTCGCCTTGCCATCCAAGTCGAGCCAAGCTTGTGCCGAATTGCCATCTGCACGTGGTGTCGTCGCATCCAAGCCATGCCGCACCAAACCACAGAGCTGTGCCGCTCCATGTCGAGTCCAAGCCATGCCCATGTCATGCCGCTGTTCGTTGTGCTGTTGCCATGCCTAGCCTTACCTCACCTTTGCCGATCGTCACCACCACCATTAAACTAGTGAGTTAACTTCCTAATCCTTTGTTAGGTTGTTAATTGCGCTTAGGGTTAGATTAAGTGAGGTTTGGATTTAACTATAGTTGGATTAGTTGATAGGTTATCATGAAATGATAAGTTCAAGTGATAGGTTATCAAGGAAAAATGATAAGCTATCATCAAAGGGATGATAAGCTATCGGTAAGCAAGTGATAAGTTATCACCAAAGGGATGATAAGCTATCAACTTTTGAGTGATATGCTATCACCAAAGGGGTGATAAGCTATCAAGGATTAGGTGATAAGCTGTCGAAAAATGGATGACATGCTATTGTCAAATAGGTGATAAGCTATCGAGGGATTATCGATAAGCTATTATGATTAGTTGACAAACTATCAAAGTTGGGTGATAAGTTGTTAATTAATGTGTCTTATGCTTGTGATATGCAATAGTTCAATGCATGCGTTTGTGTAGTTTAAAGGGTAGATTGCCTTAGAAAGATGATTGCCTCTTGAACTATTGTTTTCTAGTTGAAAATAATGCAATTTTTGGGATATAAATGATAATTCATGAGGTGTCATGCTTGGATGCCAAATCTTGTATGTTAAAATAATCTAGGAGGCTTGAAAAATGAAGCACATGAAGTTTGACAGAAAAAGCATGTTTGTGTGATCACGTGTGATTTATTTATTGCATTTTTACGTGTGAGAATTGCAATAAGTTTGACGTATGAGCAAGAATCATGGCAGAAGCACGTATCATGGTTGCATTGGCTAAAAGAAAGAAGAAATGAGATTTGCATGCATGATTGGTGTGCTCATGTGATCACAAAGTGTATGGACTCCTAATGGTGTTTGGGGATGATGCTTGATTTTATCGAATGCCTGGTGGGGTCAGATGACGGATCACGATAGAGGCTGGATCGATTCTCCTTTATGGAATACTGTCCATCTTTGAGGGAGGTTGTGATGTTGCCATGCCCGATGGGGCAGGACGATGCTCAGTCATGCCGAAAGAACACCAACCTTCTGGTTGTGCCGTGGCCTAGAGAGGTTGAGAATTGCCAACCTTCGAATTGTGCCGTGCCCGAGAGCGGGCGTAATCACTAGGCATAAAATTGGAACACGCTTGGATGCATTGCGCATGAGAAATGGTAATCACTAGGTCGAGAACTACCAACCTTCTGATTGTGTGCCTTGTTTGATTACTTTGTTTATAGAATGCTACAACTGATAGTATGCAAGGTATGTGCCAAGGCAAGGTAAGAATGTCTGTAATTTGTTGTTTGATCGAAATTGAGTTGAGTCACTCAAACTTGTTATAGATGAAGTAGAGCGAGAATTGCTCGCTATTGATCTGTCATCGATAATAAGTTGCATGTTTAGGGTATGCTCTTAGCAAGTCAGCACCCTACATGAGACTTAGGTTGTTGACTTACTGAGATTTTATCTCACTCGTTGTTGTTAACTGCTTTTTTAGGACCATAGAATGAAAGGTCGACATGTGCGGTTTGGGGCAGATCAAGGTGTATTCGTGTAGAGGAGATAGGTTAACTCAACCCCCGGTACATTTTTTAAGGTCTCGATAGGAAGCGGCCCGTAGCAAGGGCTTGTGTATATAAACTTCATAGAGTACAAGTTTATAAATAAGGTGTGCTTTGGTAACGATTGTATTTCTGTTTTTCCTGCTATCCATGTTGTTATGACTATTCGGGTGATAGTTAATCGTTTTCGCTTACGTTAATCAAAAGATAAAAAGAACGAGTCGATAACGCATCCTAGGACATCACATTTTTAATGACCCAAGGGAAGTATCGGGATCGTTGCATGCTCGAGGGTCGGGGCGTGACAAGTCAACCAACTCCAGCTAGGGATTGTAACATTACAATGAACTGGGGATTGTGATGAAAAATAGTAATCGAGGATTTCATTTTGCCAAACTTGCAAAATTCCCGCAACTAAGGCTATTTTTGCTTTTAATTGAGGACTTCTCTTGGATGAATTCTCAATTGGGGATTTACATTGCAATTTGCATCACCTTGGGGATACAATTGTGAAACTTGGAAAACTTAGGGGCACACTGCTTTTTCTACCTTGTGCTATTGAGACTTCCGAATTTCTCATCGTTTTTTTTTTATGAGAAATTTGAAAACTCATACAATTCAGTCCTAGATAACTTCGAAATGATAGGACTATTATGGCTTTAGATGCTCTTGAATTGTCTCTATCTACGCTTGATGTTTTCTAGGTTCGCTTGCCCTGGCACATGGTTGATGATCACCAACAAGGGTTCAAAGAAACGAATATACCAAGCTCAAAGGGGCTAAACAAATGATAAAGTGTTTAGGATAAAGAAAGACTCGCTCTTCGTCATCCTAGGGCACTTAAATTTCAGCTCGAGTTTAATGTAAAGCAACCCCAAGAAGATTAATGCAAGTACAAGCAAGAAAATCCCTAATCATTTTCTCACCTTTTGCCGTCATGCTTACCTCCAATTGCCCCGATGTGGAGTGGTTCTTAACAAGGGTAAAGAAATGAAACTTCGAGTGTATGGGCTCAAACGGGCTAGCAAAGGATAACCTATAGTGTTTTGGTAGAAGAAATGAATGTCTGCTGTCATTTTGATTGTCGTATCTTTTGCAAGATAACCTTTTACCTTGTGAACATGGCCTTCATCGCTCAACTCACCAGGGCTAATCTCGGGATAGTATATGGAAGTAGCTTGCCTTTCATCATCTCGACATGCCCCTCTCATGCATTCAATTCATTTCACTTGCTTTGTCAAATTGTCTAATTGAAATTTCCCTTTTGAAATCGGCAATTCAGACAAGACAGAACAATCATGCATAAAACTTGCAATGAATATTTTCTTTTGCTATTTATGTGAACAGTTGAGCACGCATAATCTTTGCAAGCAATCCATTATGTGGTCACCTTAAAACCAATCATTTGCCTATATTCTCCAGATTAGACCGAACATGCCCTGCAGAAAATGTCAGATATTAACAATATCAACAATGTAGGGAACGAATTGAATGTCCATAAACTGTCCCAGTTCACTTGGGGAACACATTGATTAGTTGGAATTTGAAGTCCTATTTTTTTTACTTTCTCAATTTGGGCTTCTGGCCCTACACAAAAGAAAACGTGCATGAATAGGATCCTTAAGTGATAATTTGGGAAACACTAACCGCTCATTGATTGTCTTCGAATTCCTTGGTTTGAAACCTACAAAGAGAAAAACAAAGTATCAGTTTCGGGATAACTTGAGTTCAAGGAACGATACTTCACCTTTTCCCTATTGGTAACGGGCCTTGATTTGCCCCGGTCTTGCATCGGCCCTAACGCCATCGTTTAATCGAGGTTAACTTTGTTTAAGCCGACCATCCAATGGTGGTACGGACACTAAAGCCACTAGTTGAGAGTTGCTCTCAGAGTCTGCCACCTCAGTCAATCTTGGCAACATTTGCTTTAAAGTGACTGGTCACCAATGGTGCCTTTAGGCTCTTGTGAACACGATCTGGATTAGGTCTTGGAAATGTCTCTTATCAACATTGATGTTATGCCATCTCTTTTGACTGGAGTATCCTGCTTTAACACTTAAGACAATAAATCATGTGTGCTTGGTTTCTCCACCCTCTTTGGTTTCGTGAGGCAGACCCTCTAGATCAGATATCTTCCGTTCTAGATATGTCACCAATCTTTTCATTACGGCATCCAACTCTACCTCTTTAGGTAAATGAGGTTGTTCGAAAACCACCTTGCTTATTTTCTTGAGGTGAAAATCTCCCACTGAGGATGACACCTCCATGTCATCGTGGTGCTTTCCCTTAGTGAGTAGAACTGCTGTAGCACGCAACTCGTCAACCTGCTTTTGAAGGTTCATAATCCACTTGTTCATGTCATTCTCAATACTAGCGACATAGTTCTACACTTCGTCTTGATTAGCCGACGATTGGCGATTCATGATTACCTTCAAAGAAAATGAATGGTATGAGCATGCATTTCCAAAAGCGGTTGATCCATGATATGTTCTAGTTGACTCTTTTTCTTCAAAGTTTTCATTTCTTTTTCAATTCATGAAAATGACGGCAACTTTATTGGAAGGAAATAAACCAACATGATGGGAAGTCGAAAGTAAATTCTTTTGAGAGAAAAAAAATTGCTCATTTTTTGTTTTTCCCTCATTTACGAAAAATGGTGGAATTTTTTTTGGAAAATAACAACTCATTACGCCTTTGGAAATAACATGCCTTGAAAGCAAATTCTCAATAGAGTTTTTTTTTTATTACGAAAATGCCAGTAAATTCCTTGGAAAAAGAATAACCTATGACACCTAAAATAATTCCACTTTTTTAAAAAAACTTGACCGTTATAAATTGACCATAGTATTAGATCTGCAAATGACTTAGACTCATCGTGGACTGACCGATGTACAGTAAAGTAAGTACATTGCATAGCAAAGGATTAGAAAACTTACGTCACTGATTGAACTCGATGGCAAACACATAGACATGCGCATGGTTTGTGGTTCGATTTCTACTCTAATTGGCTTCAAGAAAGGCCAAATGACTAGTCGTCGGCTCGCATACAATAGTCAAGTCAAAGAGGAATATCCAATACAACACGGGTTTTACGAGCAAGGATAATAGTGTTGATATTTGAAGAAATTTCAAGGCTAAATCGGGCAACTCTCTACTACGCGGACTTGTGGTCGAGATTGTGATCCGACTTAACACCATCCTAATTAATCCTAGTGCGGTCCAAGTTCGACAGCAGGTTGTGTGTGCTAAGTGTAGTGCTATGCAATTAAGACATGCACGAAAATATAAATGCACAAATATCGCTTCAATATTTTCGAGAAAATAAACATTTATTACTAAACACCAAACCTGCAAAACAAGGGTTAGCAACGCACAACTCCCTTTATAACTCCCAACTTGCAAAACCATTTAACACTTGAATTGGGAACTTACTTGGGGTCCACGCTGCCAAACAAGATTTTTTCAAGAAATGAAATTTGGCCTAAGTCTACTAAGGTTTATTAAATTTTTCGAAAATTTAATAAAACATGTCCCTAGTGGAGTCGCCAAGCTGTCACGACCTAAATTTCACCAAATCTAAGCCAAAGGATTACTAAGTTAATTAACCTAAATTAACTAACCTAGCTCAGACTCTCCCAAGTTCTACCTAATCGCAACTTAGGTTCATTTAATTTTCAATCAAAGATGTTCAATTTGGAGTTGCCACTAATAATTTCTTCATAGGTTGATTAGAAACCTAAATAAAGTAATGGGAGAATTACTTTATTTTTACGAACCAGAGATTATGAGTTCGATGACTTGATTACGCTAGATATTTATCTAACGCCTTTTCGGTACATTTCATTTTTATGAAAAATCATTGGTAGGCAACTTTATTGGATTTTAACCTAAAGCACTAAGCATAAGTTATCATACAAGTACGTAATCAATGAATAAAAATCCACAAATCAAGTGATAAATGGCACAGAGCACACGCCAAACAATTAAGTTTCCTCTTTTTTATTTTCGCTCTTTTAGGAAAAAGACTAGCCTATATGCAATGCATGAAATTAATCTAAATGCAATAACACAAGAAAATGATATGCAACTATACTACGTGGCATGCTAAATTAATATGCCATTAATATAACTAATATGCAAACTACATGATTAATTAATCTAATTTAAACTAATATACACCTACATGATATGCTTACTAAATGTCATGCAAACTATGTAATATAGTGATTAAATGAACTAATCTAATGACGGGTAAAAATGAATGAACCTAGACTATATGTCGTACAAGATGACATGACATTACTAAACTATGCGACATAAGACAATGACATAATGAATGATATGGCAAATGACATGGCACTATGATGACATGAAAATGGCATGGGATGCAAATGATTTTTATTATTTTCGAAATTAATATTTAATGAAAATAAACTATATAGAAAAGTGAATTTTTTTTATCTAAACTAGGAAATAAAACAATTCTAATTCTAATAAAAATCTATCTTAGAATTCTAATCCTATCTCAAGATACTATCCTATCAAGGAAAGTTATCTTAAAATGTTTTAAAATTCTCTAAAAGATTAAATTGAGATTATCCTAAAAATACTTTGAAAATTCTAATTTAAGATGCAATCTATCTTAAGCATGCAATCTAATCTACAAGAATTTTTTAGAATTTTAAACATGCAAAGATAATAGAAATCAATCGAACAATTCAAATAGGGAAAGTATATAACCAACTTGATATCTCGTAGCTATCTTTAAATTTGATAATTAATCTAAGGGCTTATAGATTAATATATCAAATTTAAAAACTCTCGATAATCGATAATTCACCTAAGGGCTTATAGAAGAAATTAAAGATGAATGCGGTTGCTAAATTGAGGAATAATCCCTAACTTGATCACCTACATCTTGAGGATATGGTCAGATAATGTGATATTCAAAATATCAAATCCACTCATGATAGGAAATTTACCTTGCTTGGAGATAGACTTCCCAAATTTGAACCGGGTCAAAATCTGATCAAAATCTTAAGGCTCGGCTTGGGGATCATGGACGAAGGTTCACTGGAGGCTACAGGACTTCCAGGGGATCACTAGAGCAGCAATGAAGGCAGCGAAACTCGGACCTCTGCTTGGACTTTCGTCGAGCACTTGGTGGGTACTCTATCCAAGGGCCTCCGCAACTTCGTCTTTGACTGGGCTTCGGTTAGGAACACACCTGGGATGATCTAAGACCTTGCTGTATGTCAGAGGGAGTCACCAAAGGGCGAGACAAAAATAGATTGTCGGACAAGCTTTGGTTCGCTAGAAAACATAGCAAACCACTTTGTTTTTGTTTGGTTGGTGATATTGGGATGCCTCCGAGTAGCGATGGTGGTGGCAATGGCTTTCATTTGGATCTCAGCAATAAGAGGGGGCATGTCTAGCTCTCCTAATCACTGAAAAGGGCCGGCGAAAGCTCGGATTTGTGGCTGCACCATGATTATAAAACTAAGCACGAAGCTCTATTTTTCTAGGCTTCTAAGGTTGTAGCTGATCGCTGAGGGGTTTTCTTCGACCCGATCTGTCTCAATGGTGGCTCATCTAGGCAAGAGGGTTGGGGGGAATGAAACTAGGATGTGCCTAGTTCACGTTGGTGGCTCGCCGGAGGGAAGAAATTGCGTGTGGAGGTGGCGCGGTGGCATCGAAGGTGGCTCGAAGAGTGGATTCTCGCCGAGTTCCTTCTCTCTTTCTCTCTCTTTCTCTCTACCTCTCTCTCGAATTTTTAAGCTTGAAAATTCTGATCAAGCCTCCCCCCTTGAATCCCTAGGCATAGCAGCGTTTATATAGAGAAAATCTTTGCTTGCCAAGGGTCTCAAGTTTTGGATATTTATAGTTAGTCCCCCAACTTTCCAATATTTGCAATTCGGCCCCAAGATCGAAATCTTGTTCAATCAGGCGCTTAATTAGCTCGGCCATCCCACTAGATGGGCTTGCTCGAAATTTGGTCTCTCCATGGGCTTATTGTCTCTTTCGGGCTTAATTTTGGCATTTTTCCTGATTAATTATGGATTTTGGCCTATTTCCCAAATAAAAAAAATTAAAGTTGGTTCATTTAATGCTCAAATTAGGCTTCAAAGGCCCTAACAATTCCAATCACCTATCCCCTATGTTTGGCCCAATTTTATAATTAATTTGGCCTAGTCCGTGCATCCAATTTCTGTCCGATTTCACCATCCGATTCGATTTCAAATGCAAATGTATGCAAATTTAATATGTTAAGAATTAATGAAAATAATTCTAACCCTATATGCAAGCTAAATGTAAATGTTTTAATATTTTTGGTAGAAGTCGGGGTTAGTCCCTAATTTTTAATGCAAGTGAATTAACAAAGTTAATTCTAAAAAAGATTATAAAAATGGGGGGTCAAAATTTAGGTGTCAACAGGGGTTAGCTCATTTCGACCAAAAATGAATGTCGATGTCTTCGGGTTCCAAAAATATACCAATGCTTTGACTAAGGAGGTTTGAGGCTAGACGTGGAGATTCCCATTCATCAAAGTCACTTATAATAGTGTTCATTTGGTTGATGTTCGTCCGTGGGAAAGTTTAGCTCGTAAGTTGAGTGCCACAACTTCATTCTCATGGAAGAACTTCTCATTCAAACAAAGTTTGGGTAGCCTTTGTCCAATGTTTCATTTGAAGTTTTGGGAGCTTCCAACTCATCTAATTTACTTGTGATAGTCTTCATTTAGATGATATTTGTCCGTAGGAAAAAATAGATCGCAAGTCGAGGCCATAAGTTCAATCTAATGGAAGAACTTCCCATTCCAATAAAAATTGGATCCTTTTAGGTCCAATGCTTGATCTATAGTTTTGACAACTTAAAAATCAACAAAGTTACTTATAATAGTGTTCATTGAGACGAAATTCATACGTGGGACAGATTAGATCGCAAGTTGAGCGCCACAACTTCATTCTAGTGGAAGAACTTCGCGTTCTACAAAAGATTAGATCCTTTTGGGTCAAATGTTTGATTTACATCTTTGGGAGCTTCCAATTCATCAAAGTTACTTTTAAAAATGTTCATTTAGATGATATTCATCCGTGGTAAATTTTAGATCACAAGCTCAGCGCCGTAACAAAATTCTATTGGAAAAACTTTCCAAGCTAAGAAAGTTTGGATCCTTTTGGGTCTAACGGTTATTTGTTTTTTTTTTTTAGCTTCGAATTCATCTATGTTACTTATAATAGTGTTCATTTTGATGATGTTCCCCCTTGGGAAAAATTAGATCGCATGTCAAGTGCCATAACTTCAAAATATTGGAAGAACTTCCCATTCTGAGAAAGTTCAGGTCCTTTTGAGTCCAATGTTTCATTTGTAGTTTTGAGAGCTTCCAACTCATCTAAGCTACTGAGACTAGTGTTCATTTAGATGATATTCATCCTTGGGAAGGATTACATCGTAAGTGGAG
This sequence comes from Metrosideros polymorpha var. glaberrima, assembly GCA_001662345.2. Taxonomy (NCBI): domain Eukaryota; kingdom Viridiplantae; phylum Streptophyta; class Magnoliopsida; order Myrtales; family Myrtaceae; genus Metrosideros; species Metrosideros polymorpha. The sequence continues at coordinate 10,567,046 of BCNH02000001.1, read as the reverse complement.
TGCCATAACTTCATCCTAGCGGAAGAACTTACCATTCTAAGAAAGTTTGGGTACTTTTGAGTCCAATGTCGGATTTGTAGTGTTGGGAGCTTTCAATTCATCTACGTTACTTATAATAGTGCTCATTTAGATGATATTCGTCCTTGGGAAAAATTAGATGTCACACCCCGGACCATACGAGCGCGATAACATCCCGTTCAACTTCCGTTTCGATTCCGTAACAACCAGGATCCTACGATGGCGGTAATAGTGCGGAATAAAGGATGCATGCGGTAGCGCAAATAACTCCGTACATATGATGAACAAGATGACTAAAAGGATTCATAACATAACCAAAGTCAGTCGAATACGAAAGCGTACAACTTAGGGAAAACCACAACATAGTTCGACGAAAGGGAGGCAGTGACTAGTCCAAAACTACACCTGCTACCCTACAAGGTTAGACAAAAAAAATGCTATAGATGCACCTAGATGTCGGGCTCACCATCGCTAGCATCTTCCTCTTCTCCTTTAGGATCGGACTCGACTTCAGAAGCAACAAGCTCCACGCCTTAGGCATCCACAGCGGGAATAGGTGGAGATGGCTGGCTCGCTTGAACCTTGAAGGTAGGGTTGTACACCTCGCCATCTAGAGGGGCGGGGTCGCACCAACTCGGGATTACACAAAATGGCACATCAAAACTCTTCAGGGGTCCAACCTCCATCCCATTCTCATCACGATAGAACCATGCCTCGTAGGTATGCGGTTTCCAATATGGGTCCCCCTCGTCAACATAGACTATAGTCCCTTTCCTGATGTACGTCTTACCCTCGACCAGGGGATATTCAGTGACTATCGTCTCAAAATCCATCGGCAGTCCATATCACTTAGGCAGCATACTTGTGGTCTAGAGTCTGAAAATGATAAATCCCACGACGGGGTGAGAATAAATCTCAATGAGCCAAACCTAACCCTATGTTAGGACAAAGGTACCTCCAGACTCTTACAACGTGCAAGTTCTAACCCCGAGCATTCACAGGACCAAGAGCTAATAAAACGAAGACATGACATCAGACATTTAAATTTTCAATTCAAAAGCAGTTATTTTTTTTTTTGGTCTGAATTTTCAAAAGCAGTTTACAAGCTACAAGCACTTGATTATGGCTAGGCTTCATTCTTAAGGCATAAAATAATTTTATGATTCACAAACACTGCTTTCCATCCAAAACTCGATTCTCGTTATCCAATCTTCATGATATATAAGTCATAATCTCGCTATCCAACCCTCACTACACGCTTTAGCGCCCGGGCAATAGCATAATATTAATCTTGTCAGCTCATCGGTCCGTGCTATATCGCAAAAGTACTTTCATCAGCTCATCGAGCCATATAATAAGTTATGGGTTCATTAGACCATCGGCTCATCGGGCCATATAATAACTTATCGGTTCATCGGACCATCGACTCATTGGGCCATATAATAACTTATTGGTTCATTGGACCGTCGGTTCATCGGGCCATATAATAAGTAATATGTGGCTTTTACTATATGGCTTTCCTTATAGCCTCTCATAGAGTCGGGATCATTATGATCCAATAACGGCAGTTAGCATTCACTCGCCACACTGACAAATCACCCATAATCACACAAGGCCAAGTATACATAGGCCCTCAATTAACACTTACACAAGCCATTTGATAACCAACATGCAAGAATAGGCCATATACGTCAACTTGCACTCAAGGCATGTCTTACAATCACAACTCACATAATCATTTTGCATGACACAAGATCACATCACTTACATATTCAGTCACCCATGGATCCTCTAGCACCAAATCATACAAGGCTCAACACACAAGACGTTTCCATAAAACTTACAAACATTAAGCACAAAGCACTCCATAAGGCATAACTTCGGTGGTACTGTTCACGCACCCAAACAGCCACTAGATTTCAACAAAACCTAAACCAAACATACTCATAACCATCTAAATATCATTGTCTCAAGCCTACAAGTCATCTAACATGAAAATTCCATATAGTGCAAATTCGGGTCCCTTGCACTCCCACTATGAACAGCCCACAAAAAGTCTCAAAACCACATCCATACTTGTATATTAGTAACCTAGAGTACTAACATAGGTTTAGGGATGACTCACCAAAGATCCAAGCAAGAAAAGTCCCCAAAATCACCCCTAGAGTTCACGACACAAGTTGGTCCGACGGGGTGCTTGGCTTCCAGGGTGAACGGCTGTCACGGGCTGAGGTGGCTTACGGTGGTGGTAGGTGTGGGGCATGATGGTGAGGTGCATGGTGGCTGGTGGTGGACGGCAAGGTGGTGGTGGTGATGACCGAACAAGAGGGGAGAGGGAAGAGAAAAATGAGAGAGGGTGAGGGGAGAGAGTGAAATTCGAAATTATGAGAGGGGAGAGAGAGTGAGGTGGTCTTGAGCTTCATTTTGACTTGTTTGGGAAGCTTTGGTGGGGTTTATGGGGAAAGACAACTATGTGACATGAGGGGGAAGTCTAGTGATGGCTATGAGTGATGGGTTGAGTGACATAAAGTGGGAGAGAGAAAGACAAGAGGTGATGGGTGGCTTAAAAGTAAAAAAAGAGGGCCCACAATATATTACTCTTGTCTTTTATGCAAAAATGTACATTTAAGGCATTAATGCCCTAAAGTTTTGGTGACATAGGGGGGCAAAAATTAAATGTGCTCTCAATTAAAAATCTAAGGAATGAGCCTAAATTGAGGGGTGCAAGGAATTTCCAAATTAATTCCCTTAATCACCGATTTCCAACCTACCTCGGAACAACCCCAAATTCAAAAAGTCTCAACAAGACGATTCCAATGTTTCATTGTCGAAATTCTTGAATGATCGACGTCCAATTTCGAAGTCCAATTCGTGACTAAAATCCATGAATAGTAATTTATGGGCGTCTCGAACTAACGGGTGGCTTTTAGGGTTTTATGCGTATCGACCTATGATCATCGTCACGTTTTAAAGTTATTCGAACCATGGTGACTTTGATTGTCATGTAATTGCGAGGGTCAATCATTGGTTCCAAAGGTCTCGTTCGTTAGAAATCTGGTTTAGGTCAATTCGTGAATTATACTCTGGTTGTACGGAATGACCCGGGGACCAATCATATAATGCTAGCACATCATTCTAAAACCAATCTTTGAACGGCCTCTTATGGCACAGGATGTTCCCTCGGCAATCCTTATGCTCAAGTTGTTAATCCAAGGTCGAGTTCTTTGGTCCACGTATTTAATTCCTCGTTAGCCTTTCCCCTTGGGTTAGTTAACTTAAGAGTGTTCAATTCTGAGCGAGATTTATTGAAATACGTCGATTGATATTTCATTCATTCATAAGCTTCAAAATGGGTCGAAATGCAAAATGTCACATTAGATCACAAGTTGAGTGCCATAACTTCATTCTAATGGAAAAACTCCCCATTCTAAGATTGTTTAGGCCGTTTTGGGTCCAATTTTGGATTTGTAGTTTTGGGCCCAATTCGTCTAAGTTACTTGGAATAGTTTTCATTTAGATGATATTCCTCCTTGGGTAAGACTAGATCGCAAGTCGAGCTCCACAACTTCATTCTAATGGAATAACCCATTCTAAGAAAGTTTGGATCGTTTGGGGTCCAACATTCAATTTGTAGTTTTGGGAGCTTCCGATTCATCAAAGTTTGTTATAATAGAGTGTTAATTTCGTTGATATTCATCCTTGGGAATATTTAGATTGTAAGTTGAGCACCCTGCCTTCATTCTAATGGAAGCGCTTCCTATTCTTAGAATGTTTGGATTGTTTTGTGTCCAATGTTTCATTTATAGTTTTGGGAGCTTCCAATTCATCTAAGTTACTTATAATCGTGTTTCATTTAGATGGTATTTGTCCCTAGGAAGATTAGATCACAAGTTGAGGCCATAACTTCAATCTAATCAAAGAACTTCTCATTCCAAGAAAGACTGGATCCTTTTAGGTTCAATGTTTGAATTGTAGTTTTGGGAACTTCAAAATCAACAAAGTTACTTATAATAGTGTTCACTTAGAGGAAATTCGAACGCGAGAGAGATTAGATCACAAGTTGAGCACCATAACTTCGTTCAAATGGAAGAACTTCTCGTTCTAAGAAAGATTAGATCCTTTTGGGTCCAATGTTTGATTTGTTATTTTGGGAGCTTCCAATTCATCAAAGTTACCTATAATAGTGTTCATTTAGATGATATTCATTCGTGGGAAAGTTCAGACCACAAGTTTAGCGCTATAACAAAATTCTAAAGGAAGAACTTTTCGTTCTGAGAAAGTTTGGATCATTTTGGGTCCGACACTTAATTTGTTGTTGCGGGAGCTTCCAATTCATCTAAGTTACTTATAATATTGTTCATCTAAATGATATCCCTCCTTGGGAAAGATTGAGTCGCAAGTCGAGTGCCACAACTTCATTCTAATGGAAGAACTTCTCATTCCAACAAAGTTTCGGTCCTTTTGAGTCCAATGTTTGATTTATAGTTTTGAGAGCTTCCAACTCATCTAATTACTTAGAATAGTGTTCATCTAGATGATATTCATCCTTGGGAAAGATTAGATTGCAAGTGGAGTTCCATAACTTCATTCTGACGAAAGAACTTCCCGTTCTAAGAGAGTTTGGGTACTTTTGCGTCCAATGTTGGATTTATAGTTTTGGGAGCTTTCAATCCATCTAGGTTACTTATAATAGTGTTTATTTAGATTATGTTTGTACTTGGGAAAGATTAGATCGCAAGTTAAGCGCCATAATTCATCGTTCAAAGAATGGTTTTAGAACGATTTGCTAGTGTTATATGATTGGTCCACGGGTGATTCCGTACAACCAGAGTATAATTCGCAAATTGACCTAAACCAGATTTCTAATGAACGCGACCTTTCGAACCAACGATTGACGCTCGCAATTACATGACAATCAAAGTCCCTATGGTTCAAACAACTTTAAAACGTGACCATGATCACGGGTTGATACGCGTAAAACCCTAAAAGCCACCCGTTTGTTCGAGACGCCTTGAAGTTACTATTCATGGATTTTAGTCATGAATTGGGCTTCAAAATTGGACGTCGATCATTCCAGAATTTCGACAATGAAACATTGGAATCGTCTCGTCGAGACTTTTTGAATTTGGGGTCGTTCCGAGGTAGGTTGGAAATTGGTGATTAGGGGAATTAATTTGGAAATTCCTTGCACCCCTCAATTTAGGCTCATTCCTTAGATTTTTGATTGAGAGCACATTTAATTTTTGGCCTCCCCCCTATGTGACCGAAACTTTAGGGCATTAATACCTTAAATGTGCATTTTTTGCATAAGAGACGAGTGAGATATTGTGGGCACTCTTCTTTGACTTTTAAGCCACCAATCACTTCCTGTCTTTCTCTCTCCCACTTTATGTCACTTAACCCATCACTCATAGCCATCATCACTAGACTTCCCCTTATGTCACATAGTTGTCTTTCCCCATAAACCCCATTAAAGCTTCCCAAACAAGCCAAAATCAAGCTCAAGACCACCTCATTCTCTCTCCCCTCTCATAATTTCGAATTTCACTCTCTCCCACTCACCCTCTCTCTCATTTTTCTCTTCCCTCTCCTCTCTTGTTCGGTCATCACCACCACCACCTTGCCATCCACCACCAGCCACCATGCACCTCACCATCACGCCCCACACCTACCACCACCGTGAGCCACCTCAGCCCGTGACCGCCGTGCACCACCGTTCGCCCGGGAGGCCAAGGACCCCATCGGATCAACTTGTGTCGTGAGCTCTAGGAGTGATTTTGGGGACTTTTCTTGCTTGGATCTTTGGTGAGTCATCCCTCAACCTATGTTAGTACTCTAGGCTACTAATAGACAAGTATGGATGAGGTTTTGAGGCTTTTGTAGGCTGTTCATAGTGGGAGTGCAAGGGACCCGAATTTGCACTGTGTGGGATTTTCATGTTGGATGACTTGTAGGCTTGAGATGATGATATTTAGGTGGTTATGAGCATGTTTGGTTTAGGTTTTGTTGAAATCTAATGGCTGTTTGGGTGCGTGAACAGTACCACCGAATTTATGCCCTATGGAGTGCTTTGTGCTTAATGTTTGTATGTTTTACGGAAATGTCTTGTGTGTTGGGCTTTATGTGATTTGGTGCTAGATGGTCCATGAGTGATCGAATATGTAAGTGATGTGATCTTGTGTCATGCAAAATGATTATGTGAGTTGTGGTTGTAAGACATGCCTTGAGTGCAAGTTGATGTATATGGCCTATTCTTGCATGTTGGTTGTCAAATGACTTGTGTAAGTGTTAATTTAGGGCCTATGTATACTCAGCCTTGTGTGATTATGGGTGATTTATCAGTGTGGCGAGTGAATGCTAAATACCGATATTGGATCATAATGATCCCGACTTTATGAGAGACTATAAGGAAAGCCATATAGTAAAAGCCACATATTAATTATTATGTGGCCCGATGAGTCGACGGTCCGATGAGCCGATGAAAGTACTTTTGCGATGTAGTGCGGACCGATGAGCCGACAAGATTAATATTATGCTGTAGCCCAAGCGCTAGAGCGCGTAGTGATTATTGGATAGCGAGATTATGACTTATATGTCATGAAGGTTAGATAACGAGATTATGACTTATATGTCATGGTGGTTGGATAACGAGAATCGAGTTTTGGATAGAAAGCACTGTTTGTGAATCATTGAATTATTTTATGCCTTAGGAACGAAGCCTAGCACTAATCAAGTGCTTGTGACCTTGTAAACTACTTTTGAATTGAAAATTTAAATGTCTGATGTCGTGTCTTCGTTTTATTGGCTCTTGGTCCTATGAATGCTCGGGTTAGAGCTTGCACGTTGTAAGAGTCTGGAGGTACCTTTGTCCTAGCGTAGGGTTAGGTTTGGCTCACTGAGATTTATTCTTACCCCATCGTAGGATTTATCATTTTCAGATTCTAGACCATAAGTATGCTGCCTAAGCATTATGGAGTGCCGATGGATTTTGAGACGATAGTCACTAAATACCCCCCGGTCGAAGGTAAGACGTACATCCGAAGAGGGACTATAGTATATGTTGACGGGGGAGACTCTTATTAGAAACCGCATACCTATGAGGCATGGTTCTATCGTGATGAGAATGGGATGGAGGTTGGATCCCTGAAGGGTTTTGATGTGCCATTTTGTGTAATCTCGGATTGGTGCGACCCCGCCCCTCCAGATGGTGAGATGTACAACCCTACCTTCAAGGTTCAAGCGAGCCAGCCGTCTCCACAAGTTCCTGTCGCGGATGCCCAAGGTGTGGAGCCTGTTGCTTCTAAAGTCGAGTCCGACCCTGAAGAAGAAGAGGAAGATGCTAGTGATGGCGAGCCCGACGTCTAGGTGCATCTGTAGCATCTTTTTGTCTAACCTCGTAGGGTAGCAGGTGTAGTTTTGGACTAGTGACTGTCTCCCTTTCGTCGAACTATGTTGTCGTTTTCGTATTCGACTAACTTTGGTTATGTTATGAATCCTTTTAGTCCTCTTGTTTTTCATATGTACGGAGTTATTTGCACTAACTCATGCATCCTTTATTCCGCACTATTGCCGCTGTCGTAGGATCCTGGTTGTTACGGAATCAAAACGAAAGTTGAACGGGATGTTATCGTGCTTGTATGGTCCGGGGCAAGACAACCACCAAGGCTTAAAGGAAATTCCACTGGCCAAGGACAAAGAACTGTTTGATTCACCACCAACGACGTTAGATAAATAATTGAAATAATTCAACTCTTAAAGAGGAATTTTCATTCATTCAACCAGTATGCTTACAAAGGAGAATACGCCTCATTATATAGAGGAGTTACTACGTAGGAAATAGATTCAGAATTGAAAGCAACATTAAAGACACATGGGAAACTAGAAAGAAGACCTAACCAGAAATAGCATTAAAGGCATAGGAATTAAGGAATGCAATAAAAGACATGGGGACTAGGAGTCATGACTCTTCAGCCTTCAAAATTCGTCCACCAACAATGACCAGCGGATAACTACTTGAAAAGAGCATTAAATCACCAAGGAACTTGTACCAAATAACTCCCTTTGATATATCATCGATCAGCAACAAATTTTGACATATAATCCATCGAATCAGTAACTTAAGTTGGTATCATCATTCCTTAACCCATTAAAGCAAGTTGTAACCGAAGTTAGTCTTGGCTTGAATAAATACTGAAAGTGTTTGTTTTGTCAAAGGAATCAGCTTGAGACTTAAGGACTGATCAATAGTCTCGAATGCTCCTGTATCACTTATAATAGTGCTCATTTGGATGACATTCGTCCTTGGGAAAGATTGGATCGCAAGTTCACGCAATCACTTCAATCTAATGGAAGAACTTCCCATTCTAAGAACGTTTGGGTCTTTTTTTGGGTCCAATGTTGGGTTGTTGATTTGGCAATCGAGTTCCATAACATCATTCTGATCAAAGAACTTCTCATTCTAAGAAAGTTTGGATCATCTTGGGTCCAGTGTTTGATTTGCGATTTTGGGAGCTTCCAACTCATCAAAGTCACTTATGATAGTGTTCATTTGGTTGATGTTCATCCGTGGGAAAATTTAGATCATAAGTTGAGCACGACAACTTCATTCTCATGGAAGAACTTCCTGTTCAAAGAAAGTTTGGATTGCCTTTGTCCAATGTTTCATTTGTAGTTTTTGGAGCTTCCAACTCATCTAATTTACTTATGATAGTGTTCATCTAGATGATACTTGTCCGTAGGAAAGAACAGATCGCAAGTCAAGGCCATAACTTCAATCTAATCGAAGAACTTCCCATTCCAAGAAAGAGTTGATCCTTTTAGGTCTAGCGTTTAATCTGTAGTTTTGGGAACTTCAAAATCAACAAAGTTACTTATAATTGTTCATTTAGACGAAATTTGTATGTGGGATAGATTAGATCGCAAGTTGAGCGCCACAACTTAATTCTAGTGGAAGAACTTCCCGTTCTATGGAAGATTTGATCCTTTTGGGTCAAGTGTTTGATTTGCAGTTTTGGGAGCTTCCAATTCATCGAAGTTACTTATAATAGTGTTCATTTAGATCATATTCATCTGTGGTAAAGTTTAGACCGCAAGTTCAGCGCCGTAACAAAATTCTAATGGAGGAACTTTCCAAGCTAAGAAAGTTTGGATCCTTTCGGGTCTAATGGTTAATTTGTTTTTTTTTTTTTAGCTTCAAATTCATCTAAGTTACTTATAATAGTGTTCATTTAGATTATATTTCTCCTTGGGAAAGATTAGATCGCGAGTCGAGTGCCATAACTTCATACTAATGGAAGAACTTCCCATTATGAGAAAGTTCAGGTCCTTTTGAGTCCAATGTTTCATTTGTAGTTTTGAGAGCTTCCAACTCATCTAAGCTACTTAGATTAGTGTTCATTTGGATGATATTCATCCTTGGAAAAGATTAGATCGTAAGTGGAGTGCCATAACTTCATCCCAATGGAAGAACTTACCATTCTAAGAAAGTTTGGGTACTTTTGAGTGCAATGTCGGATTTTTAGCATTGGGAGCTTACAATTCATCTAGGTTATTTATAATAGTGTTCATTTAGATGCTATTCATCATTGGGAAAAATTAGATCACAAGTTGAGTGCCATAAATTCATTCTAATGGAAGAACTTCCTATTTTAAGAACGTTTGGATCGTTTTGGATTTGTAGTTTTGGGAGCTTCCAATACATCTAAGTTACTTTGAATAGTTTTGATCTTTTAGAAGGACGACCCCACAAACCCTTCTAATTGTTCATCATTAATAGTCTCGGGCACATGGACTTCAATAAGGATCTTTAATAGTGCACTCTTGTGCTTATCCGATGACTTAAGCAAATCCAGTAAAGATATCTAAGTGGGCATTTCCCTCATTTGGTTTACAACCTAAAATTCGCTAGTCTTTATCATGGCTAAGAATTGCTTCATGTCCTCGGTCACGGCCTTCTTTTCTACTCCGGTATTGGGTTGATAGCATCGTCCGTATTTTGTCACGGCATCAACACTACTCGATCCATAGTCTAGTGGTATGGCCTAAGTATCAAAGAATATTTTTGGTTCGTCTTCAAGAAGAGATAGCTCAATCACAACGGGAGTTACAATATCATCCAAAACTCAACGGACTCGAAGTCTTCAACCAATAAATCAATGATAACAAGTTCTAATCCTTCCATCTCGAATTCATATGAACCTTCGTCATTGGTCAAATCTATTACAATGGGCATCAACATAGCCACCATCTCGTCATCTTACTTGGTGGGAGTAATGTCATCCATACCACCCCATCCGTCAGGGATGATATCCTTAGGATCGATGTAAAAACTTGGGGGAGGTGTGTAGTTGACGTTGAAATCATATTTCTCGCTCGATTGCCCTAAGGTATCAAATACTTCACCATCTTTGCGAGCTAACTCCATGAATTCATGGTCCCAATGATTCATTTCCTTGTCCGATTTAAAATCAAAGATAATTCCCTCGTCGTCCCCCATGTTTGGCAACTCTACATCTTCTTCATCTTCCACCACAAACGGAGGTTCTACTACTTCGGCTTCAAGCTCATTGTTGTAAGCTCCCATTGCTTCAAACTCCTTAACGATCTCACATACGAAGTCTTTAGAAGATAGGTCGATTTTGGCAGATAACATCATCATGTCCATTTCTTCTTCTCCAACATGTCAGATTACTCCCATATCAATCATCATGGAAATGCATTTCATCTTGTCATCCATGGTTATGTCACCTCCTTCCTGGTAATGTCCGGCTAGCGACAAAATTTCATGTAACTTGGCGACATCAACCATGAAAGCATATTTATCCCCATTCATATCGTCTGAGATCATATTCACACCTTCAGGGCGATTAGGCAACGGATTTTGTTGCACATTTGGTACAGCATTCTTGAAGGATAGGATCCCCTTGTGACTAAGATTTTAAACTTTGTTCCTCAAGGCGAAACAATTGTCGGTGCTATGCCCCTTTTCACCCATGTCGTAGGCGCATGTCTTGGTGGCGTTAAACTTGGCAAACTTCGGGGAATTGTCACGCGGCACTTCTTTTGCAACCATCCTCCTTTTGAGTAACATTGGCAAGAGTTTAGACAATGGTCTAGGTAACGGAGAGAATTTGTGGCGCCCCAGAACATCACACGCTACACGTGTCCTTACCTTTTTATGTTTAATACTTTAAAATTATTTTTGCATGCGGAAGCAAATAACATCAATACCACATAGCACGAGCAATCACAATAAGTCAAGTTACATAATTAAGATATGCTTCATTAGTAATTTCAATCATCTTCCAAGTTTTAATACAACGCCTAAAAGACAACTAATTACATCGCATTAACTCTAGGAAGAAGGTTCGGCTCCAAGGTTTCTACTCCACGCGTCTACTCTCAAAAGACCATACCTGCGTATGCCCATTCACTAAACTACAGGTCAATCACTTCACCCAGTGAAGTCTCGTTGTCGGTGTACATGCCTAGAGGACCATCAAAACCTCTTAGTGGTCCCACCATCTCCCCATCATTAGTATGCATATATACCAGACAATGTACCTATGGGCGATCCATTCCGAAAGTCCTACATCAACCCATATAATAGACTTGCATCTAACATAAACTATGTCCGAACTAGGTATGACTATATCTTCTATAACAGCATTGAACTGGACAAGAGCTCCGAACATAGGTGGTGCGAATGGTGGAGGTGGTACAGGATCCATCCTACATGTCTGAAAAAAAAAATAAAGGAATGAGCCAAGGCCCAGTCAATAAAATCTCTAATTCTAAGAAAGGAAAATCCACCCACTATCACGCCCCAGACCATATGAGCGCGATAACATCCCGATCGATTCTCGTTTTGATTCCGTAACAACCAGGATCCTACGACGGCAACAAATAGTGCAGAATAAAGGATGCAAGCAGTAGCGCAAATAACTCCGTACATATGACAAACAAGATGACCAAAACGATTCATAACATAACCAAAGTCAATCGAATATGAAAGCGTACAACTTAGGGAGGGCGACGACATAGTTCGATCAAAAAGGGAGACTGTCACTAGTCTAGAGCTACACTTGCTATTCTACGCGGTTACCCAAAAAGATGCCACAGATGCACCTAGACGTTGGGCTCGCCATCACTAGCAGTTTCTTCTTCATCAGGGTCGGACTCGACTTCAGTATCGACAGGCTCCACGACTTAGGCATCTACAACGGGAACAGGTGGAGGTGGCTGGCTCGCTTGAACCTTGAAGGTAGGGTTATACACCTCACCATCCGGAGGGGCGGTGTCGCACCAACCCGGGATTACATAAAATGGCACATCAAAACCCTTCAGGGGTCCAACTTCCATCCCATTCTCATCACGATAGAACCATGCCTCGTAAGTATGCACTTTCCAAATAGGGTCCCCCTTGTCAACAAAGACTACAGCCCCTTTCCTGATGTACGTCTTACTCTCGACCGGGGGGTATTCAGTGACTATCGTCTCAAAATCCATCGGCACTCCATAACGCTTAGGCGGCATACTTATGGTCTGGGGTCTGAAAATGGTAAATCCCATGACGGGGTGAGAATAAATCTCAATGAGCCAAACCTAACTCTACGCTAGGACAAAGGTACTTCCAGACTCTTACAACGAGGAAGTTCTAATCGCGAGCATTCACAAGACCAAGAGAGTGACATTCCGAATTTCGACCCATTTCGAAACTTATGAATGGATGAAATATCAATCGATGTATTTCAGTAAATCTCACTCAGAATTGATCACTCTTGAGTTAACTAACCCAAGGGAAAAGGCTAACGAGGAATTAAGTACGTGGACCAAAGAACTCGACCCTAGATTAACGACTTGACCATAAGGATTGTCGAGGGAACATCCTGTACCATCATAGGTCGTTCAAAGATTGGTTTTAGAACGATTTGCTAACGTTATATGATTGGTCCGCGGGTGTTTTTCGTACGACTAGAGTATAAGTTGCAAATTAACCTAAACCAGACTTCTAACGAACGCGACCCTCGGTTTAGGTTCGAATAACTTTAAAACGTGACGGTGATCACGAGTCGATACGCGTAAAACCCTAAAAGCCACCCGTTAGTTCGAGATGCCTTGAAATTACTATTCATGGATTTTAGTCACGAATTCGACTTCGAAATTAGACGTCGATCATTCGAGAATTTCGACAATGAAACATTGGAATCATCTCATCGAGACTTTTTGAATTTGAGGTCGTTCCGAGGTAGGTTGGAAATAGGTGATTAAGGGAATTAATTTGGAAATTCCTTGCACCCCCGAATTTAGGCTCATTCCTTAGATTTTTTTTAATTGATGGCCCCCCTATGTGACCGAAACTTTAGGGCATTAATGCCTTAAATGTGCATCTTTGTATAAGAGACAAGAGTGAGATTTTTGTGGGCCCTCTTCTTTGACTTTTAAGCCACCCATCACCTCTTGTCTTCCTCTCTCCTACTTTATGTCACTCAACCCATCACTCATAGCCTTCTCTAGACTTTCCCTCATGTCACATTGTTGTCTTTCCCCATAAACCCCACCAAAGCTTCCCAAACAAGCCAAAATGAAGTTCAAGACCACCTCATTCTCTCTCTCTCTCTCTCATAATTTTGAATTTCACTCTCTCTTTCACTCACTCTCTCTTATTTTTCTCATGCCTCTCCCTTCTTGTTCGGCCACCACCTTGCCATCCACACCTACCACCACCGAGAGCCACCTCCGCTCGTGACCGCCGTTCGCCCGAGAAGCCGAGGACCCCGCTGGACCAACTTGTTCCGTGAGCTCTATGGGTGATTTGTGGGTCTTTTCTTGCTTGAATCTTTGGTGAGTCATCCCTAAACCTATGTTAGTACTCTAGGTTACTAATAGATAAGTATGGATGATGTTTTGAAGCTTTTTGTGGGCTGTTCATAGTGAGAGTGGAAGGGACCCGAATTTGCACTATATGAGATTTTCATGTTTGATGACTTGTAGGCTTGAGATAATGATATTTAGGTGATTATGAGTATGTTTGGTGTAGGTTTTACTGAGATTTAGTGGCTGTTTTGGGCGAGTGAACAGTACCACCAAATTATGCCCTATGGAGTGCTTCGTACTTAATGTTTGTAAGTTTTATGGAAATGTCTTGTGTGTTGAGCTTTATGTGATTGGGTGCTAGATGGTCCATGAGTGACTGAATATGTAAGTGATGTTATCTTGTGACATGCAAAAATATGATTATGTGAGTTGTGATTGTAAGACATGCCTTGAGTGCAAGTTAATGTATATGGCCTATTCTTGCATGTTGGTTATCAAATGGCTTGTGTAAGTGTTAATTGAGGCCTATGCATATTCGGCCGTGTGTGATTATGGGTGAATTGTCTATGTGGCGAGTGAACGCTAAATGCCGATATTGGATCATAATGATCCCGGCTTTATGAGAGGCTATAAGGAAAGACGTATAGTAAAAGCCACATATTACTTATTATAGGGCCCGATGAGCCAACTGTCCGATGAACCGATAAGTTATTATATGGCCCGATGAGCCGACAAGATTAATATTATGCTATGGCCCGGGTGCTAAAGCGCGTAGCGAGGGTTGGATAGCGTGATTATGACTTATATGTCATGAAGGTTGGATAATGGGAATTGAGTTTTGGATGGAAAGCACTGTTTGTGAATTATTGAATTATTTTATGCCTTAAGAACGAAGCCTAGCCCTAATCAAGTGCTTGTGAGTTTGTGAATTGCTTTTGAATTGAAAATGTGAATATCTGATGTCGTGTCTTCGTTTTGTTAACTCATGGTCCTGTGAATGCTTATGGTTAGAACTTGCATGTCGTACAAGTCTAGAGGTACCTTTGTCCTAGCATAGGGTTAGCTTTGGCTCACTGAGATTTTTTCTCACCCCGTCATGGGATTTACCATTTTCAACCATTTTCAGACCTTAGACCATAAGTATGCTGCCGAATCGTTGTGGAGTGCCAATGGATTTTGAGACGTTAGTCACTGAATATCCCCCGGTCGAGGGTAAGACGTACATCAAGAAGGGGACTGTAGTGTTTGTTGACAAGAAGGGGGACCCTCTTTGGAAAGTGCAAATGTGCGAGGCATGGTTCTATCGGGATGAGAATGGGATTGAGGTTGGACCCCTGAAGGGTTTTGATGTGCCATCTTATGTAATCCCGGGTTGGTGCAACCCCACCCCTCTGGATGGTGAGGTGTATAACCCTACCTTCAAAGGTTCAAGCGAGCCAGCCGCCTCCACTTGTTCCTACCGTGGATGACCAAGTCGTGGAGCGTGTCGATACTGAAGTCGAGTTCGATCGTGATGAAAAAGAAGTTGCTAGTGATGACGAGCCTAATGTCTAGGTGCATCTGTGGCATCTTTTGGCTAGCCGCGTAGAGTAGCAATTGTAGTTTGGACTAGTGACTGTCTCTCTTTCGTTAAACTATGTTGTCGTTTTTCCTAAGTTGTACGCTTTTGTATTCAACCGACTTTGGTTATATTATGAATCCTTTCAGTCATCTTGTTTTACATATGTACAGAGTTATTTGCGCTACTGCATGCATCCTTTATTCCGCACCATTGCCGCCGTCGTAGGATCATGGTTGTTACGGAATTGAAACAGAAGTCGATCGGGATGTTATCGCTCTTGTACGGTCCGGGGCATGACAAAGAGTTAATAAAATGAAGACACGACATCAGACATTTACATTTTCAATTCAAAAGCAATTTACAAACTCATAAGCACTTGATTAGGGCTATGCTTCGTACTTAAGGCATAAAATAAATCCATGATTCACGAATGGTGTTTTCCATCCAAAACTCAATTCTCGTTATCCAACCCTCACTACGCGCTTTAGAGCCCGGGCCATAGCATAATATTAATCTTGTCGGCTTATCGATTCTCGCTATTTCGTAAAAGTACTTTCATCGGCTCATCGAGCCATATAATAACTTATCGGTTCATTGGACCGTTGGCTCATCAGGCCATATAATAACTTATCGGTTCATTGGATCACCGGCCCATCGAGCCATATAATAAGTAATATGTGGCTTTTACTATACGGCTTTTCTTATAGCCTCTCATAAAGTCGGCATCATTATGATCCAACATCGGCATTTAACATTCACTCACCATACTTACGAATCACCCATAATCACACAAGGCCGAGTATACATAAACCCTCAATTAACCAACATGCATGAATAGGCCATATACATAAACTTGCACTCAAGGCATGTCTTACAACCACAATTCACATAATCATTTTGCATGACACATGATAACATCGCTTACATATTCGGTCACCCATGGACCATCTAGCACCGAATCACACAAAGCCTAACACATAAGACATTTCCATAAAACTTACAAACATTAAGCACAAAGCACTCCATAGGGCATAAATTCGGTGGTACTGTTCACACATCCAAACAGCCACTAGATTTCAAAAAAACCTAAACCAAACATGCTCATAACCACCTAAATATCATTATCTCAAGCTTACAAGTCATCCAACATGAAAATCCCATATAGTGCAAATTCGGGTCCCTTGCACTCCTACTATGAAGAGCCCACAAAAAGCCTTAAAACCTCATCCATACTTGTCTATTAGTAACCTATTGTACTAACATAGGTTTAGGGATGACTCACCAAAGATCCAAGCAAGAAAAGTCCCCAAAATCACCACTAGAGCTCACGGCACAAGTTGGTCCGGCGGGGTCAGCTTCTTAGGCAAACGGTGGTGCACGGCTGTCACGAGCGGAGGTGTCCCATGGTGGTGGTAGGTGTGGATGGCAAGGTGGTGGTGGTGGCCGAACAAGAGGGAAGATGGAAGAGAAATATGAGAGAGTGAGTGGAAGAGAGTGGAAATTCGAAATTATGAGGGGGGAGAGAGAATGAGGTGGTCTTGAGATTCCTTTTGGCTTGTTTGGAAAGCTTTGGTGGGGTTTATGGGGAAGGTAACTATGTGACATGAGGGAAAGTCTAGTGATGGCTATGAGTGACATAAAGTAAGAGAGAGAAAGACAAGAGGTGATGGGTGGCTTAAAAGTCAAAGAAGAGGGCCCACAAAAATCTCACTCTTGTCTCTTATGCCAAAATGCACATTTAAGGCATTAATGCGCTAAAGTTTCGATCAGATAGGGGGGCCAAAAATTAAATGTGCTCTCAATTAAAAAGAAGGAATGAGCCTAAATTCAGGGGTGCAAGGAATTTCCAAATTAATTCCCTTAATCACCGATTTGCAATCTACCTTGGAACAACCCCAAATTCAAAAAGTCTCCACGAGACGATTCCAAAGTTTCATTGTCGAAATTCTTGAATGATTGACGTCTAATTTCAAAGTCCAATTCGTGACTAAAATCCATGAATAGTAATTTCAGGGCGTCTTGAACTAAGGAGTGGCTTTTAGGGTTTTATGCGTATCGACCCATGATCACCGTCACGTTTTAAAGTTATTCAAACCATGACAACTTTGATTGTCATGCAATTGCGAGGGTCAATCATTGGTTCCAAAGGTCACGTTTGTTAGAAATTTGGTTTAAGTTAATTCGCAAATTATACTCTTATCGTACGAAATAACTTGCGGATTAATCATATAACGCTAGCAAATCGTTTTAAAACCAATCTTTGAATGGCCTATGATGGCACAGGATGTTCCCTCGGCAATTCTTATGGTCAAGTCGTTAATCTAGGGTCGAGTTTTTTGGTCCACGTACTTAATTCCTCATTAGCCTTTCCCCTTGGGTTAGTTAACTCAAGAGTGATCAATTATGAGTGAGATTTACTGAAATACATCGATTGATATTTCATTTATTCATAAGCTTCGAAATGAGTTGAAATTCAGAATGTCACAACTCTTCCCCCTTTACAAAAATTTTGTCCTTGAAATTTACAACAAAACCAATCAATAAAAAAGATGGGGGTGCTGGCGTCTCATCGCTTCCTCGCTTTCCTAGGTAGCGCCTTATGTTCCATGATGCTCCTATATCACCTTTACTAACGGAATCGTCTTTTTCCTCAGGACTTGTTCTTTCTTGTCCTCGATTCTGACTGGCCTTTCTACATACGATACCTTATCGTCCACTTCAATGACTTAATGATCCAGCACATGAGTTGGATCCGGTTCGTACTTTCTCAGCATCGACACATGGAATACGTTATGAACCTGCGACAGATTTGGTGGCAAGGCGAGACGATAGGCCAAGGTTCCGATTCTTTCCAATATTTCGAAAGAACCTACGTACCTCGGACTTAGCTTTCCTTTCTTTCCAAATCGAGATAGTCCTCGCAGTGGCGACACTTTCAGAAAAACATGATCTCCCACTTGGAATTCCAAAGGCCTATGCTGTTTATTGGCATAACTTTTCTGGCGACTCTAAGCTGTCTTAAGTCTTTCTCGAATGATCTTTATCGCCTCGACTGACTGCTCAACTAATTTCGAGCCCGTTATGCTTCTTTCTCCAACCTCATCCCAGCATATCGGTGTTTTGCAAGCTCTACCATACAATGCCTTGAATGGCACCATTCTGATACTCTGCTGATAACTGTTATTGTAGGCGAACTCAACTAGATGCAACTGCTCTTCCCATCCACCTTTGAAATCTATAACACACGCTCTTAACATGTCCTCGAGTGTTTGAATTGTCCTTTCAGATTGTCCATCGGTTTGAGGATGATATGCCGTACTAAACTGCAACTTGGTCACCATCGCACCCTGAAGACTTTCCCAGAAAGTCGCAGTGAACTTCGGATCTCTGTCTAACGTAATCGTCACTGGTACCCCATGAAGACGTAGTATGTGACACATATACAATTCGGCATACCTATCCATTGCGAAATCCTTTCGCACAGCCAGGAAATGTGCAGACTTGGTCAATCTATCCACAATTACCCAAATCGAGTCTTGACCTCTTTGGCTTCTCGGTAAACCCATAACAAAATCCATTGTGATATGTTCCCATTTCCATTCAGGAATCTCTAGCAACATACCACCGGGCTTACAATGCTACGCTTTCACCTACTGACACATCAAGCACTTAGCTACGTGTGTAGCTACGTCTACTTTCATCCCATTCTACCAATAGTGTTGATGCAGATTCTGATACATTTTGGTGCTACCCGGATGGATGCTATAACTACTCCTGTGAGCTTCCGATAACATCTTTTCCTTAAGTTCCTCGTCATTGGGTACGCACAGTCGCCCACGAAACTTCAAGATCCCATCTTCTAACACTTGAAAGTCGAGTTTTCTCTTATCTGTATCCATTCCCAATATCTTCTGAATGTTAGGGTCTATAGATTGCAATGCCTTAATCCTTTCCTGAATCTCCGGTTCAACTTTCAATGTTGTCATCAGCTTAGACAATTGGCAAACCTCCAACTTGAATGATGAATCCCGTATTCCTCCCATCAGGGTCCATTCTTTAACCATCAAATGTGCGATGCTTGATTTTTTACTAAGGGCATCCGCTACTTTATTTGCTTTCCCAAGGTGATACAGGATATCACAATCATAATCCTTAAGCAGCTCTATCCATCGACGTTATCTCATGTTCAGCTCTTTTTGGGAAAACAGGTACTTCAAACTCTGATGATCTGTGTAGATCTAAAACCTTTCTCCACATAGATAATGCCTCCAAAATTTTAAAGCAAAGATGATCGCTACAAGTTCTAAGTCTTGCGCGGGGTAATTCATCTCATGAGGTCTTAACTGTCGCGATGTATAAGCAACAACTCTTCCATGCTACATTAATACGCATCCTAATCCCTTTAGCAATGCGTCACTATAGATCTCATAACCTTCAGGACCAGAAGGAATAGTCAATATCGGCACGGTCATCAATCTATGCTTAAGCACTTGAAAGCTCCTTTTGCACTTATCCATCCATTCAAATCGCGTTTTCTTCTTACTTAACCTTGTCAACGGAGTAGCTATCGAGGAGAACTTTTCCACGAACCTTATGTAATAGCTTGCCAATCCTAGAAAATTTCGAACTTCGGTAACTGTCGTCGGTCTTGGCCAATTCATTGTTGCATCAATCTTTGAAGGATCTACTAAGATCCCATCTCTAGATACTACATGACCAAGGAATGCTACCTTATGTAGCCAGAATTCGCACTAGCTAAATTTAGCGTAAAATAAGTGTTCTCTTAAGATCCGTAGGACAATCCTCAAGTGTTGCTCATGTTCTTCATGACTCATCGAGTAAATCAAGATATCATCTATGAAGACGATAATGAACTAATCTAGATACTCCTTGAATACTCGGTGCATCAAATCCATGAATGCGGCTGGAGCATTGGTCAGTCCAAACGGCATAACCGTAAACTCATAATGCCCATATCTCGTCCTAAATGCCGACTTCGATATATCCTCCTTTTTTATCCTCAACTGATGGTAACCCGTCCATAAATCGATCTTGGAGAATACTGATGCTCCTTGTAACTAATCGAACAAGTCGTCTATCCTAGGCAATGTATACTTGTTTCTAATGGTCACCTGATTCAATTGCCTATAGTCAATGCACATACGCAATGTGTGACATTCTAAATTTCGACCCATTTCGAAGCTTATGAATGAATGAAATATCAATCTATGAATTTCAGTAAATCTTGCTCAGAATTGATCACTCTTGAGTTAAGTAACCCATGGGGAAAGGCTAACGAGGAATTAAGTACGTGGACCAAAGAACTCGACCCTAGATTAACGACTTGACCATAAGGATTGCCGAGGGAACATCCTGTGCCATCATAGGCCGTTCAAAGATTGGTTTTAGAATGATTTGCTAGCATTATATGATTGGTCCGCGGGTGATTCCATACAACCAAAGTATACTTTGTGAATTAACCTAAACCAGATTTCTAACAAACGCGACCTTTAGAACCAACAATTGACCCTTGCAATTACATGATAATCAAAGTCGTCATGGTTCGAATAACTTTAAAACGTGACGGTGATCACTGGTCGATTCACGTAAAACCCTAAAAGCTACCCGTTAGTTCGAGACGCCCTGAAATTACTATTCATGGATTTTAGTCACGAATTCGACTTCGAAATTAGATGTCGATCATTTGAGAATTTCGACAATGAAACATTGGAATCGTCTCGTCGAGACTTTTTGAATTTGGGGTCGTTCCGAGGTAGATTGGTAATTGGTGATTAAGGGAATTCATTTGGAAATTCCTTGCACCCCCGAATTTAGGCTAATTCCTTAGATTTTTAATTGATAGCACATTTAATTTTTGGCCCCCATATGTGACCGAAACTTTAGGGCATTAATGCCTTAAATGTGCATTTTTGCATAATAGACAAGAGTGAGATTCTTGTGGGCCCTCTTCTTTGACTTTTAAGCCACCCATCACCACAGTCTTTCTCTATCTTACTTTATGTCACTCAACCCATCACTCATAGCCATCACTAGACTTCCCATCATGTCACATAGTTACCTTCCCCATAAACCCCACCAAAGCTTCCCAAACAAGCCAAAATGAAGCTCAAGACCACCTTATTCTCTCTCCCCCCTCATAATTTCGAATTTCCACTCTCTTCCACTCACTCTCTCATATTTCTCTTCCAGCTTCCCTCTTGTTCGGCCACCACCACCACCTTGCCATCCACACCTACCACCACCGTGAGCCACCTCCGCTCGTGACCACCGTGCACCACCGTTCGCCCAAGAAGCGGAGGACCCCGCCGGACCAACTTGTGCCGTGAACTCTAGGGGTGATTTTGGGGACTTTTCTTGCTTGGATCTTTGGTGAGTCATCCCTAAACCTATGTTAGTACTCTAGGTTACTAATAGACAAGTATGGGTGAGGTTTTGAGGCTTTTTGTGGGCTGTTCATAGTGGGAATGCAAGGGATCCGAATTTGCACTATATGGGATTTTTCATGTTGGATGACTTGTAGGCTTGAGATAATGATATTTAGGTGGTTATGAGCATGTTTGGTTTAGGTTGTGTCGAGATCTAGTGGTTTTTTGGATTCATGAACAGTACCACTAAATTTATGCCTTATGGAGTGCTTCGTGCTTAAATGTTTGTAAGTTTTATAGAAATGTCTTATGTGTTGGGCTTGTGTGATTCGGTGCTAGATGGTCCATGAGTGACCGAATATGTAAGTGATGTTATCTTGTGTCATGCAAAACGATTATGTGAGTTGTGGTTGTAAGATATGCCTTGAGTGCAAGTTGATGTATATGGCCTATTCATGCATGTTGGTTAATTAAGGGCCTATGTATACTCGGCCTTATGTGATTATGGGTGATTCGTAAGTGTGGCGAGTGAATGTTAATTGCCGATGTTGGATCATAATGATCCTGGCTCTATGAGAGGCTATAAGGAAAGCCGTATAGTAAAAGCTACATTTTACTTATTATATGGCCCAATGAGCCAACGGTTCGATGAACCGATAAGTTGTTATATGGCCCGATGAGCCAATAAGATTAATATTATGCTATGGCCCAGGCGCTAAAGCGCGTAGTGAGGGTTGAATAGCAAGACTATGACTTATATGTCCTGAAGGTTGGATAACGAGAATTAAGTTTTGGATGGAAAATACCGTTCGTGAATCATGGATTTATTTTATGCCTTAAGTACGAAGCCTAGCCCTAATCAAGTGCTTATGAGTTTTTAAATTGCTTTTGAATTGAAAATGTCAATGTCTCATGTCGTGTCTTCGTTTTATTGACTCTTGGTCTTGTGAATGCTCGTGATTAGAACTTGCACATTGTAAGAGTCTGGAGGTACCTTTGCCCTCGTGTAGGGATAGGTTTGGCTCACTAAGGTTTGTTCTCACCCTGTCGTGGGATTTACCATTTTCAGACCCTAGACCATAAGTATGCTGCCTAAGCGTTATGGAGTGCCGATGGATTTTGAGACGATAGTCACTAAATACCCCCCCCCCCCGGTCAGGGTAGGATGTACATTAGGAAAGGGACTGCAGTCTTTATTGACGAGGGGGACCCTATTTGGAAAGTGCATAACTACGAGGCATGGTTCTATCGTGATGAGAATGGGATGGAAGTTGGATCCCTTAAAGATTTTGATGTGCCATTTTGTGTAATCTCGGGTTGGTGCGACACCGCCCCTTCAGATGGTGAGATGTATACCTTAAAGGTTCAAGCGAGCCAACCGCCTCCACCTGTTCCCGCAGTAGATGCCCAAGTCGTGGAGCCTGTCAATACTGAAGTCGAGTCCCACCATGATGAAGAAGAAGCTGCTAGTGATGGTGAGCCCGACGTCTAGGTGCATCTGTGGCATCTTTTTGGCTAATCGCGTAGAGTAGCAAGTGTAGCTTTGGACTAGTGACTGTCTCCCTTTTTTATCGAACTATGTCGTCGCCCTCCATAAGGTCTACGCTTTCATATTTAACTGACTTTGGTTATGTTATGAATCATTTTGGTCATCTTGTTTATCATATGTACGGAGTTATTTGCCCTATCGTTTGCATCCTTTATTCCGCACTATTTGCCACCGTCGTAGGATCCTAGTTGTTACGGAATCGAAATAAGAGTCGACCGGGATGTTATCGCGCTCGTATGGTCCAAGGCGTGACACAATGACCCATCCTTCTTCCTTACGAACAATACTGGCGCTCCCTAAGGCGATGCACTTGGGCGAATAAACCATTTATCCAGCAACTCTTGCATCTGAACCTTCAATTTCTGCAACTCCGACAAAGACATTCTATAAGGTACCTTTGAAATCGACTCCGTTCCAGGAGCTAATTCAATCGAGAATTCCATTTCTATTTCAGGTGGCAATCTTGGCAATTCCTGAGGAAAGACATCGGGAAATTCGTGCACTACAGCTATATCCTCTATGTTACGCCCCGACCCTCGAGCGCGCGACCATCCCGTTTCATCTCTTCTCTTGGGTCATTAGAAATGCGACATCCCAAGATGCGTCGTCGACCCATTCATTTTATCTTTCAATTAATGCATGCGGAAATGTATAACAACCACCCGACAAACATAACAGCAATGATAGCAGGAAAAACAGTGAAACCAAACATCCATAACAAAACTCGCATTTTATTTATATATTCGTTAACCCTAGGAAGTTGTAATTACAAGCCTTCACTTTCGGGGCACTTCCTAACCAGACCAACAAAAATATACACCGATGGTCAAGTTAACCTATCTCCTCTAAGCGAGAGCACCTTGAACCGCACCTATCGACCTTCTATTTTACGGTCTTGAAAAGCGGTTAACAACAACGAGTGAGATAAAATCTAGGTAAGTTAACAACCTAAGCCTCATGTAGGGTGTTGATTCACCTAGAGCATACCCTAAATATGCAACCTAACGTCGATTGCAGATCAATAGAGAGCGACTCTTGCTCTACACAACCTATATCAGGTTCGAGTGACTCAACTCAATCAATAGGCAAATCACAGGCATTCTTACCTTGCTCGGCACATGCACACACCCTGCATGTTATCAATTATGGCATTCTATAAACAATACATCAGATTAAGCACAACATCAGAACATATAACACCATTTCTCACACGCAATGCAATCAAG
This sequence comes from Metrosideros polymorpha var. glaberrima, assembly GCA_001662345.2. Classification (NCBI taxonomy): domain Eukaryota; kingdom Viridiplantae; phylum Streptophyta; class Magnoliopsida; order Myrtales; family Myrtaceae; genus Metrosideros; species Metrosideros polymorpha. Next base: position 10,542,491 of record BCNH02000001.1, on the reverse strand, counting down.
CGTGGTCCAGTTTTATGCCTAGTGAGTACGCCCGCTCTCGGGCATCGTACGACCCAAAGGGGTGGCGACCTCGACCTCTCTGGGCCACTATGCCTCTCACAAGTTAGCAGTCATCCGATCTTGACCGAGCATTATCCCGCCCCATCGGGCATGGCAACATCTCCTCCTAGAAGACCGAGGTGCGGCCACACCTCGACCTTCCCTAGAGGTAGACGGCATTTCATAAGGAGAATCGGTCCGGCATCTATTGCAATCTGTCATCCGAACCCCGTCGGGCATCCGATAAATCATCATCATCTCAACCCGATCCGAGACTACGATAAATCAGGCATCATCCTCAAAATCCATTGAGGGTTCGTTCCCTTTTTGTGATCACACGAGCACCTCAATCATGCATGCCAATTTAGTTCTTCTTATTTTTCTAGCCAATGCCACATGATTCATGATCGTGCTCATATAGCAAACATATTGCCATTTTCTCACATAAAAATGCAATGAATAAATCACACGTGATCAAACTAACGTGCTTTTTATGCCAAACTTCCCGTGCTTCACTTTTCAAGCACACTAGATTATTTCAATGCATAAAACTCAGTATATAAGCACAACACCACATCGATCACCATTTACATGCCAAAAGTGCATTCTTTTCCACTAAGAAATCATCAAACATGAAACCATTACCTTTCCTAGGTAATCTTCACTTTAAAACATGCCAAAACACATAAAATAATTAACCCAACCAAGGTTAATTAACCTAACCATGGTTACCTAACCCAATCATGGTTAACTAACCAAACCAAGGTTAACTCACCCAACCATAGTTAACCCATCTAACTATAGTCAAGTCTAAAATTCACTAATTCTAACCCTAAGTGCAATTAACAACCCCTAAGTGCAATTAACAACCTAATCAAGGATTAGGGAGTTAACTCACCGTTTTACGGCAACGGTGACAACGGCGGTGACGACGCGAAGGCGGTGGTGGTTCGGCGACGGCGCGTAGACGAAAAATGGGTATTAACGGCGGTTCGACTCGGCGCGGCGCGGCGTGCGAATGACAGCGGCCTGAATGACAACGGCAAGGGCACAACTTCAAGGCACGTCTTGGGTAGTGCGGTGACAAGGTTAGGGGTGTGAAACAATAAAGAAAAAGGGTGAAAATGGAGGAGAGGGAGGGGAGCTACGAATTTGAGAGAGAGGGAAAGCAAGAGAGAGAGAGAGTGTGTGTGTATGTGTGTGTATGTGTGTGTGTGTGTGTTGTCTTGCTATACTTATCCAAGATTGCATTATTACTTCTCAATAATGCAACTTTCCAAAATATCCCAATTTGACTTCTTGCAAATCAAGACAACTTTATGCTAATTAATGGAAGAGAAAGAAAAGCAAGAGAGAGAGGCCAAGGGGGTGAATTTGGTCACTTGAGAGAGAATGTGGAAGAGAAGACATCCTTGTCTTCTTAAAAAATTGTCTTATATCCATTAATAAAATCCCTTAAAGTCCAACTTTCTAGAAGGGCAAAATAGTCTTTTCCACCCTCGAAACTATTCAAACAGGCTTGCACTATTCAAGTGGGCTTGGCACTATTCACGTGACTTGGGCTTGAATTTTTGTGGGCTTAATGGGCTTGATATCCAATGGGTTCTTTATTTGAGCCTAAAATGTGCTTTCGGGGGCAAAATGGTCATTTCCTATTATCGGGCCTCTTGGTGGCCGAATTTAATAGAAAATAGGTCTGTCGGTTCGTGCCAAGTCCATAACGTCTCTTCAATTCTCAATTTTCGGCTTACCGTCACTTATCCAAAAATTTAGGGTTTATCGATAAAATTGAAAAATGAGGCGACAAAGTCCAATGTTCATTTCTCAATCCTCAAAAATCCAATATCCTTAATCGAATTAGAATTCGTGGTTAAAATCCATTGAATTCGATCTTGGTACATTGGTCGAAAATTGAGGATGTCACACTTTAGCTTAGGTTCCTCGATCATCGGATCAACCATGACAGCCAAGGAAGCTTCGCATCCATCGTCCATCAACGTAGTCACCTCAAGTGACGAGATTAAAGGGATCGAGGTTCCTCCTCGACTCCTTACGAATTCGAATCTAGGGCGACCAATCGGATGAAATTGGATCACCCTACTATCACAATCCACTACAGCTCTTTGCCTACCCAACCAATCCATTCCAACAATAACATCAAAGTCATGCATTGCTAGCACAGCCTATCAATCCTTCGCTACCACCAATGATTATCTTACAGTTCTGGCATCCTAACGAGACTAGCACCTTATCCCTTAAAGGGGTAGTAACATGAAATAGTACATCTAATGGTTTTAATTCCAATTCAGCTAAATCAATAAACTGTGCAGATACAAAAGAATGCGACGCTCCAGGATCAAATAAAGCACAAGTAGCTTGGTCACATAGAGAGACCTTACTTGTGACCACGCCAGGCATATTCTCTGCCTCTTTACGTGCCACAATATATACCCTTCCTTGAGCTGGAGCTGGCGGCTTGTTCAGATTGGCCTGTGGGGCAGCTCCCATTTGTGGTCCCGGTTGGGGTCGCGGTTGTTGATACTGAGGTCTCGCAACTAGGTTCTTACACTGCCTCGCAAGATGGCCCCTTTGACCACACTTGAACCACGCTCCTAACTGACTAGGACAAGGCCCATTTCCGTGCTTCCGTTCGCAAAGGTGACAGTTCCAGTCGTTCCGAAAAGCGGGCTTTCCAATACTCCTCTTGACTGGAGGGATGAATTGCTTGTGGTTCATCATAGGCCCCTTGCCAAAGTTTCGATTGTCCCTTACATAATTAAACCGCGATCTAGAAGCGGTCCCTCTTTCCCTCATATCCCTTTATCAACTGACCTCGCTCATAAAGTTCGTCATAATCCCTCAAGTTTAGCGACACCAGTTGACTTCTCAGATCGGGCCGTAGTCCGTCTGTGAACCTCCTTGCCCTATCCAAAGGGTTCTCAACCATTAGTGGAGCATACTTGGAGAGTCTTGCCAACTCAGCCTCGTATTGATCGATGGTCATGTAATTTTGGCGTAGATTCTGGAACTCAACCAGCTTTTGTTCTTGGGCAGCCTTTGAAATGTACTTTCCCTGAAAGATCTCGGCAAAGACGATCCAATCTAGCACAACTCCTTCTGGGAAAACTCTCCCCTTGGTGGCCTTCCACCAATCATTCGCAGTACCTTGGAGTTGGTAAACTGCCAGGGTCACGTTCTCAGCTTCAATGCACCCTAAAACTTCAAAGACCTTTTCTAATTCCTCAATCCATCTAGGTGCAACTGCAGGGTCCCCTTTGCCATCAAACTTAGATAGCTTAAGCTTCAAAAATTATTCTACTAGTAGACCCACCATTCGATTCCCATGGCCTTGTGCGTTGCCGCCTCCATTACCTTGACCGTTGTCCCATTATTTCCATTTGCAGCAATAGCAGCGGCAACAGTGACTTTAGCGGCTTGGGCGGCCGTAGCAGCCCTTTCTTGAGCCTCTTGGACAACTGCAGCAGCCCTTTCTTGAGCCTGCCTACCCATCAGATTGTTAATTTCCTCCAACGCCCTAATGACCCTATCGACTCTTGGGTCCTACACCTCTGGCGCTCTTGAGCTAGATGCTCCTCTTGTGCCTCTACCCCGATTGCTCATTCCTATTAATCCTCACTACACCTGAGCCATATAATTCCATCCAGGAATTAGAGACCTAAGCCAACTACTAGAAACTAGCAGTCCAAGACTACCACTACAGCAATAGTCACAGCCAATAGTTCATTCTAATTAAAACAATCAAAAGCACCACATCAAGAGATTCTCACACGTACCTTGAGTCAAGATGCATCTGCAACTTAGCATAAGCACCACAAGCAAACTAACATGTCAAGTAGACAACCACAAACAATGCCAAGTACGAAGCCCCTAATCGTGCCAATCACAAGTGCCAATTCACATGTCATGCGATTCGTGCCTAACTCTAACGAATGCCTAAAGTCTCACTACTTGACTATCCCAAAGTCATCTCTCCCTATCACTCCAGGCTTTGACCAACTTTGATAGAGCTAACCTCGCTTTGATACCAATTTAGACGGGGATGTCACGCCTCGGACCATACGAGCGCAACAAAATCCCAATCGACTCTCGTTTCGATTCCGTAACAACTAGGATCCTACGACGGCGGTAAATAGTGCGGAATAAAGGATGCAAGCGGTAGCGCAAATAACTCCGTACATATGACAAACAAGATAACCAAAAGGATTCATAACATAGCCAAAGTCAATCGAATATGAAAGCGTACAACTTAGGGAGGGCGACAACATAGTTCGATCAAAAAAGGAGACAGTCACTAGTCCAAAGCTACACTTGCTACTCTACGCGGTTAGCCAAAAAGATGCCACAGATACACTAGACGTCGGGCTCGCCATCACTAGCAACTTCTTCTTCATTAGGGTTGGACTCGATTTCAGTATTGACAGGCTCCATGACTTGGGCATCTACGGTGGGAACAAGTGAAGGCGACTAGCTCGCTTGAACCTTGAAGGTAGGGTTATACACCTCAGCATTTGGAGGGGCGGTGTCGCACCAACCCGGGATTACACGAAATGGCACATCAAAACCATTTAGGGGTCCAACTTCCATCCCATTCTCATCACGAAAGAACCATGCCTCGTAGGTATGCAATTTCCAATACGAGTCCCCCTTGTCAACATGGACTATAGTCCATTTCCTGATGTACGTCTTACCCTCAACCGGGAGGTATTCAGTGACTATCGTCTCAAAATCCATCGACACTCCATGATGCTTAGGCGACAAACTTATGGTCTAGGGTCTGAAAATGATAAATACCATGACGGGGTGAGAATAAATCTCAGTGAGCCAAACCTAACCCTACGCTAGGACAATGGTACCTGCAGACTCTTACAATGTGCAAGTTCTAACCACAAGCATTTACAGGACCAAGAGTCAATAAAATGAAGACATGACATCAGACATTTACATTTTCAACTCAAAAGCAATTCACAAACTCACAAGCACTTGATTAGGGGCTAGACTTTGTACTTAAGGCATAAAATAAATCCATGATTCACAAATAGTGCTTTCCATCCAAAACTCAATTCTCGTTATCCAACATTCATGACATATACGTCATAATCTCTCTATCTAACCATCACTATGCGCTTTAGCACCCGGGCCATAGCATTATATTAATCTTGTCGGCTTATCAATCCGTGCTGTATCGCAAAAGCAATTTCATTGGCTCATTGGGCCGTCGGCTAATCAGGCCATATAACAACTTATCGGTTTATCAAACCGTCGGCTCATCGAGCCATATAATAAGTAATATATAGCTTTTACTATACAGCTTTCCTTATAGCCTCTCACAGAGCCGGGATCATTATGATCCAACATCGGCATTTAACATTCACTCGCCACACTTACGAATCACCCATAATCACACAGGGCCGAGTATACATAGGCCCTCAATTAACCAACATGCATAAATAGGCCATATACATCAACTTGCACTCAAGGCATGTCTTACAACCACAACTCACACAATCGTTTTGCACGACACAGGATAACATCACTTACATATTCAGTCACTCATGGACCATCTAGCACCAAATCACACAAGCCCAACACACAAGGCATTTCTATAAAACTTACAAACATTTAAGCACGAAGCACTCCATAAGGCATAAATTTGGTGGTACTGTTCATGCAACCAAACAACCACTAGATCTCCACAAAACCTAAACCAAACATGCTCATAACCACCTAAATATCATTATTTGAAGCCTACAAGTCATCTAACATGAAAAATCCCATATGGTGCAAATTCGGATCCTTGCATTCCCACTATGAACAGCCCACAAAAAGCCTCAAAACATCACCCATACTTGTCTATTAGTAACCTAGAGTACTAACATAGGTTTAGGGATGACTCACCAAAGATCCAAACAAGAAAAGTCCCCAAAATCACCCCTAGAGATCACGGCACAAGTTGGTCCGGCGAGGTCCTCGGCTTCTCGGGCGAACGGCGGTGCACGGTGGTCACGAGCGGAGGTGGCTCACGGTGGTGGTAGGTGTGGATGGCAAGGTGGTGGTGGTGGTGGTGGCCGAACAAGAGGGAAGATGGAAGAGAAATATGAGAGAGTGAGTGGAAGAGAGTGGAAATTCGAAATTATGAGGAGGGAGAGAGAATGAGGTGGTCCTGAGCTTCCTTTTGGCTTATTTGGGAAGCTTTGGTGGGGTTTATGGGGAAGGTAACTATGTGACATGAGGAAAAGTCTAGTGATGGCTATGAGTGATGGGTTGAGTGACATAAAGTAAGAGAGAGAAAGATAAGAGGTGATGGGTGGCTTAAAAGTCAAAGAAGAGGGCTCACAAAAATCTCACTCTTGTCTTTTATGCAAAAATGCACATTTAAGGCATTAATGCCCTAATGTTTCGGTCACATAGGGGGACCAAAAATTAAATGTGGTCTCAATTAAAAATCTAAGGAATGAGCCTAAATTCGGGGGTACAAGGAATTTCCAAATTAATTCCCTTAATCACCAATTTCCAATTTACCTCAGAACGACCCTAAATTCAAAAAGTCTCGACGAGACGATTCTAATGTTTCATTATCAAATTTCTCGAATGATTGACGTCCAATTTCGAAGTCCAATTCGTGACTAAAACCAATGAATAGTAATTTCAGGGCGTCTCGAACTAACGGGTGGCTTTTAGGGTTTTACGCGTATCGACCCGTGATCACCGTCACATTTTAAAGTTATTCGAACCATGGCGACTTTGATTGTCATGTAATTGCGAGGGTCAAATGTTGGTTCCGAACGTCGCGTTTAGTTAGAAATCTAGTTTAGGTTCATTCGCAAATTATACTCTGGTCGTACGGAATCACCTGCAGACCAATCATATAATGCTAGCAAATCATTCTAAAACCAATCTTTGAACGGCCTATTGTGACATTCCGAATTTCGACCCATTTCGAAGCTTATGAATGGATGAAATAACAAGCGATGTGTTTCAGTAAATCTTGCTCAGAATTGATCACACTTGAGTTAACTAACCCAAGGGGAAAGGCTAACGAGGAATTTAGTACGTGGACCAAAGAACTCGACCTTGGATTAATGACTTGACCATAAGGATTGCCGAGGGAACGTCCTGTGCCATCATAGGCCATTCAAAGATTTGGTTTTAGAACGATTTGCTAGCGTTATATGATTGGTCCGCGGGTGATTCCGT
>BCNH02000001.1:10508776-10535032 GCA_001662345.2 Metrosideros polymorpha var. glaberrima | reverse complement strand
CATGGATTTTAGTCACGAATCGGACTTCGAAATTGGACGTCGATCATTCGAGAATTTCGACAACGAAACATTAGAATCGTCTCATGAAGACTTTTTGAATTTGGGGTCGTTCCGAGGTAGGTTGGAAATCGGTGATTAAGGGAATTAATTTGGAAATTCCTTACACCCCCCGAATTTAGGCTCATTCTTTAGATTTTTAATTAAGGGGCACATTTAATTTTTGTGACCCCGCTATGTGACCGAAACTTTAGGGCATTAATGCCTTAAATATGCATTTTTGTATAAGAGACAAGAGTGAAATTTTGGTGGGCCCTCTTCTTTGACTTTTAAGCCACCCATCACCTCTTATCTTTCTCTCTCTTACTTTATGTCACTCAACCTATCACTCATAGCCATCACTAGCCTTTCCCTTATGTCACATTGTTGTCTTTCCCCATAAACCCACCAAAGCTTCCCAAACAAGCCAAGATGAACTCAAGACCACCTCATTCTCTCTCCCCCCTCATAATTTCGAATTTCACCATCTCTTTCACTCACTCTCTCATTTTTCTCTTCTTCCCCCTCTTGTTCGGCCACCACCAGCCACCGCGCACGCCGACCACCACCGTGAGCCACCTCAAGCCGTGACCGCCGTTCGCCCGAGAGCCAAGACCGCCGTGCATCGCCATTCGCCGTGAGCTCTAGGGGTGATTTTAGGGACTTTACTTGCTTGAATCCTTGGTGAGTCATCCCTAACCTTATATTAGTGCTCTAGGTTACTAATGGACATGTATAGATGAGGTTTTGAAGCTTTTTGTGGGGTGTTCATAGTGAGAGTACAAGGGACCCGAATTGGCACTAGGTGGGATTTTCATGTTGGATGACTTGTAGGCTTGAGTTAATGATATGTTAGTACTCTAGGTCACTAATGGACATGTATGGATGAGGTTTTGAGGCTTTTTGTGGGCTATTCATAGTGAGAATGCAAGGGATCCAAATTTGCACTATATGGGATTTTCATGTTGGATGACTTGTAGGTTTAAGATATTGATATTTAGGTGGTTATGAGCATGTTGGGTTTAGGTTTTGTTGAGATTTAGTGGCTGTTTTGAATGCGTGAACAGTACCACCGAAATATTGCCCTACGGAGTGTTTTGTGCTTAATGTTGCAAGTTTTATGGAAGTGTCTTGTGTGTTGGGCTTTATGTGATTGGGTGCTAGATGGTCCATGAGTGACCGAATATGTAAGTGATGTTATCTTGGGACATGCAAAAATGATTATGTGAGTGGTGATTGTAAGACATGCCTTGAGTGCAAGTTGATGTTTATGGCCCATGCTTGCATGTTGGTTATCAAATGGCTTGTGTAAGTGTTAATTGAGGGCATATGCATATTCGGCCTTGTGTGATTATGGGTGAATTGTCTATGTGGCAAGTGAATGCTAAATGCCGATATTGGATCATAATGATCCCAGCTTTATGAGAGGCTATAAGGAAAGCCGTATAGTAAAAGCCATATATTACTTATTATATGGCCCAATAAGCCGACGGTCCGATGAACCGATGAGTTATTATATGGCCCGATGAGCCGACGGTCCGATGAACCGATGAGTTATTATATGGCCCGATGAGCCGACAGTTCGATGAACCGATGAGTTATATTATGGCCCGATGAGCCGACGGTCCGATGAACCAATGAGTTATTATATGGCCTGATGAGCCGATAAGTTATTATATGGCCCGATGAGCCGACGGTTCGATGAACCGATAAGTTATTATATGGCCCGATGAGCCGACGGACCGATGAGCCGATATGATTAATATTATGCTATGGCCGGGGCACTAAAGCGCGTAGTGAGGGTTGGATAGCGAGATTATGACTTATATGTCGTGAAGGTTGGATGATGGGAATTGAGTTTTGGATGGAAAGCACTGTTTGTGAATTATGAAATTTTATGCCTTAAGAACGAAGCCTAGCCCTAATCAATTGCCTGTGAGTTTGTGAATTGCTTTTGATTTAAGAATTCAAATGTTCGATGTCGCGTCTACATTTGGTTGGCTTTTGGTCCTATGAATGCTCGTGGTTAGAAATTGCATATTTTAAGAGTCTAGAGGTACCTTTGTACTAGCATAGGATTAGGTTTGGTTCACTGAGATTTATTCTCACCCCGTCGTGGGATTTACCATTTTTAGACCCTAGACCATAAGTATGCCGCCGAAGCGTTATGAAGTGCCGACGAACCTTGATCAAGAAGAAGCTGCTAATGATGGCGAGCCCGACGTCTAGGTGCATCTGTGGCATCGTTTTGGCTAACTGCGTGGAGTAGCAAGTGTAGCTTGGACTAGTGATTGTCTTCCTTTTCGTCGAACTATGTTGTTGTTTCCCTAAGTTGTATGCTTTTGTATTTGACTGATTTTGGTTATGTTATGAATCCTTTCAGTCATCTTGTTTTTCATATGTACGGAGTTAATTGCGTTTCCGCATGCATCCTTTATTCCGCATTATTTACTGCCGTTGTAGGATCCTGGTTGTTAAGACAAGGTAACGGAAGTCGACTGGGATGTTATCGCGCTCGTATGGTCCGGGGCGTGACACCTATGATAGCACAGGATGTTCTCTCGGCAATCCTTATGGTCAAGTCGTTAATCTAGGGTCGAGTTCTTTGGTCCACGTACTTAATTCCTCGTTACCCTGTCCCCTTGGGTTAGTTAACTCAAGAGCGATCAATTCTGAACGAGATTTATTGAAATACATCGATTGATATTTCATTCATTTATAAGCTTCGAAATGGGTCCAAATTCAAAATGTTACACCTCAGCTATTGACTATGAATCCCAATAACTTGCCAAACTCTGCCCTAAATACGCACTTCATAGGGTTAAGCCTTAACTTGTATTTTCGAAGATGAGCAAATAGCTTTCTCAAGACTTGAACATGATTCTCGCCCCGTTTCGATTTGGCGATCATATCATCCACATAGACTTCAACCTCACGATGCATTATGTAGTGGAATAAGGCAATCATAGCCCTTTGATACGTTGCCCCAGCATTCTTCTGATCGAAGGGTGTTACTTTGTAACAGAACGTCCCCACGAGGTGATAAATGATGTCTTGCTTTTGTCTTCTTCTTTCATTTGGATTTGGTCGTATCTGGAAAATCCATCCATAAAGAAGAATAATTCATAACCTGCCATGCTATCGACTAAAACATCAATGTGTGGCAACGGGAAATCATATTTTGGACTTGCTCGATTCAAGTCACGATAGTCCACGCAAACTCTAACTCATCTGTCCTTCTTCATTACGGGTACGATGTTTCCGATCTAGTCAGGGTAATGAATCGCCTCAATAAAGTCAACATCCAAGACTTTCATGACTTCCTTCTTGATTTTCTCCGACAATTCTGGCTTAATCCTCCTAAGCTTTTGCTTCTTTAAGGGAATATTATAATTTAGAGGCAATGCGTGCTCCACAATTTCAAGATGTAAACCCAGCATATCGGCATAAGACCAGGCAAATACGTCCTGTTATTCATTCAAAAGATTGGTCATTCTCTCAGCTTCGGAAGAGGAGAGTTTCCCTCTAATCTTAGTCTCTCTAACATTTTGATCATCATCCAGATTCATTGTAACCTTTTGCTCTGCGATTAATGGCTTAGACTCCTCATGGTGATTCCAATCATGCTTGATGTCTTCATGATCACTTATATTGGAGTCGGAAGGACAGTCCTCTCGCGAGTCTGAGCCACAAATGTAACTATCGTGAGAATGCAAGATGTTATGCCTGACATGTGATGTAAATGATTAGTACATATTTATGGAATAAATGTAATGCATGCTTTTTGGAAATATTTTTTCGAAAATATATTTTGGCAAAACAACTTAAGGATCTCGTCCTCATATCCTTGGATATCCTTGTTCCGAAAGAGTTTTCAGGAAACTAGGAAGCGTGTAGAAGTCCAGGCCTCGAGGTATGTATCAATTTTCATCATAGGCCCGGTTTGGAGTACTCCCACACATCTTTAATAAGACGTGCACATGCATTTTTTTGAATTGGGAAAGATAAGGCCATTTTCCAAAAGAGATCCCCTTGAACCAATGGCTCAAAATCCAAGGTGGATGAGTTCTCATAAAGGAAATAAACAAACAATTCCTACATAGGGGATTAAAATTACGAAAGGATACAAGGCATCCCTACTCAAGGAGGTGGGGACACTCTATAGCTGGCTTATCTTCAGTGATAGTGACACTAACGCAGTCTTCATCATCGAAAAGGTCGAGGAAGATCTCGATGTTTAGTTCCTCTTGAAGCATCGTGTAGGATTTGACAAACATCTCTTCGAGGGAACAATCGAGTAAGCTAACTCGGCCTCATCTTTTGCCAAAACGACCTCCATGATAACCTCGGCCTCCTTGGTTGCCTTGGCCTCCTTGGGTATCTCGGCCTCCATGGTTACTTCGGCTTTTATGAACATTTTGTTGCTCAACACACCCTAGGCCTCTTCCTTTGTGCCCTTTAAAAGCTTTAATAGGGGTTCGAATACATTGGCTGTGTACTCCCAAACCTCCTCCGGGTATGAATCCATTCTCCAGCAAGACTCTTCCAAACATCATAGTGGTTTTCGAAACATCGAAAGTCTTCATAAATGTCCCCTTGGGTACGTGTATCATAGAGATCAACTTGAAAGAGTGGTAGCTCAGCTCCTCCTTAATCTCGGGCTCTATGTACGGGATCGTGGTATCATGGAAAACTTTGAAGTCTTTCTTGCCGTGTACGGTGATGAGCTTCTCGTCCACAACGAACTTTACTTTCTGATGTAAGCTAGATGGAACAGCTCCAACGGTGTGAATCCATGGCCTTGACCCGTAATCCCATGATATAGCATTGGTATCATAAAGCAACTCTACCTCATCTTCAAATGGCAACAGTTCTATCGCAATAGGGGTTAAAGCCTCATTTTGTATTTCGACGGACTCAAGGTCATCAGATAGTAGGTCGATTACAATGAGCTCAATCCCTTCCTTGCCTACTTCGTACGAATCGTCATCCTTAATCAAATCTATGAGTATGGCCACCATTGCTCGGTAGGAGTAATGTCATCCATACCACCCCATTCGTCAGGGACGATATCCTTAGGGTCAACATAGAAACTCGGGGGAAGTGTGTACTTGACATAAAAGTCATACTTTCCGCTTGGTTGCCCCAAGGTATCGACTACTTCACTGTCTTTGCGGGCTAGCTCCATGAACTCATAATCCTAACGATTCATCACCTCGTCTATTTCGAGGTCGAGGGTGAACTCATCATCACTCCATATGATTGAGAAATCGACATCTTCCTCTTCTTCCTTCGACATCGGAGGTTCTATTTCTTCAGTTATGATTCCTTCATCGGTAACTCCCATAGCTTCAAATCTTTCAACCAAAGGCCCAAATTCCTCCCTATTAATCTTACAAATGAAGTTTTCGGAGGACATGTCAATTGCAGTGGATAACATCATCATGTTTGTTGCTTCTTTCTCGACGAGCTGGATTACTCCCATATCAATCATCTTGGAAATGCATCTCATCTTTTCCTCAACAGGTATATCATCTCTTTCCTCGCAATTTCTGGCCAACAATAAAACTCTATATAGCTTAGCAACATTGACTTTAAAGGGAAACTTGTATCCGCTTACACCTTTGGAGATCATGTTCACATTTTTGGGTGATTGAGCAATGGGTTTTGTTGCACATTCGGTGCAGCCTCCTTGAAAGTTAGGATCCCCTTGTCAATAAGGTTATGCACTTTATTCCTCAATGCGAAGCAATCGTCAGTGCTATGCCCCTTCTTGCACAAGTCTTGGTGGCATCAAACCCGACGAACTTTAGGGGATTATCGCATGGCACTTCTTTGGCGACGATTCTCTTTTCAAGTAGCATAGGAAAAAATTTAGATAATGGCCTAGGCAAAGGAGTAAACTGCCTCGATGAAAACTTTTTCCTCTATTCATAGCCTTGAGAAGAATTCCCCGACATCATAAGCGGTCTTGGTGGAGGATTTGAGTAAGCCTTCGGAATTCTAGGAGCTTGAATGTATGCCATTTCGGCGACCGGCTCTTTGTCTTTCCTTGAAGAGGTTCTCCTCATGCCTTTTTCGATTACTCTGCCATCGCGCATGGCCCATTCTACATTCTCTCCAACTTCTACGATGTGCAAGAAAGACAAGCAACTGGTAGTGTAGAGTTTTCAAAAGTACTCAACGGGCATCGCCTTAAGAAAGATCTTCATGGTTTTCTTCTTACTAAAAGGTTGTTTGACTTGAGACGCTACCACCCTCTATCTTTGTACGTAGGCCCTAAAGGACTCGTTCCTTCTCTTCTATGTGTACTCTAATTCTTCACGAGTAGGGGGAATCTTGGAGTTGAATTTGTAGTGGTTGAGGAATGCGTCAGAATCTTGGTCCTATGGATGCTCATAGTTAGAACTTGCACGTTGTAAGAGTCTGGAGGTACCTTTGTCCTAACGTAGGGTTAGGTTTGGCTCATTGAGATTTATTCTCACCCCGTCGTGGGATTTACCATTTTCAGACCCTAGACCATAAGTATGCCGCCTATGCGTTATCGAGTGCCGATAGATTTTGAGACGATAGTCATTAATACCCCTCGGTCGAGGGTAAGACATACATCAGGAAAGGGACTATAGTCTATGTTGACGAGGGGGACCCGTATTGAAAATTGCATACCTACGAGGCATGATTCTATCGTGATGAGAATGGGATGGAAGTTGGACCCCTGAAGGGTTTTGATGTGCCATTTTGTGTAATCCCAAGTTGGTGTGACACCGCCCCTCTGGATGGTGAGGTGTATAACCCTACCTTTAAGGTTCAAGCGAGACAGCCACCTCCACTTGTTCCCGCCATAGATGCCTAAGTCGTGGAGCCCGTCGATACTGAAGTCGAGTCTGACCCTGATGAAGAAGCTGCTAGTGATGGCGAGCCTGACGTTTAGGTGCATCTGTGGCATCTTTTTGGCTAACTGCGTAGAATAGCAAGTGTAGCTTTGGACAAGTGACTGTCTCCCTTTTTTATCGAACTATGTCGTCGCCCTCCCTAAGTTGTATGCTTGCATATTCGACGGACTTTGGTTATGTTATGAATCCTTTTGGTCATCTTGTTTGTCATATGTACGGAGTTATGTGCGCTACTGCTTGCATCCTTTATTCCGCACTATTTACCGCCGTCATAGGATCCTAGTTGTTACGGAATCAAAACGAGAGTCAATTGGGATGTTATCGCGCTCGTATGGTCCGAGGCGTGACATCGGCACTATTCATACGGACTTGGCACTATTCACATGGCTTGGGCTTGAATTTTAATAGGCCAAATGGGCTTGATATCCAATGGGTTCTTTATTTGGGCAAAAAATGGGCTTTCGAGGGCAAAACGGTCATTTCCTATTATAAGGCCTCTTGGTGGCCGAATTTAATAGAAAATAGGTCCGTTGTTTCATGCCAAGTCTGTCACGTCTCTTTGGTTCTTAATTTTTAGCTTATCGTCACTTATCCGAAAATTTAGGGTTTGCCGATAAACTTTGATATCAATAATGAAACGTCCAATTCTCTTCATCGGATTAGAATTCGTGGTTAAAATACATCGAATTCCATTTTATTACCTTGACTGTGTGAAAACGTCCGAAAATCCGATTATACACTTTTTTCAAGTTAAATCGACAACCGTCTTTTGATTAATCCATAAAGTCGAAATTTCAGGATATCACATATGCAAACTACATGATTAATTAATCTAATTTAAAATAATATACACCTACATGATATGCTTACTAAATGTCATGCAAACTATGTAATATACTGATTAAATGACCTAATCTAATGACAGGTAAAAATGAATGAACCTAGACTATATGACGTATATGATGACGTGACATTACTAAACTATGCGACATAAACTAGGAAATAAAACTATTCTAATCCTATCTCAAGATACTATCCTATCAAGGAAAGTTATCTTAAAATATTTTAAAATTCTCTAAAAGATTAAATTGAGATTATCCTAAAAATACTCTGAAAATTCTAATTTAAGATGCAATCTATCCCAAGCATGCAATCTAATCTACATGAATTTTTTGGAATTTTAAACATGCGATGATAACAGAAATCATTTGAACAATTCAAATAAGGAAAGCATATAACCAACTTGATAGTTCATAGCTATCTTTAAATTTGATAATTAATCTAAGGGCTAATAGATTAATATATCATATTTAAAAACCCACGATAATCGATAATTCACCTAAGGGCTTATAGATGAAATTAAAGATAAATGCAGTTGCTAAATTAAGGAATAATCCCTACTTGATCACCTACATCTTGAGGATATGGTCAGATAATGTGATACTCAAAATATCAAATCCACTAATGATAGGTGTTTACCTTACTTGGAAATAGACTTCCCAAATTTGAACCGGGTCGAAATCAAATCGAAATCTCAAGGCTCAGCTTGGGGATCATAGACGAAGGTTCATTGGAGGCTACAGGACTTCCAAGGGATCACCGGAGTAGCAATGAGGGTAGCGAACAGCAGCGGTGCAGTAGAGAGAAACTCTGACCTCTTCCTGGTCTTTCGTCGAGCATTTGGTGGGCACTCTGTCTAAGGGCCTCCACAGCTTCATCTTCAACTCGGCTTTGATTGGGGACACACCTGGGATGATCTGAGACTTTGCTGTACGTTAGAAGGAGTCACCAAAGGGCTGGATAGAAGCAGATCGTCAGACGAGCTCTAGTTTGCTGGAAAACAGAGCAAACCGTTCTATTTTTGTCTGGTTGGTGGTATCGGGATGCCTCTGAGCAATGATGGCGGAGGCGATGGGCTTCGTTGGGATCTCAACAACAAGAGGGGGGATGTCTAACTCTCTTGATCACTGAAAAGAGTCGACGGAAGCTCAGATCCACAATTGCATAGCAATTGGAAAACAAAGCACGAAGCTCTATTTTTTTGGGCTTCTAAGGTCGCGGCTAATCGCTGAGGGGTTTTCTTCGACTCGATCCATCACGATGGTGGCTCATCTAGGCAAAAGGGCTAGAGGGAATGAAACTAGGATGTGCCTAGTTCACCTTGGCGGTCGCCGAACGGAAGATATCGCATGTGCAGGCGACGCAGTGGCAGCGAAGGTGGCTCAGCTAGTGGATTCTCGCCGAGCTTCTTTTCTCTTTCTCTCTCGAATTTTTAAGCTCGAGAATTTTGATCAAGCCTCCCCCCTTGAATCCCTAGGCATAGCAACGTTTATATAGAGAAAATCTTTGCGTGCCAAGGGTCTCAAGTTTTGGATATTTACAGTATAGTCCCCTAATTTTTCAATATTTGCAATTTAGCCCCAAGATCAAAATCTTGTTCAATTAGGCCCCTAATTGGCTCAGCTATCCCACTAGATGGGCTTGGTTGAAATTTGGTCCCTCCATGGGCTTATTGTCTCTTTCGGGCTTCATTTTGGCATTTTTCCTAATTAATTATGGATTTTTTTAATAATAAAAGCCTTTTTTTCAAATAAAAATATTTAAAGTGGGCTGATTTAATGCTCAAATTAGTCTTCAAAGGCCCTAACAATTCCGGTCACCTATTCCTTATGCTTGGCCGAATTTTATAATTAATTTGGCCTAGTCCGCACGTCCAATTTCTGTCCGATTTCACTATTCGATCCAATTTTAAATGCAAATGTATGCAAATTTAATATGCTAAGAATTAATGAAAATAATTCTAACCCTATATGCTAAATGTAAATGTTTTAATATTTTTGTTAGGAGCCGGGGTTGGTCCCTAATTTTTAATGCAAGTGAATTAACAAAATTAATTCTAAAAAAGATTCTAAAAATGGGGGGTCAAAATTTAGGTGTCAACAGCTGCCCCTTTTTGAGTGAGAGCTCGTAGAGGTTCCGTTCAAAGACCAAATTGAAACATAAATTTTGGCCATGCAATGCATGTTATTTTTGTTGAGATAGTCAATCCCATTTTTTATGCAATATATATCATGATGTGTGCAATATGTATGCGGACAATAAGTAATGTACAGAGCATTTAGGTTTTTACTTCTAAATGCTCTGTAATGCTGACAATTCCCTTGAGTCCCAAACTAAGAAAGTAAGGTTTTCAAAGTACATGTTGCATATCTGTTACCCAATGTTTTTCCCTAGATGCAAAATAACGCGAGGTATTTGAAAATGTTTTGGAGGACAACTTAAGCCAATTAAGTTTCCTATATAAGAGTCGTGCTACCTAAGTTGATTAGGTAAACACGAAATGGAATGGGACACCTAAGCCAATTAGGTGAACACAAAATGATGTGTCACCTAAACCAATTAGGTGAACACGAAATGGAATGTGACACCTAAGCCGATTAGGTGAACACAAAAGGGATATGACACCTAAGCCAATTAGGTGAACGTAAAAATGTGCCTCCCAAGCCGATTGAGCGAACACAAAATTGAATATGACACCTAAGCCAATTAGGTGAACACAAAATTGAATGTGACACCTAACCCGATTAGGTGAACACAAAAGGGATATGAGACCTAAGCCAAATAGGTGAATGTAAAAATGTGCCTCCTAAGCAGATTGGGCGAACACAAAATGAAAGGTGACACCTAAGCCGATTAGATGAACACGAAATTGAACATGCCTCCCAAGCCGATTGGGCAAACAAAAAGATGAGAATGTGACACCTACGTTGATTAGGTGAACACAAAAAGGACACGACATCTAAGTCGATTAGGTGAACACAAAAATGTGCCTCCCAAGCCGATTGGGTGAACACAAAACGGAATGTGACACCTAAGCCGATTAGGTGAACACGAAATTGAATACCTAAGCCAATTAGGTGAATGTAAAAATGTGCCTCCCAAGCTGATTGGGTGAACACAAAATGGAATGTGACACCTAAATCGATTAGGTAAACACGAAATTGAATGTGCCTCCCAAGCCGATTAGGCTAACATAAAGATGAGAATGTGACACCTAAGCCGATTAAGTGAATGCAAAAAGGATACAACACCTAGGCTGATTAGGTGAATGAAAAATTGCACGTGTCCCCTAAGTCAATTGGGTAAACACTAAATGGATATGCCACCTAAGCCGATTGGGTAAACATAAAAAAAAAAAAAGTGTCTCCCAAACCGATTGGGCGAACACAAAATTGAATGTGACACCTAAGCCGATTAGGTGAACACAAAGATTAAAATGTAATATTTTGAGAGACAATTAGGGGACATACCTGAGTTCTTTACAAGTAGACTTGAAGAAATTGTACTCTTGAATTGTCACCAATAGTCGAGCTACTTGAATCGTACCTGTCTTTTCACTTGAGACAGTATTCAAATCAACACATGTGCATAAACAAAATGAATACTAATGCAACATGTTTTCAGCAAAATTCATGAATTTGCTTATATCACCATGCTTCACTAGGGAAGTTTATCGATAAGGAATTTGTTTCATCCTTTTGACAACTTGATCATATTGAACAAGGAACCTTCAGTAAAAAAGAACTTCATTCCCTTCGAACTTTCAAAAGCGTACTTGAAACTCCAACCAGGCATTTGAGTGGTTAAAAACATTTAGACAAATACGAGGCTATGGTGAGCGACTCGAATGTCAATGCTGGTTGGTCCTCGAGGAAATGTACCTGTAAAAAATAATTAGAGGCAACATGCATATGCATTCATAGACAATCAAGGCCATGCATGTAAGAATTCATTCGGTCGTCTTTTAAAATAGGTGGTTTATGCACGACGAGTTTGTCGAGCCATGCATTACCAAATTCCGTTTGGAAAATCTTAATAAGACGATATGTTGTATGTGTGGGTGTCATGAACATGTCGAGTGAGGACTTTCAGTCAGAAAAGGCTTACCCTCACTCTCTAGGGAAGGATATCTATCCTAACTGTATTTGAGAAGCACTCAGTCTCACCTTCACATTCAACAAGGGTTCGAGTAAGTCTTGTATTAGTATAACCTTACCAATCAGACAGGACTTAACTGGACCGTAATGTTGGTTTGGTCAAATGGTTTTCAAGGGAGACTCTTTTGAGTTAAGGCCTTTGAAAGAAATGTCTTCATCAGTAGCTTCGAGTTTACAAGTCAAGAACCCTGCAAAATGAGAAGAAATAATCTTGCTTGAGCTTCTTCGAGTGAAGCTTAAAGCAGGTAAACCTCACACTAACTTAAATGCCCTAATAAGAAGAGACTTTATAAGGGTTACAATTAGGGGTGAGCATGGTTCTAGGTAAAATTGAAAATCGGGAACAAGGAACCGAACTGCCGGTTCTAGGTTCCAATGTGTAAGGGTCCGGTTCCCAGTTCCATTTTTTTAGGAACCGCCGGTTCTGGGTAGGTTCTTGGTTCCTATAGGAATCGAACCGAGAATCGAAACCGGAATCGGGATTGGGAATCGAGAACCAAATAAGGAATCGTACGCAATTTGTTTCTTGTGTACCTATTTTATGGATTATGTTACTCACAATACATGAATTTTGTCTTCTTTGATGCATTTCTTTTGCACTGTTTTTCTTTTATTGTCACCAAATATATGTCAGATGACTACAAAAGATGATTTTGTGGCTTATATCTTGTGTTCTTTCCATCTTTTTTAGCGTAATTTATGAAAGATTTACGAAATGAAAGTTTGGCATTTACGGGATTTAAAACGACGGTACGTGAGTGTTGGTGTGTGACTGTGGACAGTGGGATTGAGACACGAGAACCAAGAGTAACATGAGCAAACTCCATCCTAAAGTCACGAGACTAAGTTCTTAAAGGGGAAAACAACATAGTGCCTCAATGTCACAGTCCCCCTTCTTCCCCATGTCTGCCCCCTTCATGTTTTGGTTTTTTTAGTATAGACATTTTCTACATGACTCATAGGTAATCAATCTCTCATATGATACATACATATATATATATGTGTGTGTATATAATCACGAAGGCGACTCGAGTGTTGAAATTGGTGCCGTCATATTTCGCATGTTAGATGAGGGAATCATATTGGAGAAGACCATGTTTTCCTCCAACTAGTCTTTTGATTGGTGGATTGATGTCCATAACATGTAAACTATCTATTGTTCCACATTTTTTCTTAACTAAAAATGAAAAAAAAAAAAAAGAAACCTGTAAGAACTTGGAACCGTCCCTAGAACCTGTGACAAGGTAGGTTCCAGGTTCCAAATTCCAACGAGTAGATTCTAGATTCCAAAAAATGAGAAACCTGTGGGGGCAAGTAGGTTCTAGGTTCCAAGTGGAACCTGTAAGGAACTTAGAACCGCTCACCCCTAGTTACAATGTAGGTTCAGATTTGGGACTAAGGAACAAAAATACTCATTTTTGCTTAAAAAATATAAGTGTGACTAAGGTTAATGATCATCGCTATGTCATCACCGGTCTTCGGTCTTCAATCTTCAGTCCATGATCTTTAGTTTTCAAGATTACTACTAGGGATTGCGGCCAATAAATCCTATTGTGGACTGTGCAAATTCTGCTTGGGGAAAACTTTGCTAGATTCGCAACAACACTTGATTGAGTTTAGCATTTTGCTACAAATATGTTTACTCTCAGTCGTGTGATATCCCTAAATTTCGACCAATGTATTAAGATAGAATATGATGGGTTTTAACCATGAATTCTAATTCGATGAAGAGTATCGGACGTTACATTATCAAAATCTCGAAGTTTATCGGTAAACCCTAGATTTTTGGATAAATGATAATAAGTCGAAAATTGACAACCAAAGAGACGTTATGGACTTACCATGAACCAACGGGCCTACTTCCTGTGAAATTCGGTCACCAAGAGTCCCTATAAGAGAAAATTACCATTTTGCCCCCAAAATCTCATTTTTAGCCCAAATAAAGAGCCCATTAAGCCCTTTAAATTCAAGCCCAAGCCAATGTGAATTACTCCCAAGGGTGGAAATTACCAAAATACCCCTTCTAGAAACCCTATCTTAAGATAGATAAAGTAAGGAAGAAGACAAAATATGATTAGAGTTTTTTTGGCCAAACTTGGTGAAGAAGATAACTTGGTGAAGAAGTTTTCCCTCTCTCTCTCTCTCTCTCTCTCTCTCTCTCTCTCTTTCTTCTTTCTTTCTCTTCCATTATTTGCCCTAAAGTTGTCTTAGCAATCTTGGTAGAAAAGACAATCTTGGAAGACTTAGCCATTACCTCTCTCATTCTCATTCTCACTCTCTTTCACTCTTTCTCACTTTCATTCCCTCCCTCTCTTTCCCTCTTGTTCGGCCACGGTCACCGTCACTGTTCACCTTGTTGCCGCCGTTCATCACCAAGTTGAGCTCAAGCTACATCCTTGCTGCAGTGGAGCCGCGCCACTTTACCATCCAAGCCAAGCCGAGCCCGTGCCGAATCGCCATCCGCACGTCGTGCCGCCGTCGCCACCAAGTCACGCTGCACCAAAGCACCGAGTTGTGCTGTGCCACGTCGAGTCCAAGCCATACCCGAGTCGTTCCGCTATTCGCCATGCCATTGCCGTGCCTAGCCTTGCCGCGCCTTTGCCAATCAATAGCTTTTAAGTGATATGCTATCACCAAATGGGTGATAAGCTATTAAGGATTAGGTGATAAGCTATTGGAAAATGGATGATAAGCTATCATAAAATAGGCGATAAGCTATCGAGGGATTATCGATAAGCTATCATGATTAGTTGATAAGCTATCAAAGTTGGATGATAAGTTGTTAATTAATGTGTCTTATGCTTGTGATATGCAATAGTTCCATGCATGCTTTTGTGTGGTTTGATGGGTAGATTACCTTAAGAAGATGGTTGCCTCTTGAACTATGGTTTTCTAGTTGAAAATAATGCAATTTTTGGCATATAAATTATAATTCATGAGGTGTCGTGCTTGGATGCCAAGTCTTGTATGTTGGAATAATCTAGGAGGCTTGAAAAATGAAGCACGTGAAGTTTGACGGGAAAAGCACGTTTGTGTGATCACGTGTGATTTATTTATTGCGTTTTTAAGGGTGAGAATTGCAATAAGTTTGACGAATGAGCAAGAATCATGACATGAGCACGTATCATGGTTGCATTGGTTAAAAGAAAGAAGAAATGAGATTTGCATGCATGATTGGTGTGCTTGTGTGATCACAAAATGTACAGACGCGCAATGGTGTTTGGGGATGATGCCCAATTTTATCGGATGCCAGGCGGGGTCGGATGACGGATCGCGGTAGAGGTCGAACCGATTCTCCTTTATGGAATGCTGTCCATCTCTAGGGGAGGTTGTGATGTTGCGATGGCCAATGGGGCGGGACGATGCCCGGTCATGTCAGAAGACCACCAACCTTCAGGTTGTGCCGTGGCCTAGAGAGGTTAAGAACCACCAACCTTCAGGTTATGCCGTGGCCTAGAGAGGTTGAGAACCACCAACCTTTGGGTTGTGCCGTTCCCAAGAGCGGGCGTAATCACTAGGCATAAAATTGGAATACACTTGGATGCATTACGCATGAGAAATGGTGATATATGTTCTAATTATGTGCCTTGTCTAATTGCGCTGATTATAGAATGCTATAACTGATAATATGCAGGGTATGTGCCAAGGTAAGGTAAGAATGCTTACAATTTATTGTTTGATCGGAATTGAGTTGAGTCACTCAAACCTGTTATAGATGAAGTAGAGAGAGAATTGCTCGCTATTGATCTGTCATCGATAATAAGTTGCATGTTTAGGGTATGCTCTTAGCGAGTCAGCACCATACACGAGGCTTATGTTGTTGACTTACTAAGATTTTATCTTATCCGTTATTGTTAATCGCTTTTCAAGACCATAGAATAGAAGATCGACATGTGCAGTTCGAGGCAAATCAAGGTGTATTCGCGTAGATGAGATAGGTTAACCCGACCCTCGATACCTTTTCGAAGGTCTCGATAGGAAAAGGCCCGTAATGAGGGCTTGTGTATATAAACTTCCTAGGGTTAACAGGTTTATAAATAAGGTGTGCTTTGGTAACGATTGTATTTCTGTTTTTCCTGCTATCTCTATTGTTGTGATTGTTCGGGTGATAGTTAATCGTTTTTACTTGCGTTAATCAAAAGATAAAAAGAATGGGTCGATGACGCGTTCGTGCTTATGATTGCTGATTGACTTTCAGGAACATTGTTCTTGAATTCTAAATTCATGTCAAAATTTGACACATAGGAATTCGTGAGACTTCTGCAAGATGAGCAACCGTAATGCCAAAGTACCTAGAGGAAGGGTGACTTAAGAGGATCCCCGATTGGATAGGATTCTTCAGGCTTTGGAAGCTATTAGAATCATCATGGGACAATAAACTCAAAATCAAGCTGATGCTGATGTTGCTGCTGTAGCCGCTGTGCCCAATGAAGTCCCGTTGGCTAGGAATGAGAATAGCGATCCACCGATGCATAGGTTGGTTGAGCAGTTTCTAAAGCTTAAGCCACCAAAGTTCACCTGAGCATGTGATCCTGAGGCTGCAACCCTCTAGATCGAGGAGTTAGAAAAGGCTTCCATATTACTGAGATGCTCAGAGGAAGACAAAGTGACGCTGGCTAGTTACCGACTACAATGTACCACTAGCTTTTGGTGGGAAGCCACTCAAGGAAGAGTATTTCTTAAAGGTATGGTTCCAGTGTGGGATGCTTTCGTTGGAGCTTTGACGGGAAGTATTTCTCGGATTATACGAGGGAACAAAAGATGGCTAAATTTCAGGGACCTCGTCAGAACCATCTGTTAGTAGACCGCTATAAGGTGAAGTTCGCCGAGCTGTCTAGGTATGCACTGAGGTTGATTTAGGACCTGGTGGATAAAGCAAGGAGATTTTCAGGATGGTTTGAAATTAAAAATTAAGGACCAGTTGGTACCCCTGAACCTCAATGACTATAATGAGCTATATGAAAGGGGCCCAACTCATTGAAAGGAACATGGCAAAACATGCAGCCGTATCTGGATCGCGATTTACGCCTAATAGGGATAACTATCGGTTTGGGAAAAGACCAATGACTGGAGGAAAGTATTCTGTCCTTCTCAACCAAAAGAATAGCATTAGAAAGCCGGCATACAACTAAGTTGGTGTGTGCTGACTTTGTAGTAGAAGACATGAAACAGCCCCATGACCTCCTATAGTAGGAGCTTATTTTGGATATGGTCAGCACAGCCACCAAGTGCGAAACTATCTGCGTAGACCTTTTGGAGCACCATCGCCACAAGGAGAACAATCATCAAGGAATGCCCTGCAAAACAATCTGAACTAACCCTCGATGCAATGAAGGGTTTATACCGTTACTAGAGAAGAGGCGAAGGATTCCTCGACAGTTACAAGTACGGTCTCATTGCAGGATCATATTGCTTATGCTTTGTTTGATCCGGGAGCTACGAACTCATTTGTTGCTAAGCAATTTGTTGAGTTAGTGGGGTTAAGTCTGAAATCGTTGGAAGCGGTTCTTAATATTTCTACCCTATTAAAGGATAAAGTATTGTCTATGGTAGGATGTTCAGGTTGTAAGATAATCATAGGTGGTCAAGAGGAAAGTATAGATTTGATTGTGTTGGCGATGTATGACTTTGATGTCATAATCGGAATGGATTGGCTCACAAGCAACGCGCAACGATGGACTGCTATCGTAAAGCAATCAAGTTTAACCCGTTAGGAAGAGTTAGTTTTAAGTTCGTTAGAAACCGAGGATCTCCCTCAATCCCCTTGATTTCATTGCTTAAGGCGACAACCTTGCTGGATAAGGATTGCCATGGTTATTTGGTAACCCTGGTAAATATGTTGGTTGAGGAACCAAGGATGGAGGACATCGCTGTAGTGCGGGTTTTTTTTCCCGATGTCTTTTTAAAGGAATTGCTTGGATTACCTCCCCAAAAAGGAAAATAGAATTTGTGATTAAGTTAGCCCCTAGAACGGAGCCGATTTCCAAAGCACTGTATCGCATGGCATTGTTAGAGTTAAAGGAATTAAAAGTGCAGATGCAAGAATTGTTGGATAAGGGATTCATTCGCTCTAGTGCATCGCCTTGTGGAACATCGGTTTTGTTTGTAAGAAAGACGGAAGGATCATTGCGTCTTTGCATCGATTATCAGCAACTCAATCAAGTAACGGTCAAGAACAAGTACTCGTTACTAAGAATAGATGATTTGTTTGACTAATTTCAAGGAACTTCGATATTTTCCAAGATAGACTTAAGGATGTGCTATCACCAGTTGAGGATCAAGAAAGAGGGTATACCGAAGACAGCATTTCGTACCTGTTATGGTCATTATGAGTTTACGGTAATGCCATTTGGTCTGACAAATGCCCTTGCTACTTTTATGGATCTAATGAACCCTGTGTTCAATGAGTATTTAGACAGGTTTGTGATTGTGTTCATTGACGACATTCTGGTGTATTCAAGAAGCCTAAAGGAATATGAACAGCACTTGAGGATAATTCTGCAGACCCTTCGAGGGCATACAATGTATACTAAGTTCAGTAAGTGCGAGTTTTGGTTAGCTTGTGTAGCTTTTCTTGGACATGTTCCGGTAAAGGAATTTCCATAGATCCGACCAAGATTGAAGCGGTTATGGATTGGCCAAAGCCAATGATTGTAACGGAGATTCGGAGTTTCTTAGGATTTGCAAGCTACTATAGACGATTCATAGAAAGGTTTTTTGCGATAGCTATGCCTCTAACACGATTGCTAAAAAAGGATGAGAAGTTTGAATAGATAGATAAGTGCGAGCGTAGTTTTCAAGAGCATAAGCACAAGCTAACTACAACTCCAATGTTGACAATATTATCTGGTCTAGGAGGTTATGAGATCTATAGTGATGCATCGTTTAAAGGATTGGTCTACGTTCTAATACAACATGGAAGAGAGGTTGAATACACGTCTTGCCAGTTAAGACTTCATGAGTTGAACTAATCGACTCATGATTTGGAATTAGCAGCAATCATCTTTGCTCTCAAGATCTGGAGACATTATCTATGTGGAGAAAAGTTTCAGGTTTACACCGACCATCAAAGCCTTAAGTATCTGTTCTCTCAGAAGGAGTTGAACATAAGACAACAATGTGTCGTGACCCTCCTCAGAGGCAAACACGGGGGTATGGATATGGATTCAGTTCGTCTTTCGAGGCTAGAGGATTACTAGATTAATTAGTTTTGAGCTTAACTAACCTAGCTCGGACTCTTCAAATAAATGGCAAGTACGAAGTATTTAAGACACACGATATAAGAAGCACAAATAAAAAAAATGATGTCCCAATTTTTGTGCAAATCTCGCTCAACGACCATAAAACACAAAATTTAATCATTAAGAAATTTCAAGAATAAGGTTTGAGGGTGCAAATATCAATTTCGACCACATGAGTCTTAAATATTGGAAAACATTGTAAATTAGACTCACAAGTAAGAAAAATGAACTGATTTTCCCTGGAACTTTTTGAGCCTAGTAAAGATAGCAAACGACTTTAAAAAGTCACGAAATTTGGTAGAAATATGGATCAACATATTCTGAACAAATTTCATGTTTTGTGTTTTTCCAAAAAAGCCCTTCAAGTTGGTGTAAATTGACAATTTCACCCCGAAGGTCAAATTTGTTTGTTCAAGGGACCAGTCTGTGCACTGTCCGAATTTTACGAATTTGACCAGCTAAATCAAATACCTACGACATTAAATTTTGCAGGCCATTAGATAAGACCTCAATGAACAACTTTTATGTTTTTTGGTTTTGCAAATAACGACTATAACCTCGTCATTTTGGAAAAATAAGACAGCACAACTTTCTGCATCAAAATCTAGAAAAACATCCCGAAATGATCGGTGATGTAGAGGTTGATATGACCAAGTTAGAAATTTCGTATGGCATTGAAACTTGGTCATAAAAAAATAAAAAAAATGAGAGACCATGAAGGTCTGTTAGGAAATAGAGGGAAACAGTATTGAACAGAGACTGTCTTCCATGTTTTTGAAATCTGCCTTCAGATTGCGAAGGGATTGTCACATAGTAAACGAGCTTTGTTTTAAACACCAAAACCACTCGAATTGAAGCTTGAAATGTCGTCTTCAAATGTTTAGTTGATGACTTTTTGAAACAAACGCGTTTAGGGACCCAAATGGCCATCAGAAGCATGAAAGGTCAGAAAAATGAGTTTTACAAAAACATGGCATACCATCTAAGCAACAACCAACAAGCAAGAGATGATCATCTGCCATCCTTTGGAGCTTAGAAACAACATATCACAGCAGCAAGATAAGTAGACATATCCACGCGAAGGTGAGGCCAAACGGCCTCTTATTAGACCAAAAAAAAAAGGTCATACTCTAGAGTAGAAATGAACCCACCTTTATCGATGATGGATTAGGGCTTGATCGAGCTATTTGGCCACCAAAGGATCCCGATGGATGACCAAAAATGGCCCGGCAACTCTGAATCGAGGGAAAATAAACGGCATTAGCAACGGTAATAGGCAAACTGACCACTAAAATGGAAAAGAAGAAAGAGGGGGGGTTTCGGTGGCTGAATGGGGAAACTCCGGACACGAGGCCGTCAAGGGCTCGCCGAGGAATGACGTCGCAAGATTTGGGATGCCAGAGGGTGGCTGAAGTGGCCTCGGAGAGCCGGTAAGATCGGTGGCTCAATCACCGACGTGTACGTCGGTGATATGGCCGAGAGGAAGAAGTGGCACACCGGTGGTCTATGGTGGTTGGACGGCGACAAGGGTGGTGCGACGGGATGAAGAAGAGAGAGAGAGAGGGTGTCGATGGTGGAGGTGGCTCGCCGGAGGGGGGTCGGCCGACAGTGGCGTACGGTAGTCGAAGGTGGTGCGACTGTGGGTGAGAGAGTGTCTTCTATCTTAAAAAATGCAGCCCCCAAAAAAATGATCTCCCCTAGGGTTTTTGGAAAATGTGTAATATATAGGGCCACTTAAGTGTTTTAATCTTGGCCTTTCATCAAGCAATGGTTGAGATTTAACTTATTCTCTAAATTTGTGACATTTTTGTAATTATGGCTCAAGAAAGTGAAATGGGCTTGGCTTTAGGGAATGGGCTACAACGGCTTGAAAATAGCCAGAAGTGGCCAAAATCCATCCATTATCACCGGATCTCCGACGGGTTGGTCGGACCGGGTCAATCCGCTCAAACCCGAGTGGATCGATTTGACCGATTCTTGACCGGGCCAGTTCAAGAGCCAAACAAACTTCGATTTTGATGAAATTTTCGTCAAAATTTTCCTTTTTTCCTATATTTTCTAAATATTAATTTTACCAAATTTTTATGGACCAAGATTTATTTATTTTTTAATTTCTTGATTTGACTATACTAATTCCTCTTTTTTAGCTAAAACTACTAGGCATTTTAGACATGTTGGCGTAAGCTTGATTTCCTTGGCCAAATTGAATGTCTAAGGATGTACTAGGATGCATAATTGGAATGTGTTAAAAGGAATTAGGTCACTCGAAATCATTTAAGCTCGGTTTTAAACCTAAACCACTCTTAATATGGCCAACCCAATCTCAAGATGAGTGAATTGGCCAAAATGGATAGTAGATTCTGGCTTGGTTTAATCAAATGACTCAAATATTGGTCTCGTCTCACGACTCATGAAGTAATTGTTTGAGACGACCGTTTAGGCTCGAATTAGGGCTAATTCACCAATATGCTCAAACTTGAAATTGATTGAGGGCTTTGATGTAAAACATCCTCTAGATCAAATGTCTCAACTACAAGAAATTCTAAAAATACTATCTAAATGATCAATTTTGATTTTTGGGCCAATTAGGGCTTACTTTTCCTTGAATTAGGGTAAAGTTTGTCCCCAATTGATTTTTATGAAATTGAAAGTGTAGAAACTCAATTAGAAAATAAAAGAGATGTTTTGTAACTTTTCTCTAATTTTTTTGTATTTTTTTTTTCTGAATTTAGGCCAAGAAAATTCATTTTTCGAAAGGAAATTCAATTTCTATGGTTAAATTCGTGAATTTTCGAAAACCAAAAGAATAAAAATTCAAATGACACCATTTATAACATATTCATGTGGAAATATAAAATATGACCCTGGGGTTGACTTTCAGCTCGATTCTGGTCAAAGGTTTGACCAACAAGTCAACTCGAAAGTCTAATTTTGACTTTTTGAGGTTAAGGTCCAAATGCATCCTAAATGCTAGGCTGAAACATGGACAAGTGAAAAATGACTCTTTTTGAATCAAAAATAAGTTTTGTCACGAACAAAACCTAAGTTCACGTTTTTAGCTTTATGACCTACTAACTAAAAATTAGGAGTCAACAGCTGCCCCTCTTTAAGAGGGAGTTTGGAGAATTTCCTCTCAAAGACAAAATGATGCCTAATTTTTAGTCATCGACTCAAGAAATGCAATTAAAGGAAAAGTAAGAAGAATAACAGAAAATGACATTTGATCTCGAGAACGTACCTTTGAAGCTTTCCTGTTGCTATCAGGACGTTTATCACGTATCTTTTTTTTTGCGGTAAATAACTAGGGATAGGTTATTTACCTTATTGGGAATGAGAGGTGGATAACCAAGCATCGGGCTACTTGACCTCTTGGAAAAAAAAGGTGAGGGGTATAACCAGGCATTGTGTTACTTGTTCTCTTGAGCAAGGGTAGGGGGTATAACCAGGCATTGATTTACTTGTCCTCTTGGGAAAAGGGTGACGGGTATAACTAGGCATTGGGTTACTTGTCCTCTTGAGAAAGCTAACTCTATACACTTGTAGGGGTTAGCTTGATTGGATAATCTCGTGAGGCTATGGGCTGCGATCACGAGAAAGGATTCAAGGCTGTGACCTATGTTCACTGCAGGAAGACTATAAAATGGATTTTTGATTACCACACTTTGTTAATCATCAGAAAAAGGTTTTAATGAGCGTACTTAGCTAATCATTTCAAAAGAGCTTCCATGACCGCATTTCGTTAATCAGAGGAAAATTTGTGAGAACTCCACTAGGGATTGATTTTTTGAAAGGGTTTTCGAGGCTATGTGTGGTAAGCCTAACGGAATTTAAAAAAATGCACCTTGTTCAGGTGAGAGATTTTACAAAGACTCCGAGATCGCCCTTGGGCAAATCAATAGATATTTTAGTTTTAAAATGCATGAGGATTTTTTAACGTCATCCAGTGCAATCAATATTCAAAGGTCGACAAATGTCATTAACCATCGAAACTTCCTTTGAAAGGAGAGTTTGTGAGCAAAATTATCTTGATAAATTCAAAAGATTATGCTGAAACATACTAAATTGGTGTACCTTGATCGGAAGGGTCTTCTCACCATGGCTTTTAAAAAAGGCTTTTCTTCCCATCCATTGATGTGAGAAACGACTTTGCTTAGGGAAAATGATCCTCTCATATCCTATGTCAAAGGTTATTGGGGAGTGTTCACAATGAATACAATTTGGTCAATTCGAAAGGTCTTGGAAGGGATCGTGCGATTGACTTGGTCAAGGGTGTTCAATAGGGACTCTTTTGAGTCAAGGCTTTTGAAAAGAAATCTTCACCAAATGTTTCGGGTTTTCAAGTCAAGAACCCTGCAAAATGAGAAGAAATAATCTTGGCTGTATTTCTTCATGTGAAGCTTGTATTTCTTCATGTGAAGCTTAAGACATATAAGCTCTACGTTAATCTGGGCGTGCTAGTTGGAAGAGACTTCAATGGGTGGTAACGTAGGCTCGGATTAGGGATTGAGGAATGAAAAGGCTCATTTTGGCTTAGAAAATATATAGGGAAGGTTGAGGTCAGTGATCATCACTATCTTGTCACTGGTCTTTGGTCTTCAAGATTATCACTAGGGAGTATTCAGTCTTCATCCATATGTCGGATTCGGACTCCTTTGGGGATTAAATCGACTCCGTTTTAGGGAGAAGTTGTTGAAGAAAGTGCAAATTGGCTTCAGTTGAGGATTTCGTGTTGCAAACTCGTTCCATTGGGGATGCGATTATAGAATCGACAAAGGGATGGGTTTCCCTCGGGCCATTTTTGCTCACTAGGTCAAATTTTGGGATTTTCCCTTCTTTCTTGTTCCTTTTTTCTTTTTTACTCTTTTTCTTTTCTTTTCATTTTTGTTCTTTTTCTTTTATGTTCCTTTTCATTTTGTTGTTGTTGGAAAAATCCAAAACAATGCAGGGCTACCAAAAATGCCAACTCACATTTTGCCACGAGGATTCGGCGAACTCTAGCATGCTCAGAATTTTGGGACTTTCATGATCCCAGATGTCCTCAACGTCTTGATCTGTTCCTGATGTCCTCGGAAAGTGATGCCTATTCGCTTGCTCCGATGTATAGTCTATGATCATCGACAAGGGTTCGAGAAATGAAATAACAAGCCCTAGAGGTTAAACAAAGGATGAAGTGTATAGGATTGAGAACGAATCGCTCTTCATCACCCCAAAGCACTCAGATTCTTGATTTGAGTTTAATGCAAAGTGTCCTATGAAGATTAATGCAAGTGCAGACAAGAAAATCCCTAGTCATTTTTCTCACCTGTGCCTTCTAACTCACCTCCATCGACCCCGATGTGGGGGTGGTTCTTGACAGGGGTAATTCGAACAAGGAAATCTCCCTATTTAGGCTCAAAGTGGCTAGTAAGGGATTCGTGCAAGTGTTTAGGAAAATGTAAAAAGTGCCTTTAATCACCTCGACCATGTATACAAAGCAAGTAAACCCTACATCCTGATACATGGTGTTCTCTTATCACTCAACCCTCAAAGGTGTGTAGGGATGTGTTTAGAAATGGCTTGCCTTTCGTCATCTCAAAGGTACCCACTTGGCATGCTCAACACTCCTCTTTTGTTTTCTAAAAACAATCATTTATTTCAAAACATCCTCCGTGGGATTTTTTTATTATAGAAAATGCATGAATTAAAGTATGAATGATCAAATGCACCATTCCATTCAAAAGTCATAGGAAATCAAGCTCTAAATTGATTTTTTAATGCTTGTTTGGAATTTCAAAAAGGTTTTTGAAATGATTTTAAACGTCCCTGTCCGAAGGTGAAATCAACGTTCGATATGAAATCAAGCTCTAAATTGATTTTTTTAATGCTTGTTTGGGATTTGAAATCGACGTTCGATATGCCATCAATGTGTACGACAATCATTCATGCCAATCTCTATAGTTCTCGGCCGTTTTGGACAAGATTTTCTTGATGTTTTGGTTTGCCGCTTCCATAGCACCATTCATTTGCAGGCGATACAGAGACGAATTCAGGTGACAAACCCGAAATTCGTTTAAGAGTTCATCCATTACCTGGTTGTTCAGATTTGATCCATTGTCAGTGATGATCGCTTTGAGCGCTCCATAACGAGCAATGATATCGCGGTGGATAAACTTAGCCATGTTTTTCGCGGTGACATTGGCATATGAGTTAGCCTCGATCCACTTCGTAAAATAATCGATGGTCACTAAGATAAACCAATGCCTATTTGACGCCTTTGGATTGATTGGTCCGATAACGTCGATCCCCACATAGAGAAAGGCCACGCTTTGGACATCTGGTGTAATTCATTTGGTGGCGTGTTGATCTTGTCGCCATAGACTTGACATTGGTGACAATATCTGTGACATTCCGAATTTCGACCCATTTTGAAGCTTATGAATGGATGAAATATCAATCGATGTATTTCAGTAAATCTCGCTCAGAATTGATCACTCTTGAGTTAACTAACCTAAGGGGAAAGGCTAATGAGGAATTAAGCACGTGGACCAAGGAACTCGACCCTGGATTAACGACTTGACCATAAGGATTGCCGAGGGAACATCTTGTCCCATCATAGGCTGTTCAAAGATTGGTTTTATAACGATTTGCTAGCATTATATGATTGGTTCGCGGGTGATTCCGTACGACCAGAGTATAATTTGCGAATTAATCTAAACCAGATTTCTAACGAATGCGACCTTTGGAACCAACGATTGACCCTCGCAATTACATGACAATCAAAGTCGCCATGGTTCGAATAAATTTAAAACATGACAATAATCACAGGTCGATACGCGTAAAACCCTAAAAGCCACCCGTTAGTTCAAGACGCCCTGAAATTACTATTCATAGATTTTAGTCACGAATTGGACTTCGAAATTGGACGTCGATCATTCGAGAATTTCGATAATGAAACATTGGAATAATCTCGTCGAGACCTTTTGAATCTGAGGTCGTTCCGAGGTAGGTTGGAAATTGGTGATTAAGGGAATTAATTCGGAAATTCCTTGCACCCCCGAATTTAGGCTCATTTCTTAGATTTTTTTAATTGATGGCACATTTAATTTTTGG
>BCNH02000001.1:10493934-10508415 GCA_001662345.2 Metrosideros polymorpha var. glaberrima | reverse complement strand
TGATATTTAGGTGATTATGAGCATGTTTGGTGTAGGTTTTATTGAGATTTAGTTGCTATTTTGGGCGAGTGAACAATACCACTGAATTATGCCCTATGGAGTGCTTTGTGCTTAATGTTTGTAAGTTTTATGGAAATGTCTTGTGTGTTGGGCTTTATGTGATTGGGTGCTAGATGGTCCATGAGTGACCGAATATGTAAGTGATGTTATCTTGGGACATGCAAAAATGATTATGTGAGTGGTGATTGTAAGACATGCCTTGTGTACAAGTTGATGTTTATGGCCTATTCTTGCATGTTGGTTATCAAATGGCTTGTGCAAGTGTTAATTGAGAGCCTATGCATAGTCGGCCTTGTGTGATTATGGGTGAATCATCCGTGTGGCGAGTGAATGCCAAATGCCGATATTGGATCATAATGATCCCGATTTTATGAGAGGCTATAAGGAAAGCCGTATAGTAAAAGCCACATATTACTTATTATATGGCCCGATGAGCCGACGGTCCGATGAACCGATAAGTTATTATATGGCCCGATGAGCCGACGGACCGATGAGCCGACAAGATTAATATTATACTATGGCCCGGGCGCTAAAGCGCGTAGTGAGGGTTGGATAGCGAGATTATAACTTATATGTCATGAAGGTTGGATAATGGGAATTGAGTTTTGGATGGAAAGCACTGTTTGTGATTTATGGAATTATTTTATGCCTTAAGAACGAAGCCTAGCCCTAATCAAGTGCGTGTGA
Source organism: Metrosideros polymorpha var. glaberrima (assembly GCA_001662345.2). Classification (NCBI taxonomy): domain Eukaryota; kingdom Viridiplantae; phylum Streptophyta; class Magnoliopsida; order Myrtales; family Myrtaceae; genus Metrosideros; species Metrosideros polymorpha. The sequence continues at coordinate 10,507,668 of BCNH02000001.1, read as the reverse complement.
GTTTGTTAACTCTTGGTCCTGTGAATGCTCATGGTTAGAACTTACATGTCGTATGAGTCTGGAGGTACCTTTGTCCTAGCATAGGGTTAGCTTTGGCTCACTGAGATTTATTCTCACCCCGTCGTGGGATTTTCCATTTTCAGACCCTAGACCATAAGTATGCTGCCGAAGAGTTATGAAGTGCCGATGGACCCTGATGAAGAAGAAGCTGCTAGTGATGGCGAGCCCGACGTCTAGGTGCATCCGTGGCATCTTTTTGGCTAACAGCGTAGAGTAGCAAGTGTAACTTTGGACTAATGACTGTCTCCCTTTTAATCGAACTATGTTGTCGTTTTCCCTAAGTTGTACGCTTTTGTATTCGACTGACTTTGGTTATGTTATGAATCCTTTCAGTCATCTTGTTTTACATATGTATGGAGTTATTTGCGCTACCGCATGCATCCTTTATTCCGCACCATTGCCACCGTCGTAGGATCCTGGTTGTTATGGAATCGAAACAGAAGTCGATCGGGATGTTATCGCGCTCGTATGGTCTGGGGCGTGATAATATCGCACATGATGAATACAATTTGACTCCATGATCAACCAATAATAACCCAACCTCATGATTTTCTTTGCCAAAAGATGGCCATTCATATGCGAGCCACATTCCCCTTCATGTATTTCTTGCATGAGTTGATTGGCTTCGCATGCGTCTACGCACCTCAACAAAATCGAATCGAACGATCTCTTGTATAACGCTTTACCGTTGAGGAAAAACTTTGATGCTAGCTTTGTCAAGTATTTTCTATCGGCAACCTCACTTCCTTGAGGAAACTCACTTTTCTGGAGATAATTTTTTATGTTGTGGAACCACAGTTCATCATCGGGTTCTTCTTCGATTCTCATGCAATACGCTGGACTCTTAAGGATTTCGATCTTCAAGGGGGTCAATATCTAATCCATCCATGACTTGTAGAATCGAGGATAAAGTTGCCAAAGCGTCAGCAAATTGGTTTTACGATCTTGGCAAGCAATCAATTTTTCGAGGAACTTGTGGTATGGGATTAGTTTCGAGTCTTGGGTTCGCCATTCCCCTTCGATTTGAAGGATGATAAGCATAGAATCCCCATGAACTTGTATTCTTCGGACTTTCATTTCTATGGCATATTGTAAGCCAAGAATGCAAGTTTCATATTCCACAATATTGTTGGTACACGGAAACACAAGCTTCGCGGCAACAGGATAATATTGACCATCCGGGGCAATGAGAACTGCCCCATCCTGCCATTTGGCCAACCTGCCAACCAAAGCGAGCTTCTCCAAAAAGTACTTGATTAGGTCATTCTCTATTACCAATAAGATTCAATGGTGAAGAGTGTATTGCCAAAGACGGTGTAATATCCAAACCAAAGCTACACCTGTCTTCTCGACCTTTAAATAATTCATCTCGGACATGATGAATTTGCTAAGGTAGTATATCACGCACTCTTTTCTATCATCAGGTCTCTTTTGAGCTAGCATGGCTCCCAGCAACTCATCATGGACGGTTAAATACAACATCAAAAGAGTCCCCATAATTGGTGGGACGAGGATCGGTGGTTGCGTTAAGTACCACTTGATCTTCTCAAAGGTATTCTAGCACTCTTCATCCCATTCTACCTTGGCATTCTTCTTCAAAAGTTTAAAGAAAGGCTTCGCCGTTTCAGATAAATGAGATATGAGTCTCGCTACATAATTCAACCTTCATAGTAGGCTCCATATCTCTTTAACCGTTGACGGGGGCTTAAGGTCGCGTATGGCTTCGACCTTTGATGGATAGATCTTGATGCCCCGACTACTGACCATGAACCCTAATAGTTTTTCGGATTTCACCCCAAATACAAATTTCATGGGGTTAAGCTTTAGCTTGTATTTCTGAAGACGATCGAATAGCTTCTTCAAGACTTGGATGTGGTTTTCGCCTTGTTTCGACTTGGCAATCATACCGTCCACATAGACTTCTACTTCGCGATGCATCATGTCGTGAAACAAGGTGACCATAGCTCTCTAATAGGTTGCCTCAGCATTTTTCAATCCAAATGGCATTACCTTATAGCAAAATGTCCCCTACAAGATAATTAACGATGTCTTACCTTTATCCTCTTCTTTCATCCGAATTTGATTATATCCGAAAAACCAATCCATGAAGGAAAATAATTCGTAACCAGCTGTGCTATCCACCAAAATGTCAATGTGTGGCAGCAGGAAGTCATCTTTCGAACTTGCTCGATTCAAGTCATGATAATCTACGCAAACTCTAACTCGTCCACCCTTCTTCATTATTGGAACAATATTTGTAACCCAATCGAGGTATTGTACTGCCTCAATAAAGCCAACATCCAAGAGTTTCATGATTTCATCCTTGATTTTCTTTGACAATTCTAGCTTTGTCCTCCTAAGTTTCTACTTTTTTTGGGGGAATATTAGGATCCAGGGGCAACGCGTGCTCCACGATTTTAGGATCTAAACTCGGCATATCGGCATAAGACCAGGCAAATATGTCTTGATATTCTTTCAAAAGATTGGTCATCCCCCCAGCTTCGAAAGGGGAGAGTTTCCCTCAAATCTTAGTCTCTCTAATATTCTAACCATCGCCTAGATTCACCGTAATTGTTTATTATGCGGTCAACGACTTAGATTCCTCGTAGCAATCCCAATCACACTCAATATCTATATGATCACTATCGTAATCAGAATCGGGGGAACTGTCATCATGTGAGCCCAAGTCACAAATATGATTATCGTGTGGATGGAAGATGCTATGCCTGACATGCGATGCAACTAGTTAGTACACATTTATGGAATAAATGATGCATGCTATTTTGAAAATATTTTTGAAAAATATGCTTTGAAGAAGAATAACTTAGGGAGTTCGTCCTCATACCTTGGGACATTATTTTTTCCACAATATGTCCTTAGAAAACTAGGAAGTGTGTGGAAGCCCAGGCCTTGGGGTATGTATCGATTTTCGTAATTGGCTTGATTTGGTGTGCTTCCAAACGTCATTAATAAAACGTGCATATGCATTTTATTGAATTGGAAAAGATAAGGTCACTTTACAAAAGAGACCCCTTTAATAAAACGTGCGTATGCATTTTATTGAATTGGGAAAGATAAGACCGCTTTACAAAAGAGACCCCTTTAAACCAACAATTCAAAATCCAATGGGAAATTAAGTTTTCATAGAGGAAGTAAACAATTCCCACATAGGGGAAAAACACTTAAGGAAATGATACTAGGGAAAGATAGGAAGCATCCCTACTCCAGAAGGTTGGGATGGTCCTTAGCGAGCTCGTCTTCAGTAAGAATGACATTCATGCCATCTTCATCATCAAAGAACTCAGGAAAGATCTCGATGTTCGGCTCGGCCTAAAGCACCGTGCAAGACTTGACAAACATCTCTTTGAGAAAATGATCGAGTAAGCTAACTCGACCTCTGCCAAAATAGCCTCCACGATACCCTTGACCTTTATGGTTAGTGAGCTTGTCTTGCTCTTCAACATAGCCTAAACCTCTCCCTTTGTGTCCCTTAAGGGCCTCAATAGGGGTTCGAATGCCTTGGCCATATATTCCCAATCCTCCCTTGGGGACGAATCCATTCTCAAGCAAAAATTTTTCCAAACATGATTGCAAGCTTCGAAAGCTCGGGAGACTTCACGAGCGCTCCCACGGGTATGTGTAACATGGAGACCAACTCAAATGAGTGATAGCTTGGTTCCTCCTTAATCTCAGGCTCTACGTATGGGATTGCGGTATCATGAAAGACCTTAAAGTCCGTCTCGCCTGTCTGGTGATGAACTTCCCGTCCACCACGAACTTTACTTTCTGGTATAAACTAGACGGAATGGCTCCAGCGATGTGAATCCACGGCCTTCCCAGTAGGAAATTGAAGGCACTTGGGATATCGAGAACTTGAAATAGCACGGTAAAAGCCACGGGACCAATAAAGAGTTCCAATTCAATCTCTCCCATGACATCCTTCCTTATTTCGTCGAAGGCATGCACGGTGGACTTGGTGGTTTGAATCTTTTCTGGATTGATTCCAAGATGGCGAAGCGTCGCCAACGGGCAAATGTTTAAAGCGGACCCATTATCAATCAGGACCCTTGCTACCATCCTGTCCCGGCACCTCACAGATATGTATAAAGCTTTGTTATGAACTCAGCCTTCGGTGGGAAAGTCCTCATCGGAGAATGAGATTTGATTTTTCAAGAGAATTGATCCAACGAACCCTTCCAGCTGATCATCACTAGCGGTCTCTAGGACATGGACCTCGTTGAGGATTTTCAGCAAGGCTCGCTTGTGTTTATTCGAAGACTTGAGCAAATCCAACATGGATATCTGTGCGAGCATTTCCTTTAGTTGATCAACGACTTGAAATTCGCTAATCTTAATTATAGCCAAAAACTACTTAACATCTTCGTTAGTCATAGCTTTCTTTTCTACCACAGAGTTGGGTGAATAACATCGCCCAGATCGAGTCACGGTGTCGACACTACTTGACCCGTAATCCCACGGTATAGCCTTGGTATCATAAAGCAACTCTACCTCGTCTTCAAGCGACGACAATTCGATCCAGACAGGGGTTAAAGCTTCACCCCGTACCTCGACGGACTCAAGGTCATCATACAGTAAGTCGATGATAACGGGCTCAATTCCTTCTTCGCCTACTTCGTACAAACCGTTGTCATCGGTCAATTCTATGAGCATGGCCACCATTTCATCGTCTTGCTTGATAGGAGTAACGTCATCCATACCAACCCATCCGTCGGGGACGATATCATTAGAGTCAACATAGAAACTTAGGAGAGGTGTGTAATTGATATAAAAGTCATACTTTTCGCTCGGTTGCCCTAGAGTATTGACCACTTCACTGTTTATATGGGCTAGCTTCATGAACTCATAATCCTGGTGATTCATCTCTTCGTCTGCTTCAAGGTTGAGGGTGAACTCATCATCATTCCATATGATTGGGTAATTAACGTCTACTTCTTCCTCCTCTGTCATCGGAGGTTCTATTTCTTCAATTATGACTCATTCATCGGTAACTCCGTAACTTCAAATCTTTCAACCAAAGGCCTAAACTCCTCCCAATCAATCTTGCAAATGAAGATTTCGGAGGATATGTCATTTGTAACAGATAACATCTTCACGTCTGTTGCTCCTTTCTCGGTGAGCCAAATTACTCCCATATCAATCATTTTGGAAATGCATCTCATCTTTTCCTCGATGGGTATATCACATCTTTCCTTGCAATGTCTAGCCAACAATAAAACTCCATATAGCTTACGACATCGACTTTAAAGGGAAACCTGTTCCCGGTCACACCTTTGGAGATCATGTTCACATTTTGGGAGTGATTAGGTAATGGGATTTGTTGCACATTCGGCGCAGCCTTCTTGAAATTTAGGATCCCATTGTCAATAAAGTTCTAAACTTTGCTCTTCAGTGCGAAGCAATCGTTAGTGCTATGCCCCTTCTCACCCATGTGGTAAGCACAAGTTTTGATGACATCAAACCCGGCGAACTTTGGGGGATTGTCGCGTGGTACCTCTTTGGCGACCATTCTCTTCTCGAGTAGCATGGGCAAAAGCTTAGATAACGACCTAGGCAAAGGAGTAAACTACCTTGGTGGAAACTTTCTCTTTGGTTCGCCTTGAGAAGAATTCCCCGACATTACAAACGGCTTTGGTGGAGGATTCAAGTAAGCCTTCAGAATGCTATGAGCTTGGATGTACGCTACCTCGACGACGGGCTCTTTGTCTTTCCTTGAAAAGGTTCTCCTCGTGCTTTCTTCGGTTACTTTACCATTACGCATGGCCTATTTTATGTTCTCTCCAACTTCTACGAGGTGCGAGAAAGACAAGCAACTGGTGGTGTAGAGTTTCCGAAAGTTCTCCACGGGCATCACCTTAAGAAAATTTTTCATGGATTCCTTCTCACTGAGGGATGGTTTAACCTGAGACGCTATCGCCCTCCATCTTTGAGCATAGGCTCTAAATGACTCGTTCCTTCTCTTCTATATGTGCTCTAGTTCCTCACAAGTTGGGGTAATTTCGGAGTTGAATTTGTAGTGGTCGAGGAATGCGTCCGCCAAGTCATCCTAATCCTTTATCTTCTCAAAGTCGAGGTCTAAAAACCAAGTGAGAGCCAATTTCTCCAAACTTTTCGGGAATGTGTTGATAAGCAACGAGATGTTGATGGAGTAATGCCTCATCCTGCTCATATAGTACCTTGAATGGGTGTAGGGACAACCAGTCCTATCGTACTTTCATGCGAATTCTGGGTCCTTGAAGTGTTAGGAACCTCTATTTTCGTGTAAGGCGCCACCTTATCAAACTCCTTCACTTTGTAACCTCTAAGCATGGCCAAGTGTTCTTCAATTCTGGCCAGACGTTTTATGCATCATCGCCGAGGGTCTTTCCTGGTTCTTTGGCTTCTAGGTCGATCACAACGGGTGCAACGGGAGAGACTTCTACATTTGGCCCATGCTCAAGAACACCATTATCTAAAGGGGCGGCAGGAGCGACATGCTTGGCCTGAGCTGACGCGGGAACCTCATTCATTCTCCTAAGTACCTCTGCCATCATGGCGTTGATGTTTGCTAGTTGTGTCTCCACATTGGTCAAGCGGGTATTTGCTTCTCGATTTTCCATTCTCATTTGCGAACGGGTCCTCACTCGAGATCTTCTTTCTGCCCTTTTTTAGTACCTTTGGTGAAAAATGTGGCGAAATTAGTATATAGAAAAATAAACGACAAGAAAACATAAAAAGCCTTCAAGTTTATGCTTTCTTATGATGAAATAGAGCTAATAGACCCTCATGTAAGTCCAATCTTACACAGGTGATCTCTCTTTAAAATTTCTTTCACGAGAAATTGTACAATTGAAGGGATAACATGTGGTTTTTGATTAAAATGCCCCTCTAATTTCATTCAAACTCAAGACGATTACTAGACAAAGACAACAAGGAACATCCTATACATCACTACCAACATGTAAAGAAAAGGGGAGGGGGAAGCCCTATTACATCATTCACTACTAAAGCATGAAATGAAACCCTATTACATTACTTTAATATAAAATAAAGGAAACTCAAATGAAATTGGCATGGTTAGCCATGATGGGATCTCCCGTCTTCGGAATGGAGACGCTTGTTTTCTTGGGCCAAGCGTTCTACATGTGCTATCGCTTTATCCTTCTCCTTTGTGGCTTTCACCAACTAGTCCTCTCGAGGAGTAGGGTTCGGGTCTACATAAGGAGGACAACAGTGGCTTCAGGTCCTATTTCACGATCGATGTACTCTTGAGACGTGTGATACTCCCTTATAACTCCTTCCAATTCGGCGACATGTTTCTGCCCTCTCGGTTGGCAAGTGTAAAGAGCGGCTACGATGGGCTTCACTTGATCTTCTTGCTCCTTAACTGGTGTTATCTTGATGGCCTCCTTGCGAAAGTCGAAATGATATAACCCTAACTCTATCGGAGGGGGAATCTCCTGAAAGACTTGGAGTTAGTGGGCGACTCTCAAAGGGTAGTAATATGTGGATCCGATGTATCATAGGAGAGGAATTGGATGGTTGAGGTGGGCTCTAAGATGCTTAACCCAAGGAGATTGCCATAAGAATTGATTATGGGTGATACCTTTCAAGAAGTCGTACTATTCTTTGAATGACTTGGAATGAGAGACTGTTTGGAGATTTTGAAACTTAAGGAGAGGATTGGAGTCCTTGTCTATAGATACGATGTTTATGTAAGGGCTATACTCCTTAACATCAGAGCGAAACCACATTTGAAGTATTCCTATTGGTGCTCTAAAGGCTACACCCTTATTTTGCTTGAAACGATCTAGGGAGAGGAATGTCTTGGCTAAAAGCATGTTTAGGAATCCCTTAAGGTTAAGAATATCTAGGACGATATGAATGACACAAGGGTCTAAGGTCTTTGAAGTGTGTGGAAATAAAACGAACCCAAAAAAAGCTAAGAGGAAGATCTTAGTATCTTGGTTCTTGGTAAAGTGACACGCCTTATCGAACTTGTCTTGGAGATATGACATTGAAATGCCATTGGAATTGTGTTTAGTGGTGGCACTAACCTAAAAAACTTGGACTTGTAGATACTCGCTCACATAAGGAATAGGGTCAACACCTAGGCGGGGTTTGATGAAACCGAATGTGGGGATACAACTGGCTATAAACTCTAATTCCTCCTAAGTTGGGGTTAGCTCATTTCGACCGAAAATGAATGTCGATGTCTTCGGATTCCAAAAGTGCACCAATGCTTTGATTAAGGAGGCTTAAGGCTCAATGTAGAGAAGTTGGATGAGGTACCAACCTTCTTCACAACTTGCTCCTTCTTTTCCGGTTCTAACGTATTCCATATGCCTTGCAACTTCTCGAAAGGAGTTGGGATGACTCGAAGCTCGGGTCCTCCCATAATGTCTAAACCTTATGGCATTTTAACCAATTACTACATGTTATGTTTTTTGAAGAAATGACTTTGCATTTGAAAGTAAATGAGGAGGATGTGAAACAATACTTATAAACCAATCATGGGGAAGGGAAATGATAGCAATCATAATGACACATCGCATGTAGGCGTGAGGTTTATCTAGGAAGGTGGGATTTCTAAAGGCTTAAAGGCTAACATCCAGTTTGGAAAGAGAGTTTTCACCACTTGGACTTTGCCAAATAGCACTTCCAACCTCAAATTGAATGAGCAGAATCGAAACTAGATGATCATGGGTCGTTCCCCGCATGAGTTCCTCGTTTCAAAACCTCATAATTTGGCTTCTTAAATGCGATTTGGGTTTTGGACCAAAAAAAATGCGATTTGGGTTTTGATCGTGGATTGTCTGTGCTTTTTGTGTCGTGCTAAAGCTCTTAAACATTCATTTAAAAGCAAAGCAACATTCAACACTTCAATATAACCCAACATACATGCATACATCCTTACTCCACCTACAAAACAAAGGGTTGACAATCAGTTCTCCCCTTATAACTCCTACCTACAAAAACATTTAACACGAGTTAGCGGACTAACCTTGTTTTCCATGTGACTTTGACATGCGCTATCAAGAAAGAAGTGACGTTAGAAATCACCCAACCAATTTTTACGGCTTAAGTCCACTTAAGGTTCTAATGAAGTCCCCAGCGGAGTCGCCAAGCTATCACGACCTCCTCGGAGGTAAACGCATGGGTGTGGATCCGATTTCGTCTTTCGAGGCTAGAGGATTACTAGATTAATTGGCTTTGGGATGAACTAATCTAGCTCGAGTTCTCCCAAGCCCTACCTAATTGCAACTTGGGTAAAAGGAAACTAAAATTTAGAGTCGCCACCAATTGTTTCGAGGTGGGTAGATTAGACACCCAATTGAGTCGGGGGGGAGAACTGACTCGATTCTACAGGACCAAAGATAAAGGGTTTGGGGACTTGCTTACGCTAATGATTTCTATTAGCACCCTTTCGGTACCTGATTGGTTGGGATGTTTTCTAAGTGTCCATGCGATCTTGATAGCATTTTAATCCTAGAGGACAAAGCCATTTTTGTAGGTGAGCATGCAAAATGTTTTTGTGATTTTCCTTTCTAAGAGTCTAAGCTAATTCTATCCTAAGAAAGAGAAATTAACAATCAATTTATTGAAGTGCGGTGTACAAAGTAAACAACCAAACAATTTAAAGCAAGCTAATCTAAGTGCGGAAAAATAAAGCCTGCAACTCGTCGGGCATTAATGATCACAACCCTTTACAAAGATGGGGGAGAGGGACCGAAATGGACATCGGTCGATCGCCATCTTCAATGTGTTGGCTCATTGGGGCATAAGAAATGATTAATCATACATTAACAACCAAGATCAAGCAAATGCAATTAAATGGCCTCAGGATCGGCCCTTGCAAGCATGTGATTTTGAGATTCGTGCCTAAACGGGTGATTATGATTGATTATCATCAATCGAGCCCATTGAACCTCCACTTTGCATAAGTGCCGTGAGAGATTAATAGAGTCGGTCCTAAAGTTTAACTAATGTCATGTGACACTCTAACGCCAAGCAAACATCGAAGGGTCGAGTGGAACATTCAAATAAATGGCAAGTATGAAGTAATTAAGGCACACGACATAAAAAGCACGAATAGAAAAATGATGTCCCAATTTTTGTGCAAATCTCGCCCAACAACCATGAAACACAAAATTTAATCATTAAGAAATTTCAAGAATAAGGTTTGAGGGTGCAAATATCAATTTTGACCACATGAGTCTTAAATATTTGAAAACATTGCAAATTAGACTCACAAGTCAGAAAAACGAACTGATTTTCACTGGAAATTTTTTAGCCTAGTAAAAATAGCAAACGACTTTCAAAAGTCACGAAATTTGACAGAGATATGGATCAACATATTATGAACAAATTTCATGTTTTGCGTTTTCCCAAAAAAATCCCTTGAAGTTGGTGTAAATTGACAATTTCACCCCAAAGGTCAGATTCGTTTGTTCAAGGGACCAGTCTGTGCACTGTCCAACTTTTATGAAATTGACCAACTGAATTAAATACCCACGACATGAAATTTTGCAAGCCATTAGCTAAGACCTCAATGAACAACTTTCACTATTTTAGGTTTTGCAAATAACAACCGTAACCTCGTCGTTTTGGCAAAATAAGACAGCACAACTTTTTGCATCAAAATCTAGAAAAACATCCCAAAATGATCGATGATGTAGAGGTCGATATGACCAAGTTAGAAATTTCGTATGGCATTGAAACTTGGTTATAAAAAAAATCGTAAAAAAATGAGAGACCGCGAAGGTCGGTCAGGTTATAGAGGAACAGTATTGAATAGAGACTGTCTTCTGTGTTTTTGAAATCTGCCTTCAGATTGTGAAGGGATTGTCACATAGTAAACGAGCTTTGTTTTAAACTCCAAAACCACTCGAATTGAAGCTTGAAATGTTGTCTTCAAATGTTTAGTTGATGACTTTTTGAAACAAACGCGTTTAGGGACCCAAATGGCCATCAGAAGCATGAAAGGTCAGAAAAATGAGTTTTACAAAAACATGGCATACCATCTAAGCAACAACCAGCAAGCACGACATGATCATCTACCATCCTTTGGAGCTTAGAAACAACATATCACAGCAGCAAGATAAGTAGACATAACCACGTGAAGGTGAGGCCAAACGGCCTCTTATTAGACAAAAAAAAAAAGGTCCTACTCTAGAGTAGAAATGAACCCACCTTTGTCGATGATGGATCGGAGCTCGATCAAGCTATTTGGCCACCAAAGGATCTCGATGGACGATTAAGAATAGCCCGACAACTCTGAATCGAGAGAAAATGAACGGCATTAGCAATGGTAATAGGCAAATCAACCACTAAAATGGAAAAAAGAAGAAATAGGGGGGTTCTGGTGGCCGAATGGGCAAGCTCCAGACACAAGGACGTTAAGGGCTCACCAGGAAATGACGTTGCAAGATTTGGGACGCCAGAGAGTGGCCGGAGTGGCCTTAGAGAGTCAGCAAGATTGGCAGCTCAATCACCGGCGTACATGTCGGTGATGTGACAGAGAGGAAGAAGTGGTGCACCGGTAGTCTACGGTGGTCGGACAGCAACAAGGGTGGTGTAACGGGATGAATGAGAGAGAGAGGGTGTCAGTGGTGGTGGTGGCTCGCCGAATGGGGGTCAGTCGGCAGCACCGCACGGCGGCCAGAGGTGGTGCGGCTGCGGGTGGGAGAGAGAGAGAGAGGGAGAGAGAGAGAATGTCTTCGATCTTAAAAAATGCAGCCCCCCAAAAATGATCCCCCTAGGGTTTTTGGGAAATGTGTGATATATAGGTCTACTTAAGTGATTTAATCTTGGTATTTTATCAAGCATTGGTTGAGATTTAACTTGTTTTCCAAGTTTGGGGCATTTTTGTTATTATGGCTCAAGAATGTGAAATGGGCTTGGCCTTGAGAAATGGGCCATAAAATGGGCTAAAATGGCCGGAAATGGCCAAACTTTGGCCATTTTTGCCAAATCTCCGATAGGTTGGTCGGACTAGGTCAATCCTGTCAAACCCAGGTTGACCGATTCTTGATCGGGCCGGTTCAATGGCCAAACGAACTCCGATTTTGATGAAATTTTCACCAAATTTTTCCTTTTTCCTTTATTTTCTAAATATTAGTTTCCCAAATTTTTCTGGACCAAGATTTATTTATTTTTTAATTTCTTGATTTGACTATACTAATTCCTCTTTTTTTGGCTAAAACTACTAGGCATTTTAGAGATGTTGGCGTAAGCTTGATTTCATTGGCCAAATTAAATGTCTAAGGATGCCTAATTGGAATGGGTTAAAAGGAATTATGTCACTTGGAATCATTTAAGCTCGATTTTAAACCTAAACCACTCTTAATATAGCCAAACCAATCTCAAGATGAATGAATTGGCCAAAATAGATAGTAGATTCTGGCTTAGTTTAATCAAATGACTCAAATCTTGGTCTCATCTTACGACTCATGAAGTAATGGTTTGAGACGACCGTTTAGGCTCGATTAGGGCTAATTCACCAATATGCTCAAACTTGAAATTGATTAAGGGCTTTGATGTGAAAGATCATCTAGATCAATTGTCTCAACTACAAGAAATTCTAAAAATGCTATCTAAATGATCAATTTTGATTTTTGGGCCAATTAGGGCTTACTTTTCCTTGAATTGGGGAAAAGTATGTCCCCAATTGATTTTTATAAAATTGAAAGTGTAGAAACTCAATTAGAAAATAAAAGGGATGTTTTGTAACTTTTCTCTAATTTTTCTTATTTTTTGTATTTTTTTTTCTGAATTTAAGCCAAGAAAATTCATTTTTCAAAAGGAAAATCAATTTCTATTGTTAAATTCGTGAATTTTCGAAAATCGAAAGTGGAAAAAATTAAATGACACCATTTAGAACATATTCATGTGGAAATAAAAAAAATCCGACCCCGGGGTTGACTTTTGATCCGATTCTAGTTAAAGGTTTGACCAAAAGTCAACTCGAAAGTCTAATTTTGAATTTTTGAGGTTAAGGTTCAAATGCATCCTAAATACTACGCCGAAGCATAGCCAAGTGAAAAATGACTCTTTTTGGGTTGAAAATTAAGTTTTGTCATGATCAAAACCTAAGTTTTATGTTTTTACTTTTATGACTTACTGACTAAAAATTAGGTATCAACACAATGTTAGATGATTACGATTGTGACATTCTGTACCATCCTGATAAAGCCAACAAGGTGACTGATGCACTTAGCCAAAAGTCAACGATTGCGCAAATGATGGTTTAAGAATTGCTTCTTCTCGAAGAGATGCGAGATTCAGACTTTAAGTTTGAGGAAAGCCACCTATTGAGTCTCATGGCTACTCTAAGGATTGAACCAGAAGTGCAGACAAAGATTAAAGTCTTGTAATTGATAGATCAAGCTATCCAAAAGATTCTACAAGAGGATTCAGCAAAAAGGAAAGCTAAATTTCAAGTAGTTGAAGACAGAATATTAAGATTCTATGGGCGATTGTGCGTGCCCAATGATATAGGGCTTAAAGAGGACATCTTGTCAGAAGCTATGTTACACCGACACCGACACGCGACACGCGACACGACACGACACGACACGCCGACACGTAATTTTTCAAAAATAGAGAATTTCGACACGTTTCGACACGTTATATTTTAAATATATATTTATATATATGATAAATTATTTAAAAAAA
>BCNH02000001.1:10461077-10476238 GCA_001662345.2 Metrosideros polymorpha var. glaberrima | reverse complement strand
TTTTGGGCTAGTAACTATCTCCCTTTCGTCGAACTATGTTGTCATTTTCCCCTAAGTTGTATGCTTTTGTATTCAACTGATTTTGGTTATGTTATGAATCATTTTAGTCATCTTGTTTTTCATAAGTATGGAGTGATTTGCGCTACCGCATGCATTCTTTATTCCACTATTGCCGCCGTCATAGGATCCTGGTTGTTACGGAAATCGACCGAGATGTTATCGCGCTCGTATGGTCCGGGGCGTGACAAGTGTTTTTTTTTTTTTACTTCTGAGCATAAAGATCCTTTTATGGCTAACCTTAACAGCTACTTTGCTCTTGACTCTCATTCTCCCAACAAGCCACCCTACTTTGACGGCTCGAAACTATAGCTATTGGAAGAATCGCATGAAAATTTATCTTGAAGCGATTAATTCATATTTATGGGAAATCATTGAAAATGGACCTACTGTTCTAATACAAGCACCTGCTCTAATAGATGAACAAGGAGACCAAAATACTCCTCCTGTTGATGGTGTTGCTACCCAAGGAAACCAAAACAACGAAGCCTTCATAAGACGAGCTTTAAATTTTAAAGCAATGCATTTTCTATATTGTTCTTTATCCCCTTCTAAGTAGAACAGAATTTCTTCGTGTTCCACAACTAAGGAAATTTGGGACTGACTTCAAGTGACATTCGGAGGAACTGATCGTGTGAAAGAAACAAAGATGAACCTTCTTTTGAGAAATTATGAAATGTTCAAGATGAAGAGTGATGAAAGTGTGACTGAGCTGTTCACAAGATTCATAACCATCATCAATGGTCTTGCTCAACAAGGGAAGATCTTCACTAATGTTGAAAAGGTCAACAAACTCTTGAGATCACTTCTGAAGGAATGGAGCCAAGTCAAAACCTCTGTCTGTGAAACCATGAGAATCTAAGCTATCAACATGGATGAACTCATAAGAACACTCATGTCCTATGAAGCGGAATTACAAAATAAGGATCCAAGTTCAAAAGGAAAAAAAATCATTGCTTTCACTTTAAACAATACTGATGACACTCAAACATCAAATGAGGACGATGAGGATATGGCACTCTTCACAAAAAGATTCAAGAACATATAAGAAAAGGAGGTAACCGAAAAGGAAGAAGGCTTATAAAGTACCAAGAAGTGTGACGTCCTAAAACGTCACTTACTATCGCGGTTCTTTTAATCTTTTCACTTATATATGCAAACGAAAGCCAATTTACAAATAATGGTAGAAATTTCTCATTCAGATGACACATAAGTAGAGTAAACATCACATCTTCATTTAGCATTTAGATATTTAAGTACATGGGATGATTTGGATAAAATCATCAAACACTATATCAAAAGACTATGTCTGGGAGATCAAAGGGTGTCCTACTCCCTCACTACTACCACAGTGATGCCATAACTGCTACCCATCTCCCAGCATTACACTTCATCACCATGTCCAGGGGCTCATCCTATATACTGAAAAATAAGGAGTGAACTAACACTTAGTAAGGGAAATGACCAATTCATAAGCTAATTGATCCGCCTAACGCTCGATCCTAGGACCCTAACTAACATGAAAGATAATAGGTACACTAAGATGCACGTAGAACATAATTCAAATGCAGCATTTTACAACAACCAATGCAATGCCTCTTTTAATAACTACACATGCAATGCCAGTAAGCACTTTTTGTATTACACATTTCTTTTCATCACTTGTCATGTCATCGTGTCTACCCCCATCTCACGGTATAACCGGTACTCCGTCTGGCTTGTGTAGGTCACTTCCGGTACTCCGTTCGGACTTCTATGGTACGCCGTCCACAAGCATCTCTCCTCGAGGCATCCAAGGTACGCCGTCCTTAGGCATCTAAGGTACGCCATCCTTAGGCATCCTGAATTCCCACCTGGCTCCATCGGGGCATCATCGGTACGCCATCTGATGGTCAACATATATCACCATTTCTTTCACATCCATTCAAACATTTCATCTTTCATATGCAATGGACTATCAACTATATGACTCACACTTGCACCCTTCAGTATTTGGCCGCAGCATCTAAGGATTGCAATCCTTGGACCATACAATACCATGTGGTCTTTGTCGATTTACAGGCCGACGGTAACATCTCCATACTTGATCATTAATTCCTTTCATGCCCTTTACTCATGAAAATGCAATGCCATGGCTATCATATGTGACACAACTTGCCTCATTTCATATTTCATTCAGTCATCAAATCCAGGGCAGCACAAAATACCTCTACATCCGACATCGGTTCAAGTGGTAAGCAAACTTGTAAAATCATAAGATAATTCAGGTCCATAGTTCATTATGTGCTGAACAACTCTCGTGAAGGAGACATGTCGAAATAATGATCATAAAGGGGAGTTTTTCTCATAATTCAAAACTTGCTTTAACAGAAACAGTTTTGCACAATATATGAAAACAGTGTCATAGCCCAAGTAAAACAACTTGTAAAATCACCAAACTTTAGTATGTTGTAAAAAAAGACTTTACTCAACAATATTTATGAAAGGCACAAAATCCAATTCAGCTTGTACAAAGAGCAGTAATTCGTGCAAAATAGAGTAAAAACTGTATCCAGAACTGAGGTCAAACCGACTCAAAGGAAAATGTGTTTCATAGGTCTAAATTACCTAGAAAAATTCAAAACTTTTATACGTTATAGTCATGAATGTCCTTTAAAACTATTATCAAGAAAGTTTGTTGAAATTCATTTGGGAAAATTTTGTATAAAATCGGAAATGAAAAACTTTCAGAGTTGGGTTCACGAAACCCAGGTAAAAATCGTGTACATTCAAGACCATTTTGCTCCTCATCTAAATCCAAAAAAATATGAAATAAAATTATATTGTAGATCAGGATGTTCTCTACAACTCTTATAAGGAAGTTTGGTTAAATTCGCAACACAGAAAGCCACAAAAAAATGACAAGTCATGGAGGTTGGACTGACTCGAACCCAGAAACAGTGTAGAGATCAACATGTATGTCCATTTCAAGCCCTCTTTCATCAAGATCAAACACATGCAGCAACAAAAACCCATGAAATACTTCAATCCCAGAACAAGACAACCACAAAATAAGAACCACAACCTATCCACTACAAAATCTAAGCCTAGGAAGATTAGAAATTAGAAATTTCTCCTTGCCTTAAGTCTTGATCGAGCGAAAGCTCTCTTGGGCTCAGCAAAAAATGAAGAAGAAAAAGAGAGAGAGAGAAAGCTTTGGGCCTTCTTGCATGCAATCCCATTGGCTAGTATGGGCGGCGTGCCAAGAGGCATTGCAAGAAGGGCAAGTGGCGTCCATGCAAAAATTGAGGTGTCCATGAAGCTAGGTGATCGGTTATGCATGATAATTAGCTCTAGTTGTACCAATTATAATGTGAATTGGACACTAAGGACCAAAAATTAGAACCAAAGATGTCCAATAGGCTCTTATAAATTTATGGTCAAGGAATATATTAGGGGCCATTGTTCCACAATTCAATTGCCATATCCAAATTTACTTTTCTTAGCCCGCTAATCAATTATGCAAAATTCAGGATGTCACAAGAAGAGAAGAAACATTACAAGAGCAAAGATGATTCTAAGCCAAAGGAAATTATCTGCTATGAATGTCGAAAGCCTAGACATGTTAAGCCAGACTATCCCTTACTAAAGAAGAAGAAATGGAAGTTCAAAAAGAAAAAGCAAGCTCTCAAGGCAGAAACCTAGAGTGACACAAACTGCGAAAGTAGTAATGCTGATGCTGAATAGGCAAATCTATGTCTTATGGCAGACACCGATTCTGACGAGAAAAATAAGGTAGAATATTTTGAACTCTCTTACCAAGAAATGCAAGAGTTTACAAAAGAAAATTTTGAGGAACTTAAGAATGCCTTTAAGAAAATTTCTGATTTAAAAAGGCAAGTTTTAGGTCTTACTTCTGAAAATGCTTCTCTAAAGAACTATATTGAAAAACTACACACTAATTTAAATGAGCATATTTCAAATGAAAAGGAAGTTCAAAATAACATCCAGTTTTAGAAAAGGAAATCTCTGAAATCACCACAAGGTTTTCTCTCGGTTCGAAAACTCTCAAACATATTCTTTCAATACAAATACTGTAATAGAACAAATCTAGATTAGGATGTGAGGAAGGTGAAATTGAGAGTGATCCTTTCCCTAAAACAAAAGAAAGAATTGAAAAGAAACCTTGCATTCCTCTTCGTGATTACAAGAATCATTTTGTCAATCATTTTGTTAAAGCTACTAGCAAGAAATTCCCTTACTATTCCAGATGCAATAGAAATGGTCATTCTCAATGTGAATGTCTTAATCAAAAGGCTAAGTCAAAAAGGGTAAATTGGAGGTTCAGATATACTAACAATGAATGACCCAAACGAGTATGGGTACCAAAGAAAAGATAAGTTTCTTTTGTGTATGTAAGAAAAGAAGACCATCAGAAAGTGGTATCTAGACAGCGGATGCTCAAGACATATGACTGGTGATGCCAAAACTTTTCTGAACCTAACTCAGATTGATGGAGGAACTGTTTCATTGGAGGCAAAGGAAAAGGAATGATAGTTGGAAGAGGAACTATCAAAGTTGGAAATCTGATCATTGACAATGTAGCATTAGTCAAAGGACTAAAACACAATCTTATCATCATCGATCAACTTTGTGACAAAGGTTACGAGATCAACTTTAAAGATGGTATCTGCACAAGTAATGGAAAAGATCCGTCGCAAATCTTCATAGGTAAAAGGTATGGAAACATTTATCTTCTTGACTTAGATCACGATCATACTCATTGTTTATTCTCATCACAAGAAAAACAAGATATGATTCATAGAAAGCTTGGTCATGTTAGTTGAAAACATATTTTCAAACTTGCATCAAAAGAACCTGTAAGAGGACTTCTGAAAATGAGGTATGAGAAGAATGATATTTGCAATGTTTGTTCTCTAGGTAAACAAGTTAAGAGTTCTTTTAAGTCCATAAACACTGTTGCTACTAATCAAGTTTTGTAGCTGCTCCATATGGACTTATTTGGACCAACTAGAAATATCAGCTTCGATGGAAGCAAATATTATCTAGTGATTCTAGATGACTACTCTAGATATACTTGGATATTGTTCTTGGCTCACAAAGATGAAGCTTACAATCACTTTCTAAAGCTGGCTCAAAAGATCCAAAATGAGAGGTTACAGCATATCATGTATTAGGATAGATCATGGTGGAGAATTTGAGAACAAATGCTTTGCTAATTACTGTGAAGAAAATGGCATTAAACACAACTTCTCAACTGCTTATACACCACAACAAAATGGTGTGGTCGAAAGGAAAAACAAAAGTCTACAAGATATGGCAAAAACTATGATGATCAAAAGTAGCATTCCTACTTATTTCTGGGCAGAAGCCATTGCCACCTCATGTTATATCATCAATAGAATTTTCCTGCGCCCATTGTTGGATAAAACCCCCTATGAAATCTACAAAGGAAGGAAGCCAAATGTATCATACTTTTACATATTTGGTTGCAAGTGCTACATCTTGAAAAACTAGAATGACAACATTGGAAAATTTGAATCAAGATCAAATGAAGGCATATTTCTCAACTACACAACCACAAGTAAAGCCTACAGAGTATTCAACAAAGTATCACAAGTAGTAGAAGAATCAATAAATGTGAAGTTCTACGATAATATGATGGGAACCAAAAGTTTGAATGAAGATGGTGAATCAACATCAGTGCAAATTACTCAAACACCCTAGAATCAACAGACCAATCTTTAAGAAAATTCCAAGGAGGAATTGCCAAAGGACTAGAGATTTCAAACAGATCACCTAAAGGAACGAATCATCGGCAATACTGGAGAAGGCGTACAAACACGTTCAACATTTTGACAAGTTATGAACTCTCTCACCTTATTATCTCAAGTTGAACCCAAGAGGATTGATGATGCTATTCAAGATGAGTCCTCGATTGAGGCCATGCAAGAGGAGCTTCAACAATTAAAGAACAATAATGTATGGAAACTTGTTCCAAGACCACAAAGCAATCATGTGATCGGCACTAAATGGGTATTTTGAAACAAAGCAAGGTTCGTTGCCAAGGGTTACTATCAAGAAGAGGGTATTGATTACGATGAAACCTATGCAACTGTAGCAAGGTTAGAAGCTATTCGTTTATTACTTTTGTATGCTTGCTATCATGATTTCAAATTGTTTCAAATGGATGTCAACAACGCTTTTCCAAATGGTTTTATTTAGGAAAAAGTTTTTGTTGAACAACCTCTTGGTTTTGAGGATTCTAAATTTCCAAACCATGTTTTTCAACTCAAGAAGGCATTGTACGGTCGGAAACAGGTACCTAGAGCTTGGTATGAAAAACTTAGTACTTTTCTAGAGGAAAATGACTTTTAAAAAAGCACTGTTGATACCACATTGTTTACTAAGAGGAGTAATAATGATATTCTGTTAACACAAATTTATGTGGATGATATCATTTTTAGTTATACTAATGATCATTTGTGTTAAGGTTTTGAGAAAGCGATGAAAAGAAAATTTGAAATGAATTTAATGGGAGAATTAAATTTCTTTCTAGGATTACAAGTCAAACAGCTTATAGAAGGAACGTTTATCTTTCAAGAAAAGTATGCAAAAGAATTAATGAAGAAATTCGGTCTTGAAAATTGCAAGAAGGTTGATACACCCATGTCATCTTCATTGAAGATTGACAAAGACAAAGCAAGTAAGTCCATTGATCCTAAGTTGTACAAAAGCATGATTAGATTGCTATTATACCTAACGCTTCTAGACCAGATATACTATTTAGTGTATGTATTTGTGCTCGTTTTCAGTCAAATCTAAAAGAACCGCATCTTATGGCTGAGAAATGTATTATCAAATACATAGCTACTTATCCAAAGTTAGGTTTGTCATATACAAAGAAGTCAGAGTTTATATCGATTAGATATTCAGATGCTGACTTCATAGGTTGCAAGGTAGATAGAAAATGCACCACAGGTACTTGTCAAATGATGGGTAATATGCTCATTTCATGGTTTTCAAAGAAACAAAATTTTGTGGCATTATCCACTACCAAGGTTGAATATGTGGCATTAGAAAGTTGTTGTGCTCAAATATTTTGGATGCAACAATAGCTTAGTGATTATGCAGAAAATTGCTCAAGATCGGTCATTATGTGTGATAACACAAGTGCTATCAATCTCACAAAAAATCTTATATTGCATTTAAGAGCAAAGCATATTAAAATACAACACCACTTCATTAGAGAGCATATGAGTAATGGTGATGTCAACATTGAGTTCATGAATTCAAAGCACCAACTAGCAGATATCTTCACAAAGCCTTTAGACAAAAGTTCATTTGAATTTATTCGAAATGAACTCGGAATTTGCAATCCTACCGAGTAAGAAAAAGGTATTAGCACTGCAGATATCAAATAATAAATCATCAATCTGCACAGGTCCCGGTAAGTATACTAGCAAAGGTAAGATTATTTTTTCATACCAAAAGTAACCGTTAGACCATACATATTTTACCATTCCGACATTAAAATTCTCTACCAATTTTTGTGTGATGTGATGTTTTCATTTATTGCTTTCTTTTATCTCTTCATAAATGCACACCTTCACACATTCACATATTTATTGGACACATTCTCTAGAAACCTCCACAACCTTCCCCTACGTTCTTTTTAACCTCTCTAGAAATCTCTCTTTTTCTATCCATCTCTTTCTAAACCGAACCTCTCTCAATCCCTCACCATGGCTCCCAAGAAGAAGCAAGTCACAAAATCTTCCAAAACTTGCATGACAACGAGATCTGTAAAAGAATCATCTGCCTTTGAGTAAACCATTAACATTCAAGCAAGCAGTAGCCAAGGAGAATCTACTACACCCACTGGTAGCATCTCCATTGGAGCTCTTCAACCTCAGCTTGTGCCACCTTCCAGCACGATTCGTCAATCGAAGGCTATGCAAGTTGTTAGCACGTCTGCACCTTTAAGTATAACATCAGAACAACAACTCCTAATCGCTTAACTGGTTCAATCAATGAATCTAGAGGAAGTGAAAAAGCTTCTGGTTTAGCCAACGCAGATTTCTACCCCTGCTCTAGTTATCTTCCAAATCACTAATCTTCCAAAAATTCTTGAGATCCCTGAAACCTCTAAAAAGGGAGAACCAAAACATCAAGCTGAGGATGTTGAAACAGAAGACACCACCATTGATGTTCTTGTCACAATTGAGAAAGAAACCGGCATTGTCGCTGAAGAGAGTAGCTCAGACATTTCCATGGAAACAGAGGAAACTCAAGTTGAAAAGAAGAAAGATGATGATGATGACTGCGAGTATGCATAGCTCGAACCTTCTCTTGATTGTATTCCTGATATTTCCTACTCCAATCTTGCTTTTATTTCAAATGATCATGAAAATCTTTTTCTAGAGCTTATCGAACATCAAACAGCCATTCATTGCACCGTCGATTTCAATTTCCTTCAAAATCATGGCATTTTTCTCACCAAGATCTTTGAAAATCTTTCCATGTCCTATTTTTGCACTCTAGAGGAGCAAGTGTATTCTTACGTCATGGCTAATTTCTACTCAAATTTTCACTATGTTAGTGTTGAAAGTTTCATTTTTATCTTTCAAAAGGTTAACTATAGTGGAATATAGGTGAACTTGCTGATCTTATTTACCATCGTATGAAATCCTTTGTGAAAATTCCCACTATACCTCCTGAAGTTGCAAGTTTCATTTGTGACGATACTGGTATTGCCTCGAGTGACAAAATTCCTTTGAAAAAGTTTCATTTGAAAATGAACATCCTTTATAAAATTCTGATCACGTGTCTTCGTCCGAAAACTAGCATCACCAATGATATTTCGTATTATGAAGCCAGAATCCTATGGGCTATTCCTAATGAGCACAACTTCTCTTTGGCCCGCATGATTGTGCTTCACATGACCAAAACTGCAAGGAAGAAATTTGGAAAGCTTCCATATGGTGCATTGATCACTCTCATTTTACGATCGAAAGGCATCAGCATCAGTGATGATCTCAAGGCAGACAAGATCCCGAACATGAAAATCAAAAAGGAAACCATAAGAAGATGTCCTTGAACATCACCAAGCACGGGTGGGTTAATGCCAAGAACGAAGTCTTTCTTGTAGGTCATGGTGAAGATCAAGTTGCTAGGGAACTTCTTCAACTCCGTTTGAAAGAAGGTGTTGAAAGATGGTTTCGAGGCCATAAAATAGTAAAAACTGCACCATCCCTGCCTCCAGCACCTTGATCGAAGCGCAAGAAGGCAATGACTCAAGGGGAGTCCTCTTCAACTGATGAACCATCCAATGTAGAGATCATGAAGGCTTGATCAAAACGCAAAGCATCATTAATGCTCTTGGACAGTATCTCAAAAGGATCGAATAGACGCTTCTTTCACTCGAATGCTATTATCTTGTTCGTCCATCATCAATGTCCTTTGAAGAGAGCCCCTCAGCCAAAAAGAAAGCCAAGAAACACTTAACCAAACCTTGACCCTGATTGTGCACATCTTGTTATGTTCTTTAGGCTGTTCTTTCAATGTTTTCTCTGTTCAGTTGATGCTTTCTTTTGAATGTCTCCTTGTTGATCAGGATGCAATGAAGTTAGTTTCTCTTTGCACTGCATTTTTACTCTTTTTGATTATGACAAAAAGGGGAAGGAACATAAACATACTAAATTGCATAAATCGCATGTGAAATCTAGACTGATAATGAGCGTATCCTCATGTATATCTGATCACTGATATTCATCTTTGAAATTCACCTCATACTCATCTGTTATCCCTAAAATGAATATATCAAATGTTCAGCAAATTATTTCACTTTATGAGAACACTATTTGAAATACTCCTAATGATATTTCACATCTGTGAAATAGTGTTTTTGTCATCATCAAAAAGGGGAGGATTGTTGGAAAATATCCTTTAGATATTTTGATGATCACAAAACTATCTTGAGTTCTAATATTTACAATGACAAGTGCAAATGATGAAATAAGTGATAATCACCATTGATCTTATACCGTCAACAAAGACAAGAACATGATCTATGACAAAAAGGTGAACAGGTGCCACGAGAGGATATCATGGCAGCTTGGAAGGACCAGTCAAGATAGTGTTCGCAAGTATCTTTGGTACTGATGAAAGATAATAAGATTGTTATTGCTATTCTGACAGTTCGTTAAGGATGATATCTTTACTGGTAATTGTCAATCAAGTTACTCGGGAAAGCACGGGATTGTTATGCGAAGAGTAAAAAAATTGGTGTGATAATGGTGGATATTTGTACCGTAAGTACAACTGTTGATGGTTCATATTAAAGCAATTAACTACTGGATTCCTTAGACAAAGACAAAACAAGATAGTGACAGCAGGCATAGTACAAAAGACATTGTGCGCCCTACCGATTGTACCCGTAACGGATAAGAAGAAGGTACTGGCGTCCTTGGCATACAACCTGCCTCAATGCATCCCGGTGTCCTTGCATTGGAGCTGACGTACTACTGTCCTTATGTACAAACTGTGCTGCTGGCGTCCTTTTGGTCCTTTAGTTGAAAATGCACCATTGATGACGATAATGGCTACGATGGAAGCTAAAGGTTTATAAAAGGCGAAGAAGAGCACAAGTCCAGTAATTAGACAAAAGACACGCAAAAAGAATGAGAGAACAACAAACGTTAAAGAAAGCTCTACATTTCACGTTCGATCTTTTGCTCCTTAGTGCTAGCAAGCATCACTATTCCTTGTCTGTAATTGTCTAATCACTATAAAAGCATATGTGTAGTGAGACAAGCGTGAGTGCAAGTGAATGTGTCCTAATAGTGTGATCTATCTTATTGAGGAACATCACTAGCCTGTTATAATTTCTAGTGCTCATTACTAGTGGAATCCAGCCGCTATTAAGGCTGTTAGTTTGAGAGTGAATATAGGCTTCATGTTAAGCCGAACCACTATATATCTCTATGTGATATGCAGTCTTACTTATTTTTTTATTATCAGCATCACATATACTGGTTCTCTTGTTCCTAGAATTTTCAGTGATGATTCCTAGTATTCCACAAAAGTTTTTAAAAACTAATCACTTAACCTATTCAACCCCCCTTCTAGATTGTTCATTAACCCTAACAGCCACCGCACCTGTAGCCTCTCGCGGCCATTTTTGGCCGCCATCCAGAGTTTCGAGCCGTGCGACCACATCCCTCGACGTGTGCTCGACCGACCCTTGCCCGTAGTTCACCCTAGACCTCACTGGACCATCTCTTTTTCTCTTTTTTCGTTTAGGTGCTCGGTTTGTCTAATACCGGTTCTAACGCCATTTGCTTCCCTTTGATTTAGAGTTGTTGAGCTATTTTTGGTCGTCCATCGGAGTCCTTTGGTGACCATATAGCTCGCTGGAGCCCCGATCTACCGTTGACAAAGGTGGGTTCATTTCTACTCTCTAGTAGGACTTTTGTTAGTCTAATAAGGAGCCCTTAGGCCTTATGCTTGTGTTGTTGCGACTACTTGTTTTGCTGCTGTGATATGTTGTTCCTAAGCCTAAAATGATGATAAATGGCCAGTCTTAGTTTGCTTGCTGGTTGTTGCTTGGATGATATGCCATGTTTTTGTGCAACTCATTTTTTCTGACCTTTCATGCTTCTATTGGTCGTTTGGGTCTTTAAACGTCTTTGTTTCAAAAAGTTATCAACTAGACATTTGAAGATGACATTTCAAGCTTTGATCATATTTAGTAGCCTATGAAATTTGGTGTCATGGGTACGTCGTTATGTGTATCAATTGCTCAAAATACATGTGACATTCCGAATTTCGACCCATTTCGAAGCTTACGAATTGATGAAATATCAATCGATGTATTTCAGTAAATCTCGCTCAGAATTGATCACTCTTGAGTTAACTAACCCAAGGGGAAAGGCTAACGAGGAATTTAGTACGTGGATCAAAGAACTCGACCTTGGATTAACGACTTGACCATAAGGATTGCCGAGGGAACATCCTGTACCATCATAGGCGGTTCAAAGATTGGTTTTAGAACGATTTGCTAACGTTATATGATTGGTCCGCGGGTGATTCTGTACGACTAGAGTACAAGTTGCAAATTAACCTAAACCAGATTTCTAATGAACGCGACCCTTGGAACCAACGGTTGACCCTCACAATTACATGACAATCAAAATCGCCATGGTTCAAATAACTTTAAAACGTGACGATGATCACGGGTCGATACGCGTAAAACCCTAAAAGCCACCCGTTAGTTCGAGACGCAATGAAATTACTATTCATGGATTATAGTCATGAATTGGACTTCGAAATTGGTAGTCAATCATTCGAGAATTTCGACAATGAAACATTGGAATCATCTCGTCGATACTTTTTGAATTTGAGGTCGTTCCAAAGTAGGTTGAAAATCGGTGATTAAGGGAATTAATTTGGAAATTCCTTGCACCCCCGAATTTAGGCTCATTCCTTAGATCTTTTTAATTTATGGCACATTTAATTTTTGGCCCCCTATGTGATCGAAACTTTAGGGCATTAATGCCTTAAATGTGTATCTTTGTATAAGAGATAAGAGTGAGATTTTTGTGGGCCCTATTCTTTGACTTTCAAGCCACCCATCACCTCTTGTCTTCCTCTCTCCTACTTTATGTCACTCAACCCATCACTCATAGCCCTCACTAGACTTCCCCTCATGTCACATTGTTGTCTTTCCCCATAAACCCCACCAAAGCTTCCCAAACAAGCAAAGGTGAAGTTTAAGACAACCTGATTCTCTCTCCCTCTCATAATTTTGAATTTCACTCTCTCTTTCACTCACTCTCTCTCATTTTTCTCAACCCTCTCCCTTCTTGTTTGGCCACCACCACCACCACCTTGCCATCCACACCTGCCACCTCCGCTCGTAACCGCCGTTCGCTCGAGAAGCCGAGGACCCCGCCGGACCAACTTGCGCCGAGAGCTCTAGGGGTGATTTTGGGGGCTTTTCTTGCTTGAATCTTTGGTGAGTCATCCCTAAACCTATGTTAGTACTCTAGGTTACTAATAGACAAGTATGGATGAGGTTTTGAAGCTTTTTGTGGGCTGTTCATAGTAAGAGTGCAAGGGACCCGAATTTGCACTATATGGGATTTTCATGTTGGATGACTTGTAGGCTTGAGATAATGATATTTAGGTGATTATGAGCATGTTTGGTATAGGTTTTATGGAGATTTAGTGGCTGTTTTGGGCAAGTGAACAGTACCACCGAATTATGCCCTATGGAGTGCTTTGTGCTTAATGTTTGTAAGTTTTATGGAAATGTCTTGTGTGTTGGGCTTTATGTGATTGGGTGCTAGATGGTCCATGAGTGACCAAATATGTAAGTGATGTTATCTTGGGACATGCAAAAATGATTATGTGAGTTGTGATTGTAAGACATGCCTTGAGTGCAAGTTGATGTATATGGCCTATTCTTGCATGTTGGTTATCAAATGGCTTGTGTAAGCGTTAATTGAGGGCCTATACATATTCGGCCTTGTGTGATTATGGGTGAATTATCTGTGTGGAGAGTGAATGCTAAATGCCGATATTGGATCATAATGATCTCGGCTTTATGAGAGGCTATAAGGAAAGCCATATAATAAAAGTCACATATTACTTATTATATGGCCCGATGAGCCGACGGTTCGATGAGCCGACAAGGTTAATATTATGCTGTGGCCCGGGCGCTAAAGCGCATAGTGAGGGTTGGATAAGCGAGATTATGACTTATATGTCATGAAGGTTGGATAATGGAAATTGATTTTTTGATGGAAAGCATTGTTTGTGAATTATGGAATTATTTTATGCCTTAAGAACGAAGCCTAGCCCTAATCAAGTGCTTGTGAGTTTGTGAATTGTTTTTGAATTGAAAATGTGAATGTCTGATGTCGTGTCTTCATTTTGTTAACTCTTGGTCCTGTGAATGCTTGTTGTTAGAACTTGCATGTCATACAAGTCTGGAGGTACCTTTGTCCTAGCATAGAGTTAGCTTTGGCTCACTGAGATTTATTCTCACCCAGTCATGGGATTTACCATTTTCAGACCCGAGACCATAAGTATGCTGCCAAAGCGTTATGAAGTGCCGATGGACCCTGATGAAGAAGAAGCTGCTAGTGATGGCGAGCCCGACGTCTAGGTGCATATGTGGCATATTTTTAGCTAACCGCGTAGAGTAGCAAGTGTAACTTTGGACTAGTGACTGATCGAACTATGTTGTTGTTTTCCCTAAGTTGTACGCTTTTGTATTCGACTGACTTTGATTATGTTATGAATCCTTTTAGTCATCTTGTTTTACAAATGTACTGAGTTATTTGCGCTACCACATGCATCCTTTATTCCGCACCATTGCCGCCGTCGTAGGATCTTGGTTGTTATGGAATCGAAACAGAAGTCGATCGGGATGTTATCGCGCTCGTATGGTCCGGGGCGTGACAATACATACGTTGCTCAAAACTGTTTTCAAAACCGATGAAGCTGACCTTTGGGTCAAGATCATCTAATATCTCATATCTGAAGGGCTCTTTTGCGAAAAATTAAAACATGAAAGTTTTTCAGAACGTCTTGATCTTGTCATCTATGAAGTTTTGTGATTTTATAGTGTCACGGCTTAACCATACGAGCGCGATAACATCCCGATCGACTCTTGTTTCGATACCGTAACAACCAGGATCCTACGGCGGCGGCAAATAGTGTGAAATAAAGGATGCAAGCGGTAGCGCAAATAACTCCGCACATATGACAAACAAGATGACCAAAAGGATTCATAACATAACCAAAGTCAGTTGAATATGAAAGCGTACAACTTAGGGAGGGCGACAACATAGTTCAATCAAAAAAGGAGACAGTTACTAGTCCAAAGCTACACTTGCTACTCTACACTGTTAGCCAAAAAGATGCCACAGATGCACCTAGACGTTGGGCTCGCCATCACTAGCAGCTTCTTCTTCATTAGGGTCGGATTTGACTTCAGTATCGACAGGCTCCACGACTTTGGCATCTACGACGGGCACAGGTGGAGGCAGCTGGTTCGCTTGAACCTTGAAGGTAGGATTATACACTTCACCATC
>BCNH02000001.1:10441168-10461028 GCA_001662345.2 Metrosideros polymorpha var. glaberrima | reverse complement strand
TGCCACAGATGCACCTAGACGTTGGGCTCGCCATCACTAGCAGCTTCTTCTTCATCAGGGTCGGATTTGACTTCAGTATCGACAGGCTCCACGACTTTGGCATCTACGACGGGAACAGGTGGAGGCAGCTGGTTCGCTTGAACCTTGAAGGTAGGATTATACACTTCACCATCCGGAGTGGCGGTGTCGCACCAACCCGGGATTACACAAAATGGCACATCAAAACCCTTCAGGGGTCCAACTTCCATCCCATTCTCATCACGATAGAACCATGCCTCGTAGTTATGCACTTTCCAAATATGGTCCCCTTCGTCCACAAAGACTATAGTCCCTTTCCTGATGTATGTCTTACCCTCGACGAGGGGGTATTCAGTGACTATCGTCTCAAAATTCATCGGCACTCCATAACTCTTCGACGGCATACTTATGGTTTGGGGTCTGAAAATGGTAAATCCCATGACGGGATGAGAATAAATCTCAGTGTGCCAAACCTAACCCTACACTAGGACAAAGGTACCTCCAAACTCTTACAACGTGCAAGTTCTAATCACGAGCATTCATAGGACCAAAAGTCAATAAAATGAAGACACGATATCAGACATTTACATTTTCAATTGAAACGCAATTTACAAACTCACAAGCACTTGATTAAGGCTAGGCTTCGTACTTAAGGCATAAAATAAATCCATGATTCACGAACGGTGTTTTCCATCCAAAACTCAATTCTCGTTATCCAACCTTTATGACATATAAGTCATAGTCTCGCTATCCAACCCTCACTATGCACTTTAGTGCCTGAGCCATAGCATAATATTAATCTTGTCGGCTCATTGGTCCGCGCTATTTCGCAAAAGTACTTTCATCGGCTCATCGGGCCATATAACAGCTTATCGGTTTATCGAACCGTCGGCTCATCCGGCCATATAACAACTTATCGGTTCATCGAACCGTCAGCTCATCGGGGCATATAATAAGTAATATGTGGCTTTCACTATATGGCTTTCCTTATAGCCTCTCATAGAGCCAGGATCATTATGATCCAACATCGGCATTAAACATTCACTCACCACACTTACGAATCACCCATAATCACACAAAGCCGAGTATACATAGGCCCTCAATTAACCAATATGCATGAATAGGCCATATACATCAACTTGCACTCAAGGCATGTCTTATAACCACACTGACATAATCGTTTTGCATGACACGAGATAACATCACTTACATATTCAGTCACTAATAGACCATCTAGCACCGAATCACACAAACCCAACACACAAGACTTTTCCATAAAACTTACAAACATTTAAGCACAAAGCACTCCATAAAGCATAAATTCGGTGGTACTGTTCATGCATCCAAACAACCACTAGATCTCAACAAAAACTAAACCAAACATGCTCATAACCACCTAAATATCATTATATCAAGCCTACAAGTCATCCAACATGAAAAATCCCATATAGTGCAAATTCGGATCCCTTGCATTCCCACTATGAACAGCCCACAAAAAGCCTCAAAACCTCACTCATACTTGTCTATTAGTAACCTAGAGTACTAACATAGGTTTAGGGATGACTCACCAAAGATCCAAGCAAGAAAAGTCCCCAAAATCACCCCTAGACCTCATGGCACAAGTTGGTCCGGCGGGGTAGTCAACTTCTCAGGCGAACGGCGATGCACGGTAGTCACGAGCGGAGGTGGCTCACGGTGGTGGTAGGTGTGGATGGCAAGGTGGTGGTGGTGGTCGAACAAGAGGGAAGATGGAAGAGAAATATGAGAGAGTGAATGGAAGAGAGTGGAAATTCGAAATTATGAGGAGGGAGAGAGAATAAGGTGGTCTTGAGCTTCCTTTTGGATTGTTTGGGAAGCTTTGGTGGGGTTTTTGGGAAAGGTAACAATGTGACATGAGGGGAAGTCTAGTGATGGCTACGAGTGATGGGTTGCGTGACATAAAGTAAGAGAGAGAAAGATAAAAGGTGATGGGTGGCTTAAAAGTCAAGAAGAGGGCCCACAAAAATCTCACTCTTGTCTCTTATGCAAAAATGCACATTTAAGGCATTAATGCCCTAAAGT
Source organism: Metrosideros polymorpha var. glaberrima (assembly GCA_001662345.2). NCBI lineage: Eukaryota > Viridiplantae > Streptophyta > Magnoliopsida > Myrtales > Myrtaceae > Metrosideros > Metrosideros polymorpha. Next base: position 10,458,949 of record BCNH02000001.1, on the reverse strand, counting down.
TTCAGTCACATAGGGGGGCCAAAAATTAAATGTGCTCTCAATTAAAAATCTAAGGAATAAGCCTAAATTCGGGGGTGTAAGAAATTTCCAAATTAATTCCCTTAATCACTGATTTCCAATCTACCTTGGACGACCCCAAATTCAAAAAGTCTCGACGAGACGATTCCAATGTTTCATTATTGAAATTCTCGAATGATCGACGTCCAATTTCGAAGTCCAATTCGTGACTAAAATCCATGAATAGTAATTTCAAGGCGTCTCGAACTAACGAGTGGCTTTTAGGGTTTTACGCGTATCGACCCGTGATCACCGTCACGTTTTAAAGTTATTCAAACCATGGCGACTTTGATTGTCGTGTAATTGCGAGGGTCAATCGTTGGTTCCAAAGGTCGCGTTCGTTAGAAATCTAATTTAAGTTAATTCACAAATTATACTCTGGTCGTACGGAATCACCCGCGGACTAATCATATAATGCTAGCAAATCTTTCTAAAACCAATCTTTGAACGGCCTATGTTGGAACGGGATGTTCTCTCAGCAATCCTTATGGTCAAGTCGTTAATCCAGGGTCAAGTTCTTTGGTCCACGTACTTAATTCCTCGTTAGCCTTTCCCCTTGGGTTAGTTAACTCAAGAGTGATCAATTCTGAGCTAGATTTACTGAAATACATCGATTGATATTTCATTCATTCATAAGCTTCGAAATGGGTCGAAATTCAGAATGTCAAAACTCTTCCCCCTTTACAAAAATTTTGTCCTTGAAATTTACAACAAAACCAATCAATCAAAAAGATAGGGGTGCTGGCGTCTCATCGCTTCCTCGCTTTCCCAGGTAGCGCCTTCTGTTCCATGATGCTCCCAAATCACCTTTACTAACGGAATTGTCTTGTTCTTTAAGACTTGTTCTTTCCTGTCCTCGATTCTAACTGGCCTTTCTACATACGATATCCTATCGTCCACTTTAATGACTTCATGATCTAGCACATGAGTCGGATTCAGTTCTTACTTTCTCAGCATTGACAAATGGAATACGTTATAAACCTGTGATAGATTTGGTGGCAAGGCAAGATAATAGGCCAAGGTTTCGATTCTTTCTAATATTTCGAAAGGACCTACGTACCTCGGACTTAGCTTTCCTTTCTTTCCAAATCGAGATAGTCCTTGCATCGGCAACACTTTGAGAAAAACATGATCTCCCACTTAGAATTCCAAAGGCCTATGCCGCTTATTGGTATAACTTTTCTGGCGACTCTGAGCTATCTTAAGTCTTTCTCTAATGATCTTTACCACCTCGACTGACTGCTCAACTAACTCCGGGCCCATTATGCTTCTTTCTCTAACCTCATCCCAACATATCGGTGTTCTACAAGCTCTGCCATACAATGCCGCGAACGGCGCCATTATGATACTCTGCTAATAACTGTTATTGTAGGTGAACTCAACTAGATGCAACTGCTTTTCCCATCCACCTTTGAAATCTATAACACACGCTCTCAACATGTCCTCGAGCGTTTGAATCGTCCTTTCAGATTGTCCGTTGGTTTGAGGATGATATGTCGTACTAAACTGCAACTTGGTCGTCATTGCACCCTGAAGACTTTTCTAGAAAGTCGCAGTGAACTTCAGTTCTCTATCTGACGTAATCGTCACTAGTACCCCATGAAGACATACTATGTGACGCATATACAATTCGGCGTACCTATCCATTGCAAAATCCTTTCGCACAGCCAGGAAATGTGCAGACTTGGTCAATCTATCCATAATTACCCAAATTGAGTCGTGACCTCTTTGGCTTCTCAGTAAACCCATAACAAAATCCATTGTGATATGTTCCCATTTCCATTCAGGAATCTCTAAGGGTTGCAACATACCATTGGGCTTACAAGGCTGCGCTTTCACCTGCTGGCACGTCAAGCACTTAGCTACGTATATAGCTACATCTACTTTCATCCCATTCCACCAGTAGTGTTGACGCAGATTCTAATACATTTTGGTACTACTCGAATGGATGCTATAACTACTCCTGTGAGCTTCCAATAAGATATTTTCCTTAAGTTCCTCATCATTGGGTACGCACAATCGCCCACGAAACTTCAAAATCCCATCTTCTAACACTTGAAAGTCGGGTTTTCTCTTATCTGCATCCATTCCCAATATCTTCTGAATGTTAGGGTCCATAGATTGCAATGCCTTAATCCTTTCCTGAATCTCCGGTTCAACTCTCAATGTAGCCATCAGCCTAGACAACTGGCAAACATCCAACTTGAATGCTGAATCCCGTATTCCTCCCATCAGGGTCCATTCTTTAACCATCAAATGTGCGATGCTTGATTTCTAACTAAGGGCATCCGCTACTTTATTTGCTTTCCCAGGGTGATACAGGATATCACAATCATAATCCTTAAGCAGCTCCATCCATCGACGTTGTCTCATGTTCAATTCTTTTTGGGAAAACAGGTACTTCAAACTCTGATGATCTGTGTAGATCTGAAACCTTTCTCCACATAGATAATGCCTCCAAAATTTTAAAGCAAAGATGATCGCTGCAAGTTCCAAGTCATGCGTCGGGTAATTCATCTCATGAGGTCTTAACTATCGCGATGCATAAGCAACAACTCTTCCATGCTGCATTAACACGCATCCTAATCCCTTTAGCGATGCATCACTATAGATCTCATAACCTCCAAGACCAGAAGGAATCGTCAATATGGGCGCGGTCGTCAATCTATGCTTAAGTGCTTGAAAGCTCTTTTTGCACTTATCCATCCATTCAAACCGCGTTTCCTTTTTATTTAACCTTGTCAACGGAGTAGTTATCGAGGAGAACTTTTCCACGAACCTTCTGTAATAGCCTGCCAGTCCCAGAAAACTTCAAACTTCGGTAACTATCATCGGTCTTGGCCAATTCATTATTGCGTCAATCTTTGAAGGATCTACTGAGATCCCATCTCCAGATACTACATGACTAAGGAATGCTACCTTATGTAGCCAGAATTCGCACTCGCTAAATTTAGCGTAAAGCGAGTGTTCTCTTAAGATCCGTAGGACAATCCTCAAGTGTTGCTCATGTTCTTCATGACTCCTCGAGTAAATCAAGATATCATCTATGAAGACGATAACGAACTGATCCAGATACTCCTTGAATACTCGGTGCATCAAATCCATGAATGCGGCTGGAGCATTGTTCAATCAAACGGCATAACCGTAAGCTCATAATGCCCATATCTCGTCCTAAATGCCGACTTCGGTATATCCTTCTTTTTTATCCTTAACTGATAGTAACTCGTCCTTAAATCGATCTTGGAGAATACTGACGCTCCTTGCAACAGATCGAACAAGTCATCTATCCTAGGCAACGGATACTTGTTCTTAATGGTCACTTAATTCAATTGCCTATAGTCAATGCACAGACGCAATGACCCATCCTTCTTCCTTACGAACAACACTGGCGCTCCCCAAGGCGATGCACTTGGGCGAATAAACCCTTTATCCAGCAGCTCTTGCATCTGAACCTTCAATTCCTTCAACTCGACAACGACAATCTATAAGGTGCCTTTCAAATCGGCTCCGTTCCAGGAGTTAGTTCAATCGAGGATTCCACTTCTCTTTCAGGTGGCAATCCCGGTAATTCCTGAGGAAAGACATCGGGAAATTCGCGCACTACAACTATATCCTCTAGCTTAGGTTCCTTGATCGTCAAATCAACCACAACAGCCAAGTAAGCTTTGCGTCCATCGTCCATCAACTTAGTCACCTCAAGTGACGAGATTAAAGGGATCGAGGTTCCTCCTCGACTCCCTACGAATTCGAATCTAGGGAGACCAATCGGATGAAATTGGATTACCCTACTACCACAATCCATTACAGCTCTTTGCCTACCCAACGAATCCATTCCAACAATAACATCAAAGTCATGCATTGCTAGCACCGCCAAGTCTATCAACCCTTCGCTACCACCAATAACTATCTTATAGTTCTAGCATCCTAACGAGACTAGCACCTTATTCCTTAAAGGGGTAGTAACGTGAAATATTACATCCAATGGTTTTAATTCCAATTCGGCTAAATCAGCAAATTGTGCAGATACAAAAGAATGCAACTCTCCGGGATCAAATAAAGCATAAGCAGCTTGGTCACATAGAGAGACCTTACTTATGACCACGCCAGATGTATTCTCTGCCTCCTTGCGCACCACAGCATATACCCTTCCTTGAGCTGGCGGCCTGTTCAGATTGGCCCTTGGGGCAGCTCCCATCTGCGGTCCCGATTGGGGTCGCGGTTATTGATACTGAGGTTCCGCGGCTGGGTTCCTACACTACCTTGCAAGATGGCCCCTTTGCCCACACTTGAAGCACGCTCCTAACTGACTAGGACAAGGCCCATTTTCGTGCTGCCGTTTGCAAAGGCGACAATTCAGGTCATTCCGAAAAGCTGGCTTTCCGATATTCCTCTTGACTGGAGGGACGAATCGCCAGTTGTTCATCATAGGCCCCTTGCCAAAGTTTTGGTTGTCCCTTACATGGTTAAACCGCGGTCCAGAAGTGATTCCTCTTTCCCTCATATCCCTTTCTATCAACTGACCTCGCTCATAAAGTTCATCATAATCCCTCAAGTTTAGCGGCACCAATTAACTTCTCAAATCGAGCCGCAGACTGTCTCTAAACCTCCTTGCCCTATCCAGAGGGTTCTCAACCATTCGTGGAGCATACTTGGAGAGTCTTGCGAACTCAGCCTCATATTGATCGATGGTCATGTGATTCCCCTTCGGTGCACCCTAAAACTTCAAAGGCCTTTTCCAATTCCTCAATCCATCTAGGGGCAGCCGTAGGGTCCCCTTTGCTATCAAACTTAGATGGCTTAAGCTTCAAAAATTGTTCCACTAGCTGACCCACCATTCGATTCCCATGGCCTTGTGCATTGTCGCCTCCGTTACCTTGACCATTGTTCCCATTATTTCCAATTGTAGCATTAGCAGCGGCAACAGCAGCTTCAGCGGCTTGGGCGGCCGTAGTAGCCCTTTCTTGAACCTGCCTACCCATTAGATTGCTAATCTCCTCCAGCACCCTAATGACCCCATCAACTCTTGAGTCCTATACCTCTAGCACTCTTGAGCTAGATGCTCCTCTTGTGCCTCTACCCCGATTGCTCATTCCTACTAATCCTCACTACACTTGAACCATATAATTCCATCTTGGAATTAGAGACCTAAGCCAACTATTAGAAACTAGCAGTCCAAGGCTACCACTACAGCAACAGTCACAGCCAATAGTTCAACACAATTCAAACAATCAGAAGCACCACATCAAGAGATTCTCACACGTACCTCGAGTCCGGACGCATCTACAACTTAGCATAAGCATTACAAGCAAACCAACACGTCAACCAGACAACCACAAACAATGCCAAGTACGAAGCCCCTAATCGTGCCAATCACAAGCGCCAATTCACATGTCATACGATTCGTGCCTAACTCTAACGAATGCCCGAAGTCTCACTACTTGACTATTCTAAAGTCATCTCTCCTCATCATTCCAGGCTTCGACCAACTTGGATCGAGCTAACCTTGCTCTGATACCAATTTAAACGGGGATGTCACGGCCCTGACCAAACGAGCGCGAAAACATCCCGATCAATTTCTATTTCGATTCTGTAACAACCAGGATCCTATGACGGCGGCAATGGTGCGGAATAAAGGATGCATGCGGTAGTGCAAATAACTCAGTACATATGTAAAACAAGATGACTGAAAGGATTCATAACATAACCAAAGTCAGTCGAATACAAAAGCGTACAATTAGGGAAAATGACAACATAGTTCGATCGAAAGGGAGACGGTCACTATTCCAAAGTTACACTTGCTACTCTACGCGGTTAGCCAAAAAGATGCCACAAATGCACCTAGATGTCGGCTCACCATCACTAGCAACTTCTTCTTCATCAGGGTCCATTGTCACTTCATAACGCTTCGGCGGCATACTTGTGGTCTAGGGTCTGAAAATGGTAAATCCCACGACGGGGTGAGAATAAATCTCAGTGAGCCAAAGCTAACCCTATGCTAGGACAAAGGTACCTCCAGACTCGTACGACATGCAAATTCTAACCATGAGCATTCACAGGACCAAGAGTTAACAAAACAAAGACACGACATCAGACATTCACATTTTCAATTCAAAAGCAATTCACAACTCACAAGCACTTGATTAGGGTTGTGCTTCGTTCTTAAGGCATAAAAATAATTCCATAATTCACAAACAGTGCTTTCCATCCAAAAATCAATTCCCATTATCCAACCTTCATGACATATAAGTCATAATCTCATTATCCAACCCACACTACGCGCTTTAGCGCCCGGGCCATAGCATAATATTAATCTTGTCGGCTCATTAGTCCGTCGGCTCATCGGGCCATATAATAACTTATTGGTTCATCAGACCGTCGACTCATCGGGCCATATAATAAGTAATATGTGGCTTTTACTAGATGGCTTTCCTTATAGCCTCTCATAAAGCAGGGATCATTATGATCCAATATCGGCATTTAGCATTCACTCGCCACATGGACAATTCACCCATAATCACACAAGGCCGAATATGCATAGGCCCTCAATTAACACTTACACAAGTCATTTGATAACCAACATGCAAGAATAGGCCATATACATCAACTTGCACTCAAGGCATGTCTTACAATCACAACTCACATAATCATTTTTTTGCATGTCCCAAGATAACATCACTTACATATTCGGTCACTCATAGACCATCTAGCACCCAATCACATAAAGCCCAACACACAAGACATTTCCATAAAACTTACAAACATTAAGCATAAAGCACTCCATAGGGCATAATTCGGTGGTACTGTTCACTCGCCCAAAACAGCCACTAAATCTCAGTAATACCTACACCAAACATGCCCATAATCACCTAAATATCATTATCTCAACCCTACAAGTCATTCAACATGAAAATCCCATATAGTGCAAATTCGGGTCCCTTGCACTCTCACTATGAACAGCCCACAAAAAGCTTCAAAACCTCATCTATACTTGTCTATTAGTAACCTAGAGTACTGACATAGGTTTAGGGATGACTCACCAAAGATTCAAGCAAGAAAAGCCCCCAAAATCACCCCTAGAGCTCACGGCGCAAGTTGGTCCGGCGGGGTCCTCGGCTTCTCGGGCGAACGGCGGTCACGAGCGGAGGTGGCTCACGGTGGTGGTAGGTGTAGATGGCAAGGTGGTGGTGGTGGTGGCCAAACAAGAAGGGAGAGGGATGAGAAAAATGAGTGAGAGTGAGTGAAATTCGAAATTATGAGAGGGAGAGAGAATGGTGGTGGTGGTGGTAGGTGTAGATGGCAAGGTGGTGGTGGTGGTGGCCAAACAAGAAGGGAGAGGGATGAGAAAAATGAGTGAGAGTGAGTGAAATTCGAAATTATGAGAGGGAGAGAGAATAAGGTGGTCTTGAACTTCATCTTGGCTTGTTTGGGAAGCTTTGGTGGGGTTTATGGGGAAAGACAACAATGTGACATGAGGGGAAGTCTAGTGAGGGCTATGAGTGATGAGTTGAGTGACATAAAGTAGGAGAGAGGAAAGAGGTGATGGGTGGCTTAAAAGTCAAAGAAGAGGGCCCACAAAAATCTCATTCTTGTCTCTTATGCACATTTAAGGCATTAATACCCTAAAGTTTCGGTCACATAGGGAAGCCAAAAATTAAATGTGCCATCAATTAAAAAATCTAAGGAATGAACCTAAATTCGGGGGTGCAAGGAATTTCCGAATTAATTCCCTTAATCACCGATTTCCAACATACCCCGGAATGACCTCAAATTCAAAAGTCTCGACGAGATGATTCCAATGTTTCATTGTCGAAATTCTCAAATGATCGACGTCCAATTTTGAAGTCAAATTCGTGACTAAAATTCATGAATAGTAATTTCATGGCGTTTTGAACTAATGGGTGGCTTTTCGGGTTTTACGCGTATCGACCCATCATCATCGTCACGTTTTAAAGTTATTCGAACCATGGCGACTTTGATTGTCATGTAATTGCGAGGGTCAATCCTTGGTTCCAAAGGTTGTGTCCGTTAGAAATCTGGTTTAGGTTAATTCGCAAATTATACTCTGGTTGTACGGAATCACCCGCGGACCAATCATATAAAGCTAGCAAATCGTTATAAAACCAATCTTTGAACGGCCTATGATGGTACAGGATGTTCCCTCGGCAATCCTTATGGTCAAGTCGTTAATCTAGGATCGAGTTCTTTGGTCTACGTACTTAATTCCTCATTAGCCTTTCCCCTTGGGTTAGTTAACTCAAGAGTGATCAATTCTGAGCGAGATTTACTAAAATACATCGATTGATATTTCATCCATTCATAAGCTTCGAAATGGGTCGAAATTCGGAATGTCACATCTAGCACACTTGCAGACACTAAAAAAAAGTCTAGTCTAGAAATAGTTAAATAAATTAATGAACCGACCATGCTTTTGTATAGCTTTTGATCAGCCTTTTTTCCCTTTTCATCCTTGTCCAATTTTGAGGAAGAAGACATTGGAGTCTTGGCCTTTTTGTAATTCTCCATGCCAAACTTTTTGGTGATCTCTCTTGCATATTTTTCTTGGAAGATAAATGTTCCATTCTTTGTTTACTTTATTTATAGACCGAGGAAGAATGTTACTTCTCCTATCATGCTCATCTCGAATTCATTCTGCATGATCTTGAAAAATTTCTTGCAAAGAGATTTGTTAGAAGATCCAAAAATAATATCATCTACATGGATTTGAATAAGAAGAATATTCTTACCTTCCCTTTTGATGAAGAGAGTAGTATCTACATTACCTTTTTCGAATCCATTTTCTAATAGAAATGTACTTAGTGTTTCTTACCAAGCTCTAGGAGCTTGTTTCAGACCAAAGAGTGCTTTGTTCAATTTGTAGACATGTTCATATCTTCTTGGATCTTCGAAACTATGAGGTTGCTCAATGAATATTTTCTCCTTTATGTACCTATTTAAGAAGGCACTTTTGACGTCCATCTGAAAGAGTTTAAAATCATGATAGTAGGCATAAGCAAGAAGTAGCCTAATGGCTTCTAACCTGGCAACTGAAGCATATGTTTCATTATAGTCGATTCCTTCTCCTTGTGAGTAGCCATTAGCTATAAGCCTTGCCTTGTTTCTGGTTACCTTTCCTTTGTCGTCTAATTTATTTCTGAAAACCCATTTAGTTCCTATAACAGGATGATCTTTGGGTCTAGGTACAAGTTCCCATACTTCATTGATTTTGAACTGACAAAGTTCTTCTTGCATAGCATTAATCCAGCTTTCATTTGAGAGAGCTTCATCGATTCCCTTTCGTTCAACTTCGGATATAAGAGCAAGAGAGCTTATGACTTCTTTCATTTTTTGATCTGATCTTGATGTCATCGTCCATATTTCCTATAACAAGATTAGTGGGATGACTTGACTTGTGTTTTCAATTTCTATTGAGTCTTCCACTTTGAGGTTCACTTGGTTTAGATGATTGATGATCATTTGTAGAAAATTCTTGATCATTACTTGTACTTTGAGATGGTTGAATTATCTCTGTGATCTTTTTAGAGAAGGTCGTAGAATCAGCCTTGATGATTTAAGCATGATCAATTTCTTTGAGTAGATCAGATGTTGAAGAATGTTCTAAATGACTGATGGGTTCAGACGATTCTTCAAACTTTACGTTCATCGATTCCTCCATTATGCATGAACTTCTGTTGAATACATTATATGCTTTGCTTGTTGTAGAGTATCCAAGAAAATTGCTTTCATCTGATTTTTCATCAAACTTGCCAAGACGATCTTAGCATTTTTCATAATAAAACATTTGGCTTTTTGTTTTTAAAAAGCTCAAAGGGAGTCTTCTCTAAGATTGGTCTGAGGAAAACATGATTAATGATATAGCATGCAGTAGATACAGCTTCTGCCCAAAAATGAGATGCAATTTTATTGTCAATCAAAAGAATTTTTGCCATTTCTTGAAGAGAGTGATTTTTCCTTTCAACAACTTCGTTTTGCTAAGGAATATAAGGAGAAGAAAAATTGTGTTGAATTCCATTTTCGTCACAAAATCCTGAAAACTTTTGATTTTCAAATTCGCCCCCATGATCAGTTTTAAAATTAGAAATTGTGTAACCTTTCTCATTTTGAATTTTCTTTGCAAATATAGAGAAAAGAGAGAATGCATCACTTTTATGAGCAAGAAAGAAAACCCATGTAAATCTAGCATAATCATCTACTATAACTAAGCAATATTTCTTACCTCCGAAGTTTACGCTTTTTGTAGGTCTAAAGATATCCATATGAAGTAGTTGTACGGCATGATTAGTATTAACTTGATTAATGGATTTGAAAGAACTTCTTACATGCTTACCTAAGGTGCATGTAGAACATAGTTCAAACTTTTCAAACTTCATTTTTGGTAGGCCTCAAACAAGCTTCTTGGAAGAGAGCTTTGACATTTGCTTGAAACTTATATGGCCAGGCTTTCTATGCCACGGTTCAGACTCTTCTTTAATGGTTACTAAGCAGTGAAGGCTTTCAAACTTTACATCAAGTAGATAGATGTTGCCATGCCTCTTGCCTAAGAAAGATTGCTTGTTGTCTTGATTCGTTCCAGAGCATTTGTCTTCTTGGAGGCAAATCTTGTAACCAGCATCACATAGTTGACTTATGCTGATTAGGTTATAATTTAATCCCTTGACCACCAAGACATCGTTGATAGTTAAATTTCCTATCTTTACAATTCCTTTACCGATGATCTTTTGTTTGTTATTTCTACCGAAGGATACATTGCTGCCATTAACTTTGAATAATTGTGTGAACTTCCTTGGATCTCCAATCATATGTCTAGAGCATCCACTATCTAGGTGCCATTTATTTTTCTTCTTCCCTGGTACTTATATGATTTAGAAGAATTCAAGTTTTCTTTTGTACCTAGATCTTCTTAGGTCCTTTGAGGTTAGAAGATTGCTCCATCCTTAGAATATCTCTTTGAATTGGTCTCCAAAATTTTGGACATTCATTTTTTAAATGATTAGAATTCTCGCAATTTGAATACTTTAGAAATTCCATACCAACAGGTTTTACAAAATGATTTTGGAAATAATTTCGATAAGCAAGTTTGGACGGCCTTCATCTGAGCCTTTCTTTTACTTTAGAAAATGCATTTTTTAAATCACTTTCCTTTTCCAAATCGAGACCTGACTTATTGAAATGTTGAACTTGAATGAAAAGAATATGATTCAAATTCTTTGATCCAGTGGAAAATCTTTTTGAAATATCATAAATTTCCTTTTTCAAAGTCTCATTTTCTTTGGAAAGAAGATCTCAATTTTCCTTTATTTGAGAAAATTCATTTTCCATAAAATGTATTTTGTCTTATTTGGAAAGATCCTATTGTTTGAGTTTTGAAATTTCCTTTTTCAATTCTAAGATTTTCTTGAGAGCAATCTTGTGATCAGTACATAACTCATTAATGAATTCAGCAATTTCATCAAGTAATTCAGGATGTCTTACCTTGACTTGCTTTGCAAGATTCAAGTTTGAGTTTGAGTGAGCCATCAAACAAATATTTGGACATTTCTTCATCACTTTCTTCACACTCAGTGTTACTCCAAGTTTCTGCTTTCAAAGCTTTCTTTGACTTCTCGTATCTTCATTTATTTTTCTGAAGCAGAGGACAGTTTGGTTTGATGTGTCCTCTTTCTTGCAGTGAAAGCATACCAAATCTTTACTATCTTCTCTATTTTTCGAGAATCTTATTTTCTCAGACTGATTAATAGAATTTTTGGATTTGAAATATATTCCCTTTCTGGCCATCTTCCTGAACTTTTTGACCATAAGGGCTAATTCCTCATCATCCTCTTCTTCATTCTCTAAATCTGAATCATCTGAAACAATGTTAGATTTCAAGGTAATTGATTTCTTACATTTGTCTTCATTTTCATCGTTTTGTTGTTCTGTCTCGTATGATGTGAGTGCTCCAATGAGTTCTTCTATAGAGAACTGTGAGATCCTCTGAGTTTCTCGGATGAAAGTCTTGATGTTGTTCCACTTTTTTGTGAGAGCTCGCAAGAGTTTATTCACTTTCATTGGTTCAGTGATGGGATTTTCATGGTACTCCAGACCATTGACTATATTAGTGAATTTGTCATGCATCTCCTTCACGGTCTCATTTGGCTTCATCTTGAAGGCTTCGTATTTACCCAAGAAAATGTTGAGTTTAGTTTCTTTGACATGATCAGTTCCGTGATAGGTAACATACAGCTTGTCCCATATCTCTTTTGCTGTCTTATAGGAAGCAATACGATTATATTTAGAATAAGATAAAGCACAATAAAAAGCATAAATGATTTTAGCATCAATGGCTTCTCTTTTGGCTATGTCAACATCTGTTAGAGGAGGTAGATCTTTGCCATCTTTGTCTTTCTTTGGTCTTGGATTAAGACCATCAGTGACAATGTCCCAGTATGTGTTGTCTTTACATTTGACATAGGCTTTTATCTTATTGCTCTAGGTGTCGTAATCTTTTCTTTCAAAGAGAGGCGGTCTTGATTCGCTTTGACCCTCATTCAGACCTGTCAAAGAATTGCTAGCCATAATAGATCTTTAGCTCATAAGCAATATAACACTTCAAAAAAAATGAGCACAGAGCTTTGATACAAATTGTTGCAGCTAGATCTATCACCTAAAGGGGGTGAATATGTGTATTTAAATAATTTTGATATAAAATGCGGAATTAAAAGGACTAAGAGAGAAATTATGAAAGACTAGATAAAGTCTTAGCAATGCCCGTGTGCAACAATCTGAGACAAAGTAAGCAAGAGTAAAGAGAATTGTGCACACGACGATTATAGTGGTTCGGCTTAGGTCAAGCCTACGTCTACTCTCCACGCTAACAGCCTATTGGCTGAATTCCACGAAATCAACTTCGAGAGTATAGTGATGATTACAATCTCACAATGTCTCTAAGAGGTTTACTATATAAAGCTCAGAAGATGAACAAGTATATGGATCAAGGTTCCCTCAGATTTTGGAATTCATAATTCTACCTCATCTCGTAGGTCTCTTAGTCTCCTTTTATAGTCCTCCAGCTCGCAGTACCGTTGGACAACTTCAGAGGATGATATCCATTTCTACCAGTTGGATATAAACTTCCCATAAGGAGATTAAAAGAGCCGTTGATGATGAGATTATAATCCTCCTATGATTTAGTTGCCTATACCATTGAATCTAAGTTTCCATAAGTTGAAGTTCTCAGTTTAGAAGGTGCGACTTGCTTCATAAAGAATTTTGATCGTTCTTATCGTACTTTGCATTATAGCCGTTGCAAAAGTACATAGAGTGATGGTCTTCATTTACGAATTATCTAAGAGTGGAGTCCAAGCCAAATTACTAGTTGTGCATGAAAGATACTCCTGTGATGATTAACTTTGAGATGTTTTCTCTCTCAAATGATATCGCTTGACTTTCAGTAAGGTCCAAGATGTAACTTCCTTAGCATAACGTCTAAGTCTAAGATAAAAGACTTAGCCAAGTCTATTTAAGCTCCTCTTCTTGCTACGCCTTGAATTTATGCCCTTATTACCTTAGTCTTTAAAAGTAAGAGCATAAGTTATCTCAGATGATGTACTCAAGCATATCAAAAGATGGAATTCCCATAAGCATTTTTAACCTGAAAATATCTTTAATTAGATTCAATCAGAATCATAGAGAGTTTTGTTATTCATCAAAATATACTAGTAACATCGATAGAACATTGATCGAGACTAAACTAGCCATTACAAAGGTTTAGAATCCATATCAGTAACATTATGATATGTCAGAGTAGAGATAGACTCTGACAATGATAGTTGGCATAGTACAAAGGACAATGTGCGCACTGCCGATGGTATCCTTAACAGATAAAAAGAGTCGTATTGACAACCTGGTGTACGATTTATCCTGGCGTCCTTATGTACGAGTTGTAGTATTGCTGTCCTGTGTACGGACTGTGAGGCTGGCATCCTTTTTTTTTTTATCGTTTAGCTTAATAACACGAGCTAGTTGTAATTTGCATTGTTGATTACGAGTGGGCCTTGTTGTGGCTGTTAGTCTCGAGAGTGGAGTAGACTTTGGGATAAAGCCGAACCACTAAGAAATGACTAATCATATATCTAACAACCAAGATCAAGCGAACGCAATTAAATGGCCTCGGGATCGGCCTTTGCAATCATGCGACTTTGAGATTCACGCCTAAACGGGTGATTATGATTTATTATCATCAATCGAGCCCATTGAACCTCCACTTTGCACAAGCGCTATGAGAGATTAATAGCGTCGGTCCTAAAGTTTAACTAATGTCATGTGACACTCTAATGCTGAGCAAGCATCAAAGGGTCGAGCGGAACATTCAAATAAATGGCAAGTACGAAGTATTTAAGGCATGCGACATAAAAAGCACGAATGAAAAAATGATGTCCCAATTTTTGTGCAAATCTTGTCCAACGACCATGAAACACAAAATTTAATCATTAAGAAATTTCAAGAATAAGGTTTGAGGGTGCAAATATCAATTTCGGCCACGAGTCTTAAATATTTGAAAACATTGTAAATTAGACCCACAAGTCAAAAAAACTAACTGATTTTCCCTGGAAACTTTTTAGTCTAGTAAAAATAGCAAACAACTTTCAAAAGTCGTGCAATTTGGATCAACATATTCTAAACAAATTTCATGTTTTGTGTTTTCTCAAAAAATCCATTCAAGTTAGTGTAAATTGGCAATTTCACGCCGAAGGTCAGATTCGTTTGTTCAAGGGACCAGTCTGTGCACTGTTCAAATTTTATGAAATTGACTAGCTGAATCAAATACCCACAACATGAAATTTTGCAGACCAATAGATAAGATCTCAATTAACAACTTTCATGTTTTGAGGTTTTGCAAATAACGACTGTAACCTCATTGTTTTGGCGAAATAAGACAGCACAATTTTCTGCATCAAAATCTAGAAAAACATCCCGAAATGATCAGTGATGTAGAGGTCGATATGACCAAGTTAGAAATTTCGTATGGCATTGAAACTTTTTCGCAGAATATTCATGGATGTGATCCACAACTTTTATGTTGAACACTTTTCTAAATTCTGTATAAAAAAATCATAAAAAAACGAGAGACCACAAAGGTTGGTCAGGAAACAGAGGAAACAGTATTGAATAGAGACTGTCTTCTGTGTTTTTGAAATCTGCCTTCAGATTGCGAAGGGATTTTCACATAGTAAACGAGCTTTTTTTTAACTCCACAATCACTTGAATCGAAGCTTGAAATGTCATATTCAAATGTTTAGTTGATGACTTTTTGAAAAAAACGCATATAGGGACCCAAATGGCCATTAGAAGCATGGAAGGTCAGAAAAACGAGTTTTATAGAAACATGGCATACCATCTAAGCAACAACTAGCAAACAAGACATGATCATGTACCATCCTTTGGAGCTTAGAAATAACATATCACAGCAGCAAGATAATTAGGCATAACCACGCGAATGTGAGGCCAAACGGCCTCCTATTAGACCAAAAAAAAAAGGTCCTACTCTAGAGTAGAAATGAATCCACCTTTGTCGATGATGGATTGGGGCTCAATCGAGCTATTTGGCCACCAAAGGATCCTGATGGACGACCAAGAATAGCCCTGCAACTCTAAATCGAGGGAAAATAAATGGTGTTAGCAACGGTAATAGGCAAACCGACCACTAAAAATGGAAAAAAAGAAAGAGGGGGGTTCCAATGGCCGAATGGGGAAGTTCTGGACATGAGGACGTCAAGGGCTCGCTGAGGAATGACATCGCAAGATTTGGGATGCCAGAGCGTGGCCAGAGTGGCCTCGAAGAGTCGGCAAGATCAACGGCTCAATCACCGGCGTGTACGCCGATGATGTGGCCGAGAGGAAGAAGTGGCGCGCCGGCAGTCTACGGTGGTCAGACAGTGACAAGGGTGGTGCAACAAGATGAAGGAGAGAGAGAGGGTGTTGGTGGTGGCGATGGTGCGGCCGTAGGTGAGAGAGGGAGAGAGAGTGTGTGTCTTCTATCTTAAAAAATGCATCCCCGAAAAAATGATCATCCGTAGGGTTTTTGGGAAATGTGTAATATATAGGGCTACTTAAATGATTTAATTTTGACCCTTCATCAAGTAATGGTTGAGATTTAACTTATTCTCCAAGTTTGTGGCATTTTTGTAATTATGATTCAAGAATGTGAAATGGGCTTGACCTTGAGGAATGGGCCATAAAATGGGCTAAAATGGCCTGAAAATGGCCAAAAGTGGCCAAAATCTAGCCATTTTCGCCGGATCTCCGGTTGGTTGGTCAGACCGGGTCAATATCTGGTTAACCCCAGGTTGACTGACTTGACCAATTTTTGACTGGGCTGGTTCAAGGGCCAAACGAACTCCGATTTTGATGAAATTTTTGCCAAAATTTTCCTTGTTTCCTATATTTTCTAAATATGAATTTTCCCAAATTTTTCTGGACCAAAATTTATTTATTTTTTGATTTTTTGATTTAACTATACTAATTCCTCTTTTTTGACTAAAATTGCTAGAGATTCTAGACATGTTGGTGTAAGATTAATTTCCATGACCAAATTGAATGTCTAAGAATGTACTAGGATGCCTAATTGGAATGGGTTAAAAGGAATTAGGTCACTCGGAGTCAATTAAGCTCGGTTTTAAACCTAAACCACTCTTAATATGGTCAAACCAATCTCAAGATGAGTGAATTGGCCAAAATGGATGATAAATTCTAGTTTGGTTTAATCAAATGACTCAAATCTTGGTTTCGTTTCACAACTCATAAAGTAATGGTTTGAGACAACCGTTTATGCTCGAATTAGGGCTAATTCACCAATATGCTCAAAGTTGAAATTGATTGATGTATTTGATGTGAAACATCATCTAGATCAAATGTCTCAACTACAATAAATTTTAAAAATGCTATCTAAATGGTCAATTTTGATTTTTAGGCCAACTAAGGCTTACTTTTCCTTGAATTGGGGAAAAGTATGTCCCCAATTGATTTTTATGAAACTAAAAGTGTAGAAACTCAATTAGAAAATAAAAGGGATGTTTTGTAACTTTTCTCTAATTTTTCTATTTTTTTTGTATTTTTTTTTTGTGAATTTAGGCTAAGAAAATTCATTTTTCGAAAGGAAAATCAATTTTTATGGTTAAATTCGTGAATTTTCGAAAACCAAAAGTGGGAAAATTCAAATGACATCATTTAGAACATATTCATGTGAAAATACAAAATCCGACCCCAAGGTTGAATTTCAGCCCGATTCTAGTCAAAGGTTTGACCAAAAAGTTAACTCGAAAGTCTAATTTTGACCTTTTGAGGTTAAGGTCCAAATGCATCATAAATGCTAGGCCGAAGCATGTCCAAGTGAAAAATGACTCTTTTTGGGTCGAAAAATAAGTTTTGTCGCCTTCAAAGCCTAAGCTTCACGTTTTTACCTTTATGACTTATTGACTAAAAATTAGGTGTCAACAGCTGACCCTCTTTGAGAAGGAGTTCGGAGAATTTCCTCTCAAAGACAAAATGATGCCTAATTTTTAGTTAATCGACTCAAGAAAAGCAATTAACGGAAAAGTAAGAAGAATAACAAAAAATGACATTTGATCTCGAGAACGTACCTTCGAACCTTTCCTATTGCCATCGGGACGTTTATCACGCTTCTCTTTCTACTTTTCTCTCTCTCTCTCTCTCTCTCTTGAGGAGCCC
>BCNH02000001.1:10387292-10420905 GCA_001662345.2 Metrosideros polymorpha var. glaberrima | reverse complement strand
TTTATATAAGAAGAAATACGTGAAACCATTTACAACATACAAATGTTTACTCGTTAAACTTTTAAGGGTTTTATGGGTAGGCCGCCCATGTTGGGTTAACCCAGCCCATAACCCACTAGTGTGGCAGTTACTTGTATGTGATGAAACTGCCCAGAGGCAATTACATTCTTTAAAGAAAAGTGAGAACACGGTTCTCTCTCTGCAAATATGCTCTTCAAAAGAACANNNNCGACGTTTGTGGGGCTCGAACCGAAGAACATCTGAACCAGTCGCTTCGGGCACGCTACGAGAGGTAATTCGATTAACCCCGTTTGTAATTTCGATTTTTTGATTGAGACGCACGAACGACGCCTCTGGAGATACGTGTATAGTTTTTATTTCCGCTGCGTATATGTATATTTCGCCTATGCACGTTACGTGAAAAGCCTACAGAAACTGCCCAGAGGCAATTACATTCTTTAAAGAAAAGTGAGAACACGGTTCTCTCTCTGCAAATATGCTCTTCAAAAGAACAGTAAAAGGAAGTGCGTTTTCTCTAAAAGACTCAGAAGGAAAATCTCTCTCTCAACGTTTAATTTGTGGAAATCTAAGATGCGTTTTGTTGTGTGATGTATTTCGATCAGCGATTCAAGTGATTCTAGGCATGTTTTCCGTGTTTTCTTATGTATTGTATTTTGGAATTCATTTCCAACATTGGTATCAAAGTGTTAATACTTGTTTCCTCATCATGCCATGAACTTTTCTCTGCCTTGAATGTGTCAAAATGGCTTTATGAATGTTTAGAATGAACCAGGTGCCCAAGAACGGATGAATGTTTTACACGACTATACTGTTCGAGGATTTCCTTAATTTTGTCTAGTGAAAATTGATTTTAATCACATAGATAGATTCGTCTCATCGAGACAAGCATTTAGAGGGGTGGTACGTCCATAGGGGACGCTGCACGGGCCCTCATGCGCGGCCACGCGTCGCTACGCATTGGTGCATGATTGCCACACGTCGCCTTGCGTTGGCGTGTGACAGCCCGGGATCCAGCCAATGAGATGGCGCGTGGACTTCACGTGTGGGCAGGGCGAGTAACTGTTGTAATGATGTCATCAATGGCGTCAGCGACCCACCGACCCGGGAACCGCCCCGAATGTTGACCTGACCCATCGACTGCCTCGAGATTCGCCCTGTGATCGACCCGGTATTTGACCTAACCTATTGACTATTGACTAGGCCAGTCAAATCAATCGGACCGTTGAACTCGTTGACCAGATCGGTTGTATAGGTTAAATCGCCGGTTCGAGCAAAGTAGCATGCGCTACACGCGCTGCACACTCAAGTAGCGCATGTAGGCGAGTATGAGCTCCATTTGGAGCGTGCTTGGTACCGGCATGTTCGTATTGAGATTCTATACAATGTGGTATATTCATATTGCATGTTTGATGCACTTAAGAATGTGAAAATGCATACAGAACCCTATATACACTTATTTTTAGGGTATTTTTGCATTTTTCTCTTGTATTTTGCTATGGTATGGAAATTCAGAATCTAGCTAACATGTAAATGACCACATACAAATTGTGTAGAGCATGGTTCATTGATAGCATGTATAAGGCTTAATGTGCTTGCAATTTTACAACCGAGCAAACTCGAACGATGTCAGATATTATTTTCTATTTATACCTTGTATTCCGAATTTGATTAGAATTGATGCATGGATTATTTGTACGTTGTGATTACATCATGCTATGCCTTTATGATTATGGGAATTTATGAACCTGGAAAAAATAGTAAAAGACATTCTAAAATCATGAAAATTGACAGAGAGATAGATCAACATATTCTGACTAACTTTGAGTTTATGTGGGAGAGACTTCCAGATTATGGAAGTCTTCTCGGGTATTCTTCACCAACAAACACTCAAGCCCGGTTTCAGGTTCTTCTGGAGATGCAAAGAAACACGCCTCTCCCACCTATATTTTGCTGATGATGTGCTGCTCCTAGCCGAGGCAAACTTGGCCTCAATCAACCTTTTCAAGATAGGCCTCGACAACTTCTCTAATTGGTCGGGCCTTAGATCGAATCAAAGCAAAAGCGAGGTATTCTTCTCAGGAGGCCCCGTCGAACTCCACGAGCACATCACGCGTATACTCGGCTTCCAAGTAGGTACCCTTCCTATACGGTACCTTGGTGTCCCTATAATTTCGTCCAAGCTTAGTAAAGTGGACTGTGAATCGTTAATTCACTCAATCACATCGAGAGCCCAATCGTTGTCCCACCGGTTTTTGTCTTTTGCGGGTTGTCTTCAATTAATCAAGTCGGTCCTTCAAGCTATTCAAGTCTATTGGGCAAGTGTTTTCATTTTACCCAAGTATGTACTCTCTCGCATAGAACAAATCCTAAGACAATTCCTATGGAAGTGGCCGGCTCTTGGAATAGGTGGAGCCAAAGTATCCTAGGAGGACATTTGCCTTCCTAAGGAAGAAGGAGGCCTAGGTATCCGCAAGCTTCTTGACTACAACCGAGCTTCTATGCCTAAACATATATGGACGCTCTTTACTGACAAGGAATCTCTGTGGTACAAATGGATACACAGCAATTTCCTCAGGAACAAGAACTTCTGGATTGTGACAAAACCAACTTTTTGTTCTTGGGCGTGGAAGAAGATCCTCGACATGCACCACAATTTCTAGCACTTGTTCAAATGGCGGATCAGGAATGGACGATCAATCTCCTTTTGGTTTGACTCATGGCATCCTAGAAGCCCGCTTTACAAAGCCTTCACGGATATGGAAATATGCCGCTCATGCTTGTCTCGGAGAGCTACGGTTTCTAATATGTACGCCCACTCACTAACAACCTCCTAAGCCTTTAATGCCATCTCCTCATGGCTTGGGTACCTCCCGCCGCTTGCACAGACAGCCGAGGACCGATTCTGGTGGCTGGCCCACCCTTCAGGTCAGTTCTCTATCTCAGTAGCCTGGGAACTCATTCGGGCAAAAAGACAAACGGTGCCTTGGGCCGCCCTTATCTAGGATCGCTGCCTTGCTCCTCGGTACTCCTTTCAGCTTTGGCTCACAACTCTTGGTAGACTACCAACACAGGTGTACTTGCTGAACTGCCGTAGAATCCAAGAAGGAGTATGTGCTTTTTGCAAGACTCGGCCGGACTCCACCGATCATCTCTTCTTCGGGTGTAGAACTACAATCTTGGCAACCTTCTGGGCGGCAAGATGTAACCTGGCATGGACAAACCGATGCTGGCAGGAAAACTTGCATTGGGCCATTCAAAGGCTCCGAGGCCAACAATTCCATAACATCATCACGCGATTTTCCTTTGGTGCCCTATGCCACATGATATGGACGGAAAGGAACAACATTCTCTGCCGTGACAAACCCCTCTCTTTGCCGGCTCTTAAGAAACATCTGGATAAGGTGGTCAAGGACAAGGCTGCAACCTTCTCCCATGTACATGATACCCCGAGG
This sequence comes from Metrosideros polymorpha var. glaberrima, assembly GCA_001662345.2. NCBI lineage: Eukaryota > Viridiplantae > Streptophyta > Magnoliopsida > Myrtales > Myrtaceae > Metrosideros > Metrosideros polymorpha. The sequence goes on along the minus strand of BCNH02000001.1, from coordinate 10,417,432 downwards.
AACCGAAGGATTCAAGGAAGCTGGGGAATTTCCTCCTCCATTTTTGTATAACCCTCTACGGTTCCTTTTTCTGCTCATTTGCTGGTTATTTTGGCTTGCCTTTCTTTAGCTATTTGCTCTTTGGGCCTTTGGCCCCTTGTTCCCTTCCTTTTCCACTCAAGACACCCATGTACCCGCCGTGACAGCTTTACTGTCACCCGGAGTACAAGGTTTGTCTTGTCTGTTGCCTTTTTGTAATCACGCTTAGATTAGTCAATATACTTCTTACTTTACCAAAAAAAAAAACATATTCTAACTAACTTTTGTGTTTTAGGGTTTTCCAAAAGCACCCTTCAAGTTGGTGAAAATTGACAATTTCACCTTGAATGTCAGTTTCGTTGGTTTGAGGGACTAGTCTGTACACTATCCGAATTTTATGAAATTGACCAGCTAAATCAACACTCATGACATGAAATACTGCAGGACACTAAATGAGACCCCAATGAACAACTTTCATGTTTTAAGTTTTTCCAGAAAATGGACGCAATCTGGTCGATTTGATGAAACAAAAAAGAACAACATTTTGTACAAAAGCCCGGAAATCAACTTAGAAAAAACGGTAAAGTTCTAATTTCTTTTGGCCTTGAAACTTTTTCACATAGTAGACAAGGATGTGTTCTACAACTTTCATGTAGAACACTTTTCCAGATTTTGTATGTAAAAAAATCACAAAAAATGGGGAACCTGCAAAGGTCAGTAAAAAACAGAGAAGAACAGAAGCTATTTTGATTTTGTATATTTCTGGGCGAAGTTTGGAAGCACGATTGACATAGCAAACGACACTTTTTTGAGTCCCATGACCTCTCGAATCGAATATCGAGAAGTCATCTTCTAATGTCTGAACTATGGCTTCCCAAAAAATTGAAGTTTAAGAGGTCAAATGACCATTAGAAGAACGAAGGGTAAAAAAAATGAATTTTCACAGAGAAATAGAACATTATCCCAACAATGACCAACAAGCATATGAAGGCTATCTAGCCACACTTTGTTCTAAAATGAAGCTATACTAATAAGCAAATTTAGTCACATAAACGTACAACAAAATGAGACTAAATAGTCATTCATTCAACTGGTAAGTTTCACATTTTGGGTGAAAACCGTGCCTACCTTTGTCGACGGACGCATGGAGCTCAAATGAGCTATTTGGCCACCACTGAGGTCTAATGGTTGCCAGCTCCTCGCAGCCGTTCTAGTCGTTGTCTCGCCGTTCGAACCTTGCGACACCACCCTCCGATGTGTCCTAAACATCCTCGTGCCCTGATTTCATCTGTTCTACTGCCAGGCCCTCCCATTTCTCCCTTTTTCTATTTAATGTTCATATTTCGCCATCTTACACCTTTAACATCTTTGGTTTCTTTCTGAACTAGAGATTTGCCAGGCTGTGTTGGCTGTCCATTAGACCTCAGTGGTGGCCAAATAGCTCATTTGAGCTCCATGCGTCCGTTGACAAAGGTCGGTGATGGTGTCGAGAAGGAGACAGGCGATGATGGCGGCTCTTCGGTCGTCGGTCGGTGAGGTGAGTGGAATGAGTATGTAGGAGAGAAAGCGAGTCGCCAGTGGTGGGAGGCGGTGGTCCAAGAGAGAGAGAGAGGTTCTTCCCCCAAAAAAAATTCGAATCCCCTTCCTCTAGGGTTTTTGGGAAATGTGTATGTATAATGGCATTAAAATGGTCTAATCTTGGCCATTCAAGATGAATGGTCAAGATTGGATTAATTAATTGCATTTCTGTAATTTCTAGCTCAAATATAAGAATGTGGGCTTTGTCTTGGGAAATGGGCCACAAAATGGGCTAGAATTTGACCTACATGGGCTGGCCTTAGGCGCATGGACCCATGACCCAAGCCGAATCGGTCCAATTTTTCATCAATTTTCGTCGTAAATTTTTCCACTTTGACCCTACCTTGCATAAAATTTTCCAATTAGATCGGGACAGGTGAAACATATTTGCCACGAAAATGCTCGCTCCGATTTAATTAGGCGAAGTCAGCATGTATCAAGAGCTATTGTTTCAAAAATGGTCATATGGGTCAAATGTCATGAAAAATCTTACACTAACAACTTAAAGTTAGGAAAAAGACTAATTTTTGTATTTTTTTGCAATTTTTTGTATTTTGTGAATTTTCTGTATTTTTACGAATTTTCTTGATTAATGCTCGAACGATTATAACACGTAGGAACTAAAGCTGAAATCAAAGCTATCTAAAATAAATGACTCTTTCTTTTTGTTTGAAAAATGGCTTTGTCGCGATGAAAACTCAAATTCCAAGTTTTACTTAAAAATGATTAATCGGCTAAAAATCAAATGTCAATAGCAGCTCCTCTTTGATAGGGAATTCAGAGAGGTTCCTCTCAAAGAAAAAATGATACATGGGTTTTTAGTCGATTGACTCGAGAAAGAAATGCTAGGAAATGAAAGGAAAACATGACATTTGATCGAGGATATACCTTTGAAGCTTACCTCCAGCCATTGGAACGTTTATCGTACATTTTCATCTGCTTCACCCTCTCTTTCTTGAGGAGTGGGCCCCCCCTTTTTTTAACGGTAAATAACTAGGGATAGGGTTACTTATCTTATTGGGAATGAGAGGCGAATAACCAGGCATTGAGCTACTTGACCTCTTGAAAAAAAAAAAGATGAGGGTATAACTAGGCATTGGGTTACTTATCTTTTTGAGAAAGCCACCCATGTACACTAGCAGGGGTTAGCTTGATCGGGTAGTCTTCTGAGGTTGTGGGCCGCAATCACTAGGAGGGATTCCAAGGCTGTGACCCACATTTTCTACAGGAAGACTATAAAAGGGATTTTTGATGGCTGCACTTGGCTAATCCTCTAAAAAGGGTTTTAATGACCACACTTAACTAATCGTTTCAAAAGGGCTTCCAATACCGCATTTTGCTAATCAAAGAGAAATTTGCGAGAATTCCATTAGGGAAACATCCACTAGGGATTGTTTTCTTTGAAAGGGTTTCCGAGGTTACGCGAGGTAAGCCTAACAGAATTTCAAAAATGCGCCTTGTTCAGATGAGATATTTTGCAAAGATTCCGAGCTTGCCCTTGGGCAAATCAATGGATATTTTAGTTTTAAAATGCATGAGGACTTTTGAACGTCATTCAGTTCAATCAATATTCGAAGGTTGACAAATGCTAGTAACCATCAAAACTTCCTTTTAGATGAGAGTTTGTGAGCAAAACGATCTTGATAAATTCAAAAGGTTATGCTGGAACATACCAAATTGGTGTACCTTGATCGGAAGGGTCTTCTCACCAAAGTTCTCGGGAAAGGCTATTTATCCCATCCATTGTTGTGGAAAACAAATCCGCTTGGGGAAAATGATTCTCACGCAACCTATGTCAAAGGTTATCGGAAATATTCACAATGAATACAATTTGACCGATCCGAAAGGTCTTCTAAAGGACAGTAATGTTGGTTTGGTCAATGGTGTTCAATGGGGACTCTTTTGAGTCAAGGCTTTGAAAAGAAATCTTCATTAACCGCTTCGGGTTTACAAGTTAAGAACCTTGCAAAATGAGAAGAAATAATATTTCCTATACTTCTTCGTGCGAAGCTTAAGATATACAAACTCTACGTTGATTTGGGTGCCTAGTCGAAAGAGACTTCGACACGTGGTAACAGGCTCGGATTAGGGATTGAGGAGTGAAAATGCTCATTTTGGCTCAAAATATATAGGGAAGGCAGAGGTTGGTGATCATCACTATCTTGTCACCGGTCTTCGATCTTCGGTCTTCGGTCTTCAGTCTTCAAGATCATCGCTAGGGAGTATTCGGTCATCGGCCACATGTCGGATTCGGACTCCATTAGGAATTAAATCGACTTCGTTTGGGGAGAAACCGTTGAAGAAAATGCAAATTGATTTCAGTTGAGGATTTCATGCTGCAAATCCATTCCACTGGGGATGCAATTATAGAATTGACAAAAGAATGGGTTTCCCTTAGACCATTTTTGCTCACTGGCTCAAGTTCTAGGGTTTTCCCTTCTTTTTTGTTTCTTTTTTTTCTCTTTCTTTTTTTCTCCTTTTCTTTTATATTTTTTTTCTTTTCAGGGAAACCTGAAACAATACAGGGCTACCAAAAAAATGCCAACTCATATTTCACTGTGAGGACTTAGTGAACCTTAGAATGCTTAGAATTTTGAGACTTTCATGATCCTAGATGTTCTTAACGTCTTGATCTGTTCCTGATGTCATCGGAAAGGCTAGCCGTTTCGGATAAATGAGATATGAATCTTGCCACATAGTTCAATCTTCCCAGTAGACTCCGTACTTCCTTCACTGTTGACGGGGGCTTAAGGTCACATATGGCTTTGACCTTTGACTAATTAATTTCGATGCATCGACTATTGATCATGAATCCCAATAACTTTCCAAACTCTGCCCTAAATACGCACTTCATAGGGTTAAGCCTTAACTTGTATTTCCGAAGATGAGCAAATAGCTTTCTCAATACTTAAACATGATTCTCGCCCCGTTTCGATTTAGCGATCATATCATCCACATAGACTTCAACCTCATGATGCATTCTGCCATGGAATAAGGCAATCATAGCCCTTTGATACGTTGCCCCAGCATTCTTCAAATCGAAGGGCATTACTTTGTAACAGAATGTCCCTCACGGGGTGATAAATGACGTCTTGCTTTTGTCTCCTTCTTTCATTCGGATTTGGTTGTATCCGGAAAATCCATCCATAAAGAAGAATAATTCATAACCTGCCATGCCATCGACTAAAACATCAATGTGTGGCAACGGGAAATCATCTTTTAGACTTGCTCGATTCAAGTCACAATAGTCCACGCAAAGTCTAACTCATCTATCCTTCTTCATTACACGTACGATGTTTCCAATCCAGTCGAGGTAATGACCCGCCTTAATAAATTCAACATCCAAGACTTTCATGACTTCCTCCTTGATTTTCTCCAACAATTTTGGCTTCATCCTCCTAAGCTTCTACTTCTTTAAGGGAATATTATAATCTAGAGGCAACGCGTGCTCCATAATTTCAGGATCTAAACCCGGCATATCGACATAAGACCAGGCAAATACGTCCTGGTATTCCTTCAAAAGATTGGTCATTCTCTTAGCTTCGGAAGAGGAGAGTTTCCCTCTAATCTTAGTCTCTCTAATGTTCTGATCATCACCCAGATTCACTGTAACTGTTTGCTTTGTGGTTAACGACTTAGACTCCTCAAGGCGATTCCAATCGTGCTTGATGTCTTCGTGATCACTTATATTGGAGTAGGAAGGACAATCCTCTCGTGAGTCCGAGCCACAAATGTAACTATTGTGAGAATGCAAGATGTTATGCTTGACATGTGATGTAAATGACGTACACATTTATGGAATAAACGTAATGCATGCTTTTTGGAAATATTTTCGAAAATATATTTTGGCAAAACAACTTAGGGAATTCGTCCTCATATCCTTGGATATCCTTGTTCTGAAAGAGTTTTCAAGAAACTAGGAAGCATGTGGAAGTCCAGGCCTCAAGGTATGTATCAATTTTCATCATAGGCCCGATTTGGAGCACTCCCACACATATTTAATAAGACATGCACATGCATTTTTTTGAATTGGGAAAGATAAGGCCGTTTTACAAAATAGACCCTCTTGAACCAACGGCTCAAAATCCAAGGGGGATGAGTTCTCATAAAGGAAATAAACAAACGATTCCCACATAAGGGATTAAAATTATGAAAGGATAAAAGGCATCCCTACTCAAGGAGGTGGGGACACCCTTTAGCTGGCTTATCTTCAGTGATGGTGACACTAACACAGTCTTCATCATCGAAAAGGTCGGGAAAGATCTTGATGTCTAGCTCCTCTTGAAGCACCGTGTAGGATTTGATAAACATCTCTTCCAGGGAAAGATCGAATAAGCTAACTCAGCTTCGGCCTTTGCCAAAACGACCTCCACGATAACCTCGGATTCCTCAGTTGCCCTGACCTCCTTGGGTATCTCAGCCTCCATGGTTACTTCGGCTTTCATGAACATTTTATTGCTCAACACACCCTAAGCCTCTTCCTTTATGCCCTTTAAAAGCTTCAATAAAGGTTCGAATACATTGGCCGTGTACTCCCACACCTCCTCCAAGTATGAATCCATTCTCCAGCAAAACTCTTCTAGACATGATAGCGGTTTTCAAAATGTCGAGAGTCTTCATAAATATCCACATAGGTATGTGTATCATAGAGATCAACTCGAAAGAGTGGTAGCTTAGCTCCTCCTTGATCTCGGGCTCTATGTACGGGATCGCGATATCATGGAAGACTTTGAAGTCTATCTCACTATGTACGATGATGAGCTTCCCGTCCACAACGAACTTTACTTTCTAATGTAAGCTAGACGGAACAACTCCAACGATGTGAATCCACGGCCTTCCCAGCAAGAAATTGAAGGCACTCGGGATATCGAGAACTTGAAACAGCACGGTAAAAGCTATCAGACCAACAAAGAGCTCTAACTCTATTTNNNCATAGAGATCAACTCGAAAGAGTGGTAGCTTAGCTCCTCCTTGATCTCGGGCTCTATGTACGGGATCGCGATATCATGGAAGAGTTTGAAGTCTATCTCACTATGTACGGTGATGAGCTTCCCGTCCACAACGAACTTTACTTTCTAATGTAAGCTAGACGGAACAACTCCAACGATGTGAATCCACAGCCTTCCCAGCAAGAAATTGAAGGCACTCGGGATATCGAGAACTTGAAATAGCACGGTAAAAGCTATCAGACCAACAAAGAGCTCTAACTCTATTTCTCCCATCACGTCTTTTCTCATCTTGTCAAATGCACAGACAGTCGACTTGGCGATTTGAATCTTTTCTGAATTGATCCCAAGATGATGAAGTGTCGCCAATGGACAAATGTTTAGAGCGGACCCATTATCAATCAGAACTCTTGCTACCATTCATTCTCAGTATCTCAGAGATATGTATAGAGCTTTGTTGTGAACTCGACCCTCATTAGGAAAGTCCTCATCGAAAAATGAAATTTGATCTTTTAGAAGGATTGACCCCACAAACCTTTCTAATTGCTCATCATTAATAGTCTCGAGGATATAGACCTCGTTGAGGATTTTCAATAAGGCTCGCTTGTGTTTGTCCGAAAACTTAAGCAAATCCAACAAGAATATCTGTGCAAGCATTTCCCTTAGTTGATCAACCACTTGAAATTCGCTAGTCTTAATTATAGCAAAAAATTGCTTAACATCTTCGTTAGCCACGGCTTTTTTCTCTACCCCGAAATTGGGTGGATAACATCGTCCAGACCAAGTCACGGCATCGACACTACTTGACCTGTAATCCCACGGTATAGCCTTGGTATCATAAAGCAACTCTACCTTGTCTTCAAACGGCAACAGTTCTATCGAAACAGGGGTTAAAGCCTCATTCTGTATTTCGACGGACTCAAGGTCATCAGATAGTAGGTCGATTACAACGAGCTCAATCCTTTCCTTGCCTACTTCGTACGAATCGTCATCCTCAATCAAATCTATGAGCATGACAACCAATTCATCATCTTGATTGGTAGGAGTAATGTCATCCATACCACCCCATCTGTCGAGGATGATATCCTTAAAGTCAACATAGAAACTCGGGAGAGGTGTGTACTTGACATAAAAGTCATACTTTCCGCTTGGCTGCCCCAAGGTATCGAATACTTCACTGTCTATGCGGGCTAGCACCATGAACTCATAATCCTAATGATTCATCTCCTCGTCTTTTTCGAGGTCAAGGGTGAACTCATCATCACTCCATATGATTGAGAAATTGACATCTTTCTCTTCTTCCTCTAACATCGGAGGTTTTGTTTCTTCAGTTGTGACTCCTTCATCAGTAACTCCTGTAGCTTCAAATCTTTCAACCAAAGGCCATTTCCCTATCAATCTTACAAACGAAGTGTTCGGAGGACACGTCAATTATAGCGGATAACATCATCATGTTTGTTGCTTCTTTCTCGGCGAGCTGGATTACTCCCATATCAATCATCTTGGAAATGCATCTCATCTTTTCCTCGCTGGGTATATCAGCTCTTTCTTTGCAATGTCTGGCCAACAATAAAACTCCATATAGCTTAGCGACATCAACTTTAAAGGGAAACATGTATCCGCTTACACCTTTGGAGATCATGTTCACATTTTGGGGGTGATTGGGCAACGGGTTTTGTTGCACATTTGGCGCAACCTCCTTGAAAGTTAGGATCCCCTTGTCGATAAGGTTCTGTATTTTGTTGCTCAATGTGAAGCAATCGTCAGTGCTATGCCCCTTTTCACACAAGTCTTGGTGGCATCAAAACCAACAAACGTTAGGGGATTATCGCGTGACACCTCTTTGGCGACCATGGGAAAAGTACACAAGAAGTGCCAAAAGTTGTGTACGGAGATCACTTTAGTGTCAAAAGTTTTTTTCGGCTCATTTTAGTGCCAAAAGTTGTAAAAAAACGATCACTTTAGTGCCAAGTTCGCCGGAGTTGGCCGAAAATCCTACGTGGCCATTTTTTATTAATTTTTCAAGCTGATGTGGCTCGCCAGAAAATTCCACATCAGCTTTTCTTTTATTTTTTCTATTTTATTATTTTGAGAAAATTAGTTAAAAAAAAACAAATGGGGGGGGGGGAATGTAGCGGCGAGTGCTGCACAGCCCTCGTCGCCGCCGCCTTACCCACTCCCACAATGGCCAACAAGGGTGGCGGAAGGCCGGCAGGGGTAGCCGAGCCCTGGCCAGGGGCCAGCGACCCCCGCCGACCATAAGGGGGGCTGAGTGAGGGCGAGCGACCCTCGCCCAGATCTAGGCAAGGGTCACCGCCCTCGTTGAGGCCAAATCTGGGCGAGGGTCGCCACCCTCGCTAAGGCCCGGCCAAGGGTCACCATTGGCGGCCAACCACCCCTCGCCACTAGCGACCCTTGGCCAGGCCTGGGCAAAGTCCGGCGACCCTCGCCCAGGCCTTAGCGAGGGCGGCGACCCTCGCCCAGATCTAGGCCAGGGTCGCCTGCGCCCGCTCGATCCCCCTTGCGGTCGACAAGAGTTGCCAACCACTGGCCGGGGCTCAGCGACCCCCGCCGGCCTTCCCCCACCCTCGCTGTTGCATTCCCCTTATTCTGTTTTTTTTTTAAAAACTAATTTTCTCAAAATAATAAAATAGAAAAAAGAAAAGAAAAGCTGAGGTGGATATTTTTTAAGATTAAAAATTCAATATAATTTTTTCGATCTGAATATTTTGAGGGTGGCACTAAAGTGATCCCTTTTTTCCAATTTTGGCACTTAAGTGAACCGGCGAAAACTTTTGGCACTAAAATGATCTTCGTACATAACTTTTGACACTTCTGGTGTACTTTGCCCTGGTGACCATTCTCTTTTCGAGTAGCATAGGCAAAAGTTTAGATAATGGCTTTGGCAAAGGAGTAAACTGCCTCGATGGAAACTTTTTCCTCTGTTCGTAGCCTTGAGAAGAATTCCCCGGCATCACAAACGATTTTGGTGGAGGATTTGAGTAAGGCTTCGGAATGCTAGTAGCTTGAATGTATGCCACTTCGGGGACCAACTTTTTATCTTTCCTTGAAGAGGTTCTCATCGCGCCTTCTTCGGTCACTCTGCCATCGTGCATTGCCCATTCTACATTTTCCCCAACTTCTACGAGGTGCGAGAAAAACAAGCAACTAATAGTGTAGAGTTTTCAAAAGTACTCGATGGGTATCGCCTTAAGAAAGATCTTCATGGTTTTCTTCTCACTAAGACTTGAGACGCTACTGCCCTCTATCTTTGCCCATAGACCCTAAAGGACTCATTCCTTCTCTTCTTTGTGTGCTCTAATTCCTCACGAGTAGGGGCAATCTCGGAGTTGAATTTGTAGTGGTTGAGGAATGTGTCCGCCAAGTTATCCCAATCCTTTATCTTCTCAAGATCGAGGTCTAAAAATCAAGTGAGAGTCAATTTCTTCAGATTTTTCAGGATTGTGTTGATAAGCAACGAGATGTTGTTAGAATAACACATCATCCTGCTCAGTTAATACCTCACGTGGGTATAGGGAAAGCCAGTCCCAACTTACTTATGTCAGAATTCTAGGTCCTTGAAAGTGTCGGGAACCTCCATTTTCACGTAAGGCGCCACCTTATCAAGCTCCTTCACTTTGTAACCCCTAAGAATGGCCAAGTATTCTTCAATTCTGGCCAAATGTTTTATGCCATCATCGCCGAGGGTCTTTTTTGGTTCCTTGACCTCTAGATCAATCACAATGGGTGCAACGGGAGGAACCTCTACATTAGGCCCATGCTCAGGAACGCCATTATCTGGAGGGGCAGCAGGAGCGACATGCTCGGACTGAGTTGGCGTGAGAGCCTCATTCATTCTCTTAAGTACCTCTGCTATCATGGCGTTGATGTTTGCTAGTTGTGTCTCCACATTGGTCAAGTGGACATTTGCTTCTTGATTTTCCATCTTTATTTGTGAACGGGTCCTCACTCAAGATCTTCTTTCTGCCGTCTTTTAGTACCTTTGTGAAAAGATGGCAAAATTAGTATATAGCAAATAAACAACAAGAAAACATAAAAAAGCTCTTCAATTTTATATTTTCTTGTGATGAAATAGAGCTAATAGACCTTCGTGTAAGCCCAATCTTACACGGGTGATCTCTTATCGAAATTTCTTTCACGAGAAATTATACTATTGAAGGGATAACATGTGGTTTTTGATTGAAATGCCCCTCCAATTTCATTCGAACTCAAGACGATTACAAGACAAAGATGGCGAGGAACATCCAATACATTATTACTAACATGTGAAAAAAAAGGGAGGGGGGAAGCCCTATTACATCATTCACTACTAAAACATGAAATGGAACCCTATTACACTACTCTAAAACAAGATAAAGGGAACTGAAATGAAATTGGCATGGCTAGCCATGATGAGATCTCCCGGCTTCGGAATGGAGATGCTTATTTTATTAGGCCAAGCGTTCTACACGTGCTGCCGCTTCATCCCTCTCCCTTATGGCCTTCAACAACTGGTCCTCTCAAGGAGTCGAGTTCGGGTCCACATAAGGGAGGACAACAGTAGCTTTAGGTCCTATTTCACGATCGACGTATTCTCGAGATGCATGATGTTCTTTCATAGCTCCTTCCAATTAGGTAACATGTTTCTGCTCTCTCGGTTGGTAAGTGTAAAGAGCAGCTACAATGTGTTTCACTCGATCTTCTAGCTCCTTGACTCGTGCTATCTTGATGGCCTCCTCATGAAAGTTGAAATGATATAACCCCAACTCTATCAGAGGTGGAATCTCTTGAAGGACTCGGAGTTAACGGACGATTCTCAAAGGGTAGTAAGATGTGGACCCGATGTATCCTAAGAGAAGAATTAGATGGTTGAGGCAGGCTGTAGGATGCTTAACCCAAGGAGATTGCCATGATAATTAATTATGGGTAATACCTTTCAAGAAGTTGCACCATTATTTGAATGACTTGGAATGAGTGACCTTTTGAAGATTTTGAAACTCGAGGAGAGGATTGAAATCATTGTCTATGGATACGATGTTCATGTAAGGCCTATACTCCTTCACATGAGAGAGAAACCACATTTGAAGTATTCCTATTGGTGCTCTAAAGGCTACACCCTCATTTTGTTTGAAACGATCTAGGGAGAGGAATGTCTCGGCTAGGAGTGTGTTTAGAAATCCCATAAAGTTAAGGACGTCTATGACGATATGAATGACACGAGGATCTAAGGTCTTTGAAGTATGTAGAAATAAAACGAACCCAAAGAAAGCTAAGAGGAGTATTCTGGTATCTTGGTTTTTGGTAAAACAACGTGCCTCATCAAACTTGTCCAGGAGATATGATATTGGAATGCCATTGGAATTGTGTTTAGCGATCCCTCTAACCTCGAAAACCTGGGCTTGTATATACTCGCTCACATAAGGAATAGGGTTGATACCTAGGTAGGGTTTGATGAAACCAAATGTGGGGATACAACCGGCTATGAATTCTAATTCCTCCTAAGTCGGGGTTGTCACGACCTAAATTTCGCTGAATTTAGACTAAAGGATTATTAAGTTAATTAACCTAAATTAACTAGCCTAGCTCGAACTCTCCTAAGTCCTACCTAATTGCAACTTAGGTTCATTTAATTTTCAATCAAAAAATGTTCAATTTGGAGTCGTCATTAATCATTTCTTGTTATGTTGATTAGAGACCTAAATAAAGTAATGAGAGAATTACTTTATTTCTACGAACTAGAGATTATGAGTTCGGGGACTTGATTACGCTAAACAGTTATCTAACACCATTTCGCCATTTCGGTACCTTTCATTTTTATGAAAAATCATTGGTAGGCAGCTTTATTGGATTTTAACCTAAAGCATTAAGCATAGGTTATCACACAGGTACACAATCAATGAAATAAAAATCCACAAATCAAGTGATAAATGGCACGGAACACACGCCAAACAATTAAGTTCTCTCTTTTTGATTTTCGCTTTTTTTAGGAAAAAGACTAACCTATATGCAATGCATGAAATTAATCTAAATGCAATAACACAAGAAAATGATATGCAGCTATACTACGTGGCATGCTAAATTAATATGCCGTTAATATAACTAATATGCAAACTACATGATTAATTAATCTAATTTAAACTAATATACTCCTACACGATATGCTTACTAAATGTCATGCAAACTATGTAATATACTGATTAAATGACCTAATCTAATGACAGGTAAAAATGATTGAACCTAGACTATATGACATACAAGATGACATGACATTACTAAACTATGCGACATAAGACAATGACATAATGAATGATATGGCAAATGACATGGCACTATGATGACATGGAAATGGCACAAGATGCAAATGATTTTTATTATTTTCGAAATTAATATTTAATGAAAATAAACTATCTAGAAAAGTGAAATTTTATCTAAACTAGGAAATAAAACAATTCTAATCCTATCTCAAGATACTATCCTATCAAGGAGAGTTATCTTAAAATATTTTAAAATTCTCTAAAAGATTAAATTGAGATTAGCCTAAAAATACTCTGAATATTCTAATTTAAGATGCAATCTATCCTAAGCATGCAATCTAATCTACATGAATTTTTTAGAATTTTAAACATGTGAAGATAACATAAATCAATTGAACAATTCAAATAGGGAAAGCATATAACCAACTTGATATTTCGTAGCTATCTTTAAATTTGATAATTAATCTAAGGGCTTACAAATTAATATATTGCATTTTAAAACCCGCAATAATCGATAATTCACCTAAGGGCTTATAGATGAAATTAAAGATAAATGCAGTTGCTAAATTAAGGAATAATCCCCAACTTGATCACCTACATCTTGAGGATATATGATTAGATAATGTGATATTCAAAATATCAAATCCACTCATGATAGGATATTTACCTTACTTGGAGATAGACTTCCTAAATTTGAAACGGGTCGAAATCGAATCAGAATCTCAGGGCTCAACTTAGGGATCACAGACGAAGGTTCACTAGAGGCTACAGGACTTCCAAGGGATCACCGGAGCAGCAATGAGGGTAGCGAACAGCAATGGTGCAGTAGAGAGAAACTCGGACCTCTACTTGGACTTTCGTCGAGCACTTAGTGGCACTCTGTCCAAGGGCCTCCATGGCTTCGTCTTCGACTTGACTTTGATTGGGGACACACCTGGGATGATTTGAGACTTTGTTGTACGTCAGAAGGAGTCACCAAAGGGCGAGACAAAAGCAGATTGTCGGACAAGCTCTGGTTAGCTGGAAAACAAAGCAAACCGCCATGTTTTTGTCTAGTTGGTGGTAAAGGGACGCCTCTGAGCAATGACGGTGGTGGCGATGGGCTTCGTTGGGATCTCAACAACAAGATGGGGGATGTCTAACTCTCCTGATCACTGAAAAGGGTTGGCAGAAGCTGGGATCTGCAACTGCACAGCAACTGCAAAATAGAGCACAAAGCTCTATTTTTCTAGGCTTCTAAGGTCGTGACTGATCACTGAGGGGTTTTCTTCGACCCGATCTGTCACGATGGTGGCTCGTCTGGACAAAAGGGCTAGAGGGAATGAAACTAGGATGTGCCTAGTTTGTGTTGGTGGCTCATCGGAGGGAAGAAATTGCATGTAAAGGCAACGCGGTGGTAGCGGAGGTGGCTCGATGAGTGGATTCTCGTCGAGCTCCTTTTCTCTTTCTCTCTCTCTGCCACTCTCTCAAATTTTTAAGCTTGAGAATTTTGATCAAGCCTCCCCCTTGAATCCCTACGGATAGTAGCGTTTATATAGAGAAAATCTTTGCATGCCAAGGGTCTCAAGTTTTGGATATTGTTAACCAAGGTTTTCTCCTAGATGCAAAATAACGCGAGATATTTGAAAAAGTTTTGGAGGACAACTTAAGCCAATTAAGTGTCCTATATAAGAGTCATGCTACCTAAGTTGATTAGGTGAACAAGAAATGGAATGTGATACCTAAGCCGATTAGATGAACACAAAAGGATGTGTCACCTAAACCGATTAAGTGAACACGAAATGGAATGTGACACCCAAACCGATTAGGTGAACACAAAAGGGATACGACACTTAAGCCAATTAGGTGAATGTAAAAATGTGCCTCCCAAGTCGATTGAGCGAACACAAAATTAAATGTAACACCTAAGCCGATTAGATGAACACAAAATTGAATGTGACACCTAAGCCGATTAGGTGAACACAAAAGGGATATGACACCTAAGCTAAATAGGTGAACGTAAAAATGTGCCTCCCAAGCAGATTGGGTGAACACAAAATGGAATGTGACACCTAAGCCAATTAGGTGATCACGAAATTGAACATGCCTCCCAAGACGATTGGGCGAACACGAAAGGGATACGACACCTAAGCCAATTAAGTGAACGTAAAAATGTGCCTCGTAAGCTGATTGGGCAAACACAAAACGAAATGTGACACCTAAGCTGATTAGGTGAACACAAAAAGGATACGACACCTAAGTCGATTAGGTGAACGCAAAAATGTGCCTCCCAAGTCGATTGGGCGAACACAAAACGAAATGTGACACTTAAGCCGATTAGCTGAACACGAAATTGAATACCTAAGCCAAATAGGTGAATGTAAAAATGTACCTCCCAAGCTGATTGGGTGAACACAAAACGAAATTTGACACCTAAGTCGATTAGGTGAACACGAAATTGAATGTGCCTCCTAAGCTGATTAGGCGAACACAAAGATGAGAATGTGACACCTAAGCCGATTAGGTGAACACAAAAAGGATAGGACACCTAAGCCGATTTGGTGAATGCAAAAAGTGTGCCTCCCAAGCCGATTGGGCAAACACAAAACAGAATGTGACACCTAAACCGATTAGGTGAACACGAAATTTAATGCGCCTCCCAAGCCAATTGAGCAAACACAAAGATGAGAATGTGACACCTAAGCCGATTAGGTAAACACAAAAAGGATATGACACCTAGGCCGATTAGGTGAACACAAAATTGCATGTGCCAACTAAGCCAATTGGGTAAACACTAAATGGATATGCCACCCAAGCTGATTGGGTAAATATAAAAAAGAAAGTGTCTCCCAAGCCGATTGGGCGAACACAAAATTGAATGTGACACCTAAGCCGATTAGGTGAACACAAAGATGAAAATGTAATATTTTGAGAGACAATTAGGGGACATACCTGGGTTCTTTACAGGTAGACTTGAAGAAATTGTACTCTTGAATTGTCACCAATAGTTGAGCTACTTGAATCGTACCTGTCTTTTCACCTGAGGCAATATTCAAATCAACACACATGCATAAACAAAATGAATACTAATGCAACATGTTTTCAGCAGAATTCATGAATTCGCTTATATCACCATGCTTCACTAGGGAAGTTTATCAATAAGAAAACTCGTTTTATCCTTTTGACAACTTGATCATATTGAATGAGGAACCTTCAGTAAAAAAGAACTTCATTCCCTTCGGACTTTCAAAAGCGTACTTGAAACTCCAACTAGGCATTTGAATGGTTAAAAACATTTAGACAAATACGAGGCTGTGGTGAGCAATGTCAATGCTGGTCCTTGAGGAAATGTACCTGTCAAACATAATTAGGGGCAACATACATATGCATTCATAGACAATCAAGGCCATACATGTAAGAATTCATTTCGTCGTCTTTTAAAATAGGTGGTTTATGCATGACAAGTTTGTCGAGCCGTGCATTACCAAATTCCGTTGGGAAAATCTTAATAAGACGATCCATTTTATGTGTGGGTGTCATGAACATGTCGAGTGAGGACTTTCAGTCAGAAAATGCTTACCCTCACTCTCTGGGGAAGGATATCTATCCTAACTGTATTTGTGAAGCACTCAGTCTCACCTTCACATTCAATATGGGTCCGAGTAGTCTTGTATTAGTACAACCTTACCAATCAGACAGGACTTAACTGGACTGTAATGTTGGTTTGGTCAAACGGTTTTCAAAGGGGACTCTTTCGAGTTAAGGCCTTTGAAAGAAATGTCTTCATCAGTAGCTTCGAGTTTATAAGTCAAGAACCCTATAAAATGAGAAGAAATAATCTTGGTTGCGCTTCTTCGAGTGAAGCTTAAAATAGGTAAACCTCACGCTAACTTAAATGCCCTAATCATAAGAGACTTTTATAAGGGTTATAATGTAGGTTCGGATTGGGGACTAAGGAACAAAAATGCTCATTTTGGCTTAGAAAATATATGTGTGACTAAGGTCGGTGATCATAGCTATGTCATCACCGGTCTTTAGTCTTCAATCTTTAGTCTTCGATCTTTAGTCTTCAAGATTACTGCTAGGGATTGTGGCCTATAGATCCTATTGCAGATTGTGCAAATTCTACTTGGGGAAAACTTTGCTAGATTCGCAACAACACTTGATTGAGTTTAGCATTTTGCTACAAATATGTTTACTTTCAGTAGTGTGATATCCCTAACTTTCGACCATTGCATTAAGATAAAATACGATGGGTTTTAACCACGAATTCTAATCCGATAAAAAGTATTGGACGTTACATTATCAAAATCTCAAAGTTTATCGGTAAACCCTAAATTTTCGGATAAATGACAATAAGTCGAAAATTGAGAACCAAAGAGTTGTTACAGACTTTGCATGAACCAACGAGCCTACTTCCTGTGAAATTCGGCCACCAAGAGTCCCTATAAGAGGATATTACCGTTTTGCCCTCGAAAGCTCATTTTTAGCTCAAATAAAGAGCCCATTGGATATCAAGCCCATTAAGCCCTTTAAATTCAAGCCCAAGCCCTCGTGAATAGTACCAAGCCCACGTGAACCAAAATACCCATTCTAGAAACCTAACTTAAGATAGATATTTGTGAGGAAGAAGATAAAATAGGATTAGAGTTTTTTTTGCCAAACTTGGTGAAGAAGTTTTCCCTCTCTCTCTCTCTTCTTTCTTTCTCTTCCATTATTTGCCCTGAAGTTGTCTTAATTTTCAAGAGCCAAAATTGATAAATTTTGGGATTGCATTAATGAGGGCAATAATGCAATCTTGGTAGAGAATACAACCTTGGAAGATTTGGCCATTACCTCTCTCTTTCTCATTCTCACTCTCTTTCTCACTTTCATTCCCTCCCTCTCTTTCCCTCTTGTTCGGCCACCATCACCGTCGCCATTCACCTTGCCATCGTTGTTCATCACTAAGCCAAGCTCGAGCCACGTCCTTGCTGCCGTGGAGTCGCACCGCCTTGCAGTCCAAGCTAAGCCGAGCCCGTGCCGAACTGCCATCCGCACGTCGTACTGCTGCCACTGCCAAGTCACACCACACCAAACCACCAAGCTGTGCCGCGCCGCGCCGAGTCCAAGCCACGTCGTGTCGTGCCGCTTTTTGCCATGCCGTGACCGTGCCTAGCCTTGCCACGCCTTTTGCCAATCATCGCCATCGTTAAACTAGTAAGTTAACTCCCTAATCTTTGGTTATGTTGTTATTGCACTTAGGGTTACATTAAGTGAGGTTTAGATATAAATATGGTTGGATTAGTTGATAGGTTATCATGAAATGATAAGTGGAAGTGATAGGTTATCAAGGAAAAATGATAAGCTATCATCAAAGGGATGATAAGCTATCGATAAGTAAGTGATAAACTATAACTAAAGGGGTGATAAGCTATCGGAAAATGGATGATAAGCTATCGTCAAATAGGCGATAAGCTATCGAGGGATTATTAGTAAGCTGTCATGATTAGTTGATGAGCTATCAAAGTTGGGTGATAAGTTGTTAATTAATGTGTCTTATGCTTGTGATATGCAATAGTTCCATGCATGCTTTTGTGTGGTTTGAAGGGTAGATTGCCTTAAAAAAATGGTTGCCTCTTGAACTATGGTTTTCTAGTTAAAAATAATGTAATTTTTGGCATATAAATTATAATTCATGAGGTGTCATGCTTGGATGCCAAGTCTTGTATGTTGGAATAATCTATGTGGCTTGAAAAATGAAGCACGTGAAGTTTGACGGGAAAAGCACGTTTGTGTGATCACGTGTGATTTATTTATTGCATTTTTACGTGTGAGAATTGTAATAAGTTTGATGTATGAGCAAGAACCATGGCATGAGCACGTAGTATGGTTGCATTGGCTAAAACAAAGAAGAAATGAGATTTTTATGCATGATTGGTGTGCTCGTGTGATCACAAAGTGTACAGACGTGCAATGGTGTTTGGGGATGATGCCAAATTTTATTAAATGCCCGGCGGGGTCAGATGACGATTCGCAATAGAGGCCAAACCGATTCTCCTTTATGGAATACCGTCTATTTTTGAGGGAGGTTGTGACGTTGCCGTGCCTGATGGGGTGGGATGATGCCCGATCATGTCGGAAGACCACCAACCTTCGGGTTGTGCTGTGGCCTAGTGAGGTCGAGAACCGCCAACCTTTGGATTGTGTTGTGCCCGAGAGCGGGCGTAATCACTAGGCATAAAATTGGAACACGCTTGGATGCATTACGTATGAGAAATGATGATATATGTTTTGATTGTGTGCCTTGTCTAATTGCGTTGTTTATAGAATGCTATAACTGATAATATGCAGGGTATGTACCAAGGCAAGGTAAGAATGGCTGCGATTTGTTGTTTGATCGGAATTGAGTTGAGTCACTTGAACTTGTTATAGATGAAGTAGAGTGAGAATTGCTCGCTA
The DNA here is from genome assembly GCA_001662345.2 of Metrosideros polymorpha var. glaberrima. Taxonomy (NCBI): domain Eukaryota; kingdom Viridiplantae; phylum Streptophyta; class Magnoliopsida; order Myrtales; family Myrtaceae; genus Metrosideros; species Metrosideros polymorpha. The sequence continues at coordinate 10,398,216 of BCNH02000001.1, read as the reverse complement.
TTGATCTGTCATCGACAATAAGTTGCATGTTTAGGGTATGCTCTTAGCGAGTCAGCACCCTACATGAGGCTTAGGTTGTTGACTTACTGAGATTTTATCTCACCCGTTGTTGTTAATCACTTTTCAGGACCATAGAATAGAAGGTTGACATGTGCGATTTGAGGCAAATCAAGATGTATTCGCGTAGAGGAGATAGGTTAACTCGACCCCCGATACCTTTTTAAAGGTCTCAATAGGAAGAGGCCTGTAACAAGGGCTTGTATATATAAACTTCTTAGGGTTAACAGGTTTATAAATAAGGTGTGCTTTGGTAACGATTGTATTTCTATTTTTTGTGCTATCCCTATTGTTGTGATTGTTCGGGTGATAGTTAATCGTTTTCGCTTGCATTAATCAAAAGATAAAAAGAATAGGTCGATGATGCATTCTAGGATGTCGCATTTTTAATGACCCAAGGGAAGTATCGGGCTCGTCGCGTGCTCGAGGGTTGAGGCGTGACATCCTTGTTTTATTGGTATCAGAGCATGGTCATAACCTAGAGTGATAAGGTGCGTTGGGTTTTGGGATAGTTAGTTAGGAAAAACACCCTGTGCTTGTGATTACTGATTAACTTTTAGAAACGTTGTTCTTGAGTTCTAAATTCGTGTCGAAATTTGACACGTAGGAATTCGTGAGACTCCTGCAAGATGAGCAACCGCAATGCCAAAGTACCCAAGGGAAGGGCGACTCAAGAAGATCCCTAATTGGATGGGATTCTTCAGGCTTTGGAAGCTATTGGAATTATCATGGGCAACAAGCTCAAAATCAAGCTGATGCTGCTGTTGCAGCCGTTGTGCTCAATGAAGTCTTGTTAGCTGGGAACGAGAATGGTGATCCACCGATGCATAAGTTGGTTGAGCAGTTTCTAAAGCTTAAATCGCCAAAGTTCACCAGAACAGGTGATCCTGAGGCTGTAACCCTTTGGATCAAGGAGTTTGAAAAGGCTTTCACATTGCTGAGATGCTCGAAGGAAGACAAAGTGACGTTGGTAAGTTACCAACTACTAGGCAATGCTAGCTTTTGGTGGGAAGCCACTCGAGGAAGAGTATTTCCTGAAGGTACGGTCCTGGTGTGGGATGTCTTCGTTGGAGCTTTAACGGAAAGTATTTCTCAGATTGTACGAGGGAACAAAAGATGGCTGAATTTCAGCGACCTTGTCAGAACCATTTGTCAGTAGACCAATATGAGGCGAAATTCGCCGAGTTGTCTAGGTATGCATTGAGGTTGATTAAGGACTCGGTGGATAAAGCAAGGAGATTTCAGGATGGTTTGAAATTAGAGATTAAGGACCGGTTGGTGCCCCTGAACCTCAAGGACTATGATGAGCTATATGAAAGGGCCCAACTCATTGAAAGGAACATGGCAGAACGTGCAACTGCATCTGGATCGCGGTTTACACTTAATAGGGATAACCATCGATTTGGAAAAAGGCCAATGATTGGAGGAAAGTATTCTATCCCTCTCAACCGAAAGAATGGCATTAGAAAGCTGACATACAACTCAGTTGGTGTGTACCGATTCTATAGTAGAAGACATGGAACAGCCCCGTGTCCTCCTATAGTGGGAGCTTATTTTGGATGTGGTTAGTATGGCCACCAAATGCGGAATTGTCCGCGTAGACCTTTTGGAGCACCAGCACCAGTGTTGCAAGGAGGATAATCATAAGGAATGCCCTACATAATAATTTGAACCGACCCCCGATGCAAGGAAGGGTTTATACTGTTACTATAGAAGAGGCGAAGGATTCCTTGACCATTATAGGTACGGTCTCCTTGCACGTTCATATTACTTATGCTTTGTTTGATCTGAACGCTACGCACTTGTTTGTTGCTAAGGATTTGTTGAGTTAGTAGGGTTAAGTCCAAAACCATTGGAAGCAATTTTTAGTCTTTCTACCCCGTTAAAGGATAAAGTATTATCTATGGTAGGATGTTCAGGTTGTAAGATAATCATAGGCAATCGAGAGGAAAGTATAGATTTGATTGTGCTGGCGATGTATGACTTAGATGTCATAATCGGAATGGATTGACTCACCAAGCAACGAGCTACGATGGACTATCATCGTAAAGCAATTAAGTTTAACCTGTTAGGAAGGGTTAGTTTTGAGTTCGTTAGAAACCAAGGATCTCCCTCGATCCCCTTGATTTCGTCGCTTGAGGCGACAACCTTGCTGGATAAGAGTTGCTAGGGTTATTTGGCAACCATGGTAAATATGTTTATTAAGGAACCAAGGATGGAGGACATCGCTGTAGTGCAGGTTTTTTCCAATGTCTTTCCAAAGGAATTACCTAGATTACCCCTCAAAAGGGAAATAGAATTTTTGATTGAGTTAGCCCCTAGAACGGAGCCAATTTCCAAAGCACCGTATCTCAGGCATTGTCAAAGTTAAAGGAATTAAAAGTGCAGATGCAAGAATTGTTGGATAAGGGATTCATCCGCCCTAGTGCATCGCCTTGGGGAGTGCCGATTTTGTTTGTAAGAAAGAAGGATAGATCATTGCATCTTTGCATCGATTGTTGACAACTCAATTAAGTGACGGTTAAGAATAAGTACCCATTACTGAGAATAGATGATTTGTTTGACTAACTTCAAGAAGCTTCGGTATTTTTCAAGATAGACCTAAGGACAGGCTGTCACTAGTTGAGGATCAAGAAAGAAGATATACCGAAGATGGCATTTCGTACCCGTTATGGTCATTATGAGTTTACGTAATGCCATTTGGTTTAACAAATGCCCCTGCTGCTTTTATGGATCTAACGAACCATATGTTCAAGGAGTATTTGGATCGGTTTGTGATCATATTCATTGACGACATTCTGGTGTATTCAAAAAGCCCATAGGAACATGAACAACACTTGAGGATAATTCTATAGACCCTTCGAGGGCATAAACTGTATGCTAAGTTCAGTAAGTGCGAGTTTTGGTTAGTTTGTGTAGCTTTTCTTGGACATGTAATCTCTGATGAAGGAATTTCCGTAGATCCGATCAAGATTGAAGCGGTTATGCATTGGCCAAGGCCAATGACTGTAACGGAGATTCAAAGTTTCTTAGGACTAGCAGGATACTATAGACGATTCATAGAAAGGTTTTCAGCGATAGCTATGCCCCTAACACGATTGTTAAAGAAGGACGAGAAGTTTGAATGAACAAATAAATGCGAGCGTAATTTTCAAAAGCTTAAGCACAAGCTAACAACAGCTCCAGTGTTGATAATACCGTCTGGTCCAAGAGGTTATGAGATCTACAATGACACATCATTTAAAGGATTGGGCTGCATTCTAATGTAACATGGAAGAGTGGTTGCATACGCGTCCCGTCAGTTAAGACCTCATGAGTTGAACTACCCAACGCATAATTTAGAATTAGCAGTAATCGTCTTTGCCCTCAAGATCTGGAGACATTATTTATATGGAGAAAAGTTTCAGGTTTACACCGACTATCAAAGTTTCAAGTATCTGATCTCTCAGAAGGAGTTGAACATGAAACAACGACATGTCGGGACCTTCCTCAGAGGTAAATGCGCGGGTATGGATCCGGTTTCGTCTTTCGAGGCTAGAGGATTACTAGATTAATTAGTTTTGATATTAACTAACCTAGCTCGAACTCTCTCAAGTCCTATCTAATCGTAACTTGGGTAAAAATAAGCTAAAATTTAGAGTCGCCACTAATCGCTTTGAGATGGGTAGATTAGACACCCAATCGAGTCGAGTCGCCATTAAAGGACAAAGCCATTTATGTAGGTGAGCATGCAAAATGTTTTTGTCATTTTTCTTTTTAAGGGTCTAAGCTAATTCTATCCTAAGAAAGAGAAATTAACAATGAATGTATTGGAGTGCGGTGCACAAAGTAACCAACCAAACAATTTAAAGCAAGCTAATCTAAGTGCGGAAAAATAAAGCCCGCAACTCGTCGGGCATTAATGATTACAACCCTTTACAAAGATAGGGGAGAGGGACCAGAATGGACATTGGTCGATCGTCGTCTTCAATGTGTTGGCTTATCGGGGCATAAAAAATGACTAATCATACATCTAACAACCAAGATTAAGCGAACGCAATTAAATGGCCTTGGGATCGGCCCTTGCAAGCATGTGATTTTGAGATTCGCGCCTAAACGGGTGATTATGATTGATTATCATCAATCGAGCCCATTGAACCTCCACTTTACACAAGTGCCGTGAGAGATTAATAGCATTGGTCCTAAGGTTTAACTAATATCTTATAACACTCTAACGCCGAGCAAGCATCAAAGGGTCGAGCGGAACATTAAAATAAATGGCAAGTACGAAGTATTTAAGGCACACGACATAAGACGCACGAATAAAAAAATGATGTCCCAATTTTTATGCAAATCTCGCCCAACGACCATAAAACACAAAATTTAATCATTAAGAAATTTCAAGAATAAGGTTTGAGGGTGCAAATATCAATTTCGACCGCATGAGTCTTAAATATTTGAAAACATTGTAAATTAGACTCACAAGTCAGAAAAACGAACTGATTTTCCCTGGAAATTTTCGAGCCTAGTAAAAATAGTAAACGAATTTCAAAAGTCACGAAATTTGGCAGAGATATGGATCAATATATTCTGAACAAATTTCATGTTTTGCGTTTTCCAGAAAAAGCCCTTCAAGTTGGTGTAAATTGACAATTTCACCCCGAAGATCAAATTCGTTTGTTCAAGGAACCAGTCTGTGCACTGTCCGAATTTTATGAAATTGACCAAATGAATCATATACCCACAACCTGAAAATTTTCAGGCCATTACATAAGACCTCAATGAACAACTTTCATTTTTTGAGGTTTTACAAATAACGACTATAACCTCCTTGTTTTGACGAAATAAGACAACACAACTTTCTGCATCAAAATCTAGAAAAACATCTCTAAATGGTCGGTGATGTAGAGGTCGATATGACCAAGTTAGAAATTTCATATGGCATTGAAACTTGGTCATAAAAAATGAGAGACTGACAAGGTCGGTCAGGAAATAGAGGAAACAGTATTGAACAGAGATTGTCTTCCATGTTTTTGAAATCTGCCTTTAGATTGCGAAGGGATTTTCACATACTAAACGAGCTTATTTTAACTTTAAAACCACTCGAATCGAAGCTCGAAATGTCTTCTTCAAATGTTTAGTTAATGACTTTTTTAAATAAACGCGTTTAGGGATCCAAATGGCCATCACAAGCATAAAAGGTCAGAAAAACGAGTTTCACATAAACATGGCATACCATCTAAGCAACAACCAACAAGCAAGACATTATCATCTACCATCCTTTGGAGCTTAGAAACAACATATCACAGCAGCAAGATAAGTAGACATAACCACGCGAAGGTGAGGCCAAATGGCCTCTTATTAGACAAAAAAAAAAGGTCCTACTCTAGAGTAGAAATGAACCCACCTTTGTCGATGATGGATCGGGGCTCGATCGAGCTATTTGGCCACCAAAGGATCCCAATGGACGACCAAGAATAGCCTAGCAACTCTGAATTGAGGGAAAATAAATAGCGTTAGCAACGGTAATAGGCAAACCGACCACTAAAACGGATAGAAGAAAGAAGGGGTGTTTCGGTGGCTAAATGGGGAAGCTCCAGACACGAGGACGTCAAGGGCTCTCTAGGGAATGACGTCACAAGATTTGGGATGCCAGAGGGTGGCTGAAGTGGCCTCGAAGAGCCGGCAAGATCGACGGCTCAATCACCAGCGTGTACGTCGATGATGTGGCCAAGAGGAAGAAGTGGCACGCGGACAGTCTACGGTGGTTGGACGGCGACATGGGCGGTGTGACGAGATGAAGGAGAGAGAGAGTGTGTGTGTCTTCTATCTTAAAAAATGCAGCCTCCCAAAAAATGATCCCCCTAAGGTCTTTTGGGAAATGTGTAATATATATGTCGACTTAAATGATCTAATTTCGAGCCTTCATCAAGCAATGATTGAGATTTAACTTGTTTTCCAAGTTTGTGGTATTTTTGTAATTGTGGCTCAAGAAGGTGAAATGGGTTTGGCCTTGGTGAATGGGCCATAAAATGGGCTAAAATGGTCGGAAGTGGCCAAAATCCAGCCATTATCGCTGGATCTCCGGTAGGTTGGTCAAATTGGGACAATCCGGTCAAACCCGGTTTGACCGGGCCGGTTCAAGGGCCAAACAAACTCCGATTTTGATGAAATTTTCGTCAAAATTTTCATTTTTCCCTCTATTTTCTACATATGAATTTTCACAAAAATTTCTGGACCAATATTTATTTATTTTTTAATTTCTTGATTTAACTATACTAATTCCTCTTTTATGGCTAAAACTGCTAGACATTCTAGACATGTTGGCGTAAGCTTGATTTCTTTGGCCAAATTGAATTTCTAAGGATGTACTAGGATGCCTAATTGGAATTGGTTAAAAGGAATTAGGTCACTCGGAATCATTTAAGCTCGATTTTAAACCTAAACCACTCTTAATATGGCCAAACCAATCTCAAGATGAGTGAATTGGCCAAAATGGATAGTAGATTGTGACTTGGTTTAATCAAATAATTCAAATCTTGGTCTTGTCTCACGACTCATGAAGTAATGGTTTAAGATGAACGTTTAAGGCTCGAATTAGGGCTAATTCACCAATATGCTCAAACTTGAAATTGATTAAAGGCTTTGATGTGAAACATCCTCTAGATCAAATGTCTCGACTACAAGAAATTCTAAAAATGCTATCTAAATAGTCAATTTTGATTTTTGGGCCAATTAGCGCTTACTTTTCCTTGAATTGGGGAAAAGTATGTCCCCAATTGATTTTTATGAAATTGAAAGTGTAGAAACTCAATTAGAAAATAAAAGGGGTTTTTTTTTATTACTTTTCTCTAATTTTTTTGTATTTTTTTCTGTTTTTAAGCCAAGAAAATTCATTTTTTGAAAGGAAAATCAATTTCTATGGTTAAATTCGTGAATTTTCGAAAATCGAAAGCGAAAAAATTCAAATGACACCATTTAGAACATATTCATGGGTCAATTAGGGATTACTTTTCTATGCATCTTTTTTTTTGCAGTAAATAACTAGGGATAAGGTTACTTACCTTATTGGTAATAAGAGGCGGATAACCAGGCATCGGGCTACTTGACCAATTGGGAAAAAAAAAGGTGAGGGGTATAACCAGGCATTGGGTTACTTATCCTCTTGAGAAAAGGTGAGGGGTATAACCATGCATTTGGTTACTTGTCCTCTTGAGTAAAGGTGAGGGGTATAATTAGGCATTGGGGTTACTTGTCCTCTTGGGAAAAGGGTGAGGGATATATAACCAGGTATCGAGTTACTTGTCCTCTTGAGAAAGCCACCCATGTACACTTGTAGGGGTTAGCTTGATTGGGTAATCTCCTGAGGCTATGGGCCGCTATCACGAGGAAGGATTCCAAGGTTGTGACCCATGTTCACTGGAGGAAGACTATAAAATGGATTTTTGATGACCACACTTTGTTAATCATCAAAAAAAGGTTTTAATGACCGCACTTAACTAATCATTTCAAAAGGGCTTCCATAATCGCATTTCATTAATCAGAGGGAAATTTGTGAGAACTCCACTGGGGAAACATCCACTAGGGATTGATTTTTTGAAATGGTTTTCGAGGCCATGTGTGGTAAGCCTAATGGAATTTAAAAAACGCACCTTGTTCAAGTGAGAGATTTTACAAAGACTTCGAGATTGCCTTTGGGCAAATCAACGGATATTTTAGTTTTAAAATGCATGAGGATTTTTTAACGTCATTCAGTGTAATCAATATTCAAAGGTTGACAAATGCCATTAACCATCAAAACTTCCTTTCAAAGGAGAGTTTGTGAGCAAAATGATCTTGATAAATTCAAAAGATTATGCTGAAACATACTGAATTGGTATACCTTGATCGGAAGGGTCTTCTCACCATGGCTCTTAAGAAAGGCTTTTCGTCCCATCCATTGATATGGGAAATGACTCTATTGGGGAAAATGATCCTCTCGTAACCTATGTCAAAGGTTATTAGGAGTGTTTGCAATGAATACAATTTGGTCAATTCGAAAGGTCTTGGATGGGACCATGAGATTGACTTGGTCAAGGGTGTTCAATGGGGACTCTTTTGAGTCTAGGCTTTTGAAAAGAAATCTTCACCAACTACTTCGGGTTTTCAAGTTAAGAACCCTACAAAATGAGAAGAAATAATCTTGCATGTATTTCTTCGTGTGAAGCTTAAGACATGTAAGCTTTACGTTAATCTGGGCGTGCTAGTTGGAAGAGACTTCAATGGGTGGTAACGTAGGCTCGAATTAGGGACTGAGGAATGAAAAAGCTCATTTTGGCTCAGAAAATACATAGGGAAGGCTGAGGTCGGTGATCATCACTATCTTGTCACTGATCTTCAGTCTTCAAGATTATCGCTAGGGAGTATTCAGTCTTCATCCACATGTCGGATTTGGACTCCCTTGGGGATTAAAGCGACTCCGTTTGGGGAGAAGTCGTTGAAGAAAGTGCAAATTAGCTTCAGTTGAGGATTTCGTGTTGCAAACTCATTCCACTGGGGATGTGATTATAGAATCGACAAAGGGATGGGATTCCCTTGGGCCATTTTTGCTCACTGGCTCAAATTATGGGATTTTCCCTTCTTTTTTGTTCCTTTTTTCTTTTTTCTTTTTTCTTTTTTCTCTTTTTCTTTTCTTTTCATTTTTGTTCTTTTTCTTTTCTTCTCCTTTTCATTTTGTTGTTGTTGGGAAATCCGAAGCAACGCAGGGCTACCAAAAAATGTCAACTCACATTTTGCCGCAAGGATTCGACGAACTCTAACATGCTTAGAATTTTGGGACTTTCAAGATCCCAGATGTCCTCAACGTCTTGATATGTTCCTGATGTCATCATAAAGTGACACTTGTTCGCTTGCTCCAGTGTATAGTCTATGATCACCGACAAGGGTTCGAGAAATGAAATAACAGGCCTAATGGGTTAAACAAAGGATGAAGTGTATAGGATTTAGAACGAATCGTTCTTCATCATCCCAAAGCACTCAAATTCCTAATTTGAGTTTAATGCAAAGCGTCCCCTGAAGATTAATGCAAGTGCAGGCAAGAAAATCCCTAGTCATTTTTCTCACCTGTGCCGTCTGACTCACCTCCATCGACCCCGATGTGGGGTGGTTCTTGACAGGGGTAATTCGAACAAGGAAATCTCCCTATTTAGGCTCAAAGTGGCTAACAAGGGATTTGCGCAAGTGTTTAGGAAAATGTAGAAAGTGCCTTTCATCACCTCGACCATGTATTCAAAGCAAGTAAACCCTATGTCCCGAGACATGGTGTTCTCTTATCACTCAACTCTCAAAGGTGTGTAGGGACATGTTTGGAAATGGCTTGCCTTTCGTCATCTCAAAGGTACCCACTTGGCATACTCAACACTCCTCTTTTGTTTTCTAAAAAAAATTCTTTGTTTCAAAACACCCTTCGTAGGATTTTTGATAGAAAATGCACGAATCAAAGTATGAATTATCAAATGCACCATTCCATTGCAAAGTCATAGGAAATCAAGCTCTAAATTGATTTTTTTTTTTGAATGCTTATTATAGAGTGTTCATGAAAGGTTCCTCGTTGGTCATTTCCCTTTGGCCTACTCGACTTTGGACTTGCGAAATGAACGAATATACAAATGATATGCATGGTCTTTATGCTATGCGAATGTCTTAGAGTTACTTAAGTTTTTTACGAAATGGGGGGTGCACCCAAATTTCATTCATGGATAATACTTCTTGACAACATCGACATTTACAGGGTTTGGCAACTCTTGTCCATCCATTTCTACAAGGATTAATGTCACGCCCCGGACCATACGAGCGCGATAACATCCCGTCGGTTTCCGTAACAACTAGGATCCTATGACGGCGACAATAATGCGGAATAAAGAATGCATTCGGTAGCGCAAATAACTCCATACATATGAAAAACAAGATGACTGAAAGGATTCATAATATAACCAAAATCAATCGAATACAAAAGCATACAACTTAGGGGAAATGACAACATAGTTCGACGAAAGGGAGACAGTTACTAGCCCAAAATTACACTTGCTACTCTACACGGTTAGCCAAAAAGATGCCACAGATGCACCTAGACGTCGGGTTCGCCAACACTAGTAGCTTCTTTTTCATCAGGGTCCATCGGCACTTCATAACGCCTCGGCGGCATACTTATGGTCTAGGGTCTGAAAATGGTAAATCCCACGACGGGGTGAGAATAAATCACAGTGAACCAAACCTAATCCTATGCTAGTACAAAGGTACCTCCAGACTCTTACAACGTGCAAGTTCTAACCACAGGCATTCACAGGACCAAAAGTTAACAAAACGAAGACACGACATCAGCAATTCACATTTTCAATTCAAAAGCAATTCACAAATTCACAAGCACTTGATTAGGGCTAGGCTTCGTTCTTAAGGCATAAAATAATTGCATAATTCACAAACAGTGCTTTCCATCTCAATTCCCATCATCCAACCTTCATGACATAAAAGTCATAATTTCGCTATCCAGCCCTCACTATGCGCTTTAGCGCTCGGGCCATAGCATAATATTAATCATATCGGCTCATCGGTCCGTCGGCTCATCGGGCCATATAATATCTTATCGGTTCATTGGACCATCGGCTTATCGGGCCATATAATACACTATCGGTTCATAGGACCATCGGCTCATCGGGCCATATAATAAGTAATATGTGGCTTTTACTATACGGCTTTCCTTATAGCCACTCATAAAGCCGGGATCATTATGATCCAATATCGGCATTTAGCATTCACTCGCCACATAAACAATTCACCCATAAACACATAAGGCCGAATATGCATATGCCCTCAATTAACACTTACACAAGCCATTTGATAACCAACATGC
>BCNH02000001.1:10365494-10382659 GCA_001662345.2 Metrosideros polymorpha var. glaberrima | reverse complement strand
ACTCTTGTCTCTTATACGAAGATGCACATTTAAGGCATTAATGCCCTAAAGTTTCGGTCACATAGCGGGGTCACAAAAATTAAATGTGCCCTTAATTAAAAATCTAATGAATGAGCCTAAATTCGAGGGGTGCAAGGAATTTCCAAATTAATTCCCTTAATCACCTATTTCCAACCTATCTCGGAACGACCCCAATTTCAAAGTCTCGACAAGACGATTCTAATGTTTCATTGTCGGAATTCTCAAATGATCGACGTCCAATTTCGAAGTCCAATTCGTGACTAAAATCCATGAATAGAAATTTCATGGGCGTCTCAAACTAACGGGTGGCTTTTAGGATTTTACGCGTATCGACCCATGATCATCGTCACGTTTTAAAGTTATTCGAACCAAGGCAACTTTGATTGTCATGTAATTGCGAGGGTCAATCATTGGTTCCAAAAGTCGCGTTCTTTAGAAATCTGGTTTAGGTTAATTTGTAAATTATACTCTAGTCGTACGGAATCACCCGCGGACCAATCATATAACGCTAGCAAATCGTTTTAAAACCAATCTTCGAACGGCCTATGATGGCACAGGACGTTCCCCCGGCAATCCTTATGGTCAAGTCGTTAATCCAAGGTCGAGTTCTTTGGTCCACGTACTAAATTCCTCGTTAGCCTTTCCCCTTGGGTTAGTTAACTCAAGAATGATCAATTCTGAGCAAGATTTACTGAAACACATCGATTGTTATTTCATCTATTCATAAGCTTCGAAATGGGTCGAAATTCGGAATGTCACAGTAAGCTTCATATTCCGTGATATTGTTGGTATACGGAAACACAAGCTTCGCGGCAATAGGATAATATTAACCATCTAAGGCAATGAGAACTACCTCGGTGCTAGAACTAGATAAGTTAACTGCACTATAAAAAAACATCGTCTATTTGTCTATAGAGACAAAGAGTACGTTCGTCTGCCAAATTCACATCATCCACGGTTTTAACTCCTATAGGGCTCTCAGCTAGCATATTAGCGAAAGCTCTACCCTTGACGGACTTTTGCGCCACACTTTACACATCGAATTCTGAAATAATGACCTGCCATTTAGCCAACTTGCCAACCAAAGTGGGCTTCTCCAAAAGGTACTTGATGAGGTCATTCTCTGTTACCAATAAGATTTGATAGTGAAGAGTGTATTGCCACAGATAGTGTAATAGCCAAACCAAAGCTATATATGTCTTCTTGACCTTTGAATAATTCTTCTCGGAAATGGTGAATTTCTTGCTAAGGAAGTATATTGCGCACTCTTTTCCATCATCCGGTGTCTTTTGAGCGAGCATGGTTCCCAGCAACTCATCATGGACGGTTAGATACAATATCAAAAGAATCCCCATAATTGGTGGGACGAGGATCGGTGGTTGCATTAAGTATCACTTAATCTTCTCAAAGGTATTCTGGCACTTTTCATCCCATTCTACCTTGGCATTCATCTTCAAAAGTTTTTAAAAAGGCTTTGCCATTCCAGATAAATGAGATATGAATCTCGCTACATAATTCAACCTTCCTAGTAGGCTCCATACCTCTTTAACCGTTGATGGGGGCTTAAGGTCGCGTATGGCTTCGAACTTTAATGGATCGATCTCGATGCCCCGGCTACTGACCATAAACCCTAATAGTTTTCCGGATTTCATCCCAAATACACATTTCATGGGGTTAAGCTTTAACTTGTATTTCTAAAGACGATCGAATAGCTTCTTCAATACTTGGATGTGGTTTTCGCCTTGTTTCGACTTGGCAATCATACCGTCCACATAGACTTCTACTTCTACTTCGCAATTCATCATGTCGTGAAACAGGGTGACCATAGCTCTTTGATAGGTTGCCTTAGCATTTTTCAATCCGAATAGCATTACCTTATAGCAGAATGTCCCATACAGGGTAATCAATGATGTCTTACCTTTGTCCTCTTCTTTCATTTGAATTTGATTATATTCGAAAAACCCATCCATGAAAGAAAATAATTTGTAACCAGTTGTACTATCCACCAAAACATCGATGTGTAGTAGCGGGAAGTCATCTTTCGGACTTGCTCGATTCAAGTCACGATAATCTACGCAAACTCTAACTCGTCCATCCTTCTTCATTACTTGAACAATATTTGCAACCCAATCGGGGTATTGTGCCGCCTCAATCAAGCCAAAATCTAGGAGTTTCATGACTTCCTCCTTGATTTTCTTCGACAATTCTGGCTTCGTCCTCCTAAGTTTCTACTTTTTTAGGGGAATATTAGAATCTAGGGGCAACGCGTGCTCCACGATTTCAGGATCTAAACTCGGCATATCGGCATAAGACCATGCAAATACGTCTTGATATTCTTTCAAAAGATTGGTCATCCCCCCAGCTTCGGAAGGGGAGAGTTTCTCTCCAACATTCTGATCATTGCCTAGATTCACCGTAACTGTCTGTTCTGCGGTCAACGACTTAGATTCCTCATGGCGATCCCAATCACATTCAATATCTCTGTGATCACTATCGCCGTCAAAATCAGGGGAACTGTCATCATATGAAATAAACGATGCATACTATTTTGACAAATATGCTTTGAAGAAGAACAACTTAGGGAGTTCGTCCTCATATCCTAGGACATTGTTGTTTCCAAAGTATGTCTTTGGAAAACTAGGAAGCGTGTGGAAGCCCAAGCCTCGGGGTATGTATCGATTTTCGTCGTAGGCCTAGTTTGGTGTGGTTCCACACGTCCTTAATAAAACGTGCATATTCATTTTATTGAATTCGGAAAGATAAGGCCGCTTTACAAAAAAGACCCCCTTGAACCAACGACTCAAAATCCAAGGGAAAATTAAGTTCTCATAAAGGAAGTAAACGATTCCTACACAGGGGAAAAATACTTAAGGAAATGATATTAGGGAAAGACAGGAAGCATCCCTACTCCAGAAGGTTGGGATGGTTCTCGGCGAGCTTGTCTTCAATAAGAATGACATTCATGCCATTTTCATCATCAAAGAACTCAGGAAAGATCTCAATGTCCAGCTCTTCTTGAAGCACTGTGCAGGACTTGACAAACATCTCTTCGAGAGAACGATCGAGTAAGCTAACTCGGCCTTGACCTCTGCCAAAATGGCCTCCACGATACCCTCAACCTCTGTGGTTAGTGAGCCTATCTTGCTCTTTAACATAGCCTAAACCTCTCCCTTTGTGTCCCTTGAAGGCCTCAATAGGAGTTTGAATGCCTTGGCCATATATCCCCAATCCTCCCTTGCGGACGAATCCATTCTCAAGCAAAATTTTTCCAGACATGATTGTGGGCTTCGAAAGCTCGGGAGACTTCACGAACGCTCCCATGGGTACATGCATCATGGAGACCAACTTGAATGAGTGATAGCTTGGTTCCTCCTTAATCTCAGGCTCTACGTACGGGATCGCGGTATCATGAAAGACATTAAAGTCCGTCTCACCGTGTATGGTGATGAGCTTCCCATCCACCACGAACTTTACTTTTTGGTGTAAGCTAGACGGAACGGCTCCAGCGATGTGAATCCACGGCCTTCCCAGTAGGAAATTGAGGGCATTTGGGATATTGAGAACCTGAAATAGCACGGTAAAAGCCATGGGGCCAATAAAGAGTTCCAATTCAATCTCTCCCATGACATCCTTTCTCATTCCGTCGAAGGCACGCATGGTGGACTTGGCGGTTTGAATCTTTTCTGGATTGATTCCAAGATGGCGAAGCGTTGCCAACTGGCAAATGTTTAGAGCGGACCCATTATCAATTAGGACCCTTGCTACCATCCTATCCCGGTACCTCATAAATATGTATAAAGTTTTGTTGTGAACCCGGCCTTTGGTGGGAAAGTCCTCATCAGAGAACGAGATCTGATTTTTCAGGAGGATTAATCCAACAGACCCTTCCAGCTGCTCGTCACTAGCGGTCTCTAGGACATAGACCTCTTTGAGGATTTTCAGTAAGGCTCGCTTGTGTTTATCTGAAGACTTAAGCAAATCCAACAAGGAAATCTATGCAAGCATTTCCTTTAGTTGATCAACCACTTGAAATTTGCTAGTCTAAATTATAGCAAAAAACTATTTAACATTTTCGTCAGTCACAGCTTTTTTTTCTACCCCAGAGTTGGGCGGATAACATTGCCTAGACCGAGTCACGGAGTCAACACTACTTGACTCGTAATCCCACGGTATAGCCTTGGTATCATAAAGCAACTCTACCTCGTCTGCAAGCGGCGACAATTCTATCCAGATATGGGTTAAAGCTTCACCCCGTACCTCGATAGACTCAAGGTCATCAGACAGTAAGTCGATGATAATGGGCTCAATTCTTTCTTCGCCTACTTCGTACCAATCGTTCTCATCGGTCAATTCTATGAGCATGGCCACCATTTCATCATTTTGCTTGGTAGGAGTAATGTCATCCATACTATCCTATCTGTCGGGGACAATATCCTTAGGGTCAACATAGAAACTTAGGGGAGGTGTGTACTTGACATAAAAGTCGTACTTTCCACTCGGCTACCCTAGAGTATCGACCACTTCACTGTTTATATGGGCTAGCTCCATGAACTCATAATCCCAGTGATTCATCTCTTCGTCTGCTTTGAGGTCGAGGGTGAACTCATCATCATTCCATATGATTGGGTAATCGATGTCTTCTTCTTCCTCCTCTGTCATCGGAGGTTCTGTTTCTTCAGTTATGACTCCTTTATCGGTGACTCCCACAACTTCAAATCTTTCAGCCAAAGGCCCAAACTCCACCCAATCAATCTCACAAATGAAGTTTTCAGAGGATATGTCAATTGCAGTGGATAACATCATCACGTCTGTTGCTCCTTTCTCGGCGAGTCGAATTACTCCCATATCAATCATTTTGGAAATGCATCTCATCTTTTGCTCGACGGGTATATCATCTCTTTCCTTGCAATGTCTGGCCAACAATAAAACTCCATATAGCTTAGCGACATCGACTTTAAAGGGAAACTTGTTCCCGGTCACACCTTTGGAGATTATGTTCACATTTTGGGGGTGATTGGCTAACGAGTTTTGTTGCATATTCGGCGCAGCCTTCTTGAAATTTAGGATTCCCTTGCTGATAAGTTTCTGAACTTTGTTCTTCAGTGCAAAGCAATCGTCAGTGCTATGCCCCTTCTCACCCATGTGGTAAGCACAAGTCTTAGTGACATCAAACTCAGCGAACTTTGGGGGATTGTTGCGCGGTACCTTTTTGGTGACCATTCTCTTCTCGAGCAGCATGGGCAAAAGCTTAGATAACGACCTAGGCAAAGGAGTAAACTATCTTTGTGGAAACTTTCTCTTCGGTTCGCCTTGAGAAGAATTCCCCGATATCACAAATGGCTTTGGCAGAGGATTCGAGTAAGCCTTCGGAATGCTAGGAGCTTGGATGTACGCTACCTCGACGATAGGCTCTTTGTCTTTCCTTGAAGAGGTTCTCCTCATGCTTTCTTCGGTCACTGTACCATTGCACATGGCCCATTCTACGTTCTTTCCAACTTCCACAATGTGCGAGAAAAGCAACTAGTGGTGTAGAGTTTTCGAAACTACTCCACGGACATCGCCTTAAGAAAAATCTTCATGGTTTCCTTCTCACTTAGGGGTGGTTTGACCTGAGACGCTACCACCCTCCATCTTTAAGCATAGGCTCTAAAGGACTCATTCCTTCTCTTCCCTATGTGCTCTAGCTCCTCACAAGTTGGGGTAATCTCTGAGTTGAATTTGTAGTGGTTGAGGAATGTGCTCGCCAAGTCATCCCAATCCTTTATCTTCTTAAGGTCGAGGTCTAAAAACCAAGTAAGAGCCAATTTCTCCAAACTTTCTAGGAATGTGTTGATAAGCAGCGGGATGTTGTCGGAGTAACACCTCATCCTACTCGGATAGTACCTCAAATGGGTATGGGGACAGCCAGTCCCATCGTACTTTCGTGCAAATTTTGGGTCCTTAAAAGTGTTAGGAACCTTAATTTTCATGTAAGGTGCCACCTTATCAAACTCCTTCAGTTCGTAATCTCTAAGCATAGCCAAGTGTTCTTCAAATCTGGCCAGACGTTTTATGCCATCATCACCGAGGGTCTTTCCTGGTTCTTTGGCTTCTAGGTCGATCACAACGGGTGCAACGGGAGGGACTTCTACATTTGCCCCATGCTCAGGAACACCATTATCTAGAGGGGCGGCAGGAGCGACATGCTCGACCGAAGCCGACGCGAGAGCCTCTTTCATTCTCCTAAGTACCTCTGCTATCATGGCGTTGATGTTTACTAGTTGTGTCTCCACATTGTCAAACGGGTATTTGCTTCTTGATTTTCCATCCTCGTTTGCGAACGAGTCCTCACTCAAGATCTTCTTTCTACCATTTTTTAGTACCTTTGGTGAAAAATGTGGTGAAATTAGTATACAGAAAATAAACGACAAGAAAACATAAAAAGCCTTCAATTTTATGTTTTCTTATAATGAAATAGAGCTAATAGACCCTCGTGTAAGTCTAATCTTATACGGGTGATCTCTTATCAAAAAAAATTTCGCAAGAAATTATACTATTGAGGGGATAACATGTGATTTTTGATTAAAATGCCCCTTCAATTTCATTCAAACTCGAGACGATTACAAGACAAAGATGGCAAGGAACATCCTATACATCACTACCAACATGTAAAAAAAAGGGGATGGGGAAGCCCTATTACATGATTCACTATTAAAGCATCAAATGAAACCCTATTACATTACTCTAAAATGAAATAAGGAAACTCAAATGAAATTGGCATGATTAGCCATGACGGGATCTCCTGGCTTCGGAACGAAGACGCTTGTTTTCTTAGACCAAGCGTTCTGCACGTGCTATCGCTTCATCCCTCTCCGTTATGGCCTTCACCAACTGGTCCTCTCAAGGAGTAGGGTTCAGGTCTACATAAGGGAGGACAATAGTGGCTTCAAGTCCTATTTCACGATCGATGTACTCTTAAGACGTGTGATGCTCCCTTATAACTCCTTCCAATTCGGCGACATGTTTTTGCTCTCTCGGTTGGCAAGTGTAAAGAGCGGCTATGATGGGCTTCACTTGATCTTCTTGCTTCTTGACTGGTGTTATCTTGATGGCCTCCTTGCGAAAGTCGAAATGATATAACCCCAACTCTATTGGAGGTGGAATCTCCTAAAGGACTCGGAGTTGGCGGGCGACTCTCAAAGGGTAGTAATATGTGGATTCGATGTATCATAGGAGAGGAATTGGATGGTTGAGGTGGGCTCTAAGATGCTTAACCCAAGGAGATTGCCATGATAATTGATTATGGGTGGTACCTTTTAAGAAGTCGTACCATTCTTTGAATGACTTGGAATGAGTGACCTTTGGAGATTTTGAAACTTAATGAGAGGATTGGAGTCACTGTCTATGGATACGATGTTCATGTAAGGGTTATACTCCTTAACATGAGAGAGAAACCATGTTTGAAGTATTCTTATTGGTACTCTAAAGGCTATACTCTCATTTTGCTTAAAATGATCAAGGAAGAGGAATGTCTCGTCTAGAAATGTGTTTAGGAGTTCCTTAAGGTTAAGAATATCTAGGGCAATGTGAATGACATGAGGATCTAAGGTCTTTGAAGTGTGGAAATAAAACGAACCCAAAGAAAGCTAAGAGGAAAATCTTAGTATCTTGGTTCTTGGTAAAGCGATGCGCCTTATCGAACTTGTCCAGGAGATATGACATTGAAATGCCATTCGATTGTGTTTAGTGATGGCACTAACCTCGAAAACTTAGACTTGTAGATAGTCGCTCACATAAGGAATATGGTCGACACCGAGGCGGGGTTTGATGAAACCAAATGTGGGGATACGATCGGCTATAAACTCTAATTCCTCCCAAGTTGGGGTTAGCTCATTTCGACCAAAAATGAATGTCGATGTCTTCGGATTCCAAATGTGCGCCAATGCTTTGATTGAGGCTTGAGGCTCAACGTAGAGAAGTTAAATGAGGTACCCAACCTTCTTCTCTACTTACTCCTTTTTTTCTGGTTCTAACGTATTCCACATGCCTCGCAACTTCTCAAAAGGAGTCGGGATGACTTGAAGCTCAAGTCCTCCCATAATATCTAAACCTTATGGCATTTTAACCAATTACCACATGTTATGTTTTTTGTAGAAATGACTTTAAATTTGAAAGTAAATGAGGAGGATATAAAACAATACTTATAAACCAATCATGGGGAAGGGAAATGATGGTAATCATAATGACATATCGCATGTAGGCGTGAGGTTTAGCTAGGAAGGTAGGATTTCTAAAGGCTTAAAGGCTCCCATCCAATTTGGGAAGAAAGTTTTCACCACTTGGACTTCGCCAAATAGCATTCCAACCTCAAATTGAATGAGCAGAATCAAAAGTGGATGATCATGGGTCGTTCCCCGCATGGGTTCCTCCTTTCAAGACCTCCTAATTTGGCTTCCTAAATGCGATTTGGGTTTTGATCGCGGGTTGTGTGTGTGCTTTTTGTGTCATGCTAAAGCTTTTAAACATTCATTTAAAAGTAAAGCAACATTCAACACTTCAATATAACCCAACATACATGCATACATCCTTACTCCACCTACAAAACAAAGGGTTGACTATCACTTCTCCCCTTATAACTCCCACCTACAAAAACATTTAACACTAGTTAGCAAACTAACACTATTTTCCACGTGACTTTGACATGCGCTATCAAGAAAGAAGTGATGTTAGAAATCACCTAACCAATTTTTACGACTTAAGTCCACTTAAGGTTCTAATGAAGTCCCCAGCAGAGTTGCCAAGCTATCGCGACCCTCCTCGGAGGTAAACGCGCAGGTGTGGATCCGGTTTCGTCTTTCGAGGCTAGAGGATTACTAGATTAATTAGCTTTGAGATTAACTAACCTAGCTCGAACTCTCCCAAGTCCTACCTAATCGCAACTTGGGTAAAAGGAAACTAAAATTTAGAGTTGCCACTAATCATTTTGAGGTGGGTAGATTAGACACCCAATTAAGTCGGGGGGAGAACCGACTCGATTCTTTGGGACCAAAGATTCTAGGGTTTGGGAACTTGCTTACGCTAATGATTTCTATTAGCGCCCTTTCGGTACCTAATTGGTCGAGATGTATTCTATTAGCGCCCTTTGGGTACCTAATTGGTCGAGATGTTTTCTAAGTGTCCATACGATCTTGATAGCATTTTAATCCTAAAGGACAAAGCCATTTTTGTAGGAGAGCATGCAAAATGTTTTTGTCATTTTCCTTTTTAAGGGTCTAAGCTAATTCTAAGAAAGAGAAACTCACAATCAATGTATTGAAGTGCGGTGTACAAAGTAAACAACCAAACAATTTAAAGCAAGCTGATATAAATGCAGAAAAATAAAGCCCGCGACTGATCAGGCATTAATGATCACAACCCTTTACAAAGATGGGGGAGAGGGACTGGAATGGACATCGGTTGATCGCCGTCTTCAATGTGTTGGCTCATTAGGGCATAAAAAATGACTAATCATACATCTAACAACCAAGATCAAGCGAACGCAATTAAATGGCCTTGGGATCGGCCCTTGCAAGCATGTGATTTTGAGATTCACACCTAAACGGGTGATTATGATTGATTATCATCGATCGAGTCCATAGAACCTCCACTTTGCACAAGCGCCATGAGAGATTAATAGCATCGGTCCTAAGGTTTAACTAATGTCATGTGACACTCTAACGCCGGGCAAGCATCGAAGGGTTGAGCGGAACATTCAAATAAATGGCAAGTACAAAGTATTCAAGGCACACGACATATAAAGCATGAATAAAAAAATGATGTCCCAATTTTTGTGCAAATCTCACCCAACGACCATGAAACACAAAATTTAATTATTAAGAAATTTCAAGAATAAGGTTTGAGGGTGCAAATATCAATTTTGACAACATGAGTCTTACATATTTGAAAACATTATAAATTAGACTCACAAGTTAGAAAAACGAACTGATTTTCCCTAGAAGGTTTTGAGCCTAGTAAAAATAGCAAATGACTTTCAAAAGTCACAAAATTGGGCAGAGATATGGATCAACGTATTCTAAACAAATTTCATGTTTCGTGTTTTCTCAAAAAATCCCTTCAAGTTGGTGTAAATTGACAATTTCACCCTGAAGGTCAAATTCATTTGTTCAAGGGACCATTTTGTGCACTCTCCGAATTTTATGAAATTGACCAACTGAATCAAATACCCATGACATGAAATTTTGCAGGCCATTAGATAAGACCACAATGAACAACTTTCATATTTGAGGTTTTGCAAATAACGACTGTAACCCTGTCGTTTTGGCAAAATAAGACAGCACAACTTTCTGCATCAAAATCTAGAAAAACATCCTTAAATGATCGGTGATGTAGAGGCTGATATGACCAAGTTAGAAATTTTGTATGGCATTGAAACTTGGTCATAAAAAAAAATCATAAAAAAATGAGAGACCGCGAAGGTCGGTCAGGAAATAGAGGAAACAATATTGAACAAAGACTGTCTTCCTTGTTTTTGAAATCTGCCTTCAGATTGCGAAGGGATTGTCACATAGTTAATGAGCTTCATTTTAACTCCACAACCACTCAAATCGAAGCTTGAAATGTCATCTTCAAATGTTTAGTTGATGACTTTTTGAAACAAACGCGTTTAGGGAACCAAATGGCCATCAGAAGCATGAAAGGTCAGAAAAACGAGTTTCACATAAACATGGCATACCATTTAAGCAACAACTAGCAAGCAAGACATGATCATCTACCATCCTTTGGAGCTTAGAAACAACATATCACAGCAGCAAGATAAATAGACATAACCACACGAAGATGAGGCCAAACAGCCTCTTATTAGACAAAAAAAAGGTCCTACTCTAGAGTAAAAATGAACCCACCTTTATCGATGATGGATCAAGGCTCGATCGAGCTATTTAGCCACCAAAGGATCCCGATAAACAACCAAGAATAGCCTGGCAACTCTGAATCGAGGGAAAATAAATGGCGTTAGCAACAGTAATAGGCAAATCGACCATTAAAACGGAAAAGAAGAAAGTGGGGGGTTCCGGTGGCCGAATGGGGAAGCTCCATACATGAGGACATCAAGGGCTCGCTGGGGAATGACGTCACAAGATTTGGGACGCCGAAGGGTGGCCGGAGTAGCCTCGAAGAGCTAGCAAGATCGGCGGCTTAATCACCGGCGTACATGCCGATGATATGGTCGAGAGGAAGAAGTGTAGCGTCGGCAGTCTACGGTAGTCAGACGGCAACATGGGTGGTGTGACGGGATGAATGAGAGAGAGAGGGTGTCGGTGGTGGTGGTGGCTCGCCAAAGGGGGGTCAGTCGGTGGTGGCACACGACAGCTGAAGGTGGTGCGGCCGTGGGTAAGAGAGAGTGTGTCTTCTATCTTAAAAAATGCATCCCCCTAACAAATGATTCCCCCAAAGGTTTTTGGGAAATGTGTAATATACAAGGCCACTTAAGTGATATAATCTTGACCCTTTATCAAGTAATGGTTGATATTTAACTTGTTTTCCAAGTTTGTGACATTTTTGTTATTATGGTTCAATAAGGTGAAATGGGCTTGGCCTTGAGGAATGGGCCATAAAATGGGCTAAATGGCCTAAAAATGGCTGGAAGTGGCCAAAATCCAGCCATTATCGCTGGATCTTCGGTGGGTTGGTCGGACCGAGTTAATCTGATCAAACTCAGGTTGATCAATTCTTGATCAAGTCGGTTCAAGGGCCAAACAAACTCCGATTTTGATGAAATTTTTGCCAAATTTTTCCTTTTTTCCTCTATTTTCTAAATATTAATTTTCCCAAATTTTTCTGGACCAAGATATATTTATTTTTTAATTTCTTGATTTGACTCTACTAATTCCTCTTTTTTGGCTAAAACTGCTAGGCATTCTAGACATGTTGGTGTAAGCTTGATTTCATTGGCCAAATTGAATGTCTTAGGATGCACTATGATGCTTAATTGGAATGGGTTAAAATGAATTGTCACTCAGAATCATTTAAGCTCAATTTCAAACCTAAACCACTCTTAATATGGCCAAACCAATCTCAAGATGAGTAAATTGGCCAAAATGGATAGTAAATTCTAGCTTGGTTTAATAAAATGACTCAAATCTTGGTCTCGTCTCATGAAGTAATGGTTTGAAACGACCATTTAGGCTCGAATTAGGGCTAATTCACCAATATGCTCATACTTGAAATTGATTGAGGGCTTTGATGTGAAACATCCTCTAGATCAAATGTCTCAACTACAAGAAATTCTAAAAATGCTATGTAAATGATCAATTTTGATTTTTGGGCCAATTATGGCTTACTTTTCCTTGAAAAAGTCAACTTGAAAGTCTAATTTTGAATTTGTGAGATTAAGGTCCAAATGCTTCCTAAATGCTAGGCCGAAGCATGGCCAAGTGAAAAATAACTCTTTTTGGGTCGAAAAATAAGTTTTGTCATGATCAAAACCTAAGTTTTACGTTTTTACATTTATGACCAACTGACTAAAAATTAGGTGTCAATACAACGTTGGATGGAGCTTCTTAAGGATTACAATTGTGACATTCTGTACCATCCTGATAAAGCCAATAAGGTGGCTGATGCACTTAATTGAAAGTCAACGATTGTGTAAATGATGGTCCAAGAATGGCTTCTTCTCAAAGAAGTGTGAGATTCAGACTTTAAGTTTGAGGAAAGCCACCTATCGAGTCTCATGGCTACTCTAAAGATTGAACCAGAAGTGCAGGTAAAGATTAAAGCCTTGCAATCGACAGATCAAGCTATCCAAAAGATTTTGCAAGAGGAAAGCTGAATTTCAAGTAACTGAGGACAAAATATTGAGATTCCGCGGGCGATTGTGCATGCCCAATGATATAGGGCTTAAGGAGGAAATCTTGTCAGAAGTCCATCGTAGTAGCTACAGTCTTCATTTGGGCAACACAAAGATGTATAAGAACTTGAGGTGATATTATTGGTGGATTAGCATGAAGGCTGATATCACTAAGCACGTGGTTAAGTGCTTAACGTGCCAACATGTAAAGGTACAACATTGCAAGCCTGGTGGTTAGCTACAACCTATCGAGATCTTAGAATGGAAATGGGAGCATATCACAATGGATTTTGTGATGGGATTACCAAGGGTCAATGAGGTAATGATTCCATTTGGGTTGTTGTTGATAGACTCATGAAGTCTGTACACTTTATCGCCGTACGAATGGATTTCGCATTAGATAGATATGTTGACTTGTACGTGCGACAAATTGTTCATCTTCATGGAGTACCAGTGATGATCACTTCAAATCGAGATCCCAAGTTCACCGCAACGTTTTGGAAAAGCTTGCATATTGCTTTAGGAACGAAGTTACAATATAGCACAACCTATCATCCGCAGACGGATGGCCAGTCAGAAAGAACAATTCAAATGCTCGAGGATATGTTGCAAGCATATATTTTGGATTTTAAGGGAAGTTGGGAGGAACAACTTCATCTTATTGAGTTTGCCTACAACAACAGCTATCAACAGAGCATCAAAATGGCACCATTTGAAGCGTTGTATGGTAGGACCTATAGGACTCCAGTTTATTGGGATGAAGTTGGTGAACGAAAGATCACGGGTCCTAAGTTGGTGCAACAGTCATTGGACACTGTCAAGGTTATTAGAGAAAGACTTAAGACAGCTCAAAGCCGCCAAAAAAGTTATGTAGACAAACGGCGTAGACCATTGAAATTTCAAGTAGGTGACCATGTATTCCTCAAGGTGTCACCAATGTGAGGTACTTCGTGATTTGATAAGAAAGGAAAGCTGAGTTAGACCTTTTGAAATCTTGGAACAGATTGGGATTTTGGCCTATCGTTTCGCGTTGCTATCGAGACTTGCTCAAGTACATGATGTCTTCCACTTATCTATGTTAAGAGCCTGACCTAGCTTACGTGCTTAACTTCGAGGAAATAGAAGTAGACGACAGAGTGTCGTACGTGGAATGACTAGTGAGGATAGAGGACAAAAAAGAGCAAGTGCTTTTGAACAAGACGATTTCCTTGGTTAATGTGATTTGGCAACATTATGGGACATAGGGAGCAATGTAGGAAAGCAAAGAGATAATGAGGTGCCAATATCCCTATCTTTTTTAGGATGTCATGTAATGGTTTAAATTTCGATAAAGAAATTTCTATAAGGAGGGAAAAGTTGTGATATCCCTAAATTTTGACCAATGTACTAAGATCGAATTTGATGGGTTTTAACCACGAATTCTAATCTGATGAAGAGTACTGGACGTTACATTATCAAAATCTCAAAGTTTATCGATAAATCCTAAATTTTTGAATAAGGGATGATAAGTTGAAAATTGAGAACCAAAGAGACGTTACGGACTTGGCATAAACCAACGGGCTTACTTCCTATGAAATTTGGCCGCCAAGAGATCCTATAAGAGGAAATTACCGTTTTGCCTCCGAAAGCCCATTTTTAGCCCAAATAAAGAACCCATTGGATATCGAGCCCATTAGGCCCTTTAAATTCAAACCCAAGCCCCTGTGAATAGTATTAAGCCCACATGAATAGTGCCAAGGATGGAAATTACCAGAATACCCCTTCTAGAAACCCAATCTTAAGATAGATATTTGTGAGGAAGAACACAAAATAGGATTAGAGTTTTTTTGGCCAAACTCAGTGAAGAAGTTTTCCCTCTCTCTCTCTCTCACTTTCTTTCTCTTCCATTATTTGCCCTAAAGTTGATAAATTTTCTGGTTGCATTAATGAGGGCAATAATGCAATCTTGGTAGAGAAGACAACCTTGGAAGACTTGGCCATTACCTCTCTCTTTCTCATTCTCACTTTCGTTCCCTCTCTCTCTTTCCCTCTTGTTTGGCCACCATCACCGTCGCCGTTCACCTTGCCGCCGCCATTTATCACCAAGCCGAGCTCGAGCTGTGTGACACCCTGATTTTTTGGCTCACCTGTTTAATGTGCAGAGAATAACATTTGAAAAGTTAATCTATAATGTCTATATTCGATGGAATTGAACCACGAATTCTAATCCAATGAAGAGTATTAAACGTTATGTTCTCAAAGTCCCAAAGTTTATCGGTCAACCCTAAATTTTCAGATAAGTGACGGTAAGCCAAAAATTGAGAACCAAAGAGACATTACGGACTTGGCAAGAACTGACGAACCTATTTTCTATTAAATTCGGCCCCCAAGAGGTTCTATAATAGGAAATAACCGTTTTGCCCCCGGAAGCCCATTTTTGGCCCAAATGAAGAACCCATTAGATATCGAACCCATTAGGCCCATTAAAATTCAAGCCCAAGCCACATGAATAGTACTAAGCCCATGTGAATAGTGCAAGCCCGTATGAATAGTGCCGAGGGTGAAAATTACCATTTTTCCCTTTCTAGAAGCTTCGACTTATAAGCTTGGTTTGATAATTTTTGGAGTTGCATTTATGTGAGTCATTAATGCAAAGTTGAGATATTTGTGCCAATAATGCAAAGTGGTGAAGACAACTCTCACTCTTCTCATTCTTACTTTCTCTCTTTCATTCTCTTAAAATTCATTTGTCCCCCCCTCCTTCATTTTCTCCATTTTTCCTTCTTGTTTCACACCTCTCACCTTGCCATCGCGCTACCCAAGATGTGCCTTGAAGCCGTACCCTTACCACCGACGTTCGAGTGGCCGTCGCCAAGCCATGCCGTCGCGCCGAGCCCGTACAGAACCACCACCCGCACACCACACCGTGCCGAATGCAAGTCACGCTCATGTTGTGCCATTGTTTGCCATGCCGAGCTTGAACCGCGTCCTTGCCGCCATGGAACCGTGCCGTCCATCACCGTGTAGCCGTCGCCACCATCCAAGTCGAACCAAGCCACCGCCGCACCAAGCCGAGCCGCTATCGATACCCATTTTTCCATCCATGTGCCATCGCCGAGCCACCGTCGCCGCTACCTTCACGTCGTTTCCGCCGTAGTCGCCGCCACCGTTAAACGGTGAGTTAACTCCCTAATCCTTGATTAGGTTGTTAATTGCACTTAGGGTTAGATTAGCTAACTATGGTTAAATTAGATAGCTAGGGTTGGTATAATTAACTAAGGTTGGTTTAGTTAACTAGGGTTGGTTTAGTTAACTATGGTTAGTTTAGTTAACCATGGTTGGGTTAATTAACCATAGTTAGGTTAATTAACCATGGTTAGGTTAATTAACCATGGTTAGGTTAATTAACCATAGTTAGGTTAATTAACCATGGTTATGTTAGTTAACTATAGTTGAGTTAATTAATCATGGTTGGATTATTTATTAAATTGTACACATTGGCATGTCCTAAGATGAAGATTGCCTTAGAAAGATAATTGTTTCATGAACAATGGTTTTATAGTCAAAATAATGCATTTTTGGCTTGCAAATGATGATTGGTTTGGTGTCGTACTTAAATGCTGAATTGTATACATTGGAATAATCTAGTAGGCCTGGAAAATGAAGCATGTGAAGTCTGGCATGAAAAGTTTGTTGGTGTGATCACGTGGGAATATTTTATTGCATTTTTATGTGTGAAAATGGCAATAAGTTTGATGTATAAGCATGAATCATGGCACGAGCACGTATCATGAGTGCATTAATCAAAAAGGAAGAAGAAATGAGATTTATATGCCTATGAGCTCGTGTGATCACAAAAGTGTACGGACCTTCAATAGTGATTGGGGACGATGCCCGATTTTATCGATGATATTATCGGACGCTTGGTAGGGGTTTAAATGACTGATCGCGATAGAGGCCGGACCAATTCTCCTTTATGGAATGCCATCTACCTACGGGGGAGGACGGGGTGGGGCTGCACCTCAATCAACTAGGAGGAGACGTGCCATGCCCGATGGGGCGGGACGATGCCCACTCATGCCGGAAGACCACCAATCTTCGGGTTGTGCCATGGCCCAGAGAGGTCGAGAACCTCCAACCTTCAAGTTGTGCCGTGCCCGAGAGAGGGCATAATCACTAGGCATAAAATTGGACCACGCTTGGATGCATTGCATGTGAGGAATGGTGTTACATGTGATGATGTTGTGCCTAGCCTGATATATTGTGTATATAATTTTATAACGAATAACATGCAGGGCATGTGCATGTGCCAAGGCGAGGTAAGAATGCCTGTGATTTGTCT
>BCNH02000001.1:10345115-10362787 GCA_001662345.2 Metrosideros polymorpha var. glaberrima | reverse complement strand
CCTAAAGACACAAGCCACCAGCCAAGGATAAAGGACCAAGATAAATGGCAGTTCACCACCAAGGCTTAAAGGAAATTCCACCGACCAAGGATAAAGAACCGTTTGCTTCACCACCAATGACGTTGGATAAATAATCGAAATAATTCAACTCACAAAGAGGAACTTTCATTCATTCAACTAGTCTGCTTCCAAAAGGAGAATACGCCTCACTATATAGAGGAGCTACTACATAGGAAATAGATTTCAGAATTGAAAACAACATTAAAGACGCATGGGAAACTAGAAAAAGGACCTAACCAGAAATAGCATTACAGGCCTAGGAACTAAGGAATGCAATAAAAGACATGAGGACTTGGAGTCTTGATTCTTCAGCCTTCAAAATTCTTCCACCAATAATGACCAGCAGATAACTACTTCAAAAGAGCATTAAATCACCAAGGAACTTGTACCAAAAAACTCCCTTTGACATATCATTGATCAGCAACGAATTTTGACATCTAATCCACCGAGTCAGTAACTTATCTTGGTATCATCATTCCTTAACCCATCGAAGCAAGTTGTAACCAAAGTTAGTCTTGGCTTGAATAAGTATTGATAGTGCTTGTTTTGTCGAAGGAATTAGCTTGGGACTTAAGGACTGATCAGTAGTCTCGGATGCTCCTGCATCATGGATGAAGCAGTAGCATGTGCAGCATGCTTGGCCCAAGAAAACAAGCGTCTCCGTTCCGAAGCCAAAGGATCCCATCATGGCTAGCCGTGCCAATTTCATTCGAGTTCCCTTTATTTTGTTTTAGAGTGATGTAATAGGGCTTCCCTCACCCATTTTCTTTACATGTTAGTACTGATGTATGGGATGTTCCTTACTGTCTTTGTCCTGTAATCGTCTTGAGTTTGAATGAAATTGAAGGGGCATTTTAATCAAAAACCACATGTTATCCCTTCAATTATATAATTTCTCATGAAAGAAATTTTGATAAGAGATCACCCGTGTAAGATTGGGCTTATATGAGGGCTTGTTAGCTCTATTTCATCACAAGAAAATATAAAATTAAACGCTTTTTATCTTTTCTTGTTGTTTATTTTTCTGCATACTAATTTTGCCACTTTTTTCACCAAAGGTACTAAGAAACGGCAGAAAGATGATCCCGGGTGAGGACCCGTTCGCAAACAAGGATGGAGAATCAAGAAACGAATACCCGCTTGACCAATGTGGAGACACAACTAGCAAACATTAACGCCATGATGGCAGAGGTACTTAGGAGAATGAATGAAGCTCCCACGCCTCCTCAGGCTGAACATGTCGCTCCTATCACCCCTCTAGATAACGGTATTCCTGAACATGGGCCAATTGTAAAAGTCCCTCTTGTTGCACCCGTTGTGATCAACCTAGAAGCCAGAGAACCAGGATAGACCTTCGGGGATGATGGCATAAAATGTCTAGCTAGAATTGAAGAACACTTGGCCATGCTTAGAGGTTACGAAGTGGATGAGTATGATAAGGTGGTTTCTTACACGAAAATGGAGGTTCCTAACACTTTCAAGGACACAGAATTCACACGGAAGTACGACGGAACTGTCTATCCCCATATCCACTTGAGGTATTATCTAGGCAGGATGAGGCGTTACTCTGACAATATCTCGCTGCTTATCAACACATTCCTAGAAAGTTTAGAGAAATTGGCTCTCACTTGGTTTTTAGACCTCAACCCTG
Source organism: Metrosideros polymorpha var. glaberrima (assembly GCA_001662345.2). Classification (NCBI taxonomy): domain Eukaryota; kingdom Viridiplantae; phylum Streptophyta; class Magnoliopsida; order Myrtales; family Myrtaceae; genus Metrosideros; species Metrosideros polymorpha. The sequence goes on along the minus strand of BCNH02000001.1, from coordinate 10,361,076 downwards.
AGAAGATAAAGGATTGGGATGAATTGGCGGACACATTCCTCAACCACTACAAATTCAACTCCGAGATTGCCCCAACTCGTGAGGAACTAGATCACATAGAGAAGAGAAGGAAAGAGTCATTTAGAGCCTACGCTCAAAGATGGAGGGCGGTAGCATCTCAAGTCAAACCACCCCTTAGTGAGAAGGAAACCATGAAGATCTTTCTCAAGGCGATGCCCGACAAGTACTTTCGAAAACTCTACACCACCAGTTGCTTGTCTTTCTCACACCTCGTAGAAGTTGGAGAGAACGTAGAATGGGCCATGCGTGATGGTAGAGTGACCGAAGAAAGTACGAGGAGAATCTCTTCAAGGAAAGATAAAGAGCTCGTCGTCGAAGTGGCGTACATCAAAGCGCCTAGCATTCCGAAGGCTTACTCGAATCCTTTGCCAAAACCGTTTATGATGCCCGGGAATTCTTATCAAGGCGGCGAACTAAAGAGAATGTTTCCACCAAGGCAGTTTACTCCTTTGCCTAGGTCGTTATCTAAGCTTTTGCCCATGCTGCTCAAGAAGAGAATGGTCGCCAAAGAGGTACCGCGCGACAATCCCCCAAAGTTCGTTGGGTTTGATGTCACCAAGACTTGTGCTTACCACATGGGTGAGAAAAGGCATAGAACTGACGATTGTTTCGCATTGAAGAACAAATTTCAGAACCTTATCGACAAGGGGATCCTAAACTTCAAGAAGGCTGTCGAATGTGCAACAAAACCCGTTACCCAATCACCCCCAAAATGTGAACATGATCTCCAAAGGTCTAAATGGTTCAGGTTTCCCTTTGAGGTCAATATCGCAAAGCTATACAGAGTTTTATTGTTGGCCGGACATTGTGAGGAAAGAGGTGATATACCCGTCAAGAAAAAGATTAGATGCATTTCCAAGATGATTAATATGGAAGTGATCCGGCTCACCGAGAAAGAAGCATCAGACGTGATGATGTTATCCGCTGCAATTAACGTTTCCTCCGAAATTTTCATTTACGAGGTTGATTGGGAGGAATTGGGCTTTTGGCTAAAAGATTTAAAGTTGCAGGAGTTACCGATGAATAAGTCACAACCGAAGAAACAGAACCTCTGATGACAGAGGAGGAGGAAGAAGACATCGATTACCCAATCATATTGAATGATTATGAGTTCACCCTCGACCTTGAAATAGACGAAGAGATGAATCGCTGCAATTATGAGTTCATGGAGCTAGCTCGTATAGACGGTGAAGCGGTTGATACTCTAGAGCAGCTGAGCGGAAAGTTTGACTTCTATGTCAAATACACACCTCCCCTAAGTTTCTATGTTAACCCAAAGAATATTGTCCCTGATGGATGGGGTGGTATGGATGACGTTACTCCTACCAAGCAAGACGATGAAATGGTGGCCGTGCTCATAGAATTGACCGATGACGACAATTCGTATGAAGTAGGCGAGGAAGGAATTGAGCCTGTTATCATCGACTTACTATCTGACGACCTTAAGTCCGTTGAGGTATAGAATGAAGCTTTAACCCATGTCTGGATAGAATTGTCGCCACTTGAAGACGAGGTAGAGTTGCTTTATGATACCAAGGCTATACCATGGGATTATGAATCAAATAGTGTCGACACCATGACTTGGTCTGGGCGATGTTATCCGCCCAACTCTGGGGTAGAAAAGAAAGTTGTGATTGACGAAGATGTTAAGCAGTTTTTTGCTATAATTAAGACTAGCGAATTTCAAGTGGTTGATCAACTAAGGGAAATGCCCGCACAGATATCCCTGTTGGATTTGATCAAGTCTTCAGATTAACACAAGCGAGCCTTGCGGAAAATTCTCAATGAGGTCCATGTCCTAGAGACAGCTAGTGACTAGCAGCTGGAAGGGTTTGTCGGATCAATCCTTCTGAAAGATCAGATCTCGTTCTCCAATGAAGACTTTCCCACCATAGGCCGAGTTCACAACAAAGCTTTATACATATCTGTGAGGTGCCAAGATAGAATGGTACCAAGGGTCCTTATTGATAATGGGTCTGCTTTAAACATATACCTGTTGGCGACGCTTCGCCATCTTAGAATCAATCTAGAAAAGATTCAAACTGCCAAGTCCACCGTGTGTGCCTTCGACGGAGTAAGGAAGGATGTCATGGGAGAGATCGAATTGGAACTCTTTATTGGCCCCGTGGCTTTTACAGTGCTATTTCAAGTTCTCGATATCCCAAGTGCCTTCAATTTCCTGTTAGGAAGGCTAGGGATTCACATTACTGGAGCCGTTCCATCTAGCTTACACCAGAAAGTAAAGTTCGTGGTGGACGGGAAGCTCATCACCATACACGGCGAGACGGACTTCAAGGTCTTTCATGATACTACGATCCTGTACATAGAGCCCGAGATTAAGGAGGAACCAAGCTATCACTCATTTGAGTTGGTCTCCTTGATACACATACCTATAGGAACATTCGTGAAATCTCCCGAGCTTTCGAAGCCCGCAATCATGTCTGAGAAATTTTTGCTTGAGAATGGATTCGTCCCCATGGGAGGATTGGGGATATATAGCCAACGTATTTGAACCCCTATTAAGGCCTTCAAGGGACACAAAGGGAGAGGTTTAGGCTATGTTGAAGAGCAATACAAGCTTACTAACAATGGAGGCCGAGGTACCAAGGAGGTCAGGGCAACTGAAGAGGCTAAGGGTATCATGGAGACCGTTTTGGCAGAGGCTGGGGCCGAGTTAGCTTACTTGATCGTTCTCTCAAAAAGATGTTTGTCAAGTCCTACACGGTGCTTCAAGAAGACCCGGACATCGAGATCTTTCCTGAGTTCTTTGATGATGAAGATGGCGTGAATGTCATTCTTACGGAAGACGAGCTCGCCAAGGACCATCCCAACCTTCTGGGGTAGGGACACCTCTTGTCTTTCCCTAGTATCTTTTCCTTAAATGTTTTTCCCTTGCGTAGGAATCGTTTACTTTCTTTATGAGAACTTATTCCCCCATTGGATTTTGAGCTGTTGGTTCAAGAGGATCTCTTTTATAAAGCGGCCTTATCCTTTCAATTTCAATGAAATGCATATGCATGTTTTATTAAGGATGTGTGGAAGTACCCCAAACCGGGCTTATGACGAAAATCGATACATACCCCGAGGCCTGGACTTCCACGCGCTTCCTAGTTTCTAAGAACATACTTTGAGAACAACAATGTCGGAGGATATGAGGATGAGTTCCTTCAGTTGTTCCTCTTCAAAACAAAATTTTCACAAATGTTTTCAAAATAGCATGCATCGTTTATTACATAAATGTGTACTAACCAGTTGCATCGCATGTCAGGCATAACATCTTGCATCCACACGATAGTCATATTTGTGGCTCGGACTCACATGATGACAGTCCTCTCGATTCCGACAGTGACAGTGATCATAGAGATATTGAAAGTGATTAGGATCGCCACAAGGAATCTAAACCGTTGACCGCAGAATAAACAGTTATGATGAATCTATGTGATTATCAGAATGTTAAAGAGACTAAGATTAGAGGGAAACTCTCCCATTCCGAAGCTGAGGGGTTGACCAATCTTTTGAAAGAATATCAAGACGTGTTTGCCTGGTCTTATGCCGATATGCTGGGTTTAGATCCTGATATCGTGGAGCACACGTTGCCCCTGGATCCTAATATTCCCCCAAAAAAGCAGAAGCTTAGGAGGATGAAGCTAGAATTGTCGAAGAAAATCAAGGAGGAAGTCATGAAACTCCTGCATGCTGGCTTTATTGAGGCGGTACAGTACCCCAATTGGGTTGCAAATATCGTCCCTGTAGCAAAGAAAGACGGGCGGATTAGAATATGTGTAGACTATCAAGACTTGAATCGGGTAAGCCTGAAAGATGACTTCCCACTGCCACACATCGACATCTTGGTGGATAGCACGGCTGGTTATGAATTGTTTTCCTTCATGGACGGATTTTCCGGATATAATCAAATTCGAATGAAAAAAGAAGACAAAAGTAAGACATCGTTCATTACCCCGTGGGGAACATTCTGCTATAAGGTAATGCCCTTTGGATTGAAAAATGTTGGGGCAACCTATCAGAGAGCTGTGGTCATCCTGTTTCACGACATGATGCATCGTGAAGTAGAAGTCTATGTGGACGATATGATTGCCAAGTTGAAACAAGGCGTAGACCACGTCCAAGTCTTGAAGAAGCTATTCGATCATCATCGAAAATACAAGCTAAAGCTTAACCCCGCGAAATGCGTACTTGGGGCAAAATTCAGAAAACTATTAGGGTTCATGGTTAGTAGCCGGGGCATTGAGATCCATCCATCAAAGGTCAAAGCCATATGCAACCTTAAGCCCCCGTCAACAGTTAAAGAGGTACGGAGCCTAATAGGAAGGTTGAATTATGTGGCGAGATTCATATCTCATTTATCTAAAACAGAGAAGCCTTTCTTCTCCCACCAATTATGGGGACTCCTTTGATATTGTATCTAACTGTCCATGATGAGTCGCTAGGAGCCATGCTCGCTCAAAAGAGACCGGATGATGGAAAAGAGTGACCAATATACTACATTAGCAAGAAGTTCACCATGTCCGAGATGAATTATTCAAAGGTCGAGAAGACATGTGTAGCTTTGGTTTGGATATTACACCGTATGCGGTAATACATTTTTCACCATTGAATCTTATTGGTAACAGAGAATGACCCCATCAAGTACCTTTTGGAGAAGCCCGCTTTGGTTGGCAGGTTAGCCAAATGGTAGGTCCTCATTTCATAATTTGACGTGCAAAGTGTGGCACAAAAGTCTGTCAAGGGTAGAGCTATTGCTGATATGCTAGCTAAGAGCCCTATAGGAGTAAAAATCGTGGATGATGCGAATTTGGCGGATGAACATATTCTCTTTGTCTCTAGAGACAAATGGATGATGTTTTTTTATGGTGCAGTTAACTTATCTGGTTCTGGCACTAGGCCAGTTCTCATTGCCCTGGATGGTCAATATTATCCCATTGCCGCGAAGCTTATGTTTCCGTGTACCAACAATATCGCAGAATATGAAGCTTGCGTTCTTGGCTTATAGTATGCCATAGAAATGAAAGTTTGAAGACTACAAGTTCATGGGGATTCCATGCTTATCATCCTCCAAACCAAAGGGGAATGACGAACCCGAGATTCGAAGCTAATCCTATACCACAAGTTCCTCGAAGAATTGATAGAGGAGTTTGAAGAGGTATCTTTTGATTACTTGTCAAGATCGCAAAACCAATTTGCCGACACTTTGGCAAGTTTATCCTTGATGCTACAAGTCATGGATGGATTGGATATTGACCCCTTGAAGATCGAAATTCTCAAGAGTCCGGCATATTGCATGAGAATCGAATAGGAACCCGATGGTGAACTATGGTTCCATAATATAAAAAATTATCTCTAAAAGGGCGAGTTTCCTCAAGGAAGTGAGGTTGTCGATAGAAAACACTTGACAAAGCTGGCATCAAAGTTTTTCCTCAGCGGTGAAACGTTATACAAAAGATCGTTCGATTCGATTTTGCTAAGGTGCATAGACACATGCGAAGCCAATCAACTTATGCAAGTAATACACGAAAGGGAATGTGGCCTGCATATGAATGGCCATCTTTTGGCAAGGAAAATCATGCGGTTGGGTTATTATTGGTTCACCATGGAATCAGATTGTATTTGTCATGTGCGATATTGTCACTAGTGTCAAGTCTATGGCGACAAGATCAACGCGCCACTGAATGAATTACACCAGATGTCCGAAGCATGGCCTTTCTCTATGTGGGGAATCAACGTTATCGGACCAATCAATCCAAAGGTGTCAAATAGGCATCGGTTTATCTTAGTGGCCATCTATTATTTTACGAAGTGGATCAAGGCCAACTCATATGCCAATGTCACCATGAAAAACGTGGCTAAATTTATCCGCCGCGATATCATTGCTCGTTACAGAGTGCCGGAAGCAATCATCACTGACAATGTGTCACGCCCCGGACCATATGAGTGCGAAAACATCCTGATCGACTTCTCAGATCGATTCCATAACAACCAGGATCCTATGACGGCGGCAACAGTGCGGAATAAGGAATGCATGCGGTAGGGCAAAAAACTCCATACATATGAAAAACAAGATGACTAAAAGGATTCATAACATAACTAAAATTAGTCGAATACAAAAGCATACAACTTAGGGTAAATGACAACATAGTTTGACGAAAGGGAGACAGTTACTAGCCCAAAATTACATCTGCTACTCTACGCGGTTAGCAAAAAAGATGCCACAGATGCACCTAGACGTCGGGCTCGCCATCACTAGCAGCTTCTTCCTCATCAGGGTCCATCGGCACTTCATAACGCTTCGGCGGCATACTTATGGTCTAGGGTCTGAAAATGGTAAATCCCACGACGGGGTGAGAATAAATCTCAGTGAACCAAACCTAATCCTATGCTAGTACAAAGGTACCTCTAGACTCTTACAACGTGCAAGTTCTAACCACGGGCATTCATAGGACCAAAAGTTAACAAAACGAAGACACGACATCAGACATTCACATTTTCAATTCAAAAGCAATTCACAAATTCACAAGCACTTGATTAGGGCTAGGCTTTGTTCCTAAGGCATAAAATAAATCCATAATTCACAAACAGTGCTTTCCATCCAAAACTCAATTCCCATCATCCAACCTTCATGACATATAAGTCATAATCTCGCTATCCAACCCTCACTACGCGCTTTAGCGCCTGGGCCATAGCATAGTATTAATCATATCGGCTCATCGGTCCGTCGGCTCATCGGGCCATATAATAACTTATCGGTTCATCGGACCGTCGGCTCATCGGGCCATATAATATACTATCGGTTCATAGGACCGTTGGCTTATCGAGCCATATAATCAGTAATATGTGGTTTTTACTATACGGCTTTCCTTATAGCCTCTCATAAAGCCGGGATCATTATGATCCAATATCGGCATTTAGCATTCACTCGCCACATAGACAATTCACCCATAATCACACAAGGCCGAATATGCATATGCCATCAATTAACACTTACACAAGCCATTTGATAACCAACATGCAAGAATGGGCCATAAACATCAACTTGCACTCAAGGCATGTCTNNNCTACAAGTCATCCAACATGAAAATCCCACCTAGTGCCAATTCGGGTCCCTTGTACTCTCACTATGAACGGCCCACAAAAAGCCTCAAAACCTTATCCATACATGTCCATTAGTAACCTAGAGCACTAATATAAGGTTAGGGATGACTCACCAAGGATCTAAGCACGAAAAGCCCCCAAAAATCACCCCTCGAGCTCACGGCACAAGTCGGTCCGACGGGTTCCTCGGCTTCTCGGGCGAACGGCGGTGCACGGCGGTCACGGGCTGAGGTGGCTCACGGTGATGGTGGTGGACGGCAAGGTGGTGGTGGCGGTTGCTGAACAAGAGGGGGAGGAAGAGAAAAATGAGAGAGAGCGAGTGAAAGAGATGGTGAAATTCGAAATTATGAGGGCGCAGAGAGAGTGAAGTGATCTTGAGCTTCATTTTGGCTTGTTTGGGAAGCTTTGGTGGGTTTATGGGAAAGGACAACTATGTGACATGAGGGGAAGGCTAGTGATGGCTATGAGGGACATAAAGTAGGAGAGAGAAAGACAAGAAGTGATGGGTGGCTTAAAAGTCAAAGAAGAGACTCACAAAAATCTCACTCTTGTCTCTTATGCAAAGATGCACATTTAAGGCATTAATGCCCTAAAGTTTCGGTCACATAGTGGGGTCACAAAAATAAATGTGCCCTTAATTAAAAATCTAAGGAATGAGCCTAAATTCAGGGGTGCAAGAAATTTCCAAATTAATTCCCTTAATCACCGATTTCCAACCTATCTCGGAACGATCCCCCAATTTCAAAGTCTCAACGAGACGATTCCAATGTTTCATTGTCGGAATTCTCGAATGATTGACGTCCAATTTCGAAGTCCAATTCGAGACTAAAATCCATGAATAGTAATTTCAAGGCGTCTCAAACTAACGGGTGGCTTTTAAGATTTTACGCGTATCGACCCGTGATCATCGTCACCTTTTTAAAGTTATTCGAACCATGGCGACTTTGATTGTCATGTAATTGCGAGGGTCAATCGTTGGTTCCAAAGGTCGCGTTCGTTCGAAATCTGGTTTAGGTTAATTTGCAAATTATACTCTAGTTGTACGAAATCACCCGTGGACCAATCATATAACACTAGCAAATCATTCTAAAACCAATCTTCGAATGGCCTATGATGGCACAGGACGTTCCCTCGGCAATCCTTATGGTCAAGTCGTTAATCCAGGGTCGAGTTCTTTGGTCCACGTACTAAATTCCTCGTTAGCCTTTCCCCTTGGGTTAGTTAACTCAAGAGTAATCAATTCTGAGCGAGATTTACTAAAACACATCAATTGATATTTCATCCATTCATAAGCTTCGAAATGGGTCGAGATTCGGAATGTCACACAATGGATCAGACCTGAATAACCAGGTGGTGGATGAACTCTTAAACGAATTTCAAGTTCATCACCTGAATTCGTCTCCATATCGCTCGTAAATGAATGGTGTTGTGGAAGCGGCAAAAAAAAACATCAAGAAAATCTTGTCCAAAACGGCTAAGAACTATAGAGATCGGTATGAACAATTGCCATACGCATTGATGGCGTATCGAACGTCGATTCGAACTTCGACTAGGGCAACGCCTTTTTCTTTAGTTTACATAATGGAAGCGGTCTTGCCAGTGGAAATAGAAATTCCTTCATTAAGGATTCTCTCGCAAGTTAAGCTTTTCGAAGCTGAATGGGTTCAACAGAGGTATGAGCAATTGAATTTGATTGAAGAAAAAAGGCTGAAAGCCTTATGCCATGGCCAAGGTTACCGGAAGCGAGTGGCAAGTCATTCAATCGTAAAGTTCGACCGAGAAGTTTTGAAGTTGACGATCTCGTTCTGAAGAAGGTCTCGACTGTAGTTCAAGACTTCCGTGGAAAGTTCACACCAAATTATGAGGGCCCTTATATTGTCGAGAAGGTCATATCCGATGGAGCTTTAATTCTTATAGAAATGGATGGCTAAGAGTTACCAATGCCTGTAAACGTTGATGTCATCAAGAAGTATTATCCCTGAATGAAATTTGGAGGGTAGTGCACCCCCTTTTTTCGTCGAAAACCTAAGTCACTATAGGACATTTGCATAGCATAAATACTGTGCATATCATTTGCATATTCGTTCATTTTGCAGATCCAAGATCGAGTTGACCAAAGGGAAGCAACCAACATGGAACCTTTTGCAAAGACAAAGGTGTGTCATTCCAAATTGTCGTTTTCAAAGGATACACGCTAAGGTAATTCCGTTTGTATGCTGACAAAAAATATTGACAAACCAACTTACTGGCCCATACAAATCAGGTAAGTATCCTTTTCCCTCGAATGTCAAGTATCTTCAAAAGATTACTTTCGGATAAGAGCATTTAAGATCATTTCGAAAAACCTTTTCGAAGGTCCAAACAAAAAAAACAAAGTCCAAAAAATATAATATATAATTATCAAATCAAATCGATTTAGAGCATGATTTCCTATGAGCTTAGAATGGAATGGTGCATTTGATCATTCATGCTTTGATTTATGCATTTTCTATCAAAAATCCCCATGGAGGACGTTTCGAATCGAATGATTTTTGAGAAAACAAAAAGGGAAAATGTTAAGCATATGCCAAGTAGGTAACCTTGAGATGACGAAAGGTAAGCCAAAACCAAACACGTCCCTACACACTCTTGAGAGTTGAGTGATGAGAGAACACCATGTCTTAGGACGTAGGGTTTGTTTGCTTTGAATACATGGATCAAGATGATGGAAGGCATGTCATTTTTTTCCTAAACGATAAATACATCTCTTGCTAGCCTTTTCGTCCCTACACACTTTGGAGAACTTTGCTTCTTTATCCCTGTCAAGAACCACCCCACATCGGGGCAATATCGAAGTAAGATTGGCAAAAGGTGAGAAAAGTGGGTTAGAAATTTTCTTGCTTGTACTTGCGTTAATCTTTATGGGTTGCTTTGCGTTAAACTCGATCGAAAATTTAAGTGCTTTAGGATGATGAAAAATGGTTCTTTCTCTATCCTATACACTTTATCCTCTACGTAACCCCCTTTGGGCTGATAATTTCGTTTCTTAAACCTTTGTTGGTGATCATCAATTGTACACCAGGGCAAGCGAATAGGCACCACTTTTCGAAGACATCAAGAGCAAATCAAAGCATCAAGAGTATCTAGGACCATGAAAATCACTAACTTCTGGGCTTCTTAAGGTTCATTGAATTTTCAAGATCAAATGTAACTTAGTAACCTTTGTAATCCTAGTCATTCTCGAGTTCTCCTAAAAAAAGAAAAAGAAAAAAGGGAGACTCGAAAATTTGAACTAGAGGGCAAAAGAAGTTGTCTTGAGACTAGCCTTAACGGTTTTAAAGATCAGCTCATTTTGTTCTACAGTTGTATCCTTAATGAAGCAAATGTAAAATCCTCAGTTGGAGTCTACTTGCAATTTTTGGGTAGACAAATGTATTCCCAAATAGGGTTGACTTGTAATTTCAACAAAATGCTACTTAGTTAAACTTGTTCCGAACGGAGCCGATGCTATCCCCAGCGGAACAAATTGGTAACGTGCGATTCCCAAGTGAAGTCAACTTGTGGTTTTGGCGGAACAACCCAAATCGAAGTTCAAAGATGGAGTCACCCACGTTTCCTCCCCCAAGTCAATTCAATCCTCAATGGAGTCCCGATACGACATATCGTTGAAGGCCGCACAATCCCCAGTGGTAATCCTGAAGATCGATGCTAAGACAGTGGTGATCACCAACCTTAGCCCTCTGCATATATTTTTTTGAGCCAAAATGAACCTTTTCATTTCTCAGTCCCCAATTCAAGCCTACGTTACAACCCTTTAAAGTCTCTTCTGATTATGGCACTTAAGTTAACATAGAGTTTATACGTCTTAAGCTTCACTCGAAGGAGTGCGAACAAGATTATTTCTTCTTGTTTTGCAGGTTCTTGACTTGTAAACCCTAAGCAGACTATAAAGATTCTTCTTTCACAAGCCTTAATTCAAAAGAGTTCCTATTGAACACCATTGGCCAAACCAACATTACAGTCCCTTAGAAGACATTTCGGATCGGTCAAATTGTATTCATTGCGAGCATTCCTGATAGCCTTCAATATAGGTTGTGAGAGAATCATTTTCCTTGAGCGGAGTTGTTTCCCACATCAATGGATGTGATAAAAAGCCTTTTTCTTGAGAGCCATGGTGAGAAGACCTTTTCGATTGAGGTACACCAATTTGGCATCTTTTAGCATAACCCTTTAAGTTTACAAAAATCATTTTGCTCAGAATCTTTTCCCCAAAGGAATTTTTGATGACTAATGATAGTCTTCAAACACTGAATATCAATTGCATGGAATGACATTCGGAAGTCTTCGTGCAAAAGTGAAACCACCGCTGATTTGCCAAAGAGTAATCTCAAAACCCTTTCAAAAATTATTATTTATCCCTAACGGACGTTTCCCCAGTGAAGTTCTCACAAATTTCCCTCTGATTAGCTAAATGCGGTCATTAAAACTTTTTTCCAAAATGATTAGATAAGTGTGGTCATTAGAACTTTTTTCCAAAATGATTAGCTAAGTGCGGTGGTTAAAACCTTTTTGAAGTGATTAGCCAAGTGTGGTCATTAAAACCCTTTTGAGATGAAAATTTTCGGAATGGTATCCCCAAGCACAACACGAGCTTGCGGTCATGTGGCACGATTTGTAGCTTGGAATTCGGTGATTTTAATGGTCTATCTGCAAGTGTAAGCAGGTGAGCAGCTTCGAAGCATTCACCCTCCACAAGTGATAGCAGCCTGTAGCCTCAGATAAAGACTCTCTTGGTGCAGAAAAATTTGGGAAAATTCATATTTAGAAAGTAGAGGAAAAAAGGAAAATTTTGGAGAAAATTTTATCAAAATCAGAGTTCGTTCGACCTTTGAATCGGCCCGGTCAAGAATCGATCAAACTGGTCAACCCGGGTTTAACTAGGTTGACTCGATCCAACTAGCTCACCGGAGATCCGGCGAAAAGGCCAGATTTTGACCATTTATGGCCATTTTAGCCCATTTAATGACCCATTTCCCAAAGCCAAGCCCATTTCACTTTCTTGAGCCATAATTACAAAAATATCATAAACTTGGGGAACAAGTTAAATCTTAACCATTGCTTGATGAAGGGCAAAAATTAGATCACCTAGGTGACCATATAAATGGCACATTTTCCAAAAACCCTAGGGGGATCATTTTTTTAGGGCTGCATTTTAAGATAGAAAGACACACACACACACACACACACACTCTCTCTCTCTCTCTCTCACCCACAGCCGCACCACCTCCGGTCACCGTGCACCGCCGCCGGCCGGCCCCCCCTCCGGCGAACCATCACCACCACCAACACCCTCTCTCTCTCTTTCATCCCGTTGCACTACCCTTGTCACCGTCCGACCACCGTAGACTACCGGCGTGCCATTTCTTCCTCTTGGGCACATCACCGGCATACACGCCGGTGATTGTGCTGAGCCTTTTACCGCCTCCTCACAGCCATTCCAGCCACCGTCCGACCCCCTCAGCCTTGCGACGCCACCCTCCGACGTGTCCCTAAGCTTGCCGTGCCCAGAGTCCCCCATTTCTTCTCATCTTCTTTTGTTGCTCTTATATTGCCATCTCGCTTTACTTACGGCTTCGATTTTCTCCTTGAATCAAAGAGTTGCTGTCACGCCCCGGACCATACGAGCGCGATAACACCCCGGTCGGTTTCCATAACAACCAGGATCCTATGACGGCGGCAATAGCGCGGAATAAAGAATGCATCCGGTAGTGCAAATAACTCCATACATATGAATGAGGTGGTCTTGAGTTCATCTTGGCTTGTTTGGGAAGCTTTGGTGGGTTTTTGGGGAAAGACAACAATGTGACATGAGGGGAAGGCTAGTGATGGCTATGAGTGATAGGTTGAGTGACATAAAGTAAGAGAGAGAAAGACAAGAGGTGATGGGTGGCTTAAAAGTCAAAGAAGAGGGCCCACCAAAATCTCACCTTGTCTCTTATACAAAGATGCACATTTAAGGCATTAATGCCCTAAAGTTTCAGTCACATAGCGGGGTCACAAAAATTAAATGTGTCCTTAATTAAAAATCTAAGGAATGAGCCTAAATTCGAGGGGTGCAAGGAATTTCCAAATTAATTCCCTTAATCATCGATTTCCAACCTATCTCGGAATGACCCCAATTTCAAAGTCTCGACGAGATGATTCCAATGTTTCATTGTCGGAATTCTCGAATGATCGACGTCCAATTTCAAAGACCAATTCGTGACTAAAATCCATGAATAGTAATTTCAAGGCGTCTCAAACTAACGGGTGGCTTTTAGGATTTTACGCGTATTGACCCGTGATCATCGTCACTTTTTAAAGTTATTCGAACCATGGCGACTTTGATTGTCATGTAATTGCGAGGGTCAATTGTTGGTTCCAAAGGTCACGTTCGTTAGAAATCTGATTTAGGTTAATTTGCAAATTATACTCTGGTTGTATGGAATCACCCGCGGACCAATCATATAACGCTAACAAATCGTTCTAAAACCAATCTTCGAACGGCCTATGATGGCACAAGACGTTCCCTCGGCAATCCTTATGGTCAAGTCGTTAATCCAGGGTCGAGTTCTTTGGTCCACGTACTAAATTTCTCGTTAGCCTTTCCCCTTGGGTTAGTTAACTCAAGAGTAATCAATTCTAAGCGAGATTTACTGAAACACATTGATTGTTATTTCATCCATTCATAAGCTTCGAAATGGGTCGAAATTTGGAATGTCATAGTTGCTGAGCTGTTCGTGGCCGTCTGAGACATTCCTTGGGTGGCCAAATAGCTCATTTGAGCTTCACGTGTTCGTAGACAAAGGTAGGTTCGGCCTTAGCTTAAAACTCGGCATTTGCCTGTCGAATAAGGACTCGTTTGGTCTTATGTTCTTGCCATATTTTAAAGATAAGTTTGTTGCTGTGTTTTGCTGTCTTTGAGTTTAAAATGATGGTAAATAGCTTCTGTATGCATGCTGGTTGTTGCTGAGTGGTATCCCAAGTTTTGTGCAAAAATCGTTTTTCTGACCCCTCGCTTCCAATGGCCATTTGACCTTTTAAATGATATTTTTCGAGGAAACTATAGTTGAGTTAATCGATCTTGACATCCCAAGATTCGATTTGAGTATTTATGGGACCCAAGGGGATGTCATTTACTATATGAATTGGGCCTTCAAAACTCGTCCTGAAATCTGGAAAAATGAAAACTGTTGCTGTTCTTCATTGTTTCTCACTCTTTTCTAATCGACCCTCGCGATTTGTTGATTTTTCATGATTTTTTGTAGACAGAATTTGGAAAAGTGTTCTACGTGAAAGTTGTAGAGCACACCCATGGATATTCTGTGAAAAATTTTCAAGACCATACGAAAATTTTAACTCGGTCATATCGACCTCCACATTACCGATCTTTCTAGGTCGATTTTCCAGATTCCAGAATAGCAATCTGTTCTGTTTTGATTTTGCCAATACGATGGGGTTGCAGTCGTTATTTACAAAAACTCAAAACATGAAAGTTCCTCAAAACACATTGATTTGTGTCTTTATCAATTTTCGTGATTTTAGGTTGTCTTCTGTTTTTTTTTTTTTAATTCTCTAAAGTGTCAGGAAAAAAACAGACTTTTTGTCTGACCTTTGGGGAAAAATTGTCATTTTTCACTAATTTTGAGGACCCTTTTGAGGAAACTTAAAACAAAAAACTTGCTCAGAACATGCTGATCCATGTTTCCGTCAAATTTCGTGGCCATTTAAGGTCATTTGCTATTTTACTAGATCCAAAAAGTTCAAGGGGAAAACCAGTTCGTTTTCTTATTTATGGGTTAGTTTGGCAATGTTTTCAAGTTTCATGTGGCCAAAATTGATACTTGCACCCTCAAACCTCATTCTTGAGATTTCTTAATGATTAAATTTTGTGTTTTACGGTTGTTGGGCGAGATTTGCACAAAATTCGGGACATCACTTTCAATTCGTGTTTTTTATGTCGTGTTCCTCAAATATCTCATGATTGCCGTCTATTTGAATATTCGATTCGATCCTCCAATGTATCCTCAACGTTAGAGTATCAAATTACATCAATTAAGCCTTAGGATCGATGCTATTACCCTCTCACGGCACTTGTACAAAGTGGAGAGTTAATGAACTCGATCAATGATAATCAATCCCGACCACTCATTTAGGCACGAATCTTGAAATTGCATGCTTGCAAAGGCAGACCCCAAGGCCATTTGATTGCCTTTATTTGCATTCGATCATTAGATGTATGATTAGGCATTGCATGTCCCGGTGGGGTGGTCGTTTCCTCGCACATGGAAGACGGCAATTGACCGATGTCCATTTTGGTCCCTTCCCTCCATTTTTGTAAAAGGTTGTAATCCTTAATACCAGACGAGTTGCGAGTTTTATTTTCTCGCACTTAGAATAGCTTGCTTTAAATTGCTTGGTTATTTACTTTATGCACCACATTTTAATATATTGCTTGTTAATTTCTCTTTCTTAGGATAGAACTAGCTTAGATCTTCAAAAAAGGAAAATCACAAAAAAAAAAAAAAAAATCTTGTACGCCCACTAACAAAAATGGCTTTG
The DNA here is from genome assembly GCA_001662345.2 of Metrosideros polymorpha var. glaberrima. NCBI lineage: Eukaryota > Viridiplantae > Streptophyta > Magnoliopsida > Myrtales > Myrtaceae > Metrosideros > Metrosideros polymorpha. The sequence continues at coordinate 10,345,329 of BCNH02000001.1, read as the reverse complement.
ACCTTTAGGACTAAAATGCTATCAAGATTGTGTGGGCACTTAGAAATCATTCCAACCAATTAGGTACCGAAAGGACGTTAATAGAAATATTAGCGCAAGCAATTCTCTGGACCCTAGAATCTCTAGTTTCGTTGAATCAAGTCGATTCTCCCCCGACTCGATTAGGTGTCTAATCTACCTACCCCAAAACGATTAGTGGCGACTCCAAAATTGA
>BCNH02000001.1:10309857-10345098 GCA_001662345.2 Metrosideros polymorpha var. glaberrima | reverse complement strand
ACCTTTAGGACTAAAATGCTATCAAGATTGTGTGGGCACTTAGAAATCATTCCAACCAATTAGGTACCGAAAGGATGTTAATAGAAATATTAGCGCAAGCAATTCTCCGGACCCTAGAATCTCTAGTTTCGTTGAATCGAGTCGATTCTCCCCCGACTCGATTAGGTGTCTAATCTACCTACCAAAATGATTAGTGGCGACTCCAAAATTGAACTTTTCTTTTAAGTGAACTCAAGTCGCGATTGGGTAAGACTTGGGAGAGCCCGTGCCTAAATCAAGTAGGCATTACCTTCTAAAAATCTTTTGGGCATTACCATTTCCGCCGAGCGCCTGAGAGAATTTTTTTTAGGTCGCGACAACTATTATGGCTTTGGATGCTCTTGAATTGTCTCAATCTACATTTGATGTTTTCCAGGTTTGCTTGCCTCGGCACATGGTCGATGATCACCAACAAGGGTTCAAAGAAACGAATATACCAAGCTCAAAGAGGCTAAACAAATGATAAAGTGTTTAGGATAAAGAAAGAATCACTCTTCGTCATCGTGTGAAAGAAACAAAGATGAACCTTCTTTTGAGAAATTATGAAATGTTCAAGATGAAAGTGTAACTGAGATGTTCATAAAATTCACAACTATCATCAATGGTCTTGCTCAGCAAGTGAAGATCTTCATTGATGTTTAAAAGGTCAACAAACTCCTAAGATCCTGAGATCACTTCCGAAGGAGTGGAGCCAAATCAAACCTCTGTCTGTGAAATCATGAGAATCCAAGCTATCAACATGGATAAACTCATAAGAACACTCATGTCCTATGAAGCGGAATTACAAAATGAGGATCAGAGTTCAAAAGGAAAAAAAATCATTGCTTTCACTTTAAACAATACTGATGACACTCAAACATCAAATGAGGACGATGAGGATATGGCACTCTTCACAACAAGATTCAAGAACATGATGAGAAAAGGAGGTAATCGAAAAGGAAGAAGGCCTATAAAGTGCCAAGAAGTGTGACATCCCAGAGCTTCACTTACTATCGCGGTTCTTTTATCTTTTCACTTATATATGCAAATGGAAGCCAATTTACAAAACAATGGTAGACATTCAAATGACACATAAGCAGAGTAAACATCACATCTTCATTTAGCATTTAGATATTTAAGTACATGGGATGATTTGGATAACGTCATCAAACACTATACCAAAAGACTATGTCTGGGAGATCAAAAGGAGTCCTACTCCCTCACTAACACCATAGTGATGCCATAACTGCTACCCAGCTTTACACTTCATCACCATGTCTAGGGGCTCATCCTATACACTGAAAAATAAGGAGTAAACTAATGCTCAGCAAGGGAAATAACCAATTCATAAGCTAATTCATCTGTCTAACGCTCGATCCTGGGACCTTAACTAACATGCAAAGATAGCAGGTACATTAAGATGCGTGTAGAACATAATTCAAATGCAGCATTTTACAACAACCAATGCAACGCCTCTTCCAATGACTACACATGCAATGCCCGTAAGCACTTCTTGTATCACACGTTTCTTTTCATCACTTGTCATGTCATCGTGTCCACCCCCATCTCACGGTATAACCGGTACTCTATCCGGCTTGTGTGGGTCACTTTCGGTAGTTAGTCCAGACTTCTATGGTACGCCATCCATTAGCATCTCTCCTCGAGGCATCCGAGGTACGCTGTCCTCGGGCATCTGAGGTACACCATCCTTAGGCATCCCGAATTCCCACCTGACTCCATCGGGGCATCATTGATACGCCGTCCGATGGTCAACATATATCACCATTTCTTTCACATCCATTCAAACATTTCATCTTTCATAGGCAATGGACTATCAACTATATGACTCACACTTGCACCCTTCGGTATTTGGCCGCGGCATCCAAGGATTGCAGTCCTTGGACCGTACAATACCACGTGGTCTTTGTCGGTTTACAGGCGGATGGTAACATCTCCATACTTGATCATTGATTCCTTTCTGATGTGTGCGTGGGTGAGTGACTTCGATCAGAAATTTCCAGGACTGCGCGTCTTCGGGAAAATGGTCATAACTCCCTCAATACATGTCGGATTGACTTCGATCAGAAATTTCGTGTTTTGACTTTTCACGAATAAGCTCTGTGGTATTAGCGATTCTGGGAGGAAGTGGAAGAAATGCTGTTTGTACGGGGATGTTGTGTATAACTCGAGGATATGGAAGGTTCTTCACCTAAGCCTAAAGACACAAGCCACCAGCCAAGGATAAAGGACCAAGATAAATGGCAATTCACCACCAAGGCTTAAAGGAAATTCCACCGGCCAAGGATAAAGAACTGTTTGATTCACCACCAACAACGTTGGATAAAGAATCGATATAATTCAACTCACAAAGAGGAATTTTCATTCATTCAACTAATCTGATTCCAAAAGGAGAATACGCCTCACTATATAGAGGAGCTACTACATAGGAAATAGAGTTCAGAATTGAAAACAACATTAAAGACACATGGGAAACTACAAAAAGGACCTAACCAGAAATAGCATTAAAGGCCTAGGAACTAAGGAATGCAATAAAAGACATGGGGACTTAGAGTCTTGATTCTTCAACCTTCAAAATTCGTCCACCAATAATGACCAGCAGATAACTACTTCAAAAGAGCATTAAATCACCAAGGAACTTGTACCAAATAACTCCCTTTGACATATCATCGATTAGCAACGAATTTTGACATCTAATCGATCGAGTCAGTAACTTATATTGGTATCATCATTCCTTAAGCCATCGAAGCAAGTTATAACCAAAGTTAGTCTTGGCTTGAATAAATACCGATAGTGCTTGTTTTGTCGAAGGAATTAGCTCGGGACTTAAGGACTGATCAGTAGTCTCAGATGCTCCCGCATCACTTTCATGCCCTTTACTCATGAAAATGCAATGCCATGGCTATCATATGCGACACAACTCATCTCATTTCACATTTCATTCAGTCATCAAATCCAGGGCAGCACAAAATGCCTCTACATCCGACATCAGTTCAAGTGGTAAACAAACTTGTAAATTCATAAGATAATTCAGGTCCATAGTTCATTATGTGCTGAACAACTCTCATGAAGGAGACATTTCGAAATAATGATCATAAGGGGGAGTTTTTCTCATAATTCAAAACTTGCTCATACAGAAACAGTTTTGCACAATATCTGAAAACAACATCGTAGCCCAAGTAAAACAACTTGTAAAATCACCAAACTTTAGTATGTTGTAAAAAAAGACTTTACTCAATAATATTTATGAAAGGCACAAAATCCAATTCGGCTTGTACAAAGAGCAGTAATTCGTGCAAAACAGAGTAAAATTTGTATCCATAAGTGAGGTAAAAACGGCTCAAAGAAAAATGTGTTTCATAGGTCTAAATTGCCTAGGAAAATTCGAAAATTGTATACGTTATAGTCATGAATGTCCTTTAAAACTATTATCAAGAAATTTTGTTTTAATTCATTTGGAAAAAATTCGTATAAAATCGGAAACGAACAACTTTCAGAGTCGGGTTCGCGAAACCCAGGTAAAAATCGTGTACATTCAAGACCATTTTGCTCCTCATCCGAATCCAAAAAAATATGAAATTAAATTGTGTTGTAGATCAAGATGTTCTCTACAACTCTTATGAAGGAAGTTTTGTTAAATTCGCAACACAAAAGGCCACACAAAAATGACAAGTCATGGAGGTCAGACTGACTCGAACCGAGAAACAGTGTGGAGATCAACATGCATGTCCATTTCATGCCCTCTTTCATCAAGATCAAACACATGCAGCAACAAAAACCCATGAAATACTTCAATCCCAAAACAAGATAACCACAAAACAAGAACCACAACCTATCCACTACAAAATCAAAGCCTAGGAAGATTAAGAAGATTAGAAATTAGAAATTTCTCCTTGCCTTAAGTCTTGATCGAGTGAAAACAAATGAGCTTCGATCCGCGCTGCTCTCTTGATCTTCGACTTCCTCAAGAAAACGAGAGAGAAAGCATGAAAATGAGAGGGAGAGAGAGTGGTTGGCTGAAAGAAATGAGGGAAGAGAGAGAAAAAGAGGTTGGGCTCAGCAAAAAATAAAGAAGAAAAAGAGGGAGAAAGCTTTGGGCCTTCTTGCATGCAATCCCATTGGCTAGTATGGGCGGCATGCCAAGAGGCATTGTAAGAAGGGCAAGTGGTGTCCATGCAAAAATTGAGGTGTCCATGAAGCTAGGTGATCGGTTATGCATGATAATTAGCTCTACTTGTACCAATTATCATGTGAATTGGACACTAAGGACCGAAAATTAGAACCAAAGATGTCCAATAGGCTCTTATAAATTTTCAGTCAAGGCATATATTAGGGGCCATTATTCCACAATTCAATTGCCATATCCAAATTTACTTTTCTTAGCCCGCTAATCGATTACGCAAAATTCAGGATGTCACAAGAAGAGAAGAAACATTACAAGAGTAGAGATGATTCTAAGCCAAAGGAAATTGTCTACTATGAATGTCGAAAGCCTAGACTTGTTAAGCCAGACTGTCTCTTACTGAAGAAGAAGAAAGGGAAGTTCGAAAAGAAAAAGCAAGCTCTCAAGGTAGAAACTTTGAGTGACACAGACTGCGAAAGCAATGATGATGATGCAAAATAGACAAATCTATGTCTTATGACAGACACCGATTATGATGAGAAAACTGAGGTAGAATCTTCTGAACTCTCTTACCAATAAATGCAAGAGTTTACAAAAGGAATTTTTGAGTAACTTAAGAATGCCTCCAAGAAAATTTCTGATTTAAAAAGGCAAGTTTTAAGTCTTCTAAAAATGCTTCTCTAAAGAACTGTATTGAAAAACTGCACACTGATTTAAATGAGCATATTTCAAATGAAAAGGAAGTCCAAAATAACATCCAGTTTTTGGAAAAGGAAATCTCTAAAATCACCACAAGGTTTCAAACATATTCTTTCTATACAAATACGGTAATATAACAAGTCTGGATTAGGATGTGAGGAAGGTGAAATTGAGAGTGATCTTTTTCCTAAAACAAAAGAAAGAATTGAAAAGAAACCTTGCATTCCTCTTCGTGACTACAAGAATCATTTTGTCAATCATTTTGTTAAAGCTACTGGCAAGAAATTCCCTTACTATTCCAGCTACAGTGGTAATGGTCATTCTCAATGTGAATGTCTTAATCAAAAGGCTAAGTCAAAAAGGGTAAATTGGAGGTTTAAATATACTAACAATGAATGACCCAAACGAGTATGGGTACCAAAGAAAAGATAAGTTTCTTTTGTGTATGTAAGAAAAGAAGACCATCAGAAAGTGGTATCTGGACAGCGAATGCTCAAGACATATGACTGGTGATGCCAAGACTTTCCTGAACCTAACTCTGATTGATGGAGGAACTGTTTCATTCGGAGGAAAAGAAAAAGGTAGGATAGTTGGAAAAGGAACTATCAAAGTTGGAAATCTGATCATTGACAATGTAGCATTAGTCAAAGGACTAAAACACAATCTTATTAGCATCAGTCAACTTTGTGACGAAGGTTACGAGATCAACTTTAAAGATGGTATTTGCATCGGTAATGGAAAAGATCCGTCGCAAATCTTCATAGGTAAAAGGTATGGAAACATTTATCTTCTTGACTTAGATCATGTTCATACTCATTGTTTATTCTCATCACAAGAAAAACAAGATATGATTCATAGAAAGCTCGGTCATGTTAGTTGAAAACATATTTTCAAGCTTGCATTAAAAGAACTTGTAAGAGGACTTTTGAAAATGAGGTATGAGAAGAATGATATTTGCAATGCTTGTTCTCTAGGTAAACAAGTTAAGAGTTCTTTTAAGTCCATAAACACTGTTGCTACTAATTGAGTTTTGCAGCTGCTCCATATGGACTTATTTGGACCAACTAGCTTCGGTGGAAACAAATATTGTCTAGTGATTGTAGATAATTGCTCTAGATATACTTGGGTATTATTTTTGGCTCACAAAGATGAAGCTTATGATCACTTTCTAAAGCTGGCTTGAAAGATCCAAAATGAGAAAGATTACAACATATCACGTATCAGGACAGATCATGGTGGAGAATTTGAGAACAAAAGCTTTGCTGATTACTGTGAAGAAAATGGCATTGAACACAACTTCTCAACTGCTTATACACCACAACAAAATGGTGTGATCGAAAGGAAAAACAAAAGTCTACAGCATATGGCAAGAACTATGATGATCGAAAGTAGCATTCTTGCTTATTTCTAGGCAGAAGCCATTGCCACCTCATGTTATATGATCGATAGAATTTTCCTGCGCCCATTGTTGGATAAAACCCCCCTATGAAATCTACAAAGGAAGGAAGCCAAATATATAATACTTTTACATATTTGGTTGCAAGTGCTACATCCTAAAAAACAAGAATGACAACATTGGAAAGTTTGAATCAAGATCAAATGAAGGCATATTTCTCGGCTACTCAACCACAAGTAAAGCCTTCAGAGCATTCAACAAAGTGTCACAAGTAGTAAAAGAATCAATCAATATGAAGTTCAATGACAATATGATGGGAATCAAAAGTTTGAATGAAGATGGTGAACCAACATCAGTGCAAATTACTTAGACACCACAAAATCAACAGACCAATCCTCAAGAAAATTCCAAACGAGAATAACCAAAGGACTAGAGATTTCAAACATATCACCTAAAGGAACAAATCATTTGTAATATTGGAGAAGGCGTACGAACTCGTTCAACATTTCGACAAGTTATGAACTCTCTCGTCTTATTATCTCAAGTCGAACCCAAGAGGATTGATGATGCTATTCAAGATGAGTCCTCGATCGAGGCCATGCAAGAGGAGCTTCAACAATTCAAGATCAATAATGTGTGGAAAATTGTTCCAAGACCACAAAGCAATCTTGTGAATGACACTAAATGAGTATTTTGAAACAAATTAGATGATAAAGGAAATGTTGTTTGGAACAAAGTAAGGCTTGTTGCCAAGGGTTACTATCAAGAAGAGGGTATTAATTACGATGAAACCTATGCAACTGTAGCAAGGCTAGAAGCTATTTGTATATTACTTTTTTATGCTTGCTATCATGATTTCAAATTGTTTCAAATGAATGTCAAAAGCGCTTTTCTAAATGGTTTTATTAAGAAAAAAGTTTTTGTTGAACAACCTCTTGGTTTTGAGGATTCGAAATTTCCAAACCATGTTTTTCAACTCAAGAAGGCATTGTACGATCGGAAACAGGTACCTAGAGCTTGGTATGAAAAACTTAGTACTTTTCTAGAGGAAAATGACTTTAAAAAAAGCACTTTTGATACCACATTGTTTACTAAGAGGAGTAGTAATGATATTCTGTTAATACAAATTTATTTGGATGATATCATTTTTAGTTCTACTAACGATAATTTGTGTTAAGGTTTTGAGAAAATGATGAAGAGAGAATTTGATATGAGTTTAATGGGAGAATTAAATTTCTTTCTGGGATTACAAGTCAAACAACTTACAGAAGGAATGTTTATCTTTCAAGAAAAGTATGCAAAAGAATTAATGAAGAAATTCGGTCTTGAAAATTGCAAGAAGGTTGATACACCCATGTCATCTTCACTGAAGATTGACAAAGACAAAGAAGGTAAGTCCATTGATCCTAAGTTGTATAGAAGCATGATTAGATTGCTATTATACCTAACTGCTTCTAGACCAGATATTCTATTCAGTGTATGTATTTGTGCTCGTTTTCAGTCAAATTTAAAAGAACTGCATCTTATGACGGGGAAACATATTATCAAATGCATTGCTACTTATCCAAAGTTAGGTTTGTGGTATCCAAAGAAATCAGAGTTTATATTACTTAAATATCCAGATGCTGAGTTCAGAGGTTGCAAGGTAGATAGAAAAAGCACCACAGTTACTTGTCAAATGATGTGCAGTATGCTCATTTCATGGTTTTCAAAAAAACAAAATTTGGTGGCATTATCTACTATTAAGGCTGAATTTTGGCACTAAGAAGTTGTTGTGCTCAAATACTTTGGATGCAACAACAGCTCGGTGATTATGCAGAAGATTGCTCAGGATCAGTCATTATGTGTGATAACACAAGTGCTATCAATCTCACAAAAAATCCTATCTTGCATTCAAGAGCAAAGCATATTGAAATACGACACCACTTCATTAGAGAGCATATGAGTAATGATGATGTCAACATTAAGTTCGTGGATTCAAAGCACCAACTGGCAGATATCTTCACAAAGCCTTTGGACAAAAGTTCATTTGAATTTATTTGAAATGAACTCGGAATTTGCAATCCTACTGAGTAAGAATAAGGCATCAGCATATCAGATATCAGATAATAAATCATCAATTTGCACGGGTCCCAGTAAGTATACTAGCAAAGGTATGATTTTTTTTCGAACCAAAAGTAACCGTTAGACTGTACATATTTTACCACTCTGACATTAAAATTCTCTGCCAATTTTTGTGCGACATGTTGTTTTCATTTATTGCTTTCTTTTATCTCTTCACAAATGCACACATTCACATATTTATATGACACATTCTCTAGAAACCTTTGTACTCTAGAAACCTCCACAACCTTCCCCCACGTTCTTTTTAACCTCTCTAGAAATCTCTCTTTTTCTATCCATCTCTTTCTAAACCGAACCTCTCTCAATCCCTCACCATAGCTCCTAAGAAGAAGGAAGTAAAAAAATCTTCCAAAACTCGCATGACAACGAGATCTACAAAAGAATCATCCACCTCTGAGTAAACCATTAACGTTCATGCAAGCGGTAGCCAAGGAGAATCTACTGCACCCACTGGTAGCATCTCTACTGGAGCTCTTCAACCTTAGCTTGTGCCGCCTTCCATCACGACTCCTCAATCGAAGTCTATGCAAGTTCTTAGCACGTTTGCACCTCTAAGTATAACATCAGAACAACAACTCCTAATCGCTTAACTGGTTCAATTAATGAATCCTGAGGAAGTGAAAAAGCTTTTGGTTTAGCCAATGCAGATTTCTGCCCCTTCTCTAGTTATCTCTCAAATCACTAATCTTCTAGAAATTCCTGAGATCCCTGAAACCTCTAAAAAGAGAGAACCATAACATCAAGCTGAGGATGTTGAAACAGAAGAGACCACCATTGATGTTCCTGTCACAACTGAGAATAAACCGGCATTGTTGCTAAAGAGAGCAGCTCAGACATTCCCATGGAAACAAAGGAAACTCAAGTTGAAAAGAAGAAAGATGATGATGACGACCGTGAGTATGCACAGCTTGAACCTTCTCTTGATTTTATTCTTGATATTTCCTACTCCAATCCTGCTTTTATTTCAAATGATCATGAAAATCTTTTTCTATAGCTTATCGAACGTCAAACAGTCACTCATTGCACCCTCAATTTCAATTTCCTTGAAAATCGTGGCACTTTTCTCACCAAGATCTTTGAAAATCTTTCCCTGTCCTATTTTTGCACTCTAGAGGAGCAAGTGTATTCTTACATCATGGCTAATTTCTACTCGAATTTTCACTATGTTAGTGCTGAAAGTTTCATTTTTACCTTTCAAAAGGTTAACTACAGTGTGAATGTAGGTGAACTTGCTGATCTTATTTACCATCCTGTGAAATCCTTTGTGAAAATTCCCACTATACGTCCTAAAACTGCAAGTTTCATTTGTGACGGTATTGGTATTTCCTTAAATGAAAAAATTCTTTTGAAAAAGAACATCCTTTATAAAGTTCTGATCATGTGTGTTTGTTCGAAAACTAGCATCACCAATGATATTTCGCACTACGAAGCCAGAATCCTATGGGCTATTCTTAATGAGCACAACTTCTCTTTGGCCCATATGATTGTTCTTCACATGGCTAAAATTGCAAGGAAGAAATCTGGAAAGCTTCCATATGGTGCATTGATCACTCTCATTTTACGATCGAAAGGCATCAGCATCAGTGATGATCTCAAGGCAGACAAGATCCCGAACATGAAAATCATCAAGCACGGGTGGGTTAATGCCAAGAACGAAGTCTTTCCTGTAGGTCATGGTGATGATCAAGCCGCTAGGGAAATTCTTCAACTCCGTTTGAAAGTAGGTGTTGAAAGATGGCTTTGAGGCCTAAAACAGTAAAAATTGCACCATCCCTGCCTCCAGCACCTTGATTGAAGTGCAAGAAGGCAATGACTCAGGGAGAGTCCTCTTCAACTGATGAACTGTCCAATGTAGAGATCATGAAGGTTGTGATCAAAGCGCAAAGCACCGTTGATGCTCTTGGACAGTATCTCAAAAGGATCAAATAGACGCTTCTTTCACTCAAATGCTATTATCTTGTTCATCCATCATCAATGTCCTTTGAAGAGAGCCCCTCAGCCAAAAAGAAAGCCAAGACACACTGAACCAAACCTTGACCCTGATTATGCACATCTTGTTAAGTTTCTTTAGGTTGTTCTTTCAACGTTTTCTCTATTCAGTTGATGCTTTCTTTTGAATGTCTCCTTGTTGATCAGGATGCAATGAAGTTAGTTTCTCTTTTCACTGCATTTTTACTCGTTTTTATTGTGATAAAAAGGGGAAGAAACATAAACTTACTAAATCGCATAACTTGCATGTGAAATCTGAACTAATAATGAGCGTATCCTCGTGTATATCTGATCACTGATATTCATCTCTGAAATTCACCTCAAAATGAATATATCAACTGTTCAGCAAATTATTTCACTTTATGAGCATACTATTTGAAATACTCCTAATGATATTTCACATTTGTGAAATAGTGTTTTTGTCACCATCAAAAAGGGGAAGATTGTTGGAAAACGTCCCTTAGATATTTTAATGATCACAAAACTATCTCGAGTTCTAATGTTTACAATGATAAGTGCAAATGATAAAAATAAGTGATAATCACCATTGATCTTATACTGTCAACAAAGACAAGAACCTGATCTGTGACAAGAATGTGAATAAGTGCCACAAGGGGATATCATGACAACTTGGAAGGACCAGTCAAGATAGTGTTCGTAAGTATCTTTGGTACTGATGAAAGGTAATAAGATTGTTATTACCATTCTAACAGTTTGTTAAGGTCTATATCTTCACTGATAATTATCAACCAAGTTACTCGGGAAAGCATAGGATTATTGTGCAAAGAGTAAAAAAAATTGGTGTGATAATGGTGGATATTTGTACTGTAAGTACGACTGTTGATGGTTCAGATTAAAACAATTAACCACTGGATTCCTTAGACAAAGACAAAACAAAGACAATGACAGTTGGCATAGTACAAAGGACATTGTGTGCCCTGCCGATTGTACCCGTAACGGATAAGAAGAATGGTACTTGCATCCTTGGCGTACAACCTGCCTCTGCGCATCCCAGCGTCCTTGCATACAAGCTGACATACTGCTGTCCTTATATACAGATTGCATTGCTGGCGTCCTTTTGGTGCTTTAGTTGAAAATGATAATGGCTACGATGGAAGCTAAAGGCTTATAAAAGGCGAAGAAGAGCACGGGTGTAGTAATCAGACAAAAGACACACAGAAAGAAAGAGAGAACAACAAGCGTTAAAGAAAGGTCTACATTTCACATTCGACCTTTTGCTAATCAGTGCTAGCAAGCATCACTACTCCTTGTCCGTAATTGTCTAATCACTGTAAAAGCATCTGTGTAAAAGCATCACTGTAAAAGCATCCGTAATTGTCTAAGATAGTGTGATCTATCTTATTGAGGAACATACTAGCTTGTTGTAATCTCCAGTGCTTATTACTAGTGGAATTCAGTCGCTGTTAAGGCTGTTAGTCTGACAGTGAACGTAGGCTTCCTGTTAAGCCGAACCACTATATATCTCTGTGTGATCTACAATCTTACTTATTTTTTATTATTAACATCACACATGCTGGTTCTCTTGTTCATAGAACTTTCAGTGATGATTCCAAGTATTCTGCAAAAGTTTTTAAAAATTAATCACTTAACCTATTCAACCCCTCTTCTAGGTTGTTCGTTAGCCCCAACAGCCACCATTTCACATAGCCTTTCGTGGCCATTTTTGGCTGCCATCCAGAGTTCCAAGCTCTGCAACCACGTCCCTCGACGTGTCCTCGACCGACTCGTGCTCGTAGTTCACCCTAGACCTCACTGGACCATCTCTTTTTCTCCTTTTTCGTTTAGGTGCTCGGTTTGTCTAATACCGGTTCTAATGCCATTTGCTTCCCTTCGATTCAGAGTTGCCAGGCTATTTTTGGTCATCGATCGAAGTCCTTTGGTGACCATATAGCTCGCTTGAGCCCCGATCTACTGTCGACAAAGGTGGGTTCATTTCTACTCTATAGTAGGACTTTCGTCGATCTAATAAGGAGCCCTTAAGCCATATGCTTGTGTTGTTGCGACTACTTCTTTTGCTGCTGTGATATGTTGTTCCTAAGCCTAAAATGATGATAAATGGCTGGTCTTAGTTTGCTTGCTGGTTGTTGCGTGGATGATATGCCATGTTTCTGTGCAACTCATTTTTTCTGACCTTTCATGCTTCTATTGGTCGTTTGGGTCTTTAAACATGTTTGTTTCAAAAATTTATCAACTAGACATTTGAAGATGACATTTCAAGCTTTGATTTGAGTGGTTATGGAGCTAAAAAAAGTTCATTTACTAAAAAAACACAAAAAAAAGTTTCTGTTTCCCTCTGTTTTCTTTGTTTTCCTGACAGACCTTCAGGTCTTCTTGATTTTTCATGATTTTTTCTACACATAATTTGGAAATATGTCCTCATGAAAGTTGTAGAATACATCCATGTCTATTCTATGAAAAATGTTAATGGCCAAAAGAAGTTATTAGGTTGGTCAAAATGATGGCCACATTACCGATATTTTTTGGTCGATTTTTCATATTCTAGAACAGCAATCTAATCTGTTTTGTTTCATCAAAACGATGAGGTTGCAGTCGCTATTTGTAAAATCCCAAAACATGAAAGTTGTTCATTGAAATCTTATTTAGTAGCCTGCAAAATTTTGTGTCATGGGTACGTTGTTCTGTGTGTCAATTTCTCAAAATATGTACGTTGCTCAAAACTGTTTTCAAAACCGATGAAGCCTGACCTCCGGGTCAAGATTGTCTAATATCTCATACCTGAAGGGCTCTTTTGGGAACAATTAAAACATGAAGGTTTTTCAGAACGTCTTGATCTTGTTATCTATGAAGTTTCGTGATTTTATAGTGTCATTTGCTATTTTTTCAAAACTCTCAAAGTACCAGGGAAAAACTGGACTTTTCTTTAACCTAAGGGTCTGTTTATTGAATTATTATATCCTTCGGGATTGATTTGACCGAAATTCCATTCTTGAGTTCAAAAATTCTTTTCCTAAGTTTCCAATGATGTGTGGTTTGTTGTCATTAGACTTTGTTTGTTAGGGTAATGAGATCATTAAATGTTAAACCCAATTTGTTTGGAAAATGAATGTTATCCTTGATTATCATTATGCCATGTGTTTGCTTGCTAGCATGATTAAATTCTTATGACATATTGCGTGCTTGTGAGTTTGTGATTGTCATTGCTAGATGTATGGATTAGAACTTCAATGCGTGATTGGCGGATAGTCCATCGGGTAACCATTAGTTCGAACCTTAGGGATTAGTGGCATTAACCCTTTACGTCACTTTCGCAAGTGAGGGTCTAATGCGCTAATCACATCAATTAATCCTAATGACTCGTTTGGGTAGGGATTCCCGATATGCATGTATTCAAACGCCAATCCCGAGGCCACTTGATTGTCACCATATGCAATTGATTGTTAGATGAATGTTAGGCATTGCATGTTAGGATTTGAATATCAATGTCCCGGCAAGGTAGCCTTCTATGCTCCACCTCTTTCATTCAAAGAAATTGGTGATCGATCGGTCAATGACCCTTCTGGTCCCTTCCTAAAACTCGTGTAAAGTTTATAATCATTAATACCCGACGAGTTGTAAGTTTTATTTTCTCGCAATTAGAGTAGTTCGCTTTTTCATTACATTGCTGTTTACTTTATGCACCGCACTTCAATACATTGCTCGTTGATTTCTCTTTCTTAGGATAGAATTTGCCTAGATCTTCAAAAAGGGAAAATCACAAAAACATTTTGCATGCTCACCTACAAAAATGGCCTTGACCTTTAGGATTGCATAAACACTTAGAAACAACCAACCAATTAAGTACCGAAAGGGCGTTAATAGAGATTAATGTAAGCAAGTCTCCGAATCTAGAATCTCTGGTTCTATTGGATCCAGTTGATCCTCCCTCAACTCAATTGGGTATCTAACCTACCCACCCCAAAAAAGGTTAGTGGCGACTCAAGATAGACATTTTTTTAGTAATGATTTAAAGTTACGATTTGGTAAATCTTGAGAGAGCTTGAGCTAGGTTAGTTAATTCAACTTGATTGAACTTAGCAAATCCAAACCTCCTAACAATCCCCTACCACATAAAGGGAGGGTCGCGACAACCACATCTATTTGATCTCCTCTTGATGCTATGATTTAGAGAATGCTAATTCCACGAAAGTTTTCTAGAAAGAGATATATAAAGAATCTCATATGATATACTCAGAGTCTATTAATAGTTGAAATTTTCCAAGAGCATTTTCACCTGAAAATATCTTTTAATTAGGTTCAATAAAATCATGGAAGGTTTTGTTAATCATCAAAATATATTAAGAGGTTTAGTCAACAATCTCCCCCTTTTTTATGATGACAAAACTTCCTAAGCAATTTAAATATGTGAATAGATAATGAAGTATTTAAGCATGAAAGGTGTTCTTAATAAACAAAGTGCTTTAACTGAGATTTCACATATTAAAAGATAAGGATTAGAAAATGTTTACCTAATTGAATCCTTGAATCCTTGTGGTGTCTTATGTTGACTAGCTCTCCCTGTATAAAAGAATACATGCATACCAACTAGCTACTATAAATGATGCATATAAATTGCGTAAGTAATTTCTCCCAATTTTTGTCATCAACAAGATAAAAGCAAGCGATAGCAATATTATTGAAATGCAAAAAAAGTTCATCCAAACCAATCACAAACCAAAAATACCAAACCAGAAGCTATCGCAGAACATCAAAAGAAGTATCAAAAGTTCATTTTAAGGGGTTTTGAGGAGCAGGTGATGAAGAAGGTCCAACATGAGAGACTTTTTGGAACAGGAATCTGTACTAAATCGAAGTCAGTGAACTGATTCAGCCTGTCCTTAATAGTAGTCTTCAAATCCTTAATAGATTGAGTGAGAACTTCAGTCTCAGAAGCAGCCATTCGAGTTTCTCCCTTCACCTCTGCCTTTAAACTTTTGATACTGGCCATGACAATCTTCATGCCTTCTGTCATCATATCTTTCATCTGCTTGAATTTTTCTTTCACCTCATTTTTAAATATGCCCAATTCACAATTCATTTGAGCCTGTTTGATTTGCAACAGTTCAATCAGTTCTTGAAGATCTTGAGGTTCAGTAGGTTTAATAGGCCTATCTGCAGAGTCATTATCTGTATCATCTTAGTTCTCCCCCTGAACCTGTTCAGATGCAGCTTCTTGATTCTCTACATCCATTGTCTCAATTGTCGGAAGAGGGACATTGTCAACTTTTGAAGTAATAGGTTCCTTAGTTTCTGCAGGAGGATCAGCCACATTGTCAACATCAACCTCCATTGTAGAGAGATGTGGCGTTTGTTTAGTGCTTGAAATGTCCACAGTGGGAACTTCCTTGGGAGCATCATAGAAGTTGTCAGTCCTATCATCTCTGTTTTCAAGATTCTAAATGTGAGCCTCTTCAGCAACTTCTTCTTCATACTCTCTCTATCTCTCAACATGCTAAACAGTCTCTTCCAGTAATTAGTCCCTTTCTCGTGCATCATCAACAGCCTTCCTTCTTCTTTCTTCTTCTTCTATAATCAAAGCTTCTTCTCTCATCCACATATTTGTCTAAGCAGCAGCTCTCTCAATCTCAAAATCTTTGTGGACAAGTTGTTGCACACATTCAACTATTTCCTTAAGGGCTTGATTATCCAAATCATTCAGAAACCTCAGCTCCTCAAGACTTAGACATTCATTGTCTTGATATGAGATAGTGTGCCCACTTGAGTTGCTTTCAGACATATTTTTTTTTCTTGAAGAGGTTCCTCTTCAACCTGAATCCTTAGTAGGAATTCTCTTATATTCTCAGGCCTTGTTGATTTTGTTACGAATCTCTTGATTCTTCTCTTTTTGGTGGATCCAGAAGGAGATTCTTCAGCAACAACAACATCAACAGCAGGAGCAGGAAGATCCCTCTGACTATCTCTCCTTGTTTGTTTTTCCACACCTTGTTTTCTCTGTAAAATTCCATCTTATGCATCATGTGTTCTCCAATTTCTTGGATGGCAATGGGACTTTTCTTTAGCTTTGCAGGGATTTCAATGTTCAAGTGCTCAAAGATATATGTAATCAAAGAGCCATAAGAGAGCTGTCCCTTGTTTTTCTTCAAGGTTTTAAACATGTGCAGGATCACAAGATGAGGCAAAGACAATGGCAGATCATTAGCCAATGCCCAAATCAGCTTTACCTCATATCTTGAGAAATCAGTCTTTGAGGATCCACTGGGTTTGAGACAATTGATCACTATCTTGTGCAAGACAATGTGTTTTAAAGGAACAAGGCGATCATTGACATAAGGTTTGTGAGATCTAGTATAACTAGGTATTCTAAAAAGAATATGATAAATTTTATTTGGTTCTTTCTTAATGAAGCATAAATTTGAAGGTTGTACCCCCAAAATGGTAGCTAGATTAGTAACTTCTACTTCATAGTCCTTGTCACAAATAGAGAAAGCAATTATGTCTCTAGACACAAAAGACAGATTCGAGTAGAAATATGCAGTTAATTCAGGAAAAACATTAGCATGGATAGTGCACATCTCTTCAAGGCTTTGATAAACAAGGTGCTTCTTCACATGAATCCTGGTGTTGTATTCCTCTGAACAACTTCGACCCTTGATTGGTTATTGTAGTAAGACCAATAGTGCTTTGGAGCTCTTTGTAAAGCCTATTATCATTATCCACAATTTTCTCAATAGGAGCAGAATAAGTTTTCTCAGCAACAACAAAGTCAGATTTTTCAATAGCTACAGAATTAGGTTTTTAGACAGCAATAGATTTATCTACCATTTTCTCCTTTCCTTTCAAACTAGGAATAGGTTTCTCTATCACCACAAAAGGAGATGCTTCACTAACTTTCTCTTTTCCCTTTCCAGTGCTTTTCTCACCACTCTTCAGTTTTAAAAATTCATAATAAACATACTCTACTTCCCTTTCATAGGTGAAATTGCTACTTCGAATAAATGCAATAAGCCTAGATTCATTTAAGCAATTTTCCCGAGCACTCTTAATGTACTCAAACAGCTTCTCAGCCATATAACCTTTAGCTAGAATTTCCTCAGACGTAATGTCAGCAAAGAGCGAAGATTTACCTCAAGGATTCTCTTCATCAGATGAATCATCAATCTTATAGTGAGAGGGGGCATCTGCAGCCCTAGGACCAATGAAAGCAAGGTGACTCAATCGGCGTGAACCAGGCTGTGCCTTCTTCAATCCAGTTGCAAACTTTGGTGCCATTGGAGTCTCGAAGGAGAATATGTGTGAAAAGGTTCAATTTTTTAGGAAAAAAAATGAGCGAGAGCTTAAAGAATGATCTTAGAAGAAATGCAAGTGGAAATGTAGGTTTGTGTGTGAGAAGCAAATGAATGGGTGCGATTCTGACTTAAAGAAAAAAATTTGGAAACTAAAAAAGGCAGTTACTGAAAATTTGAAAATTAAGACTAAAATTCTTGGATTTGAAATGCTATCTTTGGAAATTGATTTTTCAAACGATTAGGCAAAATCAGATAATATTTCCAGCCATATATGAAGAGGTGTAATTGATACGTACCTTGATTCATTCCAGAAATAGAACTTACGCGCCAAAATTTGAAATTTGATTGCATACTTTACATCAAACGTTGGATTACTTTAGCCGGTACTATTGCTTCTGAAATTAATGCTTCCTCAAACTTTGATAGGGTCTCAGACAATGTGTTGTGCTGAGCACCGTTTTGTTGTCTCGTCTCATAATACTTTATGATCACATATTAATAATGCCTAATTCACTTCGTATAAATTCAAAAGCAGATTTCTCAAGAGGTTTAGTGAAAATATCAGCTAATTGAATTTTCGAATTAATGAATTGAATATTGACATCACCATTTTGCACATGATCACGAATAAAATGATGTTTAATTTCAATATGCTTAGCTCGTGAATGGAGGATTGGATTCTTTGTGAGATTGATAGCACTTGTGTCATCACACTTAATCTCCACATTTGATTCTTCAACACCAAAATCCTTGAGCTGTTGCTTCATCCATAGGATCTGAGCACAATAACTTCTAAGGGTAACATATTCAGCCTCAACATTTTCCTAATCAATTGACATGTTCCTGATGTGCTTTTCCTATCAATCTTACATTATGCAAGATTAGCATTTGAATACCCAAAAAGTGTAAATTTTGAACCTTTTGGATACCATAAACCAAGTGAAGGATATGTGCCAACATATTTTTTAATCCTCTTAACAGCAGAGAGATGTGACTCTCTAGGATTAGATTGAAATCTAGTACACATGCAAACACTAAATAAAATATCAGGTCTTGAAGTGGTTAAGTAAAGTAACGAACCAATCATACTTCTATATAACCTTTGATCAACATTTTTACCCTTTTCATCTTTATCAAGCTTTGAGGAATAAGATATGGGAGTCTTAGTCTTTTTTGCAGTTCTCCATGCCAAACTTCTCGGTAATTTTTTTTTGCATATTTTTCTTGAAAGATGAATGTCCCTATCTTGGTTTGTTTTACTTGAAGACCAAGAAAGAATGTCAGTTCTCCCATCATGCTCATCTCGAATTCACTTTGCATAATCTTGGAGAATTTCTTGCAAAGAGATTCATTAGATGATCCAAAGATAATATCATCTACATAGATTTGAATAAGTAGAATGTTTTTACCTTCCCTTTTGATAAAAATTGTAGTGTCAACATCACCTTTCTCAAATCCATTTTCTATTAAGAAAGTGCTCAATCTTTCATACCAAGCTCGAGGCGCTTGTTTTAGAACATAAAGAGCATTCTTTAGCTTGTAGACATGCTCAGATCTTCTTGGATCTTCAGAATCAGGAGGTTGTTCCACAAATACTTTTTCTTGGACATAGCCATTCAGGAATGCACTTTTGATGTCCATCTGAAAAAGTTTAAAGTCATGATAACAAGCATAAGCAAGAAGAAGCCTAATGGCTTCTAACCTAGCAACCGGTGCATAGGTTTCATCGTAATCAATTCCTTTTCCTTGCAAGTAGCCTTTTGTTACAAGTCTTGCCTTATTTCTAGTCACATTTCCTTTGTCATCCAATTTGTTCTTGAAAACCCATTTTGCTCCTATCACTAGATGGTTCTTTGGTCTGGGCACTAGTTCCTAAACTTCATTGATCTTGAATTGTCGAAGTTCTTTTTGCATGGCTTCTATCCACTTTTTATCTGAGAGTTCTTCTTCAAATCCTTTCGGCTCAACTTTAGATACTAGAGCTAGAGTACTCATCACTTCTTTCATCTTCGATCATGTTTTTGTTGATACTTGATTTTTAGTCGATCAGTTATTTTAAAGTAAAACTTGGAATTTGAGTTTTGATCATGATATAACCATTTTTCAAATCAAAACGAGTCATTTAAATTCTAAATAGCATTAGCCTTGCATTTAGAGGTCATTCGGACCTTAATTTTCGAAAATTCATAAAAAAAAATGCATAAACTTATAAAAATACAATAATCAGTCTTTTTCTTATGCCCGTTTGATTGAACCGAGACAAGCATTTTCGTCATGAATACATTTAACTTGATCATGATTAATTGGAAAATTTATATTCAAATCTTTTAGACTCAAAATATGAAAATTTAGAGCAAAAACGAGTCGAAAAATCGAATCGATCCAACCCAAATGGAATCGGGCCGAACCGATCCGACCGGTGGCCCATACGCCCATCGTCAGCCCATTTGTGCCCATTTGGTTGGCCCATTCCCAAGGCTAGCCCATTTCTCACCCTGTTGAGCCTAAATTACAAAAATGCCACAAACTTGGAGAATAAGTTTGAATCTTAGCCTTTCATCAATGGAGGGCCAAGATTAGATCATTTAAATGGCCTTATATATTACACATTTCTTAAAAACCCTAAGGGGGAATTAGAATTTTTGGGGGAAGAGCCACTTTTGGATAATCTCTATCTGCCCCTCACCACCCCCTCTGGCAACCCCTTACATCAAAACCTCCCCCACACATTCCCCAACCCCATCACACCTCCCTCCTTGTCGTCCGACCACCGGAGACTGTCGGTGTGACATTTCGAATTTCGACCCATTTCGAAGCTTATGAATGGATGAAATATCAATCGATGTGTTTCAGTAAATTTCGCTCAGAATTGATCACTCTTAAGTTAACTAACCCAAGGGGAAAGGCTAATGAGGAATTTAGTACGTGGACCAAAGAACTCGACCCTGGATTAACGACTTGACCATAAGGATTGCCGAGGGAACGTCCTGTGCCATCATAGGCCGTTCAAAGATTGGTTTTAGAACGATTTGCTAGCATTATATGATTGGTCCGCAGGTGATTCCGTACGACCAGAGTATAATTTACAAATGAACCTAAACTAGATTTCTAACGAACGCGACCTTTGGAACCAACGATTGACCCTCGCAATTACATGACAATCAAAGTCGCCATGGTTCGAATAACTTTAAAACGTGACGATGATCACGGGTCGATACGCGTAAAATCCTAAAAGCCACCCATTAGTTTGAGACGCCTTGAAATTACTATTCATGGATTTTAGTCACGAATTGGACTTTGAAATTGGACATTGATCATTCGAGAATTTCGACAACGAAACATTAGAATCGTCTCGTCAAGACTTTTTGAATTTGGGGTCGTTCCGAGGTAGGTCGAAAATAGGTGTTTACGGGAATTAAATTAGAAATTCCTTGCGCCCCCGAATTTAAGCTCATTCCTTAGATTTTTAATTGAGAGCACATTTAATCTTTGACCCCCCTATGTGACCGAAACTTTAGGACATTAATGCCTTAAATGTGCATGTGTTTGCATAAAAGACAAGAGTGAGATTTTGGTGGGCCATCTTCTTTGACTTTTAAGCCACCTATCACCTCTTATCTTTCTCTCTCTTACTTTATGTCACTCAACCCATCACTCATAGCCATCACTAGGCTTCCCATCAAGTCACATAGTTGTCTTTCCCCATAAACCCACCAAAGCTTCTCAAACAAGCCAAAAGGAAGCTAAAGACCACATTTCTCTCTCTCCCCTCTCATAATTTCGAAATTTCCTCTCTCTCACTCACTCTCTCTCATTTTTCTCCTCCCCCTCCCTCCTTGTTCGGCCACCACCAGCCACCGCGCACGCCAACCACCACCGTGAGCCACCTCAAGCCGTGACCGCTGTTCACCTGAGAGCCAAGGACCGCCGTGCACCACCCTTCACCGAGAGCTCTAGGGGTGATTTTAGGGACTTTGCTTGCTTGAATCCTTGGTGAGTCATCCCTAACCTTATATTAGTGCTCTAGGTTACTAATGGACATGTATAGATGAGATTTGGAAGCTTTTTGTGGGCTGTTCATAGTGGGATTGCTAAGGATCCGAAAATTTGCATTATGTGAGATTTGCATGTTGGGTGACTTGTAGACTTGAAACAAGGTTATGTAGATGGTTATGAGCATGTCTTGTTTAGGTTTAGTTGAAATTTAGTTTGAATTTGGGATACGTGAACAGTAACCCGAAATGGTGCCCTATGGGGTGCTTTGTGCGTATTGGTTGTAAACTTTATGGAAATGTCTTGTGTGTTAGGCCTTGTGTGGTTTGGTGCTAGATGGTCTAAGGATGGCCAAATATGTAAGTAATGCTATCTTGTGCCATGCAAAGTGATGATGTGAGTTGTGATTGTAAAATGTGCATTTGGTGCAAGTTGAGGTATATGGCATATTCTTGCATGTTGGTTAGCAATTGGCTTGTGTAAGTGTTAATTGATGGCCTATGTATACTCGGCCTTATGTGATTATGGGTGACTTGTCAACGTGGCGAGTGAATGCTAAGTGCCGAGATTGGATCATAATGATCCCGGCCTTATGAGAGGCTATAAAGTAAGCCATATAGTAAAAGTCACATATTATTTATTATATGGCTCAATGAGCCAATGGCCAGATGAGTCGATTATTTATTATATGGCCCGATGAGTCGACGGACCGATGAGCCAACAAGATTAATATTATGCTATGGCCCGAGCGCTGAAGCGCGTAGTGAGGGTTGGATAGCGAAAGGATGGCTTATATGTTATGAGGGATTGGGTAGTGAGATGATGACGTATATGTCATGAAAGTTAGATAATGAGGAATTGAATTTTGGGTGGAAAGCATTGTCTGTGGTTTATGAAATTTTATGCCTTAAGTACGAAGCCTAGCCCTAATCAAGTGCTTGTGAATTTGTGAATTGCTTTTGAATTGAAAATGTGAATGTCTGATGTCGTGTCTTTGTTTAGTT
Organism: Metrosideros polymorpha var. glaberrima; assembly: GCA_001662345.2. NCBI lineage: Eukaryota > Viridiplantae > Streptophyta > Magnoliopsida > Myrtales > Myrtaceae > Metrosideros > Metrosideros polymorpha. The sequence goes on along the minus strand of BCNH02000001.1, from coordinate 10,322,469 downwards.
AACTTTTGGTCCTGTGAATGCCCGTGGTTAGAACTTGCACGTTGTAAGAGTCTGGAGGTACCTTTGTACTAGCATAGGATTAGGTTTGGTTCACTGAGATTTATTGTCACCCCGTCGTGGGATTTACCATTTTCAGACCCTTGACCGTAAGTATGCCACCGAAGCGTTATGAAATGTCGATAGACCCTGATGAAGAAGAAGCTGCTAGTTTTGGCGAGCCCGACGTCTAGATGCATCTGTGGCATCTTTTTGGCTAACCATGTAGAGTAGCAGATGTAATTTTGGGCTAGTAACTGTCTCCCTTTCGTCGAACNNNTGTACTAGCATAGGATTAGGTTTGGTTCACTGAGATTTATTGTCACCCCGTCGTGGGATTTACCATTTTCAGACCCTTGACCATAAGTATGCCACCGAAGCGTTATGAAATGTCGATAGACCCTGATGAAGAAGAAGTTGCTAGTTTTGGCGAGCCCGACGTCTCGATGCATCTGTGGCATCGTTTTGGCTAACCATGTAGAGTAGCAGATGTAATTTTGGGCTAGTAACTGTCTCCCTTTCGTCGAACTATGTTGTCATTTCCCCTAAGTTGTATGCTTTTGTATTCGACTGATTTTGGTTATGTCATGAATCCTTTCGGTCGTCTTGTTTTTCATATGTATGGAGTTATTTGCGCTACCGCGTGCATTCTTTATTCTGCGCTATTGCCGCCACCATAGGATCCTGGTTGTTACGGAAACCGACCGGGATGTTATTGCGCTCGTATGGTTCGGGGCGTGACAGCCGGTGAACCCCTTTCTTCCTCTTAGCCCGATCACCAACGTGAGTGCTGATGATCCCTACAGCAGTGTCAGCCACCTCTCACAGTTGTTTCCGGCTACTGTCCAAAGCTCTAAGCTGTGCGACCACATCCCCCAACATGTCCTCGACTGACCCATGCCTGGAGTTCACCCTAGACCTCGCCGGACCACCTCTTTTTCTCCTTTTTCGTTTAAGTGTTCAGTTTGTCTAATACTGATATTCATGCCATTTGTTTCCCCTCGATTCAGAGTTGCCGGGCTATTCTTGGTAGTCCATCGGAGTTCTTTGGTGGCCATATAGCTCGCTTGAGCTCCGTTCATTCATCAACAAAGGTGGGTCTATCTTTCTCTTAGAATAAGACTTTCGTCGTCAAATAAGGAGCCGTCAATCTCATATGCTTGTGCTGTGTTCATGAGCTATTTTGCTGCTATTCTGAGTTGCTGTTAAGCCTAAAATGATGATGAATAGCCTTGATTTGCTTGCTGGTTGTTGCTTGAATGATATGTCATGTTTTTGTGAAACTCATTTTTCTGACCTTTCATGCTTCTGATGGTCGTTTGGGTCCTTAAAAATGTTTATTTCGAAAAGTCATTAACTAGATGATTCATCCCAATGTCTTAAGATTTGATTTGAGTGGTCATGGAGCTAAAACGAATCTCGTTTACTATGTGAAGACCCCTTCGTAATCTGAAGGCAGATTTCAAAAACACAAAAACAGTTTCTGTTTCCTTCTGTTTTCTCTGTTTTCCTTACTGACCTTCGGGTCTTGTTGATTTTTTATGATTTTTTATACACGGAATTTGAAAAAGTGTCCTACATAAAAGTTGTATACCACATCCATATCTATTCTGTGAAATTTTTTAATGCTCAAAAGAATTCGGTAGGTTGGTCAAATTGATGTCACATTACCGATCTTTTTAAGTCAATTTTCTAGATTCCAGAGCAACAATTTGTCTGTTTTGTTTTGTCAAAAAGATGAGGTTATAGTTTCTATTTGTAAAATCCCAAAACATGAGAGTTATTCATTGAGATCTTATTTAGTAACCTGCAAAATTTTGTGTCATGAGTATGTCGTTATGTATGTCAATTTCTCAAAAAAGTACATTGCTGAAAACTGTTTTCAAAACCGATGAAGCCTGACCTCCGGGGAAAGATTGTCTATTATCTCGTACCTCAATGACTCTTTTGGAAAAACTTAAAACATGAAAGTTTTTTAGAACGTCTTGATCTTGTGATCTGTGAAGTTTTGTGATTTTAGAGTATCATTTGCTATTTTTTCAAAATCCTCACAATACAAGGAAAAACTGGACTTTTTTTTACCTACGGGTCTATTTATTTAATTATCATATCTTTCGGGATCGGTTTGGCCGAAATTCCCTTCTTAAGTTTGAAACTTCATTTCCTAAGCTTCCGATGATCTGTGGTTTGTTGTCATTAGACTCCGATTGCTAGGGTAATGAGATCATTAAATGTTAAATCCGATTTGTTTGGAAAATGAATGTTATCCTTGATTATCATTGTGCCATGTGCTTGCTTGCTAGCATGATTGATTTCTTATGACATGTTGCATGCTTGTGAGTTTGTAATTGTCATTGCTAGATGTATGGATTAGGACTTCGATGCGTGATCGACGAGTAGTCCATTAGGTAACCATTAGGTCAAACCTTAGGGATTAGTGGCATTAACCCTTTACGTCGCTTTTCGCAAGTAAGGGTCTAATGTGCTAATTACATCAATTAATCCTAATGACTCATTTGGGTAGGGATTCTCGATATGCATGTATTCAAAGGCCGATCCTGAGGCCACTTGATTGTCACCATATGCAATTGATTGTTAGATGAACGTTAGGCATTGCATGTTACGATTTGAATATCAATGTCCCGGCAAAGAGGCCTTCTATGCTCTACCTCTTCGGTCCAAAGAAAATGGTGATTGACTAATGTCCTTTCCGATCCCTTCCTAAAACTCATGTAAAGTTTGTAATCATTAATACCCAACGAGTTGCTTTATTTTCTCACGCTTAAAGTTGTTCACTTTTCATTACATTGCGAGTTTACTTTATGCACTACACTTCAATACGTTGCTTGTTAATTTCTTTTTCTTAGGATAGAATTAGCCTACATTTTCAAAAAAGGGAAAATCACAAACATTTGCATGCTCACCTACAAAAATAGCCTTGACCTTTGGGATTGAAATGCTATTAAGATTGCATGGACACTTAGAAACAACCAACCAATTAGGTATCGAAATGGCGTTAATAGAGATTAACGTAAGCAAGTCCTCGAGTCTAGAATATCTGGTTCCGTAGGATTGAATTGATCCTCCCTCAACTCAATTGGGTATCTAACCTACCCAGCCCAAAAAAGGTTAGTAGTAATTCCAAGATAGACATTTTTTTGAGTAATGAATTAAAGTTGCAATTTGGTAGACCTTGGAGAGCTTCAGCTAGGTTAGTTAATTCAACTTGATTAAACTTAGCAAATCCAAACCTCCTAACAATCCATTACCAATAAAAGATGGAGGGTCGCAACAGTTTTGATACCATCATCTAGGTTCCCTATTACAAGATCGGTGTGATGACTTGATTTGTGTTTCCAATTCCTGTTGAGTCTTCCACTTTAAGGATCGCTCGTCTCATAGGATTATTGATCATTTGAAGTACCGATTGTAGAAGATCTTTGAATGTTGTTCGCATTTTGAGTGTCATTGGTTATCTCTGAAGATTCATTTGTCAAAGATGTAGGCTCAACTTCAATGAATTGAGCAGGATCAATTTCTTCAAGAGGTTCATATGTTGAAGCAAGTTCTAATATTGATAGGTTTAGACAATTCTTCAAACTTCACATTCATGGATTTTTCTACCATACAAGAGTTTTTGTTGAATATTCTACATGCTTTGCTTATGGTAGAGTACCCAAGGAAAATATCTTCATCTAATTTCTCATCAAACTTGCCAAGACGATCATGACCATTTTTCAATACAAAACACTTGCATCCAAACACTCGAAAATATGAAATGTTTGGTTTTCTATTTTTCAAAAGTTCATAAGGGGTTTCTCTAAAATTGGTTTGAGAAAAACGTGATTAATGATATAAGAAACGATAGAAACAGCTTCAGTCCAAAAGTGAGATGCAACTTTGTTTTCAATCAAAAGAGTCCTTGCCATTTCTTGTAAGGAACGATTTTTCTTTTCAACAACTCCATTCTATTCAGGAGTGTGAGGAGAGGAAAAATTGTGTTGGATTCCATTCTCATTGCAAAATTCTGAAAAATTTTGATTTTCAAATTCTTCCCCATGATCAGTTTTAACACATGAAATGGAGTATCCTTTTTCATTTTGAACTTTCTTTGCAAAATTTGAAAAATGTGAGAATGCATCACTTTTATGAGCAAAAAACCCAAGTAAATCTTGTATAGTCATCTACTATAACTAGATAGTATTTCTTACCACCAAGATTTAAATCTTCATTGTTCCAAAAATGTCCATATGAAGTAGCTGCAAGGCACGATTAGTACTAACTTGATTAATGGATTTGAAAGAGTTTCTTACCTGCTAACCTAATGTGCATGCAAAACATTATTCTGATTTTTCAAACTTCATCTGTGGTAGTCCTCGAACAAGCTTCTTAAAGGATAGTTTTGAGATTTGTTTGATGCTTATGTGACCAAGCTTTCTATGCCATAGTTCAGATTCTTCTTTGATGGAAATTAGATAATGAAGGTCTTCAAACTTTACGTTCAGAAGATAAACGTTTCCAGAGAAAGATTGCTTGTTGTCTCGACTCATTCCAGAACATTTGTCTTCTTGGAAGCAAATCTTGTAACCAGCATCACATAATTGGCTTATGCTTATCAAATTGTAGTTCAATCCTTTTACCAATGAAACGTCATTGATGACTAGATTCCCAATCTTCACAGTTCCTTTACCAATGATCCTTCCTTCGTTATTTCCACCAAAGGATACATTGCCATCATCAAATTTGGATAAGTGTGAGGACTTTCTTGAATCTCCAGTCATGTGTCTAGAATATACACTGTCCAGGTACCATTTGTACTTCTTCTTTCTTGGTACCTGCATGATTCAGATGAATTCAACTTTTCTTTGGTACCTAGATTTTCTTGGGTCCTTTGGGGTTAGAAGATTGCTCCATTTTCAAATGTCTCTTTGAATTGGTTTCAAAACTTTTGGACATTCATTCTTGAAATGACCAGAGTTTTCGCGATTTGAACACTTGAAGGAATCTTTGTCAACATGTCTTACAAAAAGTTTTTGAAAATGATTTTGATAAGCAAGCTTTGATGACCTTTGTTTGAGATTCTAATTTGTTTTAGGAAATATATTTTGAAGATCACTTTCCTTTTCTAAACCAAGACCAGATTTGTTAAAATGCTGAACTTGTATAGAAAGTATGTGATTCAATTTTTTTGAACCTATAGAAAATCTTTTTGAAATGATGGAAACTTGCTTCTTCAAAAACTCATTTTCTTTGGAAAGCAAATCTCGATCTTCCTTTATTTGAAAAAATTCTTTTTGTAAAAAATTAGTCACAAGCTGGAAGGATCTCTATAAAGGTGAACAAGTTGGAATAACCTTGATCGAGGGAGAATAAGCCAAGAAGAACGGGGATGTTCGTAATGGCTTGGAAGGACAAAGATAAGGTGACAAGTTGGATGGACCTTGGTAATGGTGAACAAGCCTATAACGGTAACTTTTGTTGAAGTTTGGAAGGACTATAGTCGTGAAGATGAACAAGCTTAGTAGAATTTGTTGCGACTAGATCTATCACCTAGAGGAGGGTGAATAGGTGTATTTAAATAATCTTGATATAAAATGCGGAATTAAAAGGATCAAGATAGAAATTATGAAAGACTAGATAAAGTCTAAGCAGTGCTTGTGTGCAACAATCTGAGACGAATTAAGCAAGAGTAAAGAGAATTATGCACACGACAATTATAGTTATTCGACTTAGGTCAAGCCTACGTCCACTCTCCACGCTAACAGCTTATTGGCTGGATTCCACTAAATCAACTTCGAGAGTACAATGATGATTACAATCTCACAATCTCTCAAAGGTTTACAATATAAAGATCAAAAGATGAACAAGTATATGGATCAAGGTTCTCTCAGACTTTGGAATTCGTAACTCTACACCTAATCTCGTAGGTCTCTTGGTCTCCTTTTATAGTCCTCCAACCCGCAACTACCCGTTGGACAGCTTTAGAGGATGATATCCAATTCTATCCGTTGGATATAAACTTCCCATAATGAGATTAAAAAAGGCGTTGATGATGAGATTAAAATCCTCTTATGATTCAGTTGCCTATACCACTTAAATTGAGTTTCCATAAGTTGGAGTTCCCAATTTAGAAGGTGCAACTTGCTTTGTAGAAAATTTTGACCGTTCTGATCATACTTTACATTATAGCCGTTGCAAAAGTACATAGAGTGATGGTCTTCATTTACGAATTATCTAAGAGTGGAGTCCAAGCCAGATTACTAGTTGTGCATGAAAGATACTCCTATGGTGATTAACTTCTAAGATGCTTCCTTGCTCAGATGATATCGCTTCACTTTCAGTAAGGTCTGAGACGTGACGTCCTTAGCATAACGTCTGTGTCTAAGAAAAGAGACTTAGCCGAGTCTATTTAAGCTCTTCTTCATGCTACGTCTTGGATTATGCCCTTATTACCTTAGTCTTCAAAAGTAAGAGCATAAGTTATCTTATATGATGTACTCAAGCATATCAAAAGATGGAATTCCCATAAGCATTTTTCACTTGAAAATATCTTAATTAGATTCAACAAAAATCATGAAGAGTTTTGTTATCCATTAAAATGTACTAAGAGTTTTAGTCAACAATCTCCCCTTTTTTGATGATGACAAAATTTTCAATTGCAATTCAAGTATGTGAGTAAATGATGAGATATTTAAGCAAAAAAGATATTCTGAATAAACAATGTGTCATATTTGAATTTCATAAAAGGATAACGATTGAAATTGTTTAACCAGTTTAGTTCTTGTCCTTGAATCATTTATCTCGAATATCTTTGCATGCAATATGTTCTATCTCCTCCTAAAAAAAAAGAGTATGTGCATACAGGAATATATAGAGTATATTTTCACCCCCTTGTTGTCGTCAACACACGATAGCAATTTTATTAAAAACTATGAAAGAGATTCATCAACAAATCATGATCAATCAAGGAGGGACCAACAGAACAAAGGTTACCGTAAAAACATTAACAAAACGAATGTTTAGTTGAAAAGTTTTTAAGGGGCAACAGAGGAAGATGGTCCAGCATGATAAAAAGTTTTGGGAACAGGAATCTACACTAAATCAAAGTCGGTAACTTGATTTAGCTTGGCCTTAATAACATTTTATAGATCTTGAATAGATTGATTGAGGGCTTCAATCTCGGATGCAACTATTCGAGATTCTCCCTTTAATTTAGCCTTCAAGTTAACAACCTTCAAACTTTCAGCCATCATCTCCTTCATCTGTTTCAGCTCAGTCTGCATTTCATTTTTGAAGATTCCCATATCACAATTCATCTGAGCTTACTTAATCATCATTAATTCGACTAGCTTATGAAGGTCTTGGGATGTAGCAGGTTTACGAGAACTTGCTTCTAAGTCCTTGGTTGAATGGTCTCACTCCTCCCCCTAAATTGATTCATTCTATGCTGCCTAAGTTCCTTCATTCACCATTTCAGCAGTAAGGGAGTCTACTGATTGTTCATTAGGATCAGACTCAGCATCAACATCCATTGAATATAGATATAGTGTCTCACCAGGACTAGAGATGTTCATATTTGGACCTTCTCCAGCAGCTTCAGTCTCAATATCCTTGTCTTCAAGAGTCTGAACATGAGCTTCTTCTGTGATTTCCGAGCCTACTTCACAATGCTGAACAATCTCTACTAGCAACTGAGCTTTTTCACCTATTTCTTATGCAGCCGTCCTTCCTCTCTCCTCTTCTTCTCTAATGAGAGCTTCTTCTCTCATCCATATTTCTACCTCAATAGAAGCTTTCTTGATCTCAAGATCTCTGTTGACCAGCTGCTTGACGCAATCAGCTATGTCCTTTAGTGTTGCATTATTATAGTGATGGAGAACTCGCAGCTCTTCCAAGCTGAAATAGTCATGATCTGAGACAGAGTACCCTTCAAATTGAGCCTCAGACATATCAGACTCTTCCTAGAGCTCTCCTTCTAATTGAATCCTTAGAAGGAATGATATTCTTTTCTTTGGTCTTGTTGACTTTGAAGCATATTTCTTCAGTCTTCTCTTCTTGGATGATCTAGAGGGTGATTCCTCAACAGGAGCCACATTAGAGATAGGTGTAGGGGTTGCACTAGGAAGATCCACTTTGACTTCTTCTCCCATTCTGTTTTTCCAGCTATGGCTATCATGATAAAAACCCATTTTGTGAACCTTATGTTCTCCAATGACTTGGACAGGAGAGGTGTTTATCTTCAGCCTTTTGGGGATTTCAATATTCATATGTTGAAAGATTCTAGTGATCAATGAACCATAAGAGAGTGGTCCCTTGCTTTTGTTCAATATTCTGAACATATGAATGATCACCAGGTGAGGCACTGAAAGTGGTAGATTATTTGCCTAGGCCCAAATAAGCTTAGTCTCACATCTTGAAACATCAATCTTGGACGATCCCTTAGGTCTAAGACAGCCAATCACAATCTTGTGCAGAATGATATGCTTCAAAGGAAGAATGTGATGATTCACATGAGGTTTGTGAGATCTAATGTAATCAGGTATTTCAGAGAGAATCTGATAAATCTCATTAGCTTCTTTTTCAATGAAGCAAAACCCTAATGGTTGCACCCCCAAGATTGTAGCCAACTTAGTCACATCCAGTTCAAAATTTCTATCACAAACAGAGAAAGCAATCTTGCTTCTACTTACAAAAGACAAATTTGAATGGAAATATGTAGTTAACTCAAGAAAGACATCAACCTATAAGGTGCACATTCCTTCCAGACCTTGATGAATAAAGTGTTCCTTAGCATGAAGATCATGTTGCTCAAAGAAATCGAAATCAACAATATTTTGATAAGTAGCCTCTCTATTAAGAAGGATCCTGTATTGACCCTGATGTTGTCTGTCTCTGAACAACCTTTAACTCTGATTCGTGACAGGAAGAAAACCAGTCATGCCTTTAAACTCCTTGAACAGCCTTTCATCATTATCAACGGTCTTTTCAACAGAGCTAGAGCTTGCCTTTTCGATGACAGACTCACTCTTCTTAGCAAATTCTGATTCTTCAACGGCTAATTCAATCACCATCTTGCCTTTTTCCTTAGAACTAGGCACAGATTCTATGACAAGAAGTGATGGTTCATCAACTTTCTCCTTCCCTTTATCACCACACTTAGCAGCAACTTTCATTTTCATAAACTCTACATATATAAACTCTACTTCCCTTTCTGATGCAAAATTACTTTCATGGATGAACTTTTGAAGGCCATGTTCATCTAAATTATTTTCTCGAGCGGCTTTAATATACTTCAAAAGATGTTTAGCCATATAGCCTTTTGCTAAAATTTCTTCAGGCGTAATATCAGAAAAGTAGCATGCTGATTTACCTTGAACATTCTCGTCCTCAAAGGAGTCATTGATCTCGAAGTGAGTTTGGTCATTTGTAACCCTAGTGCCCACGAATGCAAGTCCGCTTGATCGACGAGAACAAGTTGGTCCATTCTTTGAACTAGCAGCAGATTTTGGTGCCGTGGAAGCTTTAGAGAGTAATGAAGAAGAAAAATTTCGATTTTTTAAAACAAAGAGCAAGCAAGAGAGAAAAGCAAAGGCAATACGATTCGATGAGAAGGGAACGGAAGAAGAAGCCTGATTTAAAGGCAAGTTAATGAAACTGAAAAAGGCAGTTACCTAAAAATTTGAAAATTACTAATCCGAAATTTTTGGAATTAGAAAGATGTCAGAAAATATTTTCAGAAATTGATCATGTATCCAATTTCCTAATAATATTTCCAACCATATATAAGAAGTTGCAATTGATACATACCTTGATTCATTCCAGAAATAAAACTTTAGGCGTCAAACATTTAAATTTAAACTTTACCTCAAACTTTAGGAGATCTCAAATGATGAGTTGTATCTAGCATTGACCTATCTTGCAAAATGTTTACGATTGCATGTCAATAATACCTAGTTCATTCCTTATAAATTCAAAAGTAGATTTCTCAAGTGGTTTAGTGAAATTATCAGCTAATTGATTTTTAGAATCAATAAACTGGATATTGACATCACCATGCAAAACATTATCACAAATAAAATGATGTTTAATTTCAATGTGCTTAGCTCGTGAATGGAGAATTGGATTCTTTGTGAGATTGATGGCACTTGTGTTGTCACATCTGATCTCCACATTTGAATCTTCAATTTCAAAGTCTTTGGGTTGTTGTTTCATCCATAAGATCTGAGCACAGCAACTTCCAAGAGCAACATACTCAACCTCAGCAGTTGATAGTGCCACGATTTGTTGCTTCTTAGAAAACCATGAAACTAGCATCTTTCCAAACAATTGACATGTTTCTGAAGTGCTTTTCCTATCAATCTTACATCCTGCAAGATCATAATCTGAATATCTAGAGAGAGTAAATTTTGACCCTTTAGGATACCACAGTCCAAGTGAGGGATATATGCCAACATATTTGATAGTTCTCTTTATAGTAGAAAGATGAGATTCTCTAGGATCAGACTGAAATCTAGCACACATTCAGACACTAAAAAAATGTCTAGTCTAGAAATAGTTAAATAAAGTAATGAACCGATCATGCTTCTGTATAGCTTTTGATAAGCCTTTTTACCCTTTCATTCTTGTCCAATTTTGAGGAAGAGGACATTGAAGTCTCAGCCTTTTTGCAATTCTCCATACCAAACTTTTTGGTGATCTCTCTTGCATATTTTTCTTGGAAGATAAATGTTTCATTCTTTGTTTACTTTATTTGTAGATCAAGGAAGAATATTAGTTCTCCCATCATGCTCATCTCAAATTCATTATGCATGATCTTGAAAAATTTCTTGCAAAGAGATTCGTTAGAAGATCCAAAAATAATATCATCTACAAAGATTTGAACAAGAAGAATATTCTTAACTTCCTTTTTGATGAAGAGAGTAGTGTCTACATTACCTTTTTCAAATCCATTTTCTAATAGAAATGTACTTAGTCTTTCATACCATGCTCTAGGAGCTTGTTTCAGACCATAAAGCACTTTCTTTAGTTTGTAGACATGTTCAGATCTTCTTGGATCTTTGAAACCAAGAGGTTGCTCAATGAATACTTTCTCCTTGATGTACCGATTTAAGAAGGCACTTTTGATGTCCATGTGAAAGAGTTTAAAATCATGATAGTAGGCATAAGCAAGAAGTAGCCTAATGGCTTCTAACCTAGCAACTGAGGCATATCATAGTCGATTCCTTCTTCTTGTGAGTAGCCTTTAACTATAAGCCTTGCCTTGTTTCTGGTTACCTTTCCTCTGTCGTCTAGTTTATTTCTGAAAACCCATTTGGTTCCTATAATAGGATGATCTTTGGGTCTAGATACAAGTTCCCATACTTCATTGATTTTGAACTGACAAAGTTCTTCTTGCATAGTATTAATCTAGCTTTCATTTGAGAGAGCTTCATCGATTCCCTTTGGTTCAACTTCGGATATTAGAGCAAGAGAGCTTATGACTTCTTTTCATTTTTGATCTGCTCTTGATGCCATCATCCATATTTCCTATAACAAGATTAGTGGGATGACTTGACTTGTGTTTCCAATTTCTATTGTGTCACGCCCCGGACCATACGAGCGCGATAACATCCTGATCGACTCTCGTTTCGAAACCGTAACAACTAGGATCCTACAACGATGGCAAATAGTGCAGAATAAAGGATGCAAGCGGTAGCGCAAATAAATCCGTACATATGACAAACAAGATGACCAAAAGGATTCATAACATAACCAAAGTCAGTCGAATATGAAAGCGTACAACTTGTGGAGGGCGACGACATAGTACGATAAAAAAGGGAGACAGTCACTAGTCCAAAGCCATACTTGCTACTCTACGCGGTTAGCCAAAAAGATGCCACAGATGCACCTAGACGTCGGGCTCGCCATCACTAGCAACTTCTTCTTCATCAGGGTCGAACTCGACTTCAGTATTGACAGGCTCTACGACTTGGGCATCTACGGCGGGAATAGGTGGAGGAGGCTGGCTCACTTAAACCTTAAAGGTAGGGTTATACACCTCACCATCTAGAGGGGCGGTGCCACACCAACTCGGGATTACACAAAATGGCACATCAAAACCCTTCAGGGGTCCAACTTCCATCCTATTCTCATCACGATAGAACCATGCCTCCTATTTATGACATTTCCAATACGGGTCCCCCTCGTCAACATAGACTATAGTCCCTTTCCTGATGTACGTCTTACCCTTGACCAGGGGGTATTCAGTGACTATTGTCTCAAAATCCATCGGCACTCCATAACGCTTAGGCAGCATACTTATGGTCTGGGGTTTGAAAATGGTAAATCCCACGACGGGGTGAGAATAGATCTTAGTGAGCCAAACCTAACCCTACGCTAGGAAAAAGGTACATCCAGACTCTTACAACGTGCAAGTTTCGTGTTTTGAGTTTTCACAAATAAGCTCTGTGGTATTAGCGATTCTGGGAGGAAGTGGACGAAATGCTATTTGTATAAGGATGTTATGTATAACTCGAGGATATGGAAGGTTCTTCACCTAAGCCTAAAGACACAAGCCACCAGCCAAGGATAAAGGAC